>OY728161.1:270204229-271454229 GCA_963277665.1 Viscum album
AATTCATTCAAAATCTGTATAGAAATTTCCATTCATTAAAATGTTTAGATGACTAAATTGATGATAGGAAACCATTAGAAAATCAAAATGGAATGTAGATTCAATAATTAAATATTTGAATATATGTCACCCAGAAAACTCTCCCAGGTGGTAGATTATTGATTATAAGTATCATGGATTTTTAAATGATCTAAGAAACCTCCATCGTGTGTTATCAATATATAGAATATGTCATTTTTCTGTTTATATAAGTACTCCTAGTACATTACATGTTGTTTTGGTAAATTATAAACTTCCACTATGGTTATGCATAAAGAGAAAATAAATTTTGTTTTCTATGATTAAATCATGACCAAAACCAACCTGTAATGACAGTGATGTGTATATTTCTCCATTGATTGATGATCTAAAATCAATATGTGATAAATTTGATTAATTTTATGATGCTCATAGAAGTGAATAATTCACATTGGGATTCATTTTTATGAGATGGTAAATGAATTTCAGCCTTATGAAATTTTTTAATGACATATAACTAAATGAATGTTGGTGTATCCATTTTGTAAATAATGCACACACTCTATTTTATTGATTAATTTATTTAATCCAATGTTCTTAGGACATCAATTTTTTTTACCCTAATGACATATATACTGAACATGGATGACCACATTTTATGGGCATACAAATCATGGTAACACACTATATTCATTAATAGTTGATCTATTTTTTGAGTATGTAAAGATATGAGAACTGTTTTTGGTAAAAAAAATTGAAATAATTATGATCGGTAGTTTTAAAAATAGATAAATTGTCATTCAATTTTACTACTATAATTGTTTTTACCTCATACAATTTCATGTTGTAATCCATTTTGAAAAAAATTTATTTTTTGTGAATGGAAAATTACTAAATGTTACTAAAAGAAATATGTGATTAAGGATTGTTTGGGAATGATTTAAATTGGGAAAATAGAAGAGTAGGCACTAGTGAAGGGAAAAAGATTTAAATTTCTTCCTCTAGTAGCTTTCACACAATCGAAATAAGAAAAGTTGAAAAAGATTAATCTCCTTAATTGTATAAATGATCCATAATTCTATTAAAAATTTATTAATAATTTATCATCAATAAATAAGTTTATGTTTTATGTTATAAAATAACAAAAATTTCAGGTTTTGATTAATTATTTTATTTAAATACAAATATGCAGAATTAAGACTAAAAACTTCAGAATTATATTCACCAGAATCTATTTCTTTTTCAAGTACATATGTAATAAATGTATAGAAAAAGTGATGTTCCCAACACTGAATAACGAAATTTCATTAATATTATATAAATTAGATAAGTTCTTCCCACCATCATTCATTGATATAGTATAAAAATTTATGGATCCAATTGTTAGAGAGGGTAAACTATTTGGTTCTACCAAATACAGATGGATGAAACCCCAATGAATAATATATGAATGTTCTAAAAGGACACACCAAGAATTGAACTCATCCACAAGGTTTTATTATCAAAGGATATATTGTTGTAGATCGTTTTTAAATCATCATGATTAACTGTCATATGTTGACATCGTCAGACTCCCAAAATCTCATCAAAGTGGACACCATATGGTAGAAGAGATTTCTGGAAGAGATTTTGTTACAATTACCATCATAGAGTGTGAGAAAGATGACCATTACATTTTATATAATATTGAATATGTGTCTTCATATGTGCAATCCCACAAAGTAATCATTATATATTTGAATCAATCAAGGGATTAAGTATGGATATAAAATGAATATAATAAATGGTTTATAGGATGGTTTTGAGATCCTATTTACAAGTAGTTATCAGAATAGATAAATTCAATTGTTAAGTGATTTTGATGTCTAGATAAGGGGAAAAATTAAATGTTTTTTCATAAATTGGATTTTTAATTAATAGTTATATGTTTAATAAAAGAGAAAAGATGAAAACATTAATATGAAAACCAGTTGAGTTATGATTGTGGCGAATGTGATTAATGTTTTTGGTTCTAAGGATTAAATTCCAATTAATATAAATATGTCATATTTCAGAATCAATTAATATATATATGATAAATATTATTCCACATTTCATGTGTGTATATTTTATTTCAAATGGATTGGCATTACGAGTGTAGTGAAAAATCATGATTTAGTCCTAATGAAGATGAATTTTCGTGTAGACAGTTATAATGATAGCGTTTCATAATGGAATCACATTCGGTGCATATATTTTATATATTAGATAGAGTAAAAAAATTGGTAAATTTTTATATTGGATAATAAATCAATTTCACTGTCATATGAAAATTAAATTCATTCCATAGTGGTCCCAATTTAGAAAATTACTTGTATATTAGAGTGGATTGTAAATATGGGAAATATGATACTCGGTAGAGGAGCCAAATACTATTATTATTTAAATAAAAAAGCTAGTATAATGTGGAGTATAAGGTTTGTTTAAATACTATTATATTCCTCATATTGTTATGTCTTCTCCACTTCATTTATGTAATCTAATTAAATATTTTGACCACTCGTTTGGATAATGGATTATGTATAAGATGATGTTACCTATCCTGTAGAGGAATACCTAATTGATGATAAATCAATGAAATTATTATTAGATCAACAACATGTTGAAGAAAAAATAATGAATGTTATAACATCACTATTTTAACTAAAATTATCATGGAATGAAAAAATGGTATAAAATTTGACATTGATTTGATTCCACACGACAAACCTATAGACCCCAACAGGACAATCTAAATTAGTAAGGTTGGGATCACAAGGACAATTAATGTGAGAATTTATATAGATAATTAGAAATATATATTTCCTTCATTGAACGAACACTCTGAGAATATATTAATGTAATATCATAATTTAATTTGCCTATTTTTACTGAAAAATCACATAATTAAATGAATATTTATTTATCACATCCCTTAAAGAGTTCATATATTTTTTATGATATCCATATAAAATATGTCTAAATGGCCATTAGAAATGATCATAGAGGCTTCTAGGGACTTCTGAAAAAGAATCATCTTAGGGATGCTGATGGGAAAGGAATCACCGACACACCAGTTACGTATACACTCATTATAAACAGGTAAATATAGAGATATTTCATTATTTCCCCGGAAGAGAAATCATGCCAAGTGATATTTTTTGAACTATATTTTATATGAAATTATATATTTTATCAAATTTAATTGAGAATTTTTAATTTGTGAAATAGAAATCTATATCTAAAAATTTAAAATGTGAAATAATACAAAAATAACCCTACCTTGATGTAAGGATAATATATTCATTACTTGAAACGAAAATAGTATGTAATTTAAATATATTATTAATGTTTTATGTGATTTAAAATAACATTTTTCTTGTTTTTATATGAGTATTGATGAATAAAAATATTAATCCCCTTCTATTCCACATCGTGATTTAGGGAATAATATCCATGTAAATAAATAGGGTAAACATGTTGATGAAAACACACACGAAATATGGGAATCATGTGTAAGTATGAAATAATTGTAATTAATTATGATTTTTAATAGTAATAAATAAAAAATACATATTTATGTACATAACTTTTTATATGTTTTAGACATGAAAGTCAACATCGATTGTACATGAAGAAAAACCAATATCAGTAGAATTGATGTTGAAAGATCAATATGAATATGTAAGATGTGCATGTTTTGGAGTGTCACCTACAATATATTTTTTAGAATATAATGACTCAAGGAGATACTTCTGAGAAAATCAATTCACAAAAATCATGTAATGATGTTTTGAAAGATATTATTTTATCATTTTTATAGATCTAATATATGTTAAAAGATAAAACTGAATCAGTAGTGGAACAAAGATCAGTACATGAAGTGTAAAATTACCCCACTAGAGTTGGTTCTAGCCATATCCCTCAACCACCTACCTTACCCAATGTATCAATTTTTTATTAATATTTACCAAATATGTGATTCAAACAACTTAAAATAACCTGATATTACTAAATTTATGAATGGTCAATATATATGTGATTTATATTTATAAACACTCATGTGCCTCCTTGTTATAATGGGTATGGTCTATAATATCCTATGAGACACACCACAAAATAAGTAAATCCAAAAATATCACATGATATTTTGTATTGAAGTATGTATTTTTAGTTTGAAATTTACTTTTTTTATCAAAACACATGTGACATAATCAAAACTAGGAAAAAAACATTCATATTTGTTTGATAATTTTGGAATATGATATTTACTTTATCTTTTACATGTAATAATTAGTTTTACCTTAATATAATACACTATATGACTATAATAACATGAAATGTGTGTTCTTAGTTAAAAATTTAAATTTTATATTAGAACTTATGTCACATATTCAAATCTAATAAAACACATTCATATTGTTTTGAAACATAAACAAAATGATCCATAATTCAATTTTGTCCTGTAGGAATAAACTATACATCCATATGATACACGATGTGTAAAATAGGTCTCAAAGTGCTTGTTTTTAATGTAGAATATTCCTTAATCTTTAAAATGTGCATCAAATAGTCAAAATAAATGAATTAACCTTAGATTAATTTTAATATTCTGAAAAAAATTACATAAATCATTATAAATGTGTGGGAATCAACCAAACAAAAATCTTCTGCATAATGTGTTTCGTTATGACTCAAAGTACACTTTTTCAATATAAATGTACCCTTTTAGGTTAAAATATGTTACATATACAAAAATGAGAAAATGGGCATATATTTCATTTAATCATTAGGAAAATGATCGATAATTCATCTTTAGCATACTATAATGGATCATATGTAAATATTATTGAAGATGTGGAATGTATGGCTCAAATTGTGAAATTTCAATATAGAAGTGTTATTTTAGTATTAATTATGCTTCATATAGAAAAAACTGATAAAATATTATTATATTACATCCAAAAATTATGAGTCTGATCCATATTTCTATTTTGATGTGTATGAAATTACAAAACAATAATCTGACTCACAACATGTTCAGAAAAATTGAAGTGTATGTTTTCAGTATAAAAGTGAAGTTGTCATTTAAAATAGACATCCCATAGCCACGATTATGAAAATGAGTTTGGATTATTTTCCAAATTTGTTACAATGACCCATAAATCAATTTTCACATATATTAATATACCACACATTATTTTAACACATGATGTGGTCAGTATGGATCAAAATTTTGTTTTCAAAAAAATGTTCATTTAGTTTAAAATGTTCATCACATTGAAAAAAGATAGAAAATTAACTCATATTTTTTTCAATCATTAAAAAAAATTGATAATTAGTCTCTGATATGTCAGAGTTGATTTTACATAAATATGATAGATTACGTGGTTGGTATGATTCAAAGTGATTATTTTCAATATGAAAGTGTCATTTGAGTGTAATGCACACATCACTAGCCAAAACAAGAAAACAAGCTTTTATTGTTTGGAAACATTAGGAAAAAACTCAATATTTATAGCAACATCATGTCCATTATCAGTGCTAGAAAAAAAATTTATAACTGAACGAATTATTAGTGTCAAAATAATGAAATGATAAAGGATCTATTTATTATTTCTAAAAGAATGAACTGATAATGTACCCTTTTTTTAATTATATGTAAATGTATAATTAACGGGGTATTTATCATTAATTTATTTTATCCCTAAATGGGTAATTTATTACTTCTTTTTCTATATCTTATATATATTTCATTCTTTTAATAGTTCTTAGTTTTTTAGTGTTTTTTACACTGAAAAATATAATTTCTAGCACTATTAAATTCCTCATCAATAGTATTGTGACACATCCTATACTTTTTTATTCCCTTGTATGTCTCATATATCATTAAAATAGTGATATGTGGATATATATATCTGAATTTGGTGTTCCTCTTAAAAAAATACTTTACAATAATAGATATAAGAAAAATATTTTAAAAAACAACTTGGCCTGATGCCAAAATTGGGTTACTATTAGAATTCAGAAAAAATAAATCTTCATATCTAAAAAAAATCTTGTGATCCAAGATAAATAGTATCAATCTCTCCATTCATCCCATAACATATGGTGAATAATTCCTATACACTCATTTGGAACATAATAATTTTGGTATCACACCAAACGTCACCCTCTACAGAATATATGGAAACACTATTTTCAACAATGATGAAAAGCAAACGCCCCCCCCCCCAGAAAATGAACATTCAATTATTCAATCATTATAATAAAATTATCTATACAATTGATATGAGAATAAACAATATATGTCTTAGTAATAATAGTTATTTCAACTTATTCTAGAGTACCTTCATGAATTAATTTCTCCCTCCACTCAACATCATCCAAGTAGTTTGAAACATTCATTGCATCATCTTGATATTTTATTTCAAATCCATATACACATGTAGATGTTTTTGATGAAAATTAATTAGGTGTATGGACTAAAACACCTAAAAAACATTCTTTATCTTACAACACTTACTCTTCATATTCTATGGTCTTCGACTCAAGTGTGATGATCACATGTTCTAAAAATATAATGAAGTAATTTTACCAGAATAATTCATCACTTGGATGCAAACATTTACATTTTTAATATAAAACATTTAATCTATTTTTCTTTTGTATATACCATCGATCCAATGAATAATTTCCATAATTTATTTCCAAAAATAACTCATAAACCAATTATAATTATGAGTAAAAAAAATATAAACATTACGGAATATACCCGAAACATATTTCACATGCCTCAACATCAGCATAAAACCTACATTTTTTGTGAAAAAAATATCTCCAACAATAATGAAACCAATATAATCTCCGTCTACCATATTTAATATACTATATTCACCATCATATTATGACTGAAATTTTTCTTCTGTAGTGTAATGTGGTATAAAGCTACTGAATCAATCCCACATTCATTCTTGCATATATAACATTTAAAAATTAATACTAATTGAATTTAAATCACCATCACCCTATATAATAAATTTTTCAATATTATTATAATTACTACTTTGAATCTTTCATTCTTCCTTATACTTTTTTAACGCACAACATATTATGAACACATGATCCTTCTTACAAAAAATCACATTAAGATTCTTCTTAACTTCAATTGACCTCTATAAATACCATGACCATTAGAACTACCAGAATACCACTATTATCTAAATAATAAATATTATTAGTCCCTTACTTAGTCTCATTTATCAACAATGATGAAATAGTATCATCTAAATTTGGATTTTCTTTCCTAAACATCAATTTGGTGACAATATTATCATATGAACCAGGTAATGAACAAGATAAGCAAATCGTTATCTTATTAATCAATATCAATAGGTACCATTTTACCTTTATCATAGATCTCAACCACTACCAAATAAAGCTCCATAAATTTTTTTTTTCTGAAATAGTTCAGATGGTTACCAGAATCATCATTCTCTACCATTCTTAAATGATACAATCATTTTTTTCAAATTTAAAAGATTTTTAGGGTTTCTGATTTATAACCACATCATGAATCACATAAATATAAGCTGGATATATCGCATTAATTAATTTATATAGAGTATTATAATCTAAATAAATCTGTATTGTTCTTTTTTCAAACACTCTCATATCTTACAAATAAGTGATTTTTATAGTCTTCAGCTTATCTAATTTTTCTACTTTAGTTAATTTTTAGTCTTCTCATGTAACAAAATATTTTTACTCATTTCATCCATAGATTAAAATAATTTTTAACATTAAATAATTTTAGGTGTGAAGAAATACAATGGCATGAATCGACCATATCCAATCATCATGAAACACAAACAACCTCTTTTGATACTGTTTTTAGGGAGAAAATAGATCAGTTCTAGTATAAAAACATAATTGAAAAAATATGTTGTGAGAATATCCCATAAATATAGTGGAAATTATAAAATATGAAAAAATTATCCAATATTTAGGATTAAAATGTAAAAAAGGCTTCACTTTTTGATGATTATAAAACCACAAGGAAACTCTAAAAAATTCCACTATAATGAGAGAATATACAAATTTCATTAAAATCAAGAAAAATGAATTGAAAATATAACATAGAAAACTATTTGAAAATCCACACCATGGTTTTCCCAAAAACAATGATATGTCAAGACACATTAATTTTGAAAATCAACAATTCATTACATCTCATTGATCTATATCTAAAAGCATGTCTTGGATGGATCTGTCGCACACCCCACATTCTCTGAGTTATTTTGTTTTCACATTGTTAGCCACATAAATGATTCACTAGGTAAGTGATGTCTCTTACTATTTTATAGGACCATGAAGTCAAAATAATTCACATTAGTAGAGATATTCGTATATATCTATCCCCTTTTTTCAGGACATTAAAAAACATCATTGTAATGATTGATATAAAAATCTCCAAAAACAACCAAGAATGCATCCAAAATGGCTCCAACAATTTAATTTCCCAAAAAATATCTTCATATATAAAAATACTCCAATGATCTAGGATAAACCTCATCAGGTTCAAGGAGTATTTTCAATTGGTAGTTGTTTGGGATCATCTAGAGTGTTTCGTTAGTGGACCCTGGAATTATCAACACTGAATTGAACATACAGGACTAGAAATAATCTAAAAGTAGGAGGGGACATTGCTGACTACTACATTAAGTCTCTATTAATAGGTATTATCTGCTTCCCTATGATGCTTCGTTGTTTTTAATATAAAAAGAAAAAAATAAAAAAAAGAAGAATATCACGTCCTTCATTATTAAGGGGGACCCTTTCCAAATCATAATTTTCATCTCACACCCCAACTCAAAACTATCTTCAATTATTTAATATATCCCTATTCAACAGTGTTAGGAAAAAAATGTAGAACTTGGCTAAAATAGATAATGGTGCAAGGATATGAACCAGGGAAAAACATAATATTAATTTGGGTGATAAGATAACTAAAAAATATAGCAAATTATTCACAAATAACAATAAAACATACTTCTACAAGAGGTTAATGAATTGAAAATAAAAAATTTACTAAAAAAGTTGGGAGATGAGGTATGTGGAAGTGAAAAGTGGGTTTCTCAATGTAAAGTGGGTGGGGAGATGGTGTCCAAGTAGGTTGTGTAGAGCCCAAAACATTGAAGGAGGGGGTGTATTCTCGATGTTTTTAGGATCCTAAAATAAAAATAAAAACATTTTCGTATTCATGGTGTAATTTCTTGACCTGATTTTATAATCCTTAGACATTAATTTTGTCCCGAAATTTATGTTTGACACTATATGGTGTCACAAATGTGCACCCCTAGAGTCTGACATCTAGCCAGAGGGTAGTGTCACCCTCTTGATGTGACCAAGTGTAGCATTACAGTGTCCTAAATGAGTTTATGAATCAAACCACTTTACTACCACTTGTCCTATAAAAATATCATAGATCCATAAAATTCATTTTTTTAATGAACAAAATTCTTCATCAAAGGATAACACCATAGTGGAGGTGCCAATGTCATTGGAAACATGATTTGCTAAAAGTGACTCTGAATCCAATTACTTCTCCCCCTGAAACTTAACATCTCATGTCACATCTACCTTCTTTGTATTTGGAATGTATATTGTAAATTCCACATCCTCAATGAATACCTTGCATTCTCCTGACGTTGATATTCCAAAAATCCTTATATATTAATATATGATATATATATATATATATATTGCATGATTTTCATAAGAGGGTATACTATTCTATGCAATGTATGATTACAGAAAAATGTAAAAATTTTATCATTTATCTTTCCACATAATATGTCATTTATGACACCATTTCACAAGATGAAATAGTGGGGGGTTTTATTTTTTCTTAGGAAAAACATATTAGCTGAACCATAAACTCATGCATTGAAATTGAGTAGTTAATGTAGGTACTATCAAAGAGATTCCTTAATAAATTAAAAAGGCCTAATACCATAAGATGGTATGTGTGTCTGTGGTTTTTAAAATTCTTAAAAAAAACTCATTATTAATAAATCTCTCTTAAATTTTCATCATTTTCCCGTTGAAGAGCAGGCACACCGGGGTGAAAGATAGAATCATTCTAAAACATAGAGTGATTTAGATAAACCCATGGATACAGATAGAGAAGGTATTTTTATTTTTTTGATATTAGTGATATTCATAAAATACATATATTTATAATGATATAGTATATTTATCTTTATTGTATAGTACACATGTTTATAAGAGTTCTTTCTTCTAGAAAATTTTTGTTGTTTCAAAATTATCATGCATGGAGATCCTCAAACAGGGGTTTAAATAGAATTTTTTACTTTGATAATTGATATTGAAGTATATTAAAACCATTTTGTGATATAAAAGGATACATGTGTTTTTATGAAACATGAAATTAATTTATGATGAAAATAAAAAATAGTTCAGTTCCATGTTTCTGGAAATTTGATTTTAGGGAAAGGGTTTACCGTTATAAATCTATGGTGTGCAATTATAACCAATCCATTACCCATATGCAGCAATTATTCTTAAGGGTATCCAAATAATTACCATTTTTTATATTAGTATACATAAGGGAACCTATGTTTACCCTTTCATAAAGTGATGCAACATAAGGGAAACTATGTTTTTGAAAGATCTATGTAATATTAATATCCCTTCACTATGTAAGGGTAGGTTAGTTTTTCTAAAATTTGTGTAAAGTTTACCATCCATTTAGACATACACGAAATATAGTTATATATATTCTTACCTATATGTAGAAGCATTATAACATCCCAATTAATGGTATGATCAATTTTAGAATTTAATATGAATTTTTTGGGTTTCAAAGTTGTTTGAAATGAATTGGGATTTTTTATAGGGGCTATGTTTGGCACTGGCTGAAGGTCTAGATCATGTTGTTAAATGGATGGATGACATGATTTTTTTAGAGGATGTCATGGATTTTTATTAGTGTCTAGAAAATATTCATGATGTTAAAATTATTCACATAATTACAACCTCATCCATGTTGTTAAATCAATGTGACAGCTTTTTAGGGTACATTACATATGGTAAATTCACAAGGAGAATCACTAATTCACGATGTGGATCCTTTCATTACGGAATGTTTTTTCATGCTAGATTTTAATAACTCCACTCATTGGGATTCTATTTTCCTGCCTCAAAACCTAGGCCTCTCCTCTATTCTTTTTTGGTACTTTCCCCTTTTTAATTTTACTTTGCTTGGTGCTCTATCTGTGCTTTGTTTTTTTATACCCTTTAGGTATGTGTGTTTATTTTCATTTAATTGGATTCATTTCTTTTAGTTCAGAGATGGAAATAGGATGTGTTTAATTTATTTTTTATCATGTGATGATGTTTATTATATCCCTTATATATCTTTTATGTGATCATATTTGGGGGGGTATTCCTTATGTTGGTAGTGATGGGGTACAATAGTGTTTAAGGTATTTTTTAGTCTAACCTCTCTGCTATCCCTTTCTGAGTATGGAATTTAATTCTATGATGTGATAATCATAATAAGGGAGTAATTTTATATTCTTTTTTTCCTTTCTTACATGTGTCGATCTATTCACATTGGTGTGAATCCGGAGTTTGAGGTTGGTGGTTTAGTCTCTACCCTATAAAATTTGAATCTTAATTAATATTGGTTTTATAAATTGTTTTATAAAAGAATTTTCATGATTATCCAGTTGGTTTATATTTGTTTGTGAACTATATTTTTAGAATTGATGGTTTTCCCCTCATTTTTGTGATTGAAAATGTATTTCAAAATAACTATGAATTAAATTTTTGTAATGGGGTTTCAATGCCTATTTTTATAAAATGGGTAGTGCTTGGAAATTGGTAATGAAATATGATCTCTTTAGAATAGAATGATTTATGTTTCACCTGATATCATTGGGCACGTATGTGGTGGGTTTAGTTACGGTCATTATACTTGTATTTATAAGGGGATTCACTTATTGGGTGTTCCACTTCTCCCTAGTCCATGATTTATAATTACATGATTATATTGACATTTGGTGGGGGTTACTCATGGGATGTTCCACTCTTCCATATTCCATATGTCATAGAGACTTATTTAATATGTTCTAGTCGTGTCTTGATTATTGAGTTATGAGCAAAAAAAAGACTAACCATTGTTATCCTAGGGGTGGTTATCGTTACTATTTTCCATGTTCTATTTTGGATTTGATATTCCCCATTAGATAAAATTTAAATGTATTACTATATTTATTCTCAGATATTCGTCTACCTAGGATTGTTTTGTAACTATGGAAAATGGGAAAGTATTTCCCATTATTTTTATTATAAAACTATTTTATGTATTTTCATGAAATGCCTTCTATAAATTGATAATATTGAGATTATTATACAAATAAATGATATGGAACACTTACATGTGATCCCACTAAGCCTATTTAACTCAGACCCCGTATATTCCATTAGAAATTTGTATACATTATATTTCATTTTGATGAAAGATTATTCAAGGTACCATAGTAGAGTGGTGAGATTTGTTTAGGTGGGTATAAGTATCTTCTGATGAGATGGAGGGACATTGAGAAAATATCACAGAGAATATTTTTACTTCTTTTTAGATTCATTTTTTGGGTTTTTGACATTTTACATGGTTTTTCTCATATTTCATTTGATGTCATCACTACTTCTATATTTATTAGATTATGGAATGTGTTCAATCACATGTTTCTTATATATATATATGTGTGTGTGTGTGTATCTATATATATAATATATCTTGTTTCAAATTAGGAAAAATATTTCCCCTTGTTTCTTGTTTTATGACAAGGTGCTAGTTGTCAGCCCAAGGGGATCAAGAACACCCTTTGGTTTAGTGGCGATTTGGTTTGAGTGACATATTTTTATGATATTCCAAGTTTGTTCTTTAAAAGGTTTGAATAAGGGTAATTTCATTATTACCTTCATGAAAAATATTTTGTGTAATGGTATTATTTAAGTGAATTGATATTTAGTGTCTACATAATGTTAAACTGAAACTTACCTTTATTAGTATTCTTCAAGTAACTGTATTATTCTTTGTACTCCTACGTAATATAATGGTCATAAATATCTATCCTTATATAGACCTTTAATGTAAGGGTTGAAGGAAGACTGCATTTACAAAATGATATTGTATAAGGTTTATGGATTTATACCCTTCCACAATGGCTCTAGATCTAGTTTACCCTTACGTAGGGTGTAATAATAAGGGTAAATGTGGAAATTTTTACATATTAATGGGTTCCTATATAAGGGTTACCAAGAAAATATTCAAAAATTGATTTAATATATTAAATAACTTTTGTGGTTTATAAAATGTATAAAAATAATAACAAATGATATTTTGGGATATTTTTATTTATAAAATGTTTAATAATAAATTAATCAAAAATGGTTTATAATTATTTAAATAATGATTCCTAAAACATTTTATTACAAAATATTACATTTCAAAATGAGAAAAACCTATTTAAAATTTTTTATGGAGATTCTAATGTTATAGAAATAAATGTGTTTATTAAGAAATCGCAAAACAAAATTTATAAAGGGTTAAAAAATTTCAAATAAGTTAAAAATATAATTTTTTTATATTTAAATTATGAATTGTTCATAATTAATTAATTTGAAATTGTTCAAAATTAAAGGGCCTTATTTGGAATGTTATTTAATTCCCACAAAAAGTATTTGGATGACTAATTTGATCGGGGATTACATGATAAATAAATATGTTATATTATATTATGAAAATTTTTTAAAAAATAAAAATTGAATAATAAATACATCATAAATAATATAATGTAACATATATTAAATGAAAATTTAATATATTCATAAATTAAGAAATATGTTATTTTAAAAGCATATAAAATATTAATATGTACAATTATTGAAGGTCTATAACAATAAATCAAAATTATATATGGTTTTATAATTATAATTTATTTAAGAATATTTTTATTAATATTTATCTTATATTTAAATATTCTAATTTTTCATTTATTTAATAGTTATTTCATACATTATTCATGTTGAGTAAATTCTTTAATAAATATGAATAGTGTGTATGCTTATGTATGAAATGTCAAATTGCATTTAGGATAGAGCCTTGCATTACATACAAGTATTGACTATATAATGAATTATTTTTTCATCAACAATAACCTCAATTTTAAATTGATTTCATGACCTTGAATTTAGTTTTTGAATATAGTTTTCACTTATTTGGTATTCGTGTTCTGATGAATTTGTTTATAACTTGTGTAAAGTGTCCCTGGGTATTGGTACTAGGGGTCGACTGCCTACCTACATTGATGTTTGTGCCTTATTGAAAATGGTGAATAGGGTTTTCATTATATCAGTATGGGATTACTGATATGGACACCTCTATTCCTTTACATTAAATGTGCATATACCTTATGTATATTATGTTTGAAGATATGTATGATTATTTTTAACTTATATTCTTGGGTATGTAACGCAAGATTGTGGGTTGTATAAAGGGTTTCACATAAATATGGTTTGACCATATTTATTTATTGATGGGAATAGAATTCCAAACTAAATTACTAGAAACATGAAAAAATTAAATTGAATAATATGATATAATATGGTGATATTCAAACCCATTTCAAATACAATACATGAGATTCCTTTGAAATTGGTACTTTTCAAGACATCGATCATCCAAATAGATAGGTCATGATTAATATTGGTTCCCTAGGATTATCTTGTGTAATAAAATAATTTAATATGTATCTTTGTACTGTCTTATTGGGTGGTTCATGCTAAAACTATGTTCCCTTAGATTGTCCCTTTTCTTCTTTTTGGGAATTTTCATTCGGTTACACTAGAGGGGATGACCCGATAGGATTATGTTACTAGAGAAATAAAGTGGAGCTTTTTCATATGATGGATTTAAAAATTATCTTCTCAACTATCCAACAGTAATATATGAAATTATTGGGATTATTCCATAGATAAATAACCATGTGTTAAGATAAATTTTTATTCTGACGCCATTTATATTGAAATATAGATCTTGACCTAGTAATGGTTAGGATGAATTTTCAAATAAAATTGGTAATCAATTATGTTGGTGGAATATTAATAAATGTACTTATTAAAGGATTAATAATACATGATACTTATCCAATAAAAGATTATTTTATATAAAAATATCAACAATGTCATGTACCTAGAATTTGTAATTAATCCAATTAAAGAGACTCTTCATGTATGTAATTCATAGGACTAGTATCTTATAAAAGGTTCTTAAATTATATTAGTGATGTAAATTTAAGGGATGACTAAAGATATCATGGAGAAAATAGTTCGACAATTGAAATGCTATGAGGGTTTTTAATTCACATGGTTAATGATTTTTTAGTCATTGAACATGCATTATGGGGAGACTAAAATATCTTTTTCTAGTTATAGAATTCAGATTATATTAAATTATTGAAATGTTCCAAAATGTAAATAAATTAAAGGAAATGTTAATCAAATTTTCATAATGTCTTGTTAATGTATAAACTGGGTATATGGTTCCTCGATTTTGGTACGGAATGGATATAAAAAATAGTTACAAGTTCAAACCAGAAGATGGAAAATTCCTTTAAATGGAGGACAATGATTTTTCATGATGCCAGTCAAGGTCATTGATTCCAAGGGTTTTTATGAAGGGGGATAATAATTAGATTCAATTTTATTATATATGGTATACATAAATTACTTTTAGAGAATCCTCTTAATTTCCATGTCAGTTATTAATGTTATGGAAATAACTTCCTCCTTTTTTAAAGTTACATGATACTTAATGTTTATTTTATAAGTGATGTAAATATACCAAAGTTAAAAAAATAAAAGGATTATTTTTTTGATCTTGTAATTTAAATTCATGATAAAAAGAGTCGTAATATATGAATGTAAGATATTGTATCATGCTCAAATGATTCAATGTATAATAAGTGAATCTACATCTAATTTCTCTAATGTGATAAGAGAACCTATTTGATAACAAAGAGTTGTTATTAACAACATGAGTTGATTTAGTGTATACATATGATTTACGATTAATGATTATATATATAATGGTTTGAGAAGAATATTTGAATATTAGTACTTATCCATGATAAAATTTTATCCAAATATTTGTAAAAATTGTTGGGATTGTGTAATCTCAAATCATCGATAATATATTTTAATAATTTAAACATTTAAAATTAAATTTTTCCACACACATAGAATCTAATTTATAATTTGTAAATAATATTTTGTTTGATAAATTTTCATACTAAAATAAAAAGTAGTATTTGAAAACACATAAGTGCTTGTGTTTCTAAACAATATATTAAGAAAATAATATAATGAATAAGAGGGTATATAAAGAATGATTGGACATATATAAGTTGAAAAATAAAAAATATTGTATAATAATATATTAAGTAGAATATTATCCACTTAATATTATAAATAGTTCAGTATATTTTATGGTAAATATACATTTAATGTATTACTTTTATTATCCATTTAAAAATAGAAATCAATATTATAACATTTTAGGAAAAATTTATTTTTAGTGAGATGAATAAAATAGTTTAGGATATGTGATGATAAATAAAAAATATAAAGTGTTTAATTTAGTTATCAGGAAAAATAAAATACACTATTTGTTGATGCATTAGACTAGTCAAGAAGAAAAGTGAATTCATTATTATATCCTTAAATATTTTAGGGTATTTTGGACAAGATAAATGTAAAGAGTCTCACTAGTTGTCATAAAAAAGTTATTTTCAAATTATCCTAGAAGAGTTTTATAGGACAAATAAACTATAATGTAAATAGTTACATTATTTTAAGAACATTTTGTGGGAAAATGATTCCAAGGATGAGGATGATGAATGCTGAAATAGTTCTATGTATACAATAGAAGTTGACATCATGAAATTTTATGTTTTGAATTTAGTAATATTGAATTTGTTAAAAGACTTGAACAATAGGTAATTGGATTCCTAAATCTCTCTTTATTCAAACTATCATACATCATAGATATTTCACAATAAATAGGTTAATGGGAGTGTTTTATCATATGCTAACATAGATATTTTATGTGGTCATATAGAGATGTGACATGGATTATATATATGATATAATTAGTTAACAATACCAAAAAAGTGTAGAAAAAAAAGGATTGTTGAGAAGTTTATCATATATGATTTGACAAACTGGTGCTTCTATTGGTTTTGATAAGTGTTATTAAAAGATATAAGGAATATTAAAAGAATCAATTAATATTCTTATATTGTTTTGAGGATATAAAAAATTATTTTATTAATGAAAAAATCTATTTTATCATTCTTTCACATTAGACACATAAATGTAAACATAGTTATACATTTTGTGAAATGAAATGATAATTAACATCCCAATGTATGACACTGCTTTTATCTCTAAATGATGTTATTCATGGATTATTAGGAGTTATGAGTAAATATTTTTTTATCATGAGTAGGATTCTTGGGTAGATATATAGAATATGCTCATGAGAACAAAAAAAATAATGGGATATTCAATCTATGTGTTGGATGAACTTTTATATATAAAAATAAGTTTCATAAACAACTGTATTTAGTATACTAGGGGTGAATATATCCTATTAGAGTCCCAATTACCTTTTTTGGTGAGAATGTAATAATAACAATGTTCATACATTGATACCTAGCTTAAGAAGGTCAGTATTCGTACATAGGCAATTGGGGGGGGATAGGTTGTTGATCTTGTCATCAGTTGGATCTTAACCAATAAGTGATTTTTCCTCTTGTACGAGATGTATAACATATGGGCCCTCTATTGAGATAGAATATTGAAGTTCAGGGCCACACCTATATATTATATACCTATTTGGATAAGATACATGTGATATTCTTATCTATGATGTGGACGGACATGAGATGTATTTATCTATTAGATCATTCAACACTCAAAAATTCCACAATATATTAGTTTTCTATTATATATTTACATATCCTATATCATATGTCACTTAAAGTATTCAAAAAAGAGATAATATGAGAATTCTAGTTTGTATATTACACAGACTAGAGGAAACAAGAATAGAGATACATGTTTTTTGTGGATATCATGCTAGATCCGTTTATACCATTATAAATATTTATTCATTAGTAGAAGCCTATATTTTATTACTTATATAGATATGAAGATTCATATTTTTTCAATTCTCTAATGGACTATAGGGTCACACATTTTGGTTAAATAATTGGGGATTGAGTTTTGACTCGGATATATTCTCTTATATTTTATTAGAGTTAGTCAAAAATTATTTGGGATTGGTATTCACAAGGAATTTCATATAATGTGATATAAGGTGAAGTTGATGAAATATTTGAAAATGTTTTTTGTAAAATATCAAAAAGGTTTTTTTGGGAGTGGTTTCACAAGTTATTGTATATGATACAATATAAGGTTATGTGGAAATAAGTCATTTAATTAGTTCATGTGAGATATTAAAGGTTTTAAGAACATGAAATATATATATATGTGATATATATATTTCATGAATATTTTTATTTTCTTATGAGTGTATTTTATTTTAGGAGATATGGGATTACAACTAAATGATAATTATAATAAAATTAATAAAACTATTGTAGAACAATTATTCAATGTTTTATTTTTCTTATAATGATAATATCATTAATATATTACATCAACATAATAATTCTAAAAACATAGTATAAGAAAACTTCAATTAGTCCACTTTAGTGACTAGTATTTCATATTCCATTCATTGGACAATAAGTTATCCCTTGGATTAAGGAATTGGCAAAGATATTCTTGAAGATCTCATCACACAATCCATTGAACTATAAATAGTACCTCGGGATGTATTTTAATTCCCTCCAATGAACTATTAATTTTCACTAGAAATTATATTCTTAATGCCCTTATATTCTATATATGAAAACAGTTTTCTATCCTTTAAGAAATTTCCCATAGCACTTACCAAGACATTCTTAACATGTGGGAAGAAGAATCTTCTTTCTTCCACGATCTTAACAAAACTCCATTTTTTATTATTATTTCATTAAGAATATTTCTTTGTTCATTTTTTATTAACATAATTAGATAACTGGTTAGGCATAAGTATATTATTTAACATTCTATCTCTCGTATCGAATGGCTACTTGTAAAGAAAATCAGTGAATATTACATCACATTTAGTGTTATATTGATTCCTCCTAGCCATATCCATCAACTAACACAAAAATAAATGATAGAGAAGTAGAAATGCATAATTATCTAATAATGAAAAATAAATCACAGGATATTGAAACCGTAAAACCTTCCTTTCAGACTATGACATCTTAGGGTTATCATATTTCATCCATTGTCTTTATAAATCCAAACCCCTCCTCATGTTTTATGAATAAAATTTTATTCAACCAAATAATATCCCGTGGATTTGTTAAACAAGGTTTATAGAAAGGTACCATTCACCAGGCACCATATTAATGGATGTTACACACTCAACCTACTCTTTTGGGGTTAATACCCCAATATTCATTTGAGGAAACTATAACGACCCAAAAATTCATTAATGTAAATGCCTCTAGGTCTAATGTATATTTATTTAAAATGTTTAACTAAAATGTAAACTTTTTTGGTTTTATGTTTTTGGATCTTAAAATACTATTTAGAATTGTGATCATAGCTAATATAGTCATTGATGAGAGATCACTTGATTAGTATAAATATAGGGCTTCAAAAACTCCAATTTACTCGGACAAAGGAAGTGATGGCCTCGTCCCGTAGACATGCCCCCTACGAAGTCCTTTTTTCAGATTTCAAAAAGTAGGTTACATATTTGGGATTCTCTCTTGACCAAGCCCATTCTGAGATTGAATACATTAATCTCTAGCAGAACTGCCTACGAGAGAAGTGGAGGTTCAAAGAGATTACCACCTGATCAATGTTATCCGAGCCACCCCAAGAGTCTATCCCCATCGCACACCTTACACTTTGGTCTTATGAAGGTTTTATGAGGGGCTATGTAAGAAGACATTAGAATTATGGATATGTGCACTAATTTTTTATATAATAATTAATATACATTGATTTTATTAGTATTACCTTGTAAATATTTTTTAAAGAACAAGTAGTATTTTTAGTTAATAATCAACTCAGAGATCTATTTTTATGAATTAATGGATTTTGTAATTAAATAATATTTAAATATAATATTATTATTATTATTATTTTAACTTTTATTAAATATAAATGATTGTATAATATTATGAATGAAATTGTAATTTTTATTAAGGTTTAAAATTCATTTTTGTCAAAACCCGTAAATTTTGGACAAACGTCAGATTTTATATTAAAAGTGAAAATTAAAATATTTAGATAATTATTTAGATAAAATAAATATTATTTCTGGAATCAGGATGTCGAAATTATCCAACGGTGAATTTTTCATAATTTTCTTAGATAGTCAATTGTTTGGGTAAAAATTAAATACCGTTTAAATATATATTGGGTTTTATGACATCTTGATGACCAAATAGTGATGTAATAAAATACTAAAAACATTATGTTAGGACAATTTATGTTTTACCATTAAAATAATGTAATTTTGGGTTTGATTTATTTATTTTACAATGCTTTAGTGGACCCTTCAAGACTTATTAAACATTTTGTCTTTTTAAATTGTTTTCCTTGGGAGTGTGACTCACCTACACATAATCAACTTCATTATTTTAAGAAGTTAGGACATTGGCATTATAAAATATTGTTTTCCACTTCCCTTATCCAAAAATCATTGGCAAAAACCATGGGCTTGAATTTGGTTTTGATTAGTTTAATGTGAGGTGTCCCAAAACTAAATAATAAAGAATTCCCCCTCCTTTCCTATATAAACACACCCAATATCCAACTTCCTACTCACTCAAATACATTTTAGTTCGTCCAAAATATTCCCTACTCTATCTAAAATCCTCTCATGGTGCCCCAAGCACCCAATAATCCTCTCTCAATCCTCTCTCAATCCATTGGAATCGCACTTCTATGTAAGGGTTTTTCTTCCTTTCTCATTTTTGTCCAATATTCATTAAATTGTTATGCCATTTTAATTTATATTATAAATGTTGGGGTATGGTTTTGAACCTCCCCCCATACTTCCCCCTTTTTGTTTGAATTATGGGAGACCCCACTCACTCTCACTAAATGCCTCCCATGTACACCTGTTACTATGCCAAATTTCCGAAAGGAATTTCTCTCTCCTCATTTACATTCAAGCAATTCTTTTGTATTATGAATCTAAATTCCATTAAATTTGTTGGGAAATATATCTATATGACCCCCTTACTGTCTATGTCATTTAAATATGTTTATACACCCCTTTCTCTCTCATCAACAATTTTTATGAGTTCTTAAGTCCCACAGTTATGCTGCCGAAATGGCACCACACTTTTCATAGCCAAAGTCATTGTGTAGTGAATACCATACCCATTTCTATATCAAGGTTATTCACCTTTATGCACACTTACATGTTGATTAAAGAATTTCATTTATGTATTCCAAATTTGTTTGTCATGGAATAAATGATTATGTTTAATGATTCAATGTTTTATGATCCATGTGGCACACTTATGCATGAAATGAAATGTTTATGAAGGGTGCACCCTGATAGTGCTCTAATGCATTAGGTAAATTATAGTGTCATGGTGCTTCATGTGAAATGGTTGTTTACTCATGAAAAATCAAGTGCAACAAGGGTTTACTTGGGCTTCATGTGCAATGAGGGTTTACTCATGCTCCATGTGCAATGAGACTTAGATCGTGTTAATTCCATGTTAAGTGTTGTTTCCACATTTCCATGTTATAATTATCATGATTTATCATGCCTTTATGTTTATGATTCTATTTTGATCTATTGATTTCCGTATTTTCTAACAGTTATTGTATTTCTCATGTTATTCCTTGATTGTTCCCTTACTAGGATTTATAGATCACCCTTTTATTATGCATGTCCTTAGGTTATCCCATGCAATGCTACGTACGAGGGAATGTAGTGGTCATTTAAAGGAACTTTTCAATAATGATTTTGTTTTTCATTTTTTAAGTCGTTTTGTAATGATATAAGCCCCAAAGACACAATACCTCTCGATCTACTATGTTTAATCAAATGAAGTTTATGTAATAAATTATGTTTATATCTGTCATAAAATATCAAGGTTATCATAGCAACACTACATAGACTTTTAGTATCCATTTATGGATTAATTTTTGTATGGAAATTTACCTCCATTGTTTAACATAACATTTGATTTTATCATATAAATAGGTTCATCCAAATATTTTTAACTATATTTTTTTCATCCAAGGTTCTGTAACTTATTAATCCTTGATCTGGTACCAACTATAGCGACCCAAAACATCACAAACATAAATGTTACATCTTATTTGTTGAATATTAATTACATACCAATATGAAAAATTCCAAAACCATAACGGTTTATTATCATTTGATACATGGAAACATAAAATACTATTACATAAAAGATCGCAATGATCACCCACTATGTCCTCTACAACTAAAACCCTTCTTAAACATGCCATACTTAAAAACCATTCCATAACATAAGGGAGAGAAACATTAAAAATGGTGAGATTAGATTATTAGTAAGTATATACATAATATATATCAATAAATTAATAAAATTTAGTATAATATAAGAATTTGGGTTTGAAACACTGATCAAAACTTACAATAAACATACCAAATCTGTTAAAAATATTCAAACATGAATCTTGGAATAGGATTTTCTGAATCAGAATACATAATACTTATGAGCGTGGAATCATAAAAAAATTTAGTGATCCATGAGAAAATATTTTAAGAATAATACATACGTTTTTTCTGAAAACACATAATAATATAAAATAATTCACTTATTCATGTGTCACTCCTAAAAATTTTATAGTGGGTTGGGTTTATTCCTCATTACCTAAATTCAATAGTCACAATTCACTCCCAAGACTATTTTATTGGATAGTGTCCCTTACAGAATAGGGTTAAATCCCCATTAAAATCTTTATTATCTTATGAGAGATACATATTTATCTAATTCATTATTGGGATTTATAAATCGGGTCCCACCCATATCATAATTAAAACTATATAAATGTTTTCCATGAGATCATAAAACATTAATCAAAACATCAAATCCTAACTCATGGAAAGGATATGGGTTTCATAAAAATATCATCATCACAATCTAAAAAATATTGAGGAATAATAAATATGTTAACATTAGTTCATATACCCAATAAAAAATTAGAAACATCAAAAGTTCTTGTAATAATTAAAAAAACATATAAAGGATAACTACATCATTTTTTGGGGAAATACACTTTTTTTAAATCACTTATTTAGAATCTAAAAATTTATAAAATATTAAGGAAATAATTTTCAAAAGAAAAAAGTAAACTTATATAGGATTATTTAATGAAAATATCATTCAACATGGAATTGAAATTTGTTTATGCATGGTATTTAAACAAATAATTCATTAACATTTATGGTAAAAATTCATAAGTACCTGATTTGTATAATGATAATAATGTTCATTATAAAACATTGGAAGAAAACCAATATTAAAAATTAATTTCAAAAAATATTTGGAGTATAATAAAAAAATTCTTGAAAACATTTTAAATATTATATGTATATGGAATGAAATATTCCAATCTAATGGGAAAAGCAAGGCTGGTGATCATAAAAAACTTTCTTTTAGACTCTATAGTAATGAAAGAGAGGAAAATTAATATAAAAAATGACATAAACAGAAATAAATATAATATAATAACATACTCAATATTTGGGGTATACTTTTCAAATAATTTCAACATTGATAAATTTTAGGATAAAAAATCCCGATAAGAATTAGATTGTAACATAAAACTGTTGTGGATTTAGTAAATTTTCAAGAAAAAGTAATTGGGTACTTTAAATTTATTTAGTGAATAAAACTAAATCATATATTATTCCAAAATAAATTTTTGGGTAGCATACAAACCATATAAATAATAAACATCTTTATAACTTTAAAACATGTCTCACTGAAGAAAAACTACAATGAAACTCTTACCTTATATCCAAATTGATATGTAAGTTCTCTAAGCTTTTATATAATAACCGTAGTTTTATTTTAATTATATAGAAAATAATATTAAAACATATAACATCATATATTATCCAGAAATACCATTTCAATAATTGTTAATTAATAATTCTCTATTAATGTCATCATTTCAGGTGTTAATTGATTCGTTTTTCATTTATGTTTTAGTTTCGATGTTCTAGTATATGAACTTTTATCATGGTTAAAATATCTCAATAATGTTAATAATTATATTAATATTATATATAATTATTATATATAAATTTATAACTATTCATTGTAAGTGGTGATGAATGATGAATTATACAATTTCATGGAGACAGTAATCCATAAATACACCCGAGTGATGCTTCTACTAGTTGATAGATGGAATGAAAGAGGTAAAAAAATAATTAAATATTCAAGATTCATTATTATATATTAAATATAAAATAATTTCATTAAATATGTCATTTTTAGTATAAATATAATGTGGATGTGAAAAAAAACATTGCTTCATGGGGGTTTTAGTCAACATGTTCACACAAAGGATGTTATCGTTTACTAATGGTTCAAAGGGTATGAATATAGAAAATTTATTTTAAATACAGAAGAATAATTATGTTATAAATATATTATATAAACATTAAATACATCATTATAATCAACCATGAATGATGTTTATGGAAATTGAATTGTATCCCTAAGTGGATGCAGCAATCCACACATATGCACAAGCGATACAATTATTTACCAATTGATGGATAAGGGATAGAAATAGTTTTGAAATAATCATAATAAATTTCCAATGTATTTATTATACATTATTATTCGCTATTTTATAGATAAAACTAGTTTATATATTGTATAAGAAGAAATAAAGTTAAAGTAGCTTGGTTTAGATTTATAGCTATTCTTTGAGAGACCCCATATGGTTTTCATAGTAACAATTGATGCATTGGTATTAATAGAATAAAATAAGATAAAATATTAAGTTATGGATTATTGGAAGGTTATTGTTCAAGTATTACTTTTGATATATAATTCTCAAATAGAGTGTATAAGAGAGTAATAGATGATACCTTTTTTAATCCATGGGGGACATAAATAGAATTTCTCATAAGATTTGAAATAATATGGTCACATTCTTAGTAATGTGTCTCCAAATGGAGAATTATTAGATTATTTGAAAACATAACATTGAAATTTATTAAAAAATTTATAATTAGATATATATTAGGATAAATCCTACACTTATCTCTAGTTTTAACCATAGATAAACACGTTTCAGCCTCAACCGTGATGAAGAAATTTTAATATTTCTACTAGTCACATTGAAAAAAATAAATGTATACCTATTGTTTTATATTATTTATTCTGGTTCTAAATTTATAATCCATTTTACCATATTATATTTATATAAGTGGATGTATATAATTTTAAATAATTGTTCAACAGTTAATAAAAAGCCACATTCAAAAAATTAAACTTCAAGCATAAAACATTAATTACTAACATTACAATCCTTATAAAAACCATCAGATGAGTGTAAAAATATATGAATGAATATATAATCTACAAATTAAATTGAAACCATTAATAAATAATTTTAAATTTAATTTATTATGAAAATAACATGTTGTAAGCATATAAATTTTGTTTAGACAAATGTGTTTTTATGCCCTAAAATAATCATATGACAAATCCATGTATAATGATTATTATTTTGAAATTAATTAGATTATTTATAATTAAAGGAGGTTTATATTACATTAATGTAAAATTTAATACATAATTGTACTTTTTCTTGATCATAAAATTTAGTTATTAAAAAATTATTTATCACTATTAAATAAAAATTAATCATTTTAAAAAATAAGAAACAATAATATTTCGAAGATAATATTAACATAATTTTTTTAAAAAAAGATATTCATTTTTGTAAATAAAAATTCTAAAAATTGCATAAATTATTTATATTGTTTGTTCACATAAAATTCAATAAAAACATTTCCAACGAAAAAACATTCTACATGCATAAAATGATATTATTGAATTTTGACTAATTATTCAATATTAATTAATCAATAAATTTTAATTTTTATAACTTTTTTAAATATGTGTCATAATTTGGATATTACAATTTATCCATTCTAATTTAACAACTAGATTATAACTATTTACAATATCACAGTTCATATAGACTCATTTTTTTTGGTAAATAATTCTACCACAAACATAGATTTTATATAATGAAAAATATATTATCTAACTTTTCGGTGTTACAGTCCTAATAAAATATACCCCATGTCCATTGCATGGATCTAAAACATTTATAAAATATACAAACACTCATGTGTTCCCATGTAGGGTGCGTGATTTTACCCAGCAGTGTAACACACCATGTTTTTCCAAAAATAAATAAAAATTCATGGTACATTATTTTACATAGATATTTATAACCATCCTTTAAACATAATTTTTCCACTTCTATGTTTTGAATTTTGAAAAATTGTCTTCTACAATTGTGTTCAGTATATTAATTTTAGTATGATAAAACCAACTTGTCTTTTTTTTTTGTGAATAGTAACATACCCTTATGAATAGTAATATGATCCTAATTAATAGTAATTTTTTTTATTAATTTATTTTCATAAGTATTTAAGATAGTAAAATATTGTTGATTATTCATCGTGATATAGAAGTAGTTATAGAATTAGAATTGTTAATTTTTGAATTAAGTATGCTTTTATTTAAAAATTAAATTAATAAAATTTAGAAAATTATTTTCAAAAAAGGGACTCTATTTTTGAATTCTACATGTTGATAGATGGTCAGGGTAAATTTTTTGGATTTTTCTAAAATTCATGACTTTTCGATGAAAAGTGAAATACGATAAAATACCGTATAATCAAATTATCATAAAAATACACTATTTATGACATCATAAGTGATGTAAGTCTAGTTGGTTCGAACTCACATGAAATTATTTCTATTTTAGGTAACATGAACTATGACTATTCATTATCATTGGCAAAAATATTATAATAATGATTAAAATAATGAAAAATACCCCCTCTCCTCCATAATAAATAACACCCTCACACCCCACTTCTTCCCACACCTCTGAAGCCTTGATCTATGACTATGATCAGTAAAATAGTCCTCCCAAGGCTCCTTCTCCCATCCAAGATCTGCTGGTCTCACCAAGAGGCCAAAACCAATGCCCTTATGAAGGATCTGAAGGAGAAGAGATCTAGAGGTAAACAACATTTTCTATTTTCTATATTTTCTTTCATTTCAGGTTATTATATTCCTATCCCATTATATTTTTTGGGATATTTCATTCTATATCCACCCTTACATTCAATATTATGTAAGAGTGATGAGATATCCCATTCCTCTCATCAAACTATTTTTATGAAATTTTATGAGACGTCGTTAGGCTGCCGAATTTTCAAGATAAATTTATCATTTTTTTATTTCATGATTCCTTTCTTTTATTCATCTTTCCTCACAAACTCTAAACCAAAAGTAATGAATTATCAATAATCATATACATTCTTGATTTTCTCAGGTTCATGGAAAACTCATCATTACTATTCTTCTCCTCTCCCACTTATTCAAATAACTAAACACATTGTACATGATGTGTTGACTTACCGACATCATGGACGATGTGATTTCATTTTTCATTAAATCCTTCAATTATGGTCATGAAACCATATTTATGGCTGAACCTACGTTGTAATATATTTATTATGTCTCATAAATGGTTCTGTATTTTTTTACACCTGGTTTTAATTTATAAAACAAAACGAGGTCGTGTTTATCACAGAACCACTAAAATTATCTAAACGTATATAATTAATGTATTGTCTTATGAATCATCCTCATGTAAGAAATAAAAATGATAAAAGTTATAATTTATGGTACTAGAAATATGTAAATACTAGTCCATTCCAATTCTGGAGTTTCACTTCCAATCGACAAGATCATCCATCATGAACCAATCATGGAAATCATGTAAATAACTCTCCCAAAAAACAGTGCATAGAGAAAGATACTAATAATTAAAAAATGAAATGATGTTATGAAATGATCATATAAGATGTTTTAAACATGAAAAAGTTTCTATAAAATACTAATAAAACAATTTTAACAATTATACAGAAATTTTAAACATGTTTGAAGTATGATAAGCCTGAGGTAAGGGAATTCTTAACCCGATTATCATTCATTGAGTTAACCTTCTACATCATTATTAATGAGGTATTAAAATTGGTTTTGGAATGGGTTTTGCTTATATAATGTTTAATTATATCTAATTACCACTCTATTAACTTTCACATCAATTATATGATATTTATAATGGACTTTCCTTTTAAAATACACTTTTAAAATTATGTTTTACAAATCTCAGAAGCAAAGTTTGTATTCAAATATTCATGTTTTATGATTATGTTCTGGATCGTGAGAATTGTGTATGATGAAGGGTGGGACTTTTATTTCCCTCCAATACATTGGTCATGAGTAAGTTTGAGGTCAGCCATATGGTTTCTCCATGTGTAACAGCGGTGGTTACAGAAATTGTAAGGTAGTCGTAATGGTTACAAATTATATGGTAGTCGTGCGAGTTACAATATTAAGTAATTAATGCCCCAAGATACCTTTATGATTATATTTATGTTATTATTTTTGTGGTAATGTTGTGGAAATATAATATTTCTCAAAGTAAGTATATATATACACTTAATAAGTATGTGTTTTGAAAATGATTTCATACGTTACAAGTATTCATGGATTAATGTGTTCTTCACTTATTTTTATATCCCTTAATATGTTTTTGTTCTCATCCCTAGTTTTTAAATGATTTTTACATGTTATAAGGATGTGTATTAATGTGATGGAACCCATGTTAAATATTAGATGATCTATCAAAGAAATCATGTTTTATTTAGAATGTTTTAAATTTAGGAAGGAATGAGTACTATTTTTATGGTATCCACTATGTAATAATGTGTAATATTATGAATTTATTGTACCAATTCTCTAAATCACTAAAATTGAAATGATCCTCAATGTAAATGGAATTTTTTTCTGACTACATTAAATATTATGTAATGTAACAAAGATGGGTCCTTATAGTTTGTATCAGACAATGGTTTAGATAACATTAGGGGTTGGGGTGATGTAAATATAATACCATAAATTATTTTTACTCGATCATTAATTTGAAATGTTATAGAAAATAAATATTACCATGTTTCTTTATCTAATATATGATTTTTTAGAATGAATTTCTGAAGAATGAATAGGGATGCTGAAGAAGAGAGGCACTGATGGAATGACATCCTTCCATATCTACATCCCAAAATGGTAGGGATTGGAACTGAGCTATTTGTGACAGTAATTTCTCAGAAGACTCATGCAATAAATGGTGGAGGCATCCATGAATGAAACCTACTAGAGGTATCACAATGTAACATGACAATATAGGAAAATTTTATGAGACAACACCCTCCTGCTTTCAATGGATATTCTGACCCAGTAGTGGCTGAAGGATGGATTAAAGCCATTGAAAAGATATTTGATGTTATGGGGTGTTCATACAATCAAAAGGTATGTCTCTCCATTTATCATTTTGATGTTGAATCTGATTAGTGGTGGTAAATGATAAAAAAATAACAAGAATAGTGAGGATTTTAATGCCTTAGAGTGGGATGAATTTAAAAGTATTTTCCTTGAAAAATATTTTCCTAAGGTGGTGCGACATAGGATGGAGAAGCTAATACTTGAATTTAAATAGAATGAGGATGATTTAGTGACTGTGTATGAAGAGAACTTCACTCGACTGGTGAGGTATGCTCCAAATATTATTCTGGATCATGATAGAAAAATCAACCGCTTTTACTCAGCACTGAAGCCAAGGTATCGATGGGCGTTGGCCTCCTGTGAATTCAATAGTTATGAGAAACTTGTCTAATGTGCTGAGAGGGTAGAGATGGAGTTGGTGATGATGATTTTCATTTTGGAAAAATGTATATGAATTGGTCCATATGGATATCAATGGGTATGAATCAACCAAAGAAATCTGATGGTAAGAAAATCCGGTTTCTAGTTTTTGAAAAGTGCGGAAAGAAGCACCATGGGAATTTTCTTATCAAAACTAGGAATTGTGTTAAATATGTTATGTTTGGAAATATGGACCGAGATTGCAATGAAAGTGATCCAAAGAATAATCTTGATAATCCAACTGTAAAGTGTTTTAAATGTGGTGAGATGGGTCATTATAAAAATTCTTGCACTAAGAGAGATACGAATGATGCAAAGAAGCCATACTACAAGCAAAAAAAGTGTTTTGAGGTCATTTGTAACCATGTCAGTAGACATTGGACTATCCAATGAAGTTTGTATTAGGTACTTTGTTTTTTCACTCATATTTTTCTAAAGTTTTGTTTGATTCGGTGTCTACACATTCCTTCATCTCTGAGAAATTTTCGAGTAAATTGGAAATATCACCTCAACAAATAAAACCATGACTTTTTGTTAAAACACCAGGGGAAAATGTTATAATAAAGATGAATTATAAGAATATTTATATTATGGTCTGTGGACAGACTATACCTATGAACCTGGTTGTTTTTCACTTAGTTGAGTTTGAGGTGATTCTAGGAATGGATTGGATTTCTGCTCCTCATGTTAAGAATGATAATAGTTCAAAAGAAGTTTTTTTCAGAAATAGTTTTAGTTTTTATAAAATAATGAACCCAGACAATTGAAAACATATTAGGAAGATGAGAAATTGTAGAATGATGGAAATGAATGTTATCTTGATCATATTTTTGAAAACAAGTGAACTATTCAAGTTTAATTATGTGCCTATGGTAAACGAATACCTTGATGTTTTTTCGGATGAGTTACAAGGTGTCATACATAATTGTGAAGTCGAATGCACAATTGACTTAGTTCATGATGCTAAGACAATTACAAAACCCCCATATCATATGTCTAAAATAGAACTTATTTAATTGAAAAATCTATTGCATGGTATTCATAATAAAGTCTTCATTTGACCTAGCACTTCACCATGGGGATCACTTCTTTTGTTTTTAAAAAAATGATGGTTCCATGAGACATTACATTTATTATAGTGCTATGAATAACATCACTATTAAAAACAAGTATCCTTTTCCTCATATCAGTGACTTGTTTGATCTGCTCTAAGGAGCTAAGTACTTTTCAATGATTGACTTGAGATCCAGATACCATCGGTTGATGGTGAAGGAGGACGACATCCCAAAAACAGCCTATCGTACTGGATATGGGCATTCAGAATTTTTTGTTATGCCATTTGGATTAAATAATTCCCTTGTTGTATTCATGAATCTTAGGAATAGAGTATTTCATTAGTTATTAGATATGTTTGTGGTTGTATTTATTGATGAAATTCATGTTTTTTATAAAAATAAAAAGGAGAGTGAATAACTTCTAAGGGTTGTTTTAGAAACGTTAAAAGAAAAGAATCTTTATGTACAATTCATAAAGTGTGATTTATGGTTACAAAAGATTTTTTTATTGGGAACATTGTAAATATGGATGGAATAATATTCGATCCTACCAGAACAAAAGTGGTTTATGAATGGACAAAAACAACAAATGATACATAGATTCATAGTTTTCTTGGATTAACAGCTGATTACCAACCTTTTGTTAAAAACATTTCTCGGTTATATATACCAATAACTATGTTAACACGGAAAGTGGTAAAATTTCTTTGGACAGAATAATATTATGTTTGTTTTCAGTAACAGAAGAAGAGATGGGTGAATGATCCAGTTTTGGCCTTTGCTTCCCAAAATGGTGAGTTTGTCATCTACAATGATAATTCATTAAAGGGACTTGGTTGTGTTTTGATTCAGAATGATCAGGTAATTTATTATGCTTCAAGAAAACTAGAAACTCATGAGTTAAATTATCCCACTCATGATTTGGAAATGGTTTTTGTGGTTTTATCATTGAAAATTTGGAGGTATCATTTATACAGAACCAAATGTCCAATATATACTGACTATAAAAGTCTGAAGTATATATTTAGTCAGAAGGAAATAAACATGTATCAAAGAAGATCGCTTGAACTGATAAAGGATTATTATTACATGATCAATTATCATCATGGAAAAGAAAGGAATGTGGAAGATTCCTTGAGTCAGAAACATCATGCGTCATGAACCATTTTACATTTGGAACATGATCCCTTGATTAATGATTTGATGAATTTCGGCATAGAAGTTGTTGGTGCAAGAAATACCTCTGTTTTGTTTCTGGTTTCAGTGAAGTCATCATTGTTAGGCTGAATTAAGCGAGTAGAGAAGGAAGATCGTGAGCTAGAGAAAAAGGTATAGATTGTTAAAATGGGTATGTTTCATGAAATTAACCTTGATAAAGATTCTGTTATAAGATTTGGAAAAAGGTTGAGTGTGCCTAGTGATTCTTAGTTGATGAATGATTTGTTGTGTGAAGCTCATAGTTCTCCATTTTCAGATCATCATGGAAGTACTATGATTTACAGAGACCTTCAGAGGTATTATTGGTGGGATAGAATGAAAAGTGATATTGCTGATTTTATTATGAAATGATTAACATGTCAACAATTTAAAGCAGAGCAGCAATTACCTAAGGAGATGATTTAGCCTTTGTCAGTGACCAAGTGGAAATGGGAGAATGTATCCATGTAATTCCTGGTGGGACTACAAATACTTCTCAAGGTAATAATGCAATTTGGGCTATTATTGATTGGCTGACAAAATCTGGACATTTTCTTTCTATTTGAGATAAAATGCCTTTGTATAAACTTTCTCGATTGTAACTCAAGGAGATTGTCAGGTTAAATGGAGTTCTTATTTCCATAGTATCTGACCGAGGTCCTAGGTTCACTTCTATCTTTTGGAAGGGACATAAAAAGTCATTGAGGCCTTGAATTAGATTATAGTACAACTTTTCATCCTCAATCAAATGGGAAATTAGAATGAATGAGTCGGACATTGGAGGATATGCTTCGAGTTTTTTCAATGGACTACTAAGGAATTTCGGAGAAACATCATTATTTAGTTTAATTTTCATATAGTAATAGTTTTCATTCCAGTACACATATGGCATCATTTGAGGCATTGTATGGAATGCGGTGTCAGACTCTAGCATTTTGGGATGACATCGGTGAAAGAATGTTGATCGGGCCATAATTAGTTGATGTATAGACTTCTCTTTTGAGATAGGTGACCATGTTTTCCTTAATATCTCTCCTTGAAATGTGTGATGCATTTTGGTAAGAAAGGAAAGCAAAGTCTGTGATTCATCGGTCCTTTTGAAATCTTGGAAAAAGTTAGACCAATTGCATACAGTGTAGCTCTGCCTCCAATATTGTCTAATGTACACAATGTTATTCATGTTTTGATGTTGAGAAATTATGTGCCAGATTTATCACATGTCTTTAGCCTAGAAGCATTTCACCTAGAAAAGATCCTTTTTTATGGAGAGAATCCAATTCAGATTCTTGATTGAAGAGAATAGGTATTGTTGAAGAAGGTAATCCACCAGGTAATGGTTTTTTGGAGAAACCACATGGTTGAAGAAGCAACTTGGGAGACTGAAAATTCTACGATGGAAAATTACCCTCAGTTGTTTAATAAGTAAAAAAAATTGCGAGGACGCAAGTTTTAGAAGGTAAGGATAATGTAACACCCCAAGTTTTGTTTTAAAATATATAGAAATTCATTGAACTTTGTTTTATGTAGATATTTATAACTAGCATTTAACCATAATTTTTCCTCTTCTATGCTTTGAATTATGAAAAATAGTCATCAACAATTGTGTTCAGTATGTTATTTGGAGTTTGATTAATCTAACTATTCTTTCTTTTGAATAGTCACAAACCCTTATGAAAAGTAATATGAATAGTATAATGACCCTAATGAATAGTAAATTTTATCATTATTTTATTTTCATATGTCTTTAAGATAATAACTTCTTGGTTGATTTTTCATCGCGAGAAAGAAGCAGTTATAAAATTATAATTGTTAATTTTTGAATTAAGAATGCCTTTATTTAAAAATTAAATTAATGATATATATAAAAGTATTTTAAAAAAATTTAATTCTTTTTGTAATTCTACACATCGAAAAAAATTTAGGTTAAATTTTTGGCATTTTTCTGAAATTCTTGAATTTACGATGAATAGTGAAATACGATAAAAGAAGATATAATCAAATTATAAATAAAATACACTATTTATGACATCATAAGTGATGTAAGGCCACATAGTTCAAACTCACATTCCATTATTAATATTTTAGGTCCCATGAACTAAGACTATTCTTAATCTTTGGAAAAAATATTATAATAATGATTAAAATAATGAAAAATACCCCCTCTCCTCCACTATAAATACCACCCTCACTCACATCCTCTTACCACACCTCTCAAGCCTTGAGACATGCCTAAGTTCTACCCAATACTCCTCCAAAGGCCCTTCCCTACATCTTATAGCTTTTGGTCGCACCAAAATACCAAAACCAAATCCCTTAGGAAGGATCTCAAGGAGAAGACATCAAGAGGTTAACATCCTCTTTTATTTTCTTTCTTTTCTTTCTTTTCATGTTATTCTCTTAATTTCCCTTTGTATTATTTTGAGATATTTTATTCCATATCCCCCCTTACATTCCATATTATGTAATATTGATTAGATATCCTCTTTCACTCACCAAACAATTTTTATGAAATTTTATGAAATGTTATTAGGCTGCCGAATTTTTGTGAAAATTTCTCATGTTTTCTTTTACTTCAAGATTCCTTTATTTTCTTCATATTTACTCACCTCCTCTTAACCAAGAGGAATGAAAGCTCCAGAATCATGTATATTCTATATTTTCTCATTTTCATGGAAAATTAAACATCACTATTATTCTCCACTCCCACAAATTCAATGAATTAAAAACATTTTCCATGATGTGTCGAATTACTGACATCGTGGATGATGTGATTTAATTTATCAATAAATCCTTCATGTCTGGTCATGAAACCATTTTTATAGTTTAAACAGGTTATAATATATGTCTTGTGTCTCATCCATAGTTCTGGAATTCTTTTTTACACAAGGTTTTAATTTATAATACAAAAAGAGGTCATTTTTTCAAAGATCCACTAAAATGATCTAAATGAACATCATTAATGTATCAAATTATGAATCATCATAATTTAAGAATTCAAAATGAGGAATGGTATAATTTATGGTACTTAAAATATGTAAATACTACTCCATTTTAATTATGGTTTTTCACTTCCAATTGAGAAGACCATCCATCATGATCCAATCAAGGAAGTCATGTAAAGAACTCACCCAAAAACAGTGCAATGAGCAAAATACAAACAATTAATGGGTAAAATTATGTAATGAAATGATCATATATGATGTGATAAACATGAAAATGTTTTTTTAAAATACGAATAACACTCTATTAACCATTATATATAATTTTTAAACAAGTTCAAAGTAAGACAAACCTGAGATAAGGGGATTCTTAACCCGATTTCCATTCATCGGGTTAAACTTCTACTTCATTATTTATGTGGTATTAAAATTGATTGTGTTATGGATTTTTATTATATTATGTTTAATTATGTGTAATTATATTGTATATAAATATTCCATCCACTCTATTAACTTTCACTTAAATTATATAATATTTATTATGGACGTTCCTTTTAAAATCCTCTTTTAGAATTCAGTTTTACCAAGTTCAAAAGAAATATTTTTATATTAATATTCATTTTGTATGATTATGTTTTTGATCATGGGAATAGTTTATGAAAAAGGGTGGGACCTATATCCCCCCCAATGCATTGGTTATGAGTAAGTTGGATGTCGGCTGTATCATTACTCCATGTTTAACTACGACGGTTACACAAATTGTAAGGTAGCTATGAGGGTTACAAATTATAAGGTTGTTGTGAGGGTTACAATATTATTTATGTAATTCCACATGATACCTTTATGATTATATTTATGTTCTTATGTTTGTGGTAATCTTGGGTAAATCGCATGTGTCAAAATGTAGTTATATATATACAAGTGATAAGTATGTCTTTTGAAAGTGATTTCATATGTTACAAGTATTCATAGATTAATCTGTTCTTCCCTTATTTTTATATCCCTTACTGAGTTTTTTTCCTCATCCCATGTTATTAAATTATTTTCATAGGTTTTAAGGATGTGTATGAAAGAGAAGTAATCCTAGTTAATGGATTGAAGATCTGTTAAGGGTATAATGTTTTATTTGGAATGTTTTAAATTTTGGAAGGAATGAGTATTATTTTTATGGTATCCACTCTGTAATAATGTGAAATATAATGAATCTATTGTCCCAATTATCTGATGCTATAAACATGATCAAATAATTAATTTAAAATGAACTATTTTTTTATGTGATGTTATAAGTCCAGGTCCATATAAATAGTGTATCATCCTGATACAGTAACATATGATATCATATGTGTGTTTATACATGAGGAAGAAAGATAATATAAATAAAAACAATTATTATATCATCATATTCTAACCAACATGTAATTAAATATGATGAGATATATATTCCTATTACTCCACCACGTCCTAACCATACCACCACAATTCCAAACCAGGATTTCATCGAGGTCGTATTTGGATCTATTCATCTTATTCCATCATCCACATAACATGGACTATACTTGAGGACCCATGGTTGGGTTCTATAAAAGTCATTAATATTTCTTAAAGGGGTAGAGTAATGTCACACATCTAATCACCAAACTAACCTTATCACTCACGGTGGTCCCTTGTCTAATACTAAACCTTTGCCATCACTCTCAAGATAGAGTCCATATATCTAAACTTGTATCACATATAGGCGCCATCTCACTCATGGACGTCTCATCATCCAATACTACATCATATCAACTATAGGGATCTATTTTAATAATATAATCCTACCATTCGGTCTTATATTACATCACATCAGTAACCCTATATTACTCTTGGAGAACAATTTTTTGTTCATTAGGTAAAACCATCTCACTCATTAGTGACCCAACATGATCCGGTCTACAATCTCACTCATGGATGGTTGAGACTCATCCCCGCACAACTATCTCACACATGGTTAACCAAACATCACTAAAGAAAACTATATCACACATGGATGTCCCACCCTAATGCACATAATAAGGATTATAATCTCACTCATGGGAGTCCAACCAATTCCATATCACTAGTGTAATGTCCAACAATTGATAACAATTACCCCTCATGATGAATTAGTTTCCTATCACAAGAACATTAAAATTGGACTTGCATCCCATCATATAGCTCTCTAGATCATCATATACTAGACTATCCCCCATATATAATCTCTCATAAAATAATTTCTCATATCATTCATCAAGGCATCCACTGGGGTCTCCCAAGCCTTTCTCAATATCTTCTCATTGATTCCAACACATATACATCACCCTTTCATGATAATATAACCCATATTCTGGCCTGATGTTGGTTATATTGACTTGCCATTTCACAATGGTATGAAATTTTTTTCGGTTTAAATTCAATTTAATGATAATTATAATGTTACCCAATGATTTTAAGGTGATTCAAAGGTGTAACTAAGGCTCGTTTAGAGCCTGGAACCTCAGACCTTCGAAATTATATTTTGGACCCATGGTTAGTAAAAACCTTGCTGCCTTATCTTGATAATGCTTGGGTACCCTAGTAACCCGATAACCAAGCTGGTCCAGACATAACCCAAATGGAATTCTCGATAACTACAGGACGACGACTAGCACTTATCATCCTACACCAAACAAGTGAGAATGATTTTTTACACAACAATGGGGAAGTTAAATATAAAAGACAATATGCATATCGAGAAGAAAACTTTATAGGGAGTACAGGTACCCAAATACAAAGAGGCCTAAAATCCTAAGTAATTAAACTAAATTTAATAAATAGGAAAACATTTCTAAGGTCCCTATGGACACAACTCCCCATGTGCAAATCTCAATAGTTTGATCCATCTCCATGAGATACCTACCCTTTACTAGATCTTAGATAAAGAATGTCTACAAACACCTGAATGAAAAAAGTTGGGTGTGGGCCTATGCCCAGTATGATACAACAAAATATTCTATAATAGATTAGAAATGTAGATTATCCAAATAAAATATTTTTGTATATCATATCAAATATGATTAGAAATTTAAAAACAAATTTAAACAAAATATGAAAAACATTTTCAAAATGATGGAAAATATATTCAATGAACTTGATTTACTTTACAATAGATGGAATATTTTTTAAAAAGGGATTATGTAAAAAATTTATCGAAAATAGTTTATATAAATTTAGTAGCCATGTATAGAAGTTCAAAAAAAACATTTTCATACCTTTTTATCTCAAATATAAATAATCAAATGATATACATGGTCATCTTCCAAAAAGTATGACAGTATTAACCAGCTATATGATTATGGACTCTCAATGTGAACTAAGATATTAATTTATAAAAACCTCCCTATAACATTGGCTAAAAAAGACTCATCACCAACCGCTTGGGGATATGACACACTACATTTCTATTTTAGAACATTCACGTAGTGTAGAGTGTACCCCAATAACTCACTAACTAACTGAGGCTTTCTTGTACACATACATGATGTGTGAAATATTTTCAGACAGCTTAAATATATGATCAATCACATTCATCCATTTAAAAATTTCTAATTTCATTCCACTAAAACCAAAAAATGTTTTATAAAAAATATACCTTTTTCAAAAGATAAAACCACTTGGTTTCTATCAAATCATTTAAGCCAAATTAATGAGTTTAAAATCCATTTACAAATAATCCCATCATTTTTGCAACTAATTTACATGATTAAATTAAAAATTTTAATTGAAAAAATTTCCATCAATTACATAATTTAAATTCAACAATTCAAATTAGCCAATTTCCATAAACCCACTCAAATTTAATGGAATCGGGGGTTTTCATGTTTCTGTTCCAAAATCATTTCAAATATCCCTACTCAAAGGAATTAGATTTTATAAAAGTAATTGAAAGAATGGTTGAGAATTTGAATTTAAATTAGTAATTGAAATAAATCATATAATAAGGTGGAAATCAATTTGGAAATACAAGATAGAACCACCTACCGAAATCAATGGATCATGCACCACCAAACCGAAATCAGGATTTCTCCATGAAGAAAGAAGATCACCCAAATGGGAATCAAACCTAGGTTTACGATCCCAATGAAAATATGGTATTAGATCTAAAAAGCAATACCGGGCTCTATGAATCCATAATGAGAAAGAGGGAGATTGAGGGAGTAAGAGAACGGGAGGAGTAGGATAACTAGGAGGAGATCATCCAATGATCGACAATCATCAGATTTCTTATGGAAGGGGTTTGAGGGGATACAAATCCATCTTGGGATCTCTAAATAAGGGAGAACCATTTTTGGTTTGAAGGAGGTCTACCAAGGATATAAAAAGGGTCTTGTTAAATTAAATAAAAATGGATCCAGGAAAAACTCATCGACATGGTTTCCTGGGAAATTGCACATGGTTAGGGAAAACCGTGCACAGACCTTATAGAGGCCACAGTCCAATACATAGTACTACTGCACGGTTTCCCCGATCCATGCATATGTCTTATGGAAACCATGTCCTTGAGCATAAACTTCTCGAAAATTTAGAAAAAACACTTAAATAACTCCAAATGAAACCCAACCAATGCTCAATCAGAAGTGGGGTTTAGGAATACCTTAATATAGTAACTATTTGTTACAACCACCCCACCCATGAATCACTATGTCCCTGAAATCCTATGAAGAATCATTATTGAAAAAAATTTGAGTCCTCTTCTCTCTCATTAGTTCATATTTCTATCATGTCTTGTGAGAATCTGAATCTTGTTGCCATAACACATGATCCAAGGGTGTTGTTCTCCCAAGAAGTAACTTGGTCTCTGAATCATCTATCATGAATGACTGTTCATTCATCGAAAAATCATGTTCCACATCTAGATAACACTAACTCAAACCTTGTATGGGTCAAATAGATACATTAAATGCTAAGATACATGAGTCACACTATGTATCGTCGTCAATTATGGTTGTAGTGATAACAGGAATACAACCTTTCCCATCTGTTCAACAATCATAAACAATAGAACAAAATGACGAGAAAAACTCCCTTCCCTCCCAAGCTATTTATGACCCAACATTGGTGAAACATTAAAGATCACTAGGTCACCAATTGAGAACTGCATATGTATATAATTACTATAATCATAATACTTATATCGGCTTTGTGCCCTCAACATACTCTGATGTATATGCTGAATTTTGGTTGTCATCTCCAGCACCATGCTTCGTCCAACCAAGTAAAATTCATCAGCCACCAAACAACACAACATTGATTTAAAAGGATGCCCATACTGTGCCTAAAAAGGTTCAATTTAGATCACATACTAGTAATTGATGTTATAATAGAACTCAACCAGCCCCAATTTATTATCTCAAACCCCGCTGATGTCGAGAAATTTGGCTTGAAGGATATCCAAAGGAATGTATTTTTATCCTTCTGTCTCGGCATCTGAATTTTGATAGTAGTCCATTCAAAAATGAACTAGAGATCCTTGTGAATCTATAAGGCCTATCCAAAAGATAGAAATAAAACTAGGAACCCTATCAGAGATGATAACAGATGGGGATTTTTGAAAACGGAAAATATCATTCACATAGAGATCGCCAAGCTCCTCAATGTTGGTCATATCTCGAATGGGTATAATGTGTGCCTACATGGTCAGCCTGTTAATCAAAACCAATATTGCATTATTCTTTCTCATGGAATAAGGAATACCACCCAAAAATTATATAGTGATCACATCCAACTTCCATGTATGTATTGCAAGTAGTTGAAGGAATCTGAAGCATTTTCTGGTGTTCGGTTTTCACCTATTGTCCTTTATAGAAATGAGAGACAAAATCAGAAATGAATCACCTCATACATGGCCACCATAAATACTAGCTCATGTTATAGAACATGTTTTGGTTTCTGGGGGAACAACTCAATTGGTGTTATTGAATCCCCAATCACATCTTTTGTTACTGAATACGGTATCACAAAACAATTCTAATATCTTTGAATTCCTTCTTTTGAGAATAAACACTGGGATACTCTCTCCCAACCATTAAGAGATTCTCTTGATCCATATAATTCCACACCCAGCTATTGGTCCTAAAGAATCATTTCATGAAGAGAGGTTGTCAATTGAATAGTATCCATAGAAACATCATCCCGCTTCTTCTAAACTCAAATATAAAATTGTAAAAATTGGGACATCATGTTCCACATATCCAAATATTCTTTCACTTCCTGGGTCATAATCATCCCACTCTATTAATTTACAATGACTTCATTTTCCCCAAAGTATAAATTTCATCAATGTCAAAAAGACTATTTTTATTCCACCCAACTCCTATGGCGGTGATTCAAGTATTTTTTAGAGAAGATATTACTAAGGCCTTTGTGGTCCGAGAACATAGTAAACCTTTCCAAAAAAGGTAATAATACTACATATTGAGAGTGCATATCACCATATCTAGTTCAAGGTCATGGGTATGATAATTCGTCTCATGTGGCCTAAGCTGATGAGATCCATAGGCAACAACATGATCACCCTTCAAAAGGACGTTAAACAAACCTCAAAATGATGCATCGCAAAAGGCCACATTGCCTTGACCTGCCTCTAGAAGATTCAACATTGTAACAATAGTAAAAATATGTTTCCTCTCACCAAAATAACTCTGACATTTCTCATCCACAGAAACTTCCCTCCCTTCTGAGTAAGTGCATACATCGTAGAAGCGATCATCGAGAATTAATTCATTATATAGTCGTAGTATCTGGCTAAACCCAAAACGATGTAAATCTAAAATACATTCCATGGTTGTTCCCATGTAATAAAAACTTTCACCTTCTTAGGGTCAACTGATATCCCATGTTCCAACACCACATTTCCCAAGAACATCACTTCCTAAATCCTGAATTCACACTTCGAAAGTTGGGAATTGATTCCGTGATTTCTCATCAAACTCAACACTATTCTCATAGGATGCACATGATCCTCCATTGATCATGATTACATAAGGAAGTATTTCTCATAGACAATCTAAAAGTAATCAAGATACTCATGGAAAATCCAATTCAATAATGCCATGAAAACATCAGAGCATTGGTTAGACCGAAGGGAAAGAAGAGGTACCCATAATGTATATACCTACTCCAAATAGAATTTTTCATAAGTGCTAGATTCTTTTATCATCAACTAATGGTATCCCAAGAGATGTTCAATCATTGAGAACAATTTTTTCCCTTTAAATAATCAAACAGATCCTCAATCATTGACAGTAGATATTTGTTCATCACCATTACTCGATTGAGCTTTCGATAATGAACTCAATGGTGGATTGAACCATCTTAATTCCTGGAATAGAGATCTGTAACTCCCAGGGGTGAAAAACTATGAATTATAAATCTTTCTCAAGTATATCATCCAATTAGGACTTCAGATCTATTAATTAATGTGGTTCCATGTGGTAAGAGAGAATTGAAACAGTTTGAGTACTAGACATCATGTCAATGAAAAACTCAACCTCTCTTACCAGTGGAAAACTAGAAAAGTCAGAAGGAAACACATTGTGAACATCTATGATGACTGGAGGAAGATCCACACTCAAATATTCTATCTCCATGTTAAACAAAAGGCTGATATTACATTCCCAAACTCCTGATAAGAAGGGACTGCTCTGCTCCACCATAGGTCCCATTCTCCTTGAAAAACAAGGGGTAAGCCACTAAGTTTATTAAATTAGACTCGTTGAAGATAAAAATCAATCCGATATATATTGGAAATGATCCAATCAACCTTAATGATGATGTCAAGGGATATCATACAGAGAACTAGAAAATCAAAAACTAACTCAACATCTGACAGAGATAAAACACAAGAGGGACTATGGAGACCCTACTATCTCTTTGTACCAAGGGGATTAGTAATATAAATTTTTAAAGATATTTTATCCATTTGAAGATTTACAAGATTAACTATATGAATTGAAAAAATGATTGAAATGAACCAATATTAAATAGCGTAGTCAATAATGATGATGTAATGGTAGTGGTACCTCTCATAGTTTCCAGACAAGTCTTTACTTCCTCTAGAGACTATTCCACTACGTGAAGAAGCTTCATTCTGTTTGTTTGTGGCTGGAACTCTTTTGAACGTGACGTATTTTATTTTCCCACAGTTTTAAGTGGAGATGATGACTATATATCACTACATGGAGTAGATAAGTGATGGGAGAACCTTTACAAGTGTTCTGAATGTTCACTAGAGCTAGAGTTTTTTTGTACCTCAGTGTAGACCCTCATAAAATGGTGTATATTTCAACACCAGTATCATGTCAATGAACTTCCTCCTAATGTTGGTGGAGGTTTGGAATGACTCTATTGTCGAGAAATGTCATGAAGATCAACACACATTGGCTTTCCTTTGAAGTAACCAATGATTCCATTGAGAAAAAAAGGAACTTCCAACATCCCTGGATTTCCATAAAACTACATCTCAACGATCATAATCATATCCAACACAACAATATAAGTGGACCGAATTAGTAAGAAATCCTAAGAATATATATCTAATCAATGTCCCATCTCAAATCATCAATCCTTATTTCTCTCATTAGATACAATCTTAGTTGAAAACTGAACCAGCTCAAAAATGTGATTTGAATACTCGGTCATTGTTGTGTCGGCCTAATCATGTTTGAAAATCTCCACGACCATTGCCAAAATGATTGGCTCTTGATAGAACTAATTAGTGAGTAGAATCTTGAAGTCTTTCCCCTATATACAATCATGATTCCAGTTTGTCACCATTTTGTCCCACTATCTCCTTCTCGGTCCCTCTAGCATGAAGGTCTGACAGCTCACCGTAATCACTTTTTTGTGTCTCAAAGAACTCAAACAAATGTTCTATCATTCCCAACCATTCCACATAATGTTGAGTATTATTTTATCATTTGATGACTGTAGGATTCCGGAAAATTAACTCTTGAGAATGATTTTGAAGAATAACCCTTGAGGATCCATAGATGGATCCTTACTGAGAAGTGGAGGTGATGCGTGTCCCAGAGCATGGAATTTTTACACAATTACCTCAACCAAATTCAGAATATCCAGTGTATTTTATTGCTGAGGTTCTGCAGTATCCTTTCCCATTATCTGATTCACACATCTTCTCAAAGGCATGATGCTACAAAACATCAACATAGGTGCAGTAGGAGCTACATGGTTTTCTTAAAACAATGTAACTTTAGGGGAACAACCATGAGAAAAACTATAGGTTTTTTATAGTGATATGTCACATGTTTTTTACACTATTACAAAAATTGTCTACCTTTACCATGTGAGGAAAATACTTAAGTATTTGGATGAGAATAGTTTGTTCATGAATTTTCCAAAACATGGGGCCAGACCATCATCCCCTTTTTTGATAGTGAAATGAAAAAAATTAAATTATTTAACCATATAACACAATTTTTATTTCCCATAATTTTCATTCCACTAGGTGGGTGTGTTTTCATATCCTATGATCCAAGTTACTCCTCAATTTAGATTCTAATATAACTCTCACTTCTATTCCCTAAATCTAGATCCCTTGAAGGATTTGGATAGATTAAAGTGATCTCTTGAGTTATCTTCCCTTTGATCATTGTTTATATTTGGATCCATTATGATAACTATGATCAAGATATTTTTCTATATTTTCATTTATTTGGACCATTTATTAGTTTTCTTCAAACCTACTTCAAATCTAGAGCCTCCATCAGATAAGGAGTCATCAATGGACTTAAGGTAGGTTTTCTAAACATTTTTCTAAATATTTTAATAACTTTTTTGTTGTGTATCATACTTTCCCTTAGTGTGCATCATTGATTAAGTGAGTTCATGTCATTATGATGGTCCCACACACCTTGTTATAGGCCCATTGATTTTTTTGTTAATTATATGTTTTCGACGTCAGTTATGGACACCCCATTGGCATTATAACTTGATTTTATATTTATAGTTAATTTTTTAACTTCCCAAAATTCCTTCTAAGTGTTGATATTAGATTAAAAATTGAATTCCATTTTTTTATGATGGTTTAATGAACTGAATCCACCTTCTATGTGATTAAACCAACATTAAATTTGAATTATCCCTTTGTGTAATTTTCATATTGACATTAACACCATCTAAATTTCTCTTCAATATTTATAAAAAGTAATTTCTCTATTTTAGTGAATGAAATTTATTTGATTATATTATATAAATTATTCCAAATGGTTTGGTTTTCCATAAACTAATTGAATGAATATAATTAAATAAATTTGTTTTATTAAATACTCCATTTGATTTATAATGCCTTACTTGAATTTGAAAGGACAAATGAGATATGTGATAGGTAATGGCCCATTTTATTATTATAAATAAGATTAATCCTTGATATAACTAGTGGGATGATGGTATGAGATCTATTGAGTATATTATTATCACATTTCCTTATATCAGGTGTTGGGAATGAGGTCTCACACCATTGAAACTATTTTGATGATGGAGATGACCCACCACATCCCTTGTTTTGAGTGTTGACTTGATGGAACACTCATCATATCAAGTGATGATAATGAAATCTCCCACCCATTATGATATTTATGGAAGTTAACTTATTTCACGAGGTTATTGGATCTTTTAGATTGGTTATGGATGACTATATTATTCCATGGCATATCCAACACCTAGTATTCTAGGTATATAGCCCCTTAAAACCTCACTTAATTGGTTCATATAGGTGGAAGAATTATAAATGTAAACTATATATATATATTATATGTGGTTACTTATTAGACAGTCATTATGACCATGTGCCAATGTAGGTAGATAATCTAGGTGTCCTTTTGGAAAATGAGCATTTAGTTACTGATATATTTAGAAATTTTAATTAATTACTTTTTTCTGAACATACTTTAGTTATGAGAAATGCATGGATTACATCTATAATTTTTTTTTCTGGCCTACTGGGATTTTATCTCACACCTTACTTGGGCCTCATTTATTAGCTATGTATATTATCTAAATATATGTATTTCCAAGTGAATATGTTGATGTACTCATATTTTATATTCTTTACTTATAGTTGGATTATAAGAGTAGAAGACTGAGAATATGTGTGAGATTCTATTGAAGTATTTTTTCTATTATAGAAAATTTTTTATAGAATGATTGTATATATGTGTCCAATATTCCTATTTTCAGTATCAACATGTCACGAATCCTCATATATGATACTACCTAGTGGTTTTTGACTATTATTCAGTTGTTCAGTTATCTATTTATGCATCCACTATTTAATATTGTTATGTATATTGTATATGATTCTGTTGTTGTATGTTTATTTTTATATCTGATGTGCTACACTGGTATGGGAGTATTGTATCACCTATGTATGACTTTTATAGCCATGTTTCTAGTTAGTATCCACTGTCATAATTGGATGAAATCTTGAGGCCATGTGATCCACCAAATTAAGTGATTGTTTATATATAGGCTAGTTCAGAAAGTTTCTATGTTATATTATAGAATTATTTTTCCTTTTTATTAATGTTAGGGTATTAGAAAAGATACTAGGTGTTAATGAAATTTTTAATTGACCATGTTTCTAGACGTAGCTAACCCATGTACAGGATAAATCCAAAATTCTTGGGGCGAAAAATTGCAGCTACATTTTTCACCTATTATGATTGATACAACATCAATATTGCATAAAACAATCGTTTTATGGTGTTATTATTATTGATATGATGAAAAAGATATTACTTTATATGTCCAAGAAAATGAGGGTGTTACATCTATTCATGAATCATTATAGGCACAATATTAATAATATTCCTTGAATATTCCTAGGTCACGTTAATTTTATGTGTGTATTGTTTTGAATATTCCTTGTGCATTTATTATGTATTTAATTGTGATGAATTTTGTGTAGCGATTGGAAAAATAATTGACACATAGAGTGTGGTATTTATCTTAACAGTGTTCTTCTACATAGGTTAAAGAAGAAAACTTAAGAGTTCAATTTTGGTACGCTGATCCATTGAGAATTGGGCACCCATTTAGAATTGGTTTCATGATCTAGAACGTGTTATTGTATAGTTAAGGGGATGGAATATTTTGGATCATAAAGAGTATGGTACCTTATGGATCATAAATGATAATTCATATATATTAATACATTTTAATATGTTTAAATTTTTGACCAGGCACAAATCAAAAATTAATATTACTTTTATATTGAAATTAGCTATCTTATACTTATGATATGGGACCTAGACCTAATCCCGGCCTTAGTAGAGGGTAGTGTGGAATCTATAACATTATTATAGCCTTTTGGTCTCTTTGACCACATAGACATGAATTTTCTAGTAGGAAGAGAGGAATGATCATTTTTATAAGCATGCTATATACATGTCATAGTTTCTTATCTGGAATCTTTTCGATTGTTAAGACCCCTTCCGTGGAATGCATTTTGAAATTTTTATATCATGCTTGCACAACATCCTCTAAAAATAGTCCTTAAAAGTGGAGATGACCATGAACCTGAGGTGGGGGGAATTGATCTAATAGTGATTCTTTCTTCATTTACACGTGTGGAACCTCTTCTTGTTCTTAATATGGGAAATATTCTGAGAGTTTTTCATACATACATTGTAAAATATGCATGAATTGTTTGTTCTACACCGAGTATGATAGAGTTGACTTGATAATTCTAAGATTAGTATCCCCCACCTTTATGGGGGATGGGGGACCACATGATGGTGAGTCTCAGCTATAATATATCCTTTCTATATTTGAGAATATGGATATTCCTTTAGAGTGGAGGGTTAAACATTCTTTGTATATACTCTGTGATTCTATGAATCCCTAGTCATTTTTTTACCCAGGATGAATGGTATAGAGATATGGTTTGGGTTGATTTATAGATGATTTTTATGAATATTCTTTTACCAAATTACGTGGGTGACAATGCTAAAGAATTCATGAACCTATATTAGGGTCTGTTATTGAATAATCTTCACGTTCTACTGATATACATAAATTCTCTCCTACAATAGAGGGTGATGACCTTATAACTGCAAGGGGATTCGAGGATGGGTTTGTATATTCCATATAATCATAGGATACTGTAATTAGGTTGAATACAATTTTTGAAATAGTCAAACAATCCCTCATTAAATAGAAAAATTTTATGGAAACCAATTTCTTGATTCAGGGAGGTTCGACACTATGATATAACATTTATTCTTATTTTTGGAGAAGGAGATGTTTTTAGGGTGCATGTGGAGGTAGATTAATTCAATCGCATCATACTAATGTCTTTCTCATACATCGCTAGTGCGGTAAATGGGGAAACAAAAATATTCAGTGCATATGAGACAATATGGAATGTAGAGGATACAGTAAGATGGGTCATATATGAAAATTCTAGAGTAATTTTCCATAAGTTCCCAGTGAGAAGGTATTTACACATACTCCATGACCAGGAATATGGGTAGTATTATCATGATAGGTATGCAACTAGAAGACCAAAATCCAAATAGTTTGAGGAGACAGTCAAGGTATTGGTAGACAGAATGATGATTCTTAGTGCCATTAGAGCGGGCTTCCTCATGGTAGTTAGGAGATGACTCGGAGTCATGGTATTGACCAATTACATGTACTTAATCCTATGTCATATGAGCATGGCACTGGACCTTATATTTTATGAGGTAAGATTCATGTGGAATGTACATTAGTGTCAAATTTATTTGACATAGGATAATTTCAGTCATCAATATAGGAGACTATTATAAAGAGTATGCCTTTTGTGATCGAACACTTATATGGCATTATAACGATAAATACCTAGTTAGGTATTCGACCAGAGGGTGTTTGCAGTTTTTACGGTTTTCCACTATAGACAGGACGCCACCATTTTTTGTGGAACCTTTTTTACTCAACAAGAGGACATTTTATATAATTAGAATGATGGATTGGTTGGTTAGATATCAAATTCATATTGGATAATATCATGATTGGGTATTATTCATATCTCCAGAGACTGGTAGTCTTGTGAATAAGAAGGAATGGGATGTTGAAGTTATGTGATCAAGACCTGGGCAATAGAGATTGGGTAGTCTGACATCTCAGATCACCATTCTTTTCCTATATAACCTAGGGTTAAAACCACATATATTTCCTATTATAGTGGAGAGTTTCATCAATGTATGTCCTAATGACTAATCTTGTCTACCTTCAGAGTGAGAAGAAGATTTTACATTGATGTTGTTCCAAGAGAATCACAAGTGACTATTCCTTCATTTATGTTGGCACCAATGGAGCATCTGGAACTAAATAAGTAGATGGAGGATTAGGAGGATAAAGGCTTCATACACCCCAAAAATAATTGTTGAGTACCCCAGTCCTTTTTCCCATGAAGTTGTATAGTACCATAGTCCATTGTGTGGATTACCGTCATTTGAACCAGCTCATGGGAAAGAAAAATATTCAACTACCAATAATAGATGGCCACTTTGATCAGCTATGAAGAACAAGAGTGTTTTAAATGATTAAATTATGTTCAGGATATCATATTTTTCATGGAAGGTAATTTGAGATACCTCACACAACCATTAAGAGCAGGTATGGTCTATATGTGTACCTGGTTATTCTTTTTTGACAGACAATCCACATGTAGTGTTTATGGATCTTATGAATCTTGTTTTCCACCAATGTTTTGATTCGTATGTGGTAGTATTTGTTGATGACATCATTGTATATTCATACTCAAGACACGACCATTCCAATCATCTTGATATCGTGATGAAAACACTAAGGGAGAATCAGATATATGCTATTATCAGTAAATAAAACCATGGGATTGATAAAGTACACTTCATTGGATACATCATCTCTTAGTTAGGAGTTTCTATTGACCTAGATAATGTAATATCTATAATTTCCCAGAAGCATCCCAAGAATGTATTTGAAATTTAACATTTCTTATAGATATATGGTTATAACAGAAGATTTATTGATGATTTATCTAGTGTTGCAGAGATAAATATAAGGATAAAAAATAATTCTATGAAACTCATTTGATCAAAATCATCTGAAGATACCTTTTATGATATGAAGGGTCATTTAGCTTCAACGTCGATACTGATTATGTTATATCTTGTCAAGATCAATAGTGTTGGCAGTGAATGTATCATCCCAAGTAAATAAATAATAAGTCATATTTCATATTTATTAATATTTGTGAATTAAATATTAATTTTCCTTTAAAAGGATTGCTATGTTCGATAGCGTACCCGATACGCAACAACAGGTTTCCTTGAAATCGTACGTTTCACACTAATAATATAATATTATTATTTTAAATGGTAGTTAACTCCTAGATATTTTATTGGCGGGAATGAAAAAAACTAACTACAATATGATTATACAAGTTTTGTTAAATGTATTTACATTTATGCAATCAAAGTAAGTGTCTTAAAATGTGAATGAATCTAATTTTATGAATAATTTACATTAAAAGGTCGACTTAACACCATTTAATGGAGAACAATATTTAAATATAGTTTTGGTCACTTTAATACATTCTATTTAACCAAATAAAATTCTTTTTTAGAATTGGGTCATCAATATTTACTCTGTTGAAAATTTTTGTAAGTTTTCCGATAAAGATCATTTTTTAATTAATAGTGAAAAATATTGTATTTTAATTCAAAAATTTGTTTTAATTTAATTTACTTATATGGTTAGATTATCAATTTAATTTTTTTAAAGTGTAATTAGAATATATTTTTACCATTTAAGCCAATGTTTTTTATTGGATATAATTTCACATTGAAATTGTTCATATACAAGTATCAATCTTTAGATAGATATTGTTTCTTAAAAACAAGCTATTCATTTTAATAACGGAAATTAATTTTAAATTAATTAATGCAACTGATATGTTTATAATATGGTAAAATAGAAATCATTTTTGAATTTGGATATCACATATAGGCTAGGTTGAATTTTTTGTATTTTTCTGAAAAACACCAATTTTTGAGGAATAGTGAAACCACTTTGTAGAAGTTAAAAAACTATGTTTTTCTTTTAAATGAAATTTTACCGCTTCTGTGAATTGAATATAAAAAATCCAACATACATGGTTGTCATTAGTAAGTTAAATGTTGTTCAATAAGATGAAAATAATTTTTGGTGATTAGTAACTTTTGACTTTTATTTACCACGATTAAAGGTAAATATGGTAATTCATGGTAAATATAATATTATAATAATAAACAATTACCTTAACTCTGGTCCAAAACATATTGGTTGACTCATTTACAACCATGGGCATATTTGGGTCGATTTTGGGTCCCCATTGAGCCACATTGGAGTGATAATGACACTTTAGATTAATTAACTTAAAGTAAAGGAAAAAATGACAAAATCAAATATCTTTTAGTAACATAATTTTTACAAGGGGTTATATAAATTATATCTTTGACTATAAATATTTACTGGAAAGCTAAAACGATTTCATGAATCATGGTATTTTTTTATAATTTTTAGACATCAAATAAATTAAATTAATTATGACACAATAATGATGCAGTATTTACCACATTAATAAAATATTTAAATAAATATGATTATAAATATTAAAAAAATATCCAAAACCTTTACAATTTTTATTGGATGATTTTATTCCAAACATGAGTCATCTTATATTTGACTTTAATTAGTTTTTAACCTTTAGAAATGTAATATCAATATATAATAAAATAATATTATCACACTTTTCTAAAGAGCCCCTACTCCCCCTTATAAAAACCCCTCACATATAACCAATTCGTCACACCTATAAAGCCTTTGGGATCTTCCATAAACTTCCCAATTAATCTCCCTACATCCATATCCTCCTATTAGAAGCCTTACCTTAGGCAGAAGGCACAACAACAGGTCAGTTTGGTTCAAACCAAAGAAAGTTACCCAAATTAATGGTAATAGTTTCTCATAACTTCTTTTCTTTTATTTTACTTCCCCAACACATAAAATATTTTTATTACTTTATTTTATAACCAAAATAGTATTATAAATATACTATTATGTTGTTATGGGATGGATTTGAACTACACTTACACACACCTCCATCTAATGGGTGAAGAACATACCGTTTCTCTGGATGAAAATCTAACACCTCACGAGATGATGATTGTTTGATTGTCTCCTACTGCTTATCATGGTGTCCATTAAGATGATACTATATTTATAAAGGATATATATTATTTTTATGTTTTCTTTATGATTCTTTTTTTTATTTTATAGAATACCTTTATGGTTTCCATTATGGGTAAACGCGATAATTTCATTTGAGGAAGTGCGGACTACAACCCCCTCAAAGTGATATGACTCGTTAAAGCCATATGTGGGACGTATAAAGGATGTAGTTAATGATATTATATATTATATTATACATTAATTGTAATATATATATATATATATATATGTGTTTCATTATGTTTTAATTCAATTAAAATAAGAAATAGAAGTGAATGTAGCGTTCATGTGTACGTACGACTTACCGTCTCCATGAACAGTGCATTTAATTTCAAACGTCAAAATGATATGTACTATTATAAATATATAGATATATATATAATGGATATATATTATATATATGATATCTAAATAATTAATATCATTCTGGATATAATGAACAGTTGACCACATTGGGAACTTTTAAATATAAGGTGTTCATTTTTTACTCAAGTACCAAATTTCGACAAAACGATCGTTATTAACATAAATGATTAGATAATGTTTATAACTTTGTAATAAGTTATATAAAATGAATATTAATGTTGAAAATTTTTATTAAGAAAATATAAATTAACCATAGTTTTTTATTTAGGAGACTAATGAGCGATCGAGTCAAGTCCGACTTAAGGTAAGAGACTTCATCTCAATCGCCTTTCATTGAGGAATATTTTGTTTTAATAGATGATTTTATTTTATATTCTTTATAAACAAATTTTAATTATACATTTCTTCCAAAGTAATATTTTTCTACGAAGCGTTTTACTAAACGAAAAAAAAATATTTTTTTTAACATAAGCGATGACAGCGTCCTTTCCGCCGCCGTGAGTATTATTTGATCTTTGGCTTCCTTAACAATCCATAATGTTTTTAAAAGAAAAAAAAATACAATATACTATTTTATGTATTTTTGGTATAAAAAATTGTTTTGATAATGGTTTTGATATGTTAATATATTTAAATGTTTTATTATTATTGCACTGTAGACATGTTATCTTTCTTTTATGATTAGGTTATGTGTTATGATCATGTTATCGTTCTTGAGAATTATTTACTTATACTGGTGGTTCTGCGATAAACCTTGGGTGGGTGAGCCTGAGATAGCTCTCCAATGCATTGGGTAACGTGATAGAGGTAAATGTGAATGTTTATACTAAGATATTTAAGGAATATACTGTGATGGGTATTCCAAATGTAACTCCCTACGTAGTTGTGACATCAACAGTGTAAGTATGATTTTAATGACACACGTTACCTTTATGATTTATGATTTCTATATGTTATTCATAAGTCTTTTGATTTAATGAGGTATTTAAAAGAGTTCATGTTTTGTATGAATTTATGAACAAATGTTTTCATTCTTTATTTTTTACCCTTACTGAGCTCTTTATGCTCATCCCTTGTTTTGAAATGTTTTCACAGAACATAAAGATGAATAGGGTCAATGATGCATTCAAGGAAAAGCCATGCTATCTAAAACATGGAAGTAGACATGACTCATTTTTTCAATAGTTTTTATTTTGTGAAAAAAATGGAAACTGAGTAGTAGTGTCTACTTTGTAATCTTTGGAGATGTAATAGTTATGTACTAATCCTCTAAAACTATAAACGAGTAAAGATCCTCAATGTGAATTATTCATTTAATTCAATATTATTTAATGTTTAAGGCCAGGTCCTTATAGTTGGTATCAGAGGTCAGTTTAGATAACTTTAGGACGTAGGTTATTGTAAAATTAATATTCATAAAGTAATTTCTTTTAATATTGGAATCATATAGAATTTACAGATTACTATGTTTATTTGACTAAGATATTTTTGGTTTCAGAATGGTTTTCCAAAGAGAAAATATGGTAGCTATTTTGGGATGACATCAGGAGGAAGAAAACCTTCCAATTATGCAACCTGAGATGGTTGGAATCGGAACTGAATTGTTTTTTGCAGTGATGGCACAATTGAATCAGGCTATACATGACTGTGGTATCCATGTACGAGATCCACTAGATATACCACAGAGGAACATGTTAGTAGTGGAGAATTTCATGATTCAACATCCCCCATCATCCAGAGGATCATCAGACCCGATGCTAGCTGAAGGGAAGATTAAAGCACTCGAAAAGATTTTTGATGACATGTGTTGTTTAGAACATCCAATGGTTAGTCTCATTGTTTTCTTGTTTTGATGGTGAAGCTGATCAGTGGTGGTCAATGGTGAAAAATATCAAGGATAGTGAGGAGATTGATGCGCTCGATTGAGATTCATTCAAAGGTATGTTTCATCAGAAATATTTTACTAATGTGGTTCATCTAAGAATGGAAAACAAATTCTTGGAATTGAGGCGGGAGGATGACTCAATGGTTGCTTATGAAGCAAAATTCACTCAACTGGAAAGGTATGCTCCAAATTTCATATGAGATCTTGATAGTAAAATAAACTGTTTTTACTAAGGATAAAATCCAAAATTATCAAAGGGATTTATATTCTCGTTTGTTAAAAAGTTGTGATAAACATGTTAGTTGTGGGGAGAAGGTGGAAATGGAGTTTACCGATGATCATGTGTTCTTTGAAAAAAAAGAAATAATAAGCAGTCGAGGTGGCAGAAAAAAGGGATAACTCTTTAAAAAAGAATGATGGTAAGAAACATAAATTTATCATTTGTGAAAATCGTGGAAAAAAGAAAGCTGGGAATGACTTTTTAATTCTGGTAAGTGCTACTGATGTGGTAAAATGGGACATAAGGCTCATAATTGCACTAAAAAAGATCAGGGTAATGGTAAGAAAAAATATGATTTAGAGTCATTAAAATGTTTTATGTGAAATGAAATGGGTCATTATGAAAATGAGTGTCCAAAAAAGAACTCAACTGAGGGAAAGCAGCCGGACTATAAGAAATAAAGTGTGGTGAAATCCTTTGATACTACTTCAGCAGATGATTGTCCATAAAATGAAGTACTATCAGGTACACTATTTGTTTGTTCCGATTATTCCAATGTGTTTTTTGATTCGGGGTCTACACACTCTATGATTTATGGGAAGTTTTCTAGTAATTTGATAATTCCATATCATGATATGAATACATAACTTATGGTAAAAACACTTAGAGAAAATGTTGAGACAAAAAGAAAACATAAGAACATTCATGTCCTCATGTGCGGATAGAATCTACCTACAAACCTTATTGTTTTTCAACAAGTAAATTTTGATGTCATTTTGGTTATGGATTGGATTTCTGTTTTCCATGATAAGAATGAATGCAGAGATAAAGAGGTTTATTTTCTGAATGATTTTCAGTTTGTATACAAGAACGAACCCTTGATTTTGATAACATATCCGGAAACTGAGAAACTAGTAAAAGATGGAAATTACTGTTACCATGCACATATTGTTGAAAAAAAGGAACTGTTCAAATTGATGATGAGCAAGTGGTAAATGAGTACCTTGATGTTTTTCTTGATTAGTATCCTAGTATTATACCTAATTGGGAAGTTTAATTTACTGTTGACTTATTTATTGATGCTAAGACAATTTCAAAACCCCCTTATCGAATGGATCAAATTGAACTTTTAGAGTTAAAGAAGAAATTTCATGAGTTATTAGATAAAGGTTTCATTCGACCTAACTCATCACCATGAGGTTCTCCTATCTTTTTGTTAAATATAAAAATGGTTCAATGAGACTTTTCATTTATTATAGAGCATTGAATAACATCACTGTTAAGAACAAGTATCTTTTTCCTCGTATTAGTGATTTGTTTGATCAGCTCTAGTGAGATCAGTATTTTTTGAAGATTGACATGAGATCGGGGTACCATCAGTTGAAAGTGAATGAAGTGTACATTAAGAAAATTGTGTTTCATAGTATATATGGACATTATGAATTTGTAGTTATACTATTTGGTTTAACCAATGCACCTGCTGTATTCATGGATATTATGAATAGAATTATCAGTGAGATCTTCGATAAGTTTGTGGTTCTGTTCATTGATGATATTTTGGTTTATTCCAAAAGTAAAGAGGAACATGAATGTCATTTAAGGGTTGTCTTGAAAACCTTAAAAGAAAAGAAACTATTTGGGAAATTCAGAAAGTGTGAGTTTTGGTTACAAAAAATTTCTTTCCTTGGTCACATCGCTTAAAAAAATGGCATAACTATTGATCCTACTAAAAAAATCTGTCGAAGAATAGAAAAGACCCACAAATATAACTGGGATTCGTATTTTTCTTGGTTTGGATGGTTATTACGGGAGGTTTGTTGAAAATATTTCATGGTTATCTAGTCCAATGACTTTTTTAACTCGAAAAGCTGTTAAGATCTTCTAGAAAAAATAATGTAATGATTTTTTTCAGCAATTAAAAAGAATATTAGTGAATTCTCTTGTTTTTGCAGTACCATCCAAAAATGGTGGGTTTTTTATCTACAATGATGCTTCAATGAAAGAACATGGCTGTGTTCTAATGCATAATGATCAGTAAATTTCTTATACTTCACATCAGTTGAAACCACATGAGTTAAATTACCCTACACATGATTTGGAACTAGCTATTGTTGTTTTTGCTTTATAAATTTTGATTCATCATTTGTATGGAGTAATATATGGAATATATACTGATCAAAAAAGTTTAATGTATATATTCAATCAAACATAATTGAACATGAGACAGAGGAGATGGATGGAATTAATCAAGGTTTATGATAGCACGATCCATTACCATCCAGGAAAAGAAAATATAGTGGATGATGCTTTGAGTCAAAAATGTATTGCTTCACTAACTATGTTATGTTTGGAACATGATCCTTTGGTTTTTGATTTGAAAAACATTGGAATATAAGTTGTTTGTTCAGAAAATACTTCTGTTTAGTATCAGGTGTCAGTGAGATATTTTTAATCAGACAGAATAAAGCAAGTGCAAAAAGAAGACAGTGAGTTACAAAAAAAGGTAGAGTTGGTTCAGAAGGGTAAGTTTCCTGATTTTAACATTGATAAAGACTGTGTTTTGAGGATTGTAAATATATTATTCATGAATTTTGATTCACAATTGAAGAATGAGTTGTTATGTGATGCTCATAGTTCCCCGTTTTCAGTTCATATTGGAAGTACTAATATGTACATAGATCTTCAGGAGTATTAAGGGTGGGATGGAATGAAAATAGATATTGATGATTTTACTATGAAGTGTTTGACTTGTAAGAAGGTTAAATCATAGCGACAGTTACCAAAAGGGATGCCTCAGTCTTCACCGGTGCAAGAGTGGAAATGGAAAAATTTATTCGTGGACTTCGTTGTGGAATTACCGAAGACATCTCGCGGTAATAATGTAATCTGGGTTATTGTTGATCGATTGACTAAATCTGATCATTTCCTTCCTATTCAAGATAAATTTTCCCTAGATCAACTTTCATGGTTGTATGATAATGAGATAGTAAGGTTTCATGTAGTTCCCCTCTCCATTGTATCTAATCGTGATCCCTGGTTTACTTCTATCTTTTGGAAAGGTCTTCAGAAGTCGTTGGGTACTAAATTAAATTTTAGAACAACTTTTCATCCTCAGTCAGATGGGAAATTAGAATGAACAATTCAGAAATTTTAGGATATGCTACATGATTATTCATTGGATTTCAAGGGAATTTGGGACCAACATCTTTCATTGGTTGAATTTTTATATAAAAATAGTTTTCAATGCAGTATACCGATGGCTCCATTTGAGGAATTATATGGAAGGCATTGTCGAACTCTAGGTTTTTAGGATGAAGTTGGTGAAAGGAAGCTGATGTGACAAGAATTGGTAGAAGAGATGGCAGAGAATGTTCAGTTGATTTAGAAGCATATTAGAACAGCTCAGAGCAGACAGAAAAGTTTAGCAGATATCTGGAGGAAGGATCTTTCTTTTGAGGTTGGTGATCATATCTTTCTCAAAGTTTCTCCATGGAGAAGTGCGATGCCTTTTGGTAGGAAGGGAAAGTTGAGTCTGAGGTTCATCGGACTTTATGAAATCCTGGGGAAAGTTGGATCAGTTTCATATAGGGTGGATTTACCTCCAAGTTTATCCCAGGTACATAATGGTATTCATGTTTCAATGTTGAGAATGTATATGCAAGATCCATCTCATATTTTGAGTCCAGAGGTAGTTCAGTTGGAAGAAAATCTCTTTTAAGAAGAAAAACTAGTCTAGATTCTTGAACGTAGAGAGCAAGTGTTGTGGAAAAAGCTAATTCACTAGGAAAAGGTTTTGTGGAAAAACCATATGGTTGAAGAGGCAATGTGGGAATCTGAAAATTCTATGTGTGATAAATACCCCCACTTATTCGATAAGTGAATAAACATTGTGAGGAATCAATTTCCAAAATGGAGGAAGGATGTAACATCCCAGGTAAATAATTAATAAGATATATTCCATATTTATTAATATTTGTTAATTAAATTTTGATTTTACTTTAAAAGGGTTTCTATGTTTGATAGCGTACCCTATACCCAAAAACAGGTTTCATTGAAATCTTAAATTGCAAACTAATAATATAATATTATTATTTTAAATGATAGTTAACTCCTAGTCATTGTATTGGTAGGAATGAACAAAAAAAACTACAATATTATTATTAATGTTTGTTAAATGTATTTACATTTATCCAATAAAAGATAGAGCCTTAAAATGTGAATGAATCTAATTTTTAGCATAATTTACATTAAAAGGTCGATTTACCGCCTTTTAATGGTGAACCCTCTTTGAATATAGTTTTGGTTACTTTAATACAATCTATTTTACCAAATAAAATTATATTTTAGAATCGGGACATCAAAATTTACATTGTGTAAATTTTTCAAATTTTTCCGATAAAGTTTATTTTTTTAATGAGTAGTGTAGAATATTGTATTTTAATTCAAAACTGTGTTTTAATATAATTTATTAATATGGTTAGATTATCTTTTTAATTGGTTATAAAATGTAATTAGAATATATTTTTACCATTTAATCCAATGTTGTTTATTGAAATTAATGTCACTTTGAAATTGGACAGAAACAAGTATCAATCTTTTGATAGTTATTATATCGTAAAAACACGCTATTTGTTTTGATAATGGGAATTAATTTTAAATTAATTAATACAACTTATATGTTTAGAATTTTGTAAAATGGACATCATTTTTGAATTTGGTATATCAAATATACATTAAGCTGAATATTTGGTATTTTTCTGAAAAACATCAATTTTTGAGGAATAGTGAAACCACATAGTAGTAGTTAAAAAACTGACTTTTTCATTTAAATGAAATTTTACCGCTTTTGTGAATTGAATTTAAAAAATACTACATACATGGTTGTTATTATTAAGAAAAATTTGGTTCAATAAGATGAAAATAATTTTTCATGAATAGTACTTTTTGACTTTTATTTACAGCAGTTGAAGGTAAATACTATAATTCATGGTAAAAATAATATTATAATAATAAAAAATTACCTTTAAACATGTCAAAACCTTATTGGTTGAGTCATTTACGTCCATGGAAATCATTGGGTATATTTTGGGACCCCATTGAGCCACTTGGCAGTGATAATGACACTTTAGATTAATTAACTTAAAGTAAAGGAAAAAATGACAAAAATATTTCTTTTAGTAAATTAATTTTTAAAATCTATTATATAAATTATATTTTCATCTATAAATATTAATTTTAAAGATAAAATTATTTCCTATATCATGTTATTCTTTTATAATTTTTAGATATCAAATAAATTAAATCATTTATGACACAATAATGATGTAGTATTTACCTCGTTAATAAAAGATTTAAATAAATACGATTATAAATATTAAAACAATATCAAAAACCTGTAAAATTCTTATTGTTTGATTTTATTTCGATCATGAGTCATCTTAGCTTTGATTTTAATTAGTTTTTTACCTTTAGAAACCGAATATCATTATATAAAAAAATAATATTATCACACTTTCTTAAAGAGCCCCTCCTCCCCCTTATAAAAAGCCCTCACTTCTATCCAATTTCCTCATCCCAATAAAGCCTTTTTTTCTCATCCAAAATCTGCCCAATTAAGCTCCCTACATCCCTTTACTCCTCCTAGAAGCCTTACATTAGACAGAAGGCACTTCAAGAAGTCCTTTTGGTTCAATCCAAAGGATGTTACCCAAATTAAAGGTAACCGTTTCTCTTAACTTGTTTTCTTTTATTTTACTTATCCAACACATAAATTCTTTTTATTAATTTATTTTATAAAAACAAAATTATCCTCAATATACTATTATGTTGATATGACAAGGATTCAAACTACACTTACACACACCTCCATCTAATGGGTGAAGAACATACTGTTTCTCTGGATGGAAAACTAACGCCTCATGAGATAATGATTGTTCGATTATCTCCTACCACCTTTGATGGTGGCCATTAAGTTGACACTATATTTATATATGATATATATTATTTTTATGTTTTATTTAGGCTTCAGTATTTTTATTTTATTACATACCTTTATGGTTTCCATTATGGGTAAACGCGATAATTTCATTTGAGAAAGTGCGGACTACTACCACATCAATGTGATATGACTCGTTAATGCCATATGTGGGACATATAAAGGATATATTTGATGATATTATATATGATATTATACTGTAATTATAATATAACTAGGTAAAATTATGTTTTATTTCCATTAAAATATAAAATAGAAATGAATGTATTGTTCATGCGTACGTACGGCTTACCGTCTCCACAATCGGTGCAGTTCATTTCTTACCTCCAAATGATATGTACTATTATAAATATATAGATATATATATATATACTGGATATATATGATATATATAATATATATGATATCTAAATAATTAATATCATTCTGGATATAATTCACGATTGACCACATGGACTACTTGTAAATATAAGGTGTGCATTTTTGACTCAAGTACAGAATGATGACATAACGGTCGTTATTGACATAAAGGATTACATAATTTTTATAACAAGGTAATAAGGGATATAAAATGAATAATAAATTTTAAAATGGTTCTTAATAATGTATAAATTAACTTTAGTTTCTTATTCAGGAGATTAAAGAGTGATTGAGTCATGTCGGACACGAGTTAAGGGACTTTGTCTCAATCTCCTTTCAATGAGGCATATTTTGTTTTAATACACAATTTTCTTTTATATGCTGTATAAACACCTTTTACTTTTACTTTTATTCAAATGGAATCTTTTTCTAAAAATATTTTTACTAAATGTCAAAAAAAAGAATGTTTATTTTTAACGTACGTGTTGACAACAACCTTTATGCCACCGTGAGTATTATTTGATCTTTGACTTCCTTAACAAGATGTAATGTTTTTAAAAGGAAAATAAATACCATATAATATTTTATGTATATTTTTATTGAATTTTTTTTCATAATGGTTTTGATATGTTAATATATTGAAATGTTAAATTGTTATTGGAATGTGGAAGTGCTATCTTTCCTTTATGCTTATGTTATGTGTTATTATCATGTTATGGTTCTTGGGAATTATTTATGTATATGGGTGGTTCCTTGATAAACCTTGGGCAGGTGAGCCCCAGATAGCTCTCCAATGCAATGGGTCACATGACGAAGGTAAATGTTAATGTTTCTCCTAAAATATTTAGGGAATATACTCTGATGGGTATTCCAAATGTAACTATGTATGTAGATGTGATAGCTACAATGTATGTATGATATGAATTCTATATATTACCTTTATGATTTTAGATTTATATCCGTTATTAACAAATCATATGATTTCATTCGGTATGTAAAATAATGCATGTTTTTTATGTATTTTTGAACTATCGTTTTCTTTTTTTGTTTTATAACCCTTATTGAGCTTTTTATGCCCATATCGTGTTTTGAAATGATTTCGTAGGACATAAAAATAAATAGGGTCATGGATGGGATCAAGGAAATGTCATGCTATCTAAAACATAGAACTAGGCATGACTATTTTTTTCAAGAGTTATTATTTTATGAAAAAAATGGAAACTGAGTAGTAGTGTCTACATTGTAATCTTTTGAGATGTAATAGTTATGTCTCAATTCTCTAAAACTCTAAACCTGAAAAGATCCTCAATGTGAATTATTCATTTAATGCAGAATTATGTAATGTTTAAGGCCAGGTCCTTATAGTGAATAAGTGGGTATTAATATTAGAGCTATCCTACTATAGAACGATTGATTCATCATGTATGGGTCTCATCAGTTGAGGCCTCATTATCAAAATTACTCAACACATTACCTTGATCTAGCTGTTGTAGTTTATGATCTACACTGTTGGAGAAACTATCTACATGGAGATTATTTTTTTATATACACAGATCATAATATCATCATGTATGTCTTTACATTGTGATATCTAAATATTAGGTTGAAATGGTGGGTGGAGCACCTATAGACATTTCATTTCGAACATACTTATCCGAATAGGAGTTAAAATATAGTAACTAATGCTCTAAGGAGAAATAGTATGACACAAATAGTTCAGGATGCCAATGGAGAATTGTAGATCACAAAATTATTCTCATATATAAACATTAAGGTTTAAGAGGACCCCGTTCAGACTATTCTCTCGACCTTATTGGTGACTTATACTCTTTTATAATGAATAATAATGAGTCAACTATGTAATCCTTATGGCCTTTTTCTAATTGAAAGTTTCTCATATGGTGATACTTCTTCAAGTTGGATTGTGGTTGTGGATTATACCTTACTATTCTGTGGGAATTAATGGGTCCCAATAGAAATCGAAGAGGAGATGATGTGGGAATTCCATGCCCCAACATGGGAATTACACCCCACTGTCACCATGGTGTATCAAGATCTGTAGCACCAGTATTGGTGGCTTGGTAAGAAATAAGAGATAGTCGACATCATAACTCATTATTCCACTAATTATAAGGTGAAGGTATAATATCCTTATCTGGTATGGATTTTGTAGTCGTTTTCTATTCTAGAGTGGAAATGCAATGATGAATCATCGTATTTCATGACTGGTCTACCAACACCACCTTGTGTCAATGATACTATGTGGGTTGTCCGTGATCACGTGATAATGGCAGAACACTTCTTGCTAGTGTGAGAGACATTCTCAGTTGACAGTGTAGCAAAATTATACATCAAGGAGGATTTTCATCTTTATGGAGCTCCTCGTTATATCATTAGTAATAGAGGAAATAATTTCACAATATTTTTTTTATAAGGGTATAAAAGAGGACTTGATTACACCTGTAAATCTGATCAGGGATTATCACCCACAATCCAATGGATAGAAAGAGCATATGATTTCTGTTATATAGGAAATTGTATACGTATGTTTCCTTAGCTCTAGGGGTTTATAGTAGATACTCATTCCCCTCGTTGAGTTTTCTTATAATAATATATTTCATAATACAATCGAGATGTCTCTTTATGAGGCATTATATGGGAGGCCAGTTTGTTCAGTTCTATGCTAGCTAGAGGTAGGAGAGGGAAGTATTTCTAGACCACATCTTATATAGGTGACCACATTGAATTTCTTATTGATTAGACAATGCTTGATGATATCCCAATCTAGCCACCAGTTATCTCCCAATAGATGCTGGTGACCACATGAGTTCAATGTTATAGACATGGTTTTCTTGCGTGTATCACCCAGGATGGGACATAAATATATTCACATCTAGGGTAAACTCTCACAAAGGTTCATTTCACCCTATGAGATTTTTAGATGAATTAGACTAGTAGATTAAGAGATAGAACATCCATAGTGATATTAGTAAATGCATGATGTATTTCACATATCTCATCATCAAAAATAATACCAAGACTCCCCACATTTCTTTTAGATTGTTGCGGATTAGGTAAATGTAAACTGTTCCTTCAAGGATTTTCATGTTCATACTATTGATCAGAACATGAATACACGCTGAGGTAGGTTAGTTCCATTGGTACGAGTGCTATGGTAGACTGAACGAGTATAATAGGAGACATGGGAATGGAAAGCATGTATAAAATCTCAAAAGTCAGAAATATTTTCTGATGATACCATTTTACTATTATAAGTCCAACTCGTGGATGAGTTTATATAAGGATAGTATGTTTTAATGACATGTATTCTCATGATGGTATGAATAATTTTTTTTAAATTTTTTTAAAAGACGTTTATATTAACACACAATGGTGCTATGAGGGTCACATGAGTGTTGGGGCTCATTCAGAGCTTGGAACCCTATAATTATAGAAATATAACTTTTCTGTATGGTTAATAGAATGTGTGATGCCCAGCCTATATTGTCACTTCAAACTATGCAATGATAAATAGAGGTGAAGTAAGATCCAAAAAAATTTCTAAAACATGGTGACTATAGGGACACAACCATGTGATGAATTTTATACTTTCGATAATGGAATTTCACACAGATTGCACATGGTTAGGGAAACAATGTTCCTTAACCATGTGGGGAAAATCTCTAAGTAGTGCGATAATCACATCTTGTGAATGGTTTGGCTAAACTATGAGTCCAAACTGTTCACCCCAAATATTTAGCGTGAAATGTACAATGTACCCTTATTTAATATTATATCCTTATTTTTCTTTTCCCTACTCTTTATTGCAGTATATGGATTCTTTTTATCCTTCCATAATCGAAAAACCTTCTCAATCTAGGTTTTCCTATAACTTTTATGAATTTATATTAAATCTAGATCCACCATTGGAGTTTGATAACTTATGTTGAGTACATGTGTACTCTTCCCTTTGATCGAAATTTATCTTGATATTTGTTATTCTATTTTGGTGAAAAAACTATTTCCCAATTTTCCATGATTAAGAAATTTTCATAGATTTCTTCCAACCTACTTCAAATACAGGGCCTCTAAAATATGAGGAGTCATCAATGTCCCTTTTTCGGTGGCCATTCCATTTTCCCTATTATTTTTGGTGTTTCATAGCTTTTTTTAATTTCATATGATGGAATTTTATAACAAACATCATTTAAATTAGCTATTCACATTAAATTGGGCCTTGAATCTATTTAGAAGAAAATTGATTTTATTAGTTGACTAGATGATGTTGACCTCAGTTATAGACACCCCGTGGGTGTGATAACTTGATTTTTTCTTGATAATTAATCTTTAAACATACCAAAACAACTTCTATGCATTAAAAATCGATTATAATTTAAATTTCAGTGGTTATATGATGGTTTAATGACCCAAATTAATATCTTAACTTCATGAAAAATATTATAAATGGAATTTTCCATAAGGATAATTTTTTTATTTCCCATGACACATTCTAAATGAATATTTCATATTAATAAAATGTAATTTACTTGATTTTGTGAATGAAATATATTTTCTTATATTGAAGGATTATTCATGTTTTTTTTCTTTACCATTAATTTATTAAATTCATTAAATGAATTTTTTTTATAAAGGGTGGTAATCCTAAACCAATTTTTTCTATAATAAATTATCCATGTGAATTTTGATACCTGAATGGAATTGGACTTTACGAATTTGATAAATGAGAGGTAATGCCTCATTTAACATATTAAAAATATGATTATGCCTTGATATTGGTTGTGGTATGATGGAAAAGGAACTTTTGAGCATGATGTTATCATGTTCCCTTACATCAAGTGTTGACAATGACTTATCACACAAGTAATACTATTTGGATGAAGGGAATCATGCCCCACGTCCCCTGTTTCGAGTGTTTAAATGATGGCACACTATCACTCTTGATTTATGATCCAGGAGTCTACCAATTATTATGACATGTAGGGAATATTCAGTGTTTCTAGAGCTTACAGGCACATTCGAACAAGTTATGGATATCTGAGTTATTCCCAGTTATAATTATCACCAATTATTTTCGGTAAATGGCCACTTACACCCACATATACGTAGTTTATATTGGTGGATGAAATATAAATTTATATATATATATATATATATATTTCTATATAAGTAGTTACTAATAAGACACTCATTCTAGCCACGATCTGATGCTGGTAGATCCACTATGTGTTATTTAGGAACCCGATCAGCCAGTTATTGATTTACTATGCATTGTTAATTAATAAATTTTTCATGTAAAATATTTAGTTACTAAAACTACATGGATTACATCTAAACACCACTGGTGATGGTCTACTAGGATTTTATCTCACGCCTTACTCAGTTTGCAATTGGTACTCGAGTAGATTATCAGTCTATAGGTACTGATAAAGTAAATCACCTTTATATAGTTGACTTATATTATTTACTTATAGATGGAGCATATGAGAAGAGAACTGAATACATGATTGAGATTATAGTGGAGAAATTTTTATTTTCTTTTTTTTTACTTTTGTATAGAAAAAATTTATATGTATGTCCCATTTTCCCCTCTTGTATATCTATGTGACATGCATCCATGTTTATGGAACTGGCCAGTGTCTTTCTACTAACATTCAGTTGAACATTTATCAATTTATTTCTAAAATTTCAATATTATTATGTTTAATACATATTTTTCCTCTATGGTATTCTTATTTTTGTACCCATTGTTCCACTTTGATATTAGGGTATTGCCTCCCCACTTTACAAATGTTACATCGTCAATATAGGTTGGCTACCTCTAGTGTACGAGGAGGAACTCTAGAATCCATGTGACCCACCATTTTGGGAATTGTTTAAGTTAACAATATTTAAGGATATTACATTGGTATGAATATATGGGGTCCAATACCCATCCAACCACAATTCAAATCCAAAATCCAACTCCCAAACAACTCTTATCACCCTCCTGTTGGTCTCATCAAACATCTCCTAATGAAGATACCTTAGCCCATCACCAAAAGTAAACCCCTCTTCATAAAATATACTAAGATCCGAAGGACATTACACACTCATCTCATAAACATAGACTCTCTTATACCCTCTACTGGGTACTCCTAGTGAATTTTGAGACATGAAACTATATACACCATCATTAATCATCCCTAATAATCTAACAGCCTCTCACTAGTGCTAGGATATCCAAGTAGGATATCTCATTTCACATTTGCATCCCAAGACATATTACAGTTCCCTTTTCACCCAAACATGAACCTTCTCACCTTATCTACTTGGCCATCAAGATATCTTAATTTACCCTGGGTGCCAATGAGCACATTGTTTCATCCCAGGGGGCTCAATTTCCCATTCTCATCTCGTCATACGATATTACAGATCCATATTCCCTTTACCCAAAATACATGAAATTATATATGCATGATCACTCATAAATGAACATATATATGAAATTTTATCTAACGAGAAAACTATCAAAAACATGGAGATAATTTGTTATTGATCTATTTTGAGCCTTGTTTATGCCCATCATCCTCATCCTTTCTCTTGAGAAACTAAATCCATCAACCTGATAAATACATAATAAATGGTATATATTCCAATCATAATACATACATGAAACTAAAATATTATATCATGAAACTAAATAAACACATCGTATTGGGATGTTTTCTACAAACCATAGATGAAAACCCCATAATGATTAGATTATTTCACATTGATCTAAAAAACTAGTCATTGAACCCTCAATCTATCATCATTGTGCATCAAGATTCTTTCCCCACAAAGGGAAATAAAAGGAGGTATGATGGTATGGATAATTTTTTGATGTTTCACTATCTAGACCACTATATCCACTAAGCATATTTAGCATTCTTGTTCTTCAAGGAACAAAATTAACCCATCAAAAAACACTACCCAATACACCATTCATAGTGTGATCGTGGGGTTCATGCCATGAACCAATCAAGCACCGGGTTCCCCAGACCTCATACAACTCCATTTATGTGGTGAAAAATGGTTTATTCCGTGAACATATAATTACACCCCTTATTCAGGGAATGAGGGACTCCGTGAAGAGAATTCAGGATGTGAACAAAACCCCTCAAGTAGCGAATGTCATTAAAAATAAAAATATCAATAGTTTGACCACCTGAAACAAATTTTACATCCACCTATATACCCATGAAAACAATAGGTGTTTTTTCATTTATAAAAAAACCTTTTATGTATTTCCAAACACTCAGAATCCCTATGTATGTCTCAGTTCTCAAGACAAATCCCACATCAAACCAAACTAGAATTCCAAAATGAAATGATATAAAAATGAATGGGGAATTAAAAAATATCTACCATTGTACTTCTCATCCACTTGAATTCATGGTAATACTTGATCAATGATTCTTGACCTACCATGGTCCCAAATTCATCAAGACCTAACTGTGTTTTTCTCATGTATGTCAAATATACATATGCTAGTAAACTCAAATCATCAAGGTGTAAAATTCTCTAGATGTAAATACACATACTCACTTCTGATTCTATCATATAGGTGGTGATTAATTCCTCCATCTCTCTGAACAATACTTTGTTTAACAACCCAATTCATCTCAAAAATTTTCGTTTAATCTACCAGAAGAATCTTTTTTTAATGGTCCATTTCAAACCATGGTGCTCCCTCCATAGAAACCACATGCTAAAAATAAACATTTAGTTATCCATTAACCCACAAAACGAATTATGAATAACACTCATGATGTGTTTCTCACCTGACCACATCCAAACTCATAAAAAATAACATCATAGTTCTCCAACAAAAAAAAAATTCCTAAAAAAATATTCATTTCACCCACTTACGCATCACCAAACTATACAATTACAAAACCACAACTCCCAATGGAATCATGTGATTTTTTAACACCCATACTGAAGTCCAAACTCAAAACTCTATGTATTTCTATGATTTGATCATGAAAAAATTCACTAATATTCATGCTCTCACCTTAAGCACCAATATTTTACTATTTTGACACACTCTCGGATCATAATAAAACATCCTAGAGCTAGATGCTAATGCCCCAGATTGAATTGAAACTAAATCCATATATTAATTTTTTATTAACCAGGTAACCCGATATTAATGGATTATACCCCCACATAGGCATCCCAGTGTCACCTCAACCATATGTTCATTAATTCTCACTCAAACCATATCCCATTGATGCACATGTATTCCACAGGTTTTCATTTTTTTATTATTTTTTCTTGTTAATTAGTTTTATCTATTAGGTTTTTAATTTTTTCTTTATAGTTTTATAATGTCTTAATTATTTCTAGAGATTTTTATTTAATTATATATTTATGTTATTAAATAATTATTATAATTAGTGTATGTTAAAATTATATATTATTATAGTATATTTTTAACATAATTTTATTTTTAATAGTAATTAAATTAACATAAATATTAATTTTATTAAATTATATGAAAGTTATCTAGTCCTTATATTTAATTATATTATTATTATATGTATAATTATATTTTTAATAATTATAATTTTATATTATATGTCATTATTAGTATATCCAATCAAATGTGTATTTATATATATGTTTGTGTGTGTGTATATATATAATTTCATCTAAAAATTATAATTATATATATTTTTATTATAATTACCCATTTACTATTAGTTTTATAGTTTAATATACTTGTAATTATTATTTCTCAATTTACGTTTATTATAAATTACAGTGAATATGTTGAATTTCATCAAGAATTTTTTTTAACTTTTATTTGTTTGTTAGTACGAGGTTGTGAAACTGACATTAGTGGGTTGGGTATTTAAAATTATTCAGCACTAATGAGATGAAACTTTTTAATCTCTAGTGATCTTAGCCCCGATAGAGGTTTGATGATCTCATGTGAATTTGATAAGAAAAAAAAGAAAAGAATGAATAAATCATTCGAATCAGTGGAATGTTCTAATGTTTTTCATCACTGGAAGGAATTATTTAATGGATATATGATCAAATACATCAACATAGTCCTCACACTCTCCATAAAAATCATATAACCCTACTTTCAAATTTATGTTCTGGCATGGAGCTATGCTGATTTATTTGATGTAGCAATGAACACCTCGATCTCATCCCTTTGATCTACAAAGGCGTTCTTGGATCAATCACTCAAATGGATCCTTTCTGACATTATAATGTGGTAGGAGAGATAATTTCTCAATACTTTAGACTATTTAGTCTTGGAATATATTTCCTTCAATTATTATATAGTGTATTTACAAAATACCCAGCAAGGGTTCCCCGACACCCGTGTTTCCAAAACCCACTAAATAAAAAATAATTGACATGTTATGATGAACTAAAAATGTTATAAGTGTAATTTAAATTTTAACACATACTTTTAATATATAATAAATATTTTATGTGATAATCTCAATTCAGAAAATTTATATGTAATTATCTTATCTTTATGTGAACATTTTATATGAAAAAGTACTCATCCATATAATATATTTTTGTGTATTCATTTAATACATATTGAATACATTTCATATATAGTTTAAATACAATTATTATATACTATAATAATAATGAATTTATTTTTTCATTAGGGATATCTAATACTTTGGAAGCTCTAAAATCCCATGGTGGGGTCATTCAGGTCCTAGACACCTATTTAATAGAATATGGAAGGATCTTGAATATGAAATTGTGTGTGGACCTATAAACCCTTATCTTGATTGTAGTGAATACTATTTATAAATCAAAAGTACATTCTAGAAACCCATTAAGGACTACAGTGTGATAAGTAATAGTCCAAGTATAAGAAAACATCTTACAAACACACACAATATAATATAATATCACTGTATTATGATATCTAATAAAGAAGGACACCCAGTTCTGTCATCATCCTTTCATTGATTTATTATTCATTAAGATTACTAGTTCAAATAACCTTCATATTCCATGGAAATGGATTTAGTAAGGGTACTACCATCCTAAAAAACTAGGATAGGGATACAAATTCTTCAACATGGAAGTGACACATTTTATCTTAATCAATCGACCAATGTCATACCACTAATAACGAACCAAATAGAAGCTACCTTGACACGAATTAAATTTATAGCTTTTTTTTACATAAAAGTAAATGATCAGACAGTACACATAAATAATAATCTCAATTATAGATACCATTAATCCATTTTACATATAGTAAACACTGATGACACTAAAAAATGTGTTGTTCCTATTGGCATCTCTGTCCTCATTCTCTTATCTACTCGAGAACACATAGAATGAAATTCATGAAAATAAGTCTCAATGCTTTTGATTCCCTAGAGCTTTATAGTTAGACGTAAAATATGTCTAGTCGGTACAATGTATCTAGACTATTTGAAAAATGTTTAGGATTAATAGAATAGTGTTTCAAGGATCTCATTACAGCCTAAGATTGTCTATAACCTTTTTATATGATAAATAATCTAATGACATTACAATTAAAATAGTAGATGATTTTTTACACTATTATGGTAAGTTTACATCAGGCACAACTCAATATATTCAATATATTTTAATCGAAATGTACTATTTAGTTGGGTCTAGGTCACCACTAAATAATACAATCCAACTTACACAAGATCCATCTTTCAAAGTATCCCAATTAAAACATACATGATAAGATATTTTTTCTTCCATGTTATGGAATTATTCATCGGCTTGATATGTCTCTAATATGTGGCTATTTTTCTATCTATGACATGGACTCTTTGATTAAGAGTTCTCAACAGAGTACTTCTTCAGGTATATTCTTTTATCCTTAGTAAAAACATTACATCTAGGCAATCACAAGTAGTAGAATTATCATAATTTATATTATTATAAAACATTACATAGTTTTTGAGATTACAAGAACATGAAAGAATGGTATAGTATTAGACACTACTTATTTATCAACCTATGAATCCACTACAATCTCATTATTTATATATACAGAGAACACTAGCTTTAATGGGATTCTTTTCCTCATTACATTAGCATAACTGTGATGTTAGATAATATTTGTAAATATAAAGACTAGTTTATTACCATTCATAAATAGCATCTTACCCATCGACATATAACATGTATATCCTTTATTCTTCATCAAGTGAAACTGGACAGTTCTAACAACTTCCCATGTAGTTCTCTTGGATTAAACTGATAGTTTCCTACCATTAAGTTTATTTTAGAAATTCCATTTATTTTAAATATCATGAAATACATGATTGATTCACCACATAAGCATATAGAATTAAACTATCCACATTAGTCACCTCAAATTTACAATAAATTTATACTTGGAGATATTTATTTAATGTGACATTAGTAACAATTCTCTCTTGAAATGTTCCAAATTGCAATTTTCAATACATTTTCATTACATTCACCATTGATTGAGTCTAAGAAACCATTAGATCTATGTCATTATATCCATTGTCCTATAACATATGTCTTTAATTTAATTAAATATATGGAGTGTTAAATTCATTGGGGTCTTAACCAACTATAAGAGAAATAACTTTTTTATAAATTTTATCAATAATATTCCACCTGGAAATCATTTTCTCTCCCACTAACCACTTGTAGATGCATGGAATAATTATTCTAAATAAATATTCTATGATATTATTATTTACATATATATTAAATAAGAATTATGTAATGGGTATGATTTATAGAAAATCATTCATTTCACCATCCCTCTTTGGTTGCTACATATCGACGCTTTCCATGAATATTGGTTTGGAATTCTACTACTAGAATTTAGAGCTACCTCCACAGAGCTATACCCACGGAAAATAGAAACAGTGGCTATATCTTGTGTACAACCACGACAATTTCGCTGTCCATGGAAATTAACCCACCCACACTTCCCAATTTACCGTAACCCTCTTGCGCCACTCCTCCTAATGCCCCTCCTCATCGCGACTCTTCTCCCCGACGTTCTGCGATCCTCCTCCTCTGACAGGCCACCCAACCTCTCCACGATCGTCGTCCTCCAGCGTGGCCACTCCACTTCCCAGTCGTCGCTGCTCCGACGTGGACTCCCGCCCTCCTCTGATGATGTGCCTCCGATGTGGCCACCCCACTTCACCGCAATTCTCCTTCTTGGACCCTGCCCCGACATGGCTTTGTTGCTACCCTGACCGGCTCAGACGCGGCCACTCCACATCTCGAGAACCTTCTTCCACGCGGCCACCCCCCCGATTCTTCTCCTCTGACACAGCGGCCCCACCTCCTCTCTTCCTTCCCGACGCCTCCCCGACACCTCCTCCCCGACTCCTCCTCCCTGATGCCTCCTCGCCAACAGCCCTCAATACCCACGACGCCTCCTCGCCGAGTCCCTCCTCCCCAAGATCCTCCTCCTCCAGTGAAGCTACTCTGAGCATTCTCCCCACCTCCTCCCTTCCTTCCCGACGGCTCTCCCCCACAACCCTCAACACCCCGGACGCCGTGGTCGACACCCACCACACCCTATCATCAAGGTATTTGAAAATTTCGTTGATTTCTTCTGTTCTTCCTTGAATCTGAAACTAATAATGGATGTGGATGAAGCTATGGTAGATATTCTTGTTCTTTTTCAATTAATGACTTCATTGTCCTATTTATTTGTTAAAGGATGTTTCCCATTTTGGGTTCATTCCTTATTCAACACATTTTGGTGAAGTGGTATCTAATGATATAGGGAATTCATAATAAATTTCATACATTATCTTTTTGTGAGATGGTATTTTGAAAGAATTTATAGATGGAGTAACCATTTTAGATCCTTTTAATCCTTATAGGTTCTCACGATAATTTGGTCGTTTAAAACAGGTTACATATTTACCTCTAATCAATATTTAGAGATAATATAACCCATTTTTCCTTTATGAAATGTGGACGATGATGATGCATGAGGATTTTGACATAGAAATTTCATTACATCTTGAAAATGGTCTAAATAAATGGCCCTTGAAATCTTGAAGACATCTTGCCTGATGTAATCTCATAACAAGCCAAAGAAATCCCCCTCAATTGGGGTAACTATAAGCACTAGAAAACACACACTCAGGTACATTAGTGGATCGAGCATCATCCCTCCAAATTAGCATTGTCAATACAGCTGGAACAATTTATAAGAATTTGAAATGTCTTGAAGGATTAGATGATGGCTTACCAAAGGCCCCTTGATGATATTTCCTGAAGTCCTTATGGCACAAAGGCCATAATTTATAGATTTCTCAGATCAAACTACCATTTGGGTAAAATGATGTGCCCCTCCCATGAAACCAGGGCCTAGGTCGAGTAGCCCCCAGTGGGCCCGTCAGGTACCTGTGTTGCCCTCACCAATTCCCCCTTCCTATTCCTCGTACATGCCACACCCGATGCATGCCAACTCTCTCCCCCATACTCACCTGCACTATCTCTCTCCATGCTCACCCATTCCCTCGATTGATGGATTTCCCATTGGAGTGCTACATCAATCTAGAGGTGGATTTCATTATAGATTTTCAGAAAGGATTCCGCTGGACATGGCGTGATTCAGGTGCCTTTCAGTTTGGATGAAGATAGTCAAGTGAATCATAATGTGAAGGATCTGTGCAATGTGAATGTTCGAGAATATTTGAAGGATAACCATCTCTCTTATGCTCAGATAGATATTTTTTAACCTTATAGCTAGTTTTGATTCTTAAAATAAAAGAATTATGAGAAATGGTAGATTTTGTTGAACCGAATGCTAAAATTCTTGAAGAGTTTTTAGAAGAATGCAGAATTTAATTTGGTGATGTTTAATGTTGCAGCAGAATAATAACCCATGGAAAATTGAAGATCTCCTAAAGTGGTTCCATCAGATTTGGGGCTTCGGTGGATGGAACATGGTTTTGATTGGTAAGGGATTTTTTCCTCTTCTCCCCATAGGATGAATTAAAATCAATAACACGGGTCTTCAGTTTTGTCTCCCCCAAAACTGGAATCATGAGGATTCAAGATTGGGATCCTCTCTCTGATCTAGCTTCGGTTATGAATTTAATTATTCAAACTCAGATTATCTTTCATGGATTAAGTTGGTTTTTTTTGGAATTCACAAATCATTTGGGGTAGTGAACCAGTTGTGGTAATTCCTATAAAATTCAATGGGGAGACTAAGCGTGCTTCATATGGGCATTTTGTAAGATTTTCTGTTGAGGTTGATTTATTTCTGCCTCTCATTGAAACTATTTTCCTTGTTTTTAATGGTTATAAGCTTGAATTATCATCTGAGTTTGAAAGTTTACCTGAATTTTTCCGTAAGTGTAACTGCATTGGGCACTAGAGTGAGAAGTGTTGTAGAAATATAATATTTTTCAATTACAAGTAGATTGGTCATCTGATTGACAAATGTAATTTTAAACTACCTATGAATGATGTTTCTGCCAATGATGGGGCAATCCAAGATAATTAGCTTGAAATTCATTAGGTTCAGAATGTTATGTGGGGAGACAAATAGGGTAAAGGTTCTAGAATCTCCTTTCCTTCTACGGTGGTTGTTAATCAACCAATGAAAATTGTCATGGATAAGGAAACTATAGTTAAATCAGTTGAGGTTGGTCGAGAGGATCAAATTTCAAAGAGAAAATCATGTAATGATACTACCCAAGATGTTGGAGAGCTTAGGACTCAAGATCCATTGTTCTCATATAATTAAACTGAGTTGGATAAAACGGATCTCCAAGAGTAAGATTTTATGAATTATGGAGATATTAAAGGTAATAAGAACACTGCTATGGTTGTTGTTTATTCCTCAGTATAGATGAAACAGAAGAAAAATGGTGTTTCAATTAGAGGTAAAGATGAATATGTTTCCCCCATGGATACAGAATAGTTTTATGTTTAAAAATGAGCTCACTGGGAACTGAGCAAAATACAGGGAACGTTCCCAATGAGGTAGTGGAACCTAGTCTTGGAAACTCTGATGTACTAACACCGGTGGATGGTAAGAAAATAGGTATGTGGGTGAAGCAGTCAACTTTCGATGGTGTAGAAACTTCTATTTTGGATGATTTTCATGAATTTGCTTCTAAAGGGAAATATTAATCTACTTCTTTTTTGAGTGTTAAGATGGATATAAGGAAAAAGAATGCGAGTCAAGAAACTTTGGCTATTACAATTGATGAGGCTAATCTAAGAAGTTGTAAAGGGTTTGGTGGTAACCCTCAGTTAGAGATGACACCAGTGGGAGGCAATTTCTTCTCTATGTTAGATTCATAAGTGTTTTTTACAATTGGGAAAGCTATCTGGTGGACACTAAAAAAACACGAGAGAAGGTTATAAGTAATTTCAAGTTGGCTGCTAAATATATTGATCCTATTGCTATATATGAGAAAGCTGTGCTAGGCGCTGACGCAACTGTTGCTTCAAAACATGATGTTGGAAATAGTGAGTTTCAAAACTACTAAGAATGTGGAAAGTCAGTACTAGGTACCAGGGGTAGACTCACTGAGTATCCTCGATAAAATTCTCAAGGAGGCTCAAAAGGAGAAGGGCAAGGTCAGAATCATTTTAATGCCAGCTGATAAAATCTCTATTCTTGTTGTACAGGAATGGGATGAGAAGGATATAAATCCTTAAGATAAGTAGGAACAGGTTGGGAAGGACTTGATCATGCCTCTTGTGGTTGATTCTAGGGAGGAGTAAGTCAATCCATGGAAAACTGCCAAATCATGGAGCAGGGGGCAGGGGGTAGGGGTAGGGGGAAGGTCTGCAGGTCTTCTGGGCAGGGGGCAGGGGGGCAGAGGGCAGGGGGAAGAGGGAAGGGGGTAGGGGGCAGGCGAAGGGGGGTATGGGGTAGGGGGCAGGAGGCAGGGGGCAGGGGGCAGGGGCGGGGTAGAGGGGGCCAGGGGCAGGGTGGAGGGGGGAAGGGATAAGGGGCATCACATAGGGGGTAGGGTAGAGGGTGTTAGTAGGTAGGGTGGAGGTGTGCAGGGTAGGGGGAAGGTGGAAGGAGGCAAGGGGGAGGTATGCAGGGCAGGGGGCAGGGGGGAGGTGGGAGGGTGGGTGGAGGGGGCAGGGTGGAGTGGGGAGTGGGGAGTTCTGCAGGGCAGGGGGAGGGGAGTCTGGTAGTGGGGCAAGGGGGTGGGGTAGGGGGTGTAGTTAGTCTCTATAGATTTCTTTAATCTTAGATAAGGTTGAATAACCATTGAAATCCACCTCTAAATCTCCCATTTCATCATGATTAGGTTTCTCTAAATATGTCATCCTATTTACAACAAATTTCCTTCACTAAATCATGGATTGATATTAATTTCAAAAAATCAAATATTGTATGATACCACTAGTTGTTATTGGTATGGCTATAACACCTTTTCATTTAAAAATCTTGGCCATTATGTCCACTTTCTTTAATTATAGATTATAAAGATAGATTTGGATCCTGCAATCTGTCCTCATTTTCGTGGGTTGATTCCACTACCACATTGCATGAATTTACCTGTAGATAGCTAGATTCAATATGATATTTTAAATTACATTCACTGGTGGAAATCCCATTTATACCAACACCTTCATACCAACTCTTTGAAAAAACTACTGGTTTATGTAATAATTTGATTTGTTTTCCCAATGGTTTCATTAAACCATTGGGAATATATTACACTAGACAATATTATACAACGGTTTTTAGAAACTATAGGAACCCCCCCAATAATAATTCATGAAAATAAATATCAAACTATGATATATGATTGATTTTGGTTTTCTCAAAACATAAAAAATAGTTATCATTGAAGTGTTTGTAGATATAAATCTTTGGAAGTTCACATAGAAGATACCACGAGAACATTATTTCTTTGCAATTTAGGTGAACAATATATGATGTGTTTTTAGTTTCATAAAGAATGTCATATTCTATGTGAAATCATTTTGATCTCATAAAAATGTTAAGAATATTTTATGTGTAGAATTATTCATACCATTGATGCATTGTGGATGCAGTTGTCATTTGAATGGAGTGTTATAATTTTTAAATGAAAATGTTATCTAATGCATACTATATTAATATGTTCATGATGAATGTGAAGGGAAATTGGTTATGGATAAATGTGTTGTTCTTTTTGGATTCACATACACTAGAATGGGTAACCATATTTTATTAAATTATAAAGTGTTATCTAATGCATACTATTTTAATATGTTCTCTCACCTCATGTATTTAGGGATTTCAGTGTTTTTGACTCCATATTATGTTTTCAGTAGGGCGTTGGATCATTTCTTATTGGTTCGGGTGGATTTGGTTCTCCCAATCGAGGTAAGGCTTTAATTACATTGGTTGGTTCCTCACTGGTTATGTAGCATCCTTTATGTGTTTTAATGATCCTAATATCCTTTGTGTAGTACGTTGATCCATGCCTATTGGTTTCTAGTAGCCATGTGAATGGAAACTTGCCTGTGTGCATGTGTAAAAAAGTATATGTATGCGGGTTCCCTCATTACGTGTATAGTCAACCATGGCAGTGATTATGCATGTATGGGGCTATGTGTGCCCATGTATATATATATAAATGCATACACTGGTGAGTGGGGATTGGAATATGAATATAAGCATATGTGCAAGGACCCCCTTGCACATGCTCATGGCCATGCGGGTGTGTGCATAGGGGATAGGTGTCCTTGTATCTGTGTGAAGGTGAGTATACCCAGTAGGGGAGAAACAACTTTTAGTTAGAAAGCTCAAAGAGCTGAAGTGGACAGTTTGGTTCCACCTTGAGGTAGGATCCCACTTCTATACTCTTTAATTCAATAATTCTTTAAATTGAATTTAGCTTTCATAATTTTTCATAATTATAAGACCGGTTGTATCCACAACCATCGAATACAACGAGTTCATGATTTGCATATGGTTTATTCCGTTTTTATTCTTTGGCCCAATTTTAATTAGGGATTTTTTGATTTTTGGGTTCCTTATATTTTTGCTCTGTGTTTTTGATTTAAATGAGGTTAATTAGAGTCATCTTTGATGAAGGTTTACATATTTATGCATAGGTAGGAATATGCATATATAAGTTCGCCCTTTATATTGATTCACTTATGGCAGTATGAATATATATATTGGGGCTAGGTGTGCTTGTATATAGATATGAAAAATGCATACGCCTATAAGTGTAAACGGGTATATGCTAGTATAAACTTATATCTAAGGACCCCCTTGTGCATATTTGGCAATGAAAATATATACATAGGGGCTAGGTTTCCTTATATATATGTTATGTTTCATATGCGTGCTAGCAGAAAAAAAGGAAGATTCGAGTTGTCGTCATCAAAAGAAAATGTGCATTGATGTTGAGGTAGGGTCCCTCTCGTATCCTATTTAATTCAAGAATGTTTTAAATTTATTTTATTTTCCTTCATAATTTTGCATGTTTATATTAAATTAAAATTCTTGAATAAGTGTTAGTTAAGATAATTGTTTCGTTTGATAAATAAGTCTTGGTTTTGTAATAAAACCCTTCCAACGGAGGTGCGCTGTCTGTGAAAACTCACAGTGGTATACCTTGCTTAACAGTATTGCATTGATGTTTTCATTATACTTGATGTCATTGATAGTCATAAAGAACACATCGTACATGACCCATTTTATATTCCTATAGGGGGTTTTCCTCTTTTTATTAAAACAGTTCTTTGAACCAAGACACTCTTTAAGTGCCGTTAGACTTTTAAGATGGGCCCCATGTGGTGTGACCATGTCACATGGCATGTGATATTTAAATCCAACCAAAATCCCAGTTCCACATCCCAGGGGTCCCACAGTATAGGTAATGTCAGATTACATGTTATGTAACCTGTGATTTTACTGATCCCATGGGGTATTCCTCTAGGTATTCCAACACATATCTAGATCTCCAAACCTCACCGAATAAGGTATATCAGGGGTCATACAATCCTCTAGTCATCCCAGATTAGCATACATTAGTTTAAATATTCTGAGAAAACATCCTCTCATGCCATCCATATCATCCTATTTGAATCTAAGTTGAAGATGTTGCCTCGCGGATGTCGCTGGACCGGGCCAACACGCTGCAGTCAGCCGCGTTCATGCCATGGTCACGCCACTGTCACGCCGCGGTCACGCCACAGTAATGCCATGATTTGGCCCTACTTTAGCCACATCCAGCCCACACCAGCCCCCTTCCACCTTCATTTCATCCCACTTCCACCAGCATACCATACCACAACAGCCCCCCTGCCACCGTCGAATCAGCCTGCACCAACCCCCCAGCAACTGCAACCTGCCCCCTTTCACCTGCATTCGAGCCCTCTCTGAATTAGGTATATCAAGGGTCATTCAATCCTCTAGACATGACATATTAGCATTTATTTCTTTAAATATTCTAAGAAAACATCCTCCCAAACCATCCATATCATCCTATTTGAAACTAATTGGAAGATGATGCCCCGCGGTTGCCGTTGGACCAGGCCAACACGTTGCGGTCACACCGCGGTCATGCCGCCGTCACGCCGCGATCACGCCGTGGTCACGCCGCAGCTTGGACCTGCTCCAGCCACATCCAGCCCACCCTAGCCCCCTTCCACCTTCATTTCAGCCCGCTCCCACTAGCATTTCAGCCTGCAACAACCCCCCTGCCACCTTCAAATCAGCCCGCACCATCCCCCCAGCACCTACAACAAGCCCCCTTCCACCAGCATTTGAGCCCTCACTGAATTAGGTTTATCAGGGGTCATCCAATCCTCTAGTCATCACATTTTAGATTTAATTTCTTTAAATCTTCTGAGAAAACATCCTATCATGCCATCCATATCATCCTATTTGAAACTAAGTGGATGATGATGCCCCGCGGATGTCGCTGGAACAGACCAACACTCTGTGGTCACGACGCGGTCACGCCGCGGTCACGCCACGAGCACGCCATGGTCACACCGCAGTAATGCCGTTATTTTTCCCTTCTCTAGCCACATCCAACCCACACCAATCCCCTTCCACCTTCACTTAAGCCCGCTGCCACCAGCATTCCATCCCGCAACAACCCCCCTTCCACCTTCGAATCAGCCCGCACCATCCCCCCATCACCTGCAACGAGCCCCCTTCCAGCAGCATTCCATCCCCCTTCCTCCTGCATTCGAGCCCACACCAGCCCCCAGCCACCTACAATCCATCTTGCACCATTTAGGTCATGCCCTTTGGAATAAATAATGATGACACTACATACCAACACTACACAGATTATATCATTAATACCTTCTTAGAAAGAATAGATGAATGATTTTGTTAATGACATGGTTATCAAATCCTAAGAGAGATGTTATTATTTCAAAGATCGTGAAACAATATTTAACAAGTTGCAGTAGAACAACCTTAACATGAATCTAGTAAAATGCGTTTTCAGGGTAACGGTAGGGGAATTTGATAGATTTGAGGTGTGATACCATGAAATTGTGTTTGAATCTAAAAAAACATGTTCAGTTTTATCAATTTTACTCCCTCATATTCTTAAAGAATTAAGGGGCTCTAGGGGAACCTTTCTTACATTTATAACATCATAGCTAACATGGATGACATGTCTCTACACTTCACCATGTTAATGAAGAAGGGAGTCACCCTCCATTTTTATGAATAATTACATGAAGCCTTTGAGATTATAAATAAATACTTACTGCAATTACTAGTATTGATTCCATTGGTGGAAGGAATTCCACTCATCTTATTTGTGGCCTTCATAAATTGATTTCTCAGTGTTCTCATTGCACATATGAATGATGCAGAGAGTGAAACAAGTGTCTATTACATTAGTAAAATGATTTTAGGTACTAAGACACAATATTATGATGTTGAACAAACTACCTCACACTCATCTTCCCAATTAAAATATGAGGATTTAATTGTATTCTTACAAAGTTCACCTGGTCACTCGTATTTAACCGCTCAAGTACATCCTTAGCTGTCCTATGTTGACTGGGAATTTTTCCCTATGATCAGTCACTTTAAGACAACATTATATCTAGTTCATATCACATAAGTCAGTGAAAGGGATGACCCTATCATATTTCCTTATGGCACATCCTTCCCACGAAATTATACAACTAGAAATAAAACTTCTAGATTAGAAGGTTTTCCATTCCCATGAAGCTCCTCGAACACAGGATATATATATTTTTTGCCTCCCATAGTCCTATCAACAAAATTATGGAGAACCCAAAGATTATCTGTGTATGTCCAGGTATTGTATTACTTTCTCTAGACAAAGTAATTTTTTTATACTGTTTCTCACAATTTGATCGATTGGAAAATAATTAGATAGAATATGATGCCCTAATTTCTATCTTGGAACTAGCAATATAGCTGAAAATAGACTACCTAAATATCATAAGAGATTCAAAGATAGTGATAAAATATATGATGATGAACATGCAATAAAAAAGGATGAACTAGCCCCTCTCACTGGCTATGTTTGAAGATTGATGGAAGATTTCCATTTTGAACCCACATTGTGTCTTGTACCCTAACAAAAAATGATTTTACTGATGTAATGTCTAATGAAATCGTAGTTTTAGCTGACCCTGATCAGTATGAGGTTTTCTACCACATTATACATCAAAGGATTGTCTCATATATCATCATCTATGTCTTGGAGGAAATCAATCAGATTAAAACTTCCCTAGTTCCTGATGAACTGATATCCACCCCTAGATGGCAGGTCCCCATAATTGATTATCTTAAAAATGGGACCCTCCTAATATAGCGAGTTGGAAGGGAATAAATTTGGCATCAAGCATAGAGATTTATGCTTCAGGATGGACAAAAAGAAAAAAAAATCCATCTACAATATGGAAAATGAGACCAACTTCTTCTATAGATAGTTAAAGAAAGTGTACCAGGAGTATACCATTTAGTCTAACTGATAGAAGCCAACAGATGCTGAAAAGTAGGCTTTTGTGAGATGTTGTTTGGAAGGGTGAATAATAAAAGGGGGATATTGTTTTTTATAAAATTCATCTGCTGTGCAGATACAGGGGCTGCGGCCATCGGCCTCGCGGTGTGACCACGGGGAGTCCTTTCTTTAACTGTTCTTCTTTTTTCCTACTGTAAATTCTGCTCGTTATTATAGTACAAATCAACAGAAACTCTTTTTTTTCTTCTCTATCTGACTTGAACACCTATCACTAACCACTCATACCGCTATCATGTATCAAAAAATGGACATATTCAGGCCTCCAGTAAGTCTCTATCGAATAAGTAGAATATGATGGTTGAAAAATAGAATAAGTCCAAGACTGACAAGATCCTACATGATTTATGGGCCTACCATACCACCACGTGAAATACTACCGAAGAGACACCGTACAAAAAACTAACAACCTTTTTCCCATTGAAGTCCAGTTTCCATCGCTACAAATAGCTATCTATGGAAAACTCTACATTTGTGCCAGACCTATATAGTGAACAACCCGTTCATGAACTACACGTGGGTTTACTTCTCCCATGAAATGATACATATTGACACCCATATCTATTATCATGGGTCCAGCCAAAATACTTCATTTTCATGCTATGGAACATACATCCTTTATGCATGACATTAAACAACATGGTTTTTGGAGAACTGTGTGTGGTTTGATTCCAGTCATCACACGATATGTAGTGATGCATGATGCTCCCATCCTTGGTCCAGCTGCAAAAATCAATAGGAACAATATCTCCCTCTACATATGGGTCAGAACTATATAGATAGTTTCACATTCAATAAATATATGTGGATTTATTTATGTTATCACGGGATAAAGTGTGACACCCAAATCTCCAATCTCGTGTCCAGCTACAATAATTATTGGGAACAATGCCCCACTCTATGTATGGGGAAGACTTGTATAGATAGTTTCCCATTCAAGATATTCATGTGGCTATATTTCTTTCATTATAGTATATTTTGGAATGATTAGATCTCCAATATTGGGACCATTTAAAAAATAAACATGAAAATGATCCCTCCCTGCATACGAGTTAGACCTGAATAGGTATATTTTATACAAGAACAACATAAAACATTATTACTTCCATCATAGGATAAAAATGAAAAAATAAATCTTTAATAATGGCTTCAATCAAAACATGTAAGATGATAAAAATGCAGCTCCAAACATCATATAGACTGGACCTATGTAGTAAGCCATCTGAGACCCACTCTCGCACAACATAAAAAACTTCTTAGTTTTCCCCTATTTCTCTCACTGATCATTTATCATGTGAGATCAGGGAACCTGGCTTACTAAGGGTTATATTATCAAACCCCATTTGATACCATGTAGAATGATAAGAGTGGGGAACCAATACCCAAGATACCTCTTAAGAGAGGACTTGGAGTTTATGTATAGGGAAATATAATGATGAAAAAACACTCATGTCTGATGTGGAACACCGACTCCAATAATGAAAATAAATTATTTAAATTTTAATGAAAAATATTTTTAAAAATATATTATTTTAATAATAACTGGTATAACCAGGGTTTGATAATTGAATCTTTAACGAGTGCTTTAGCTAGTTCGATGTTCAGTCCACTTCTGCAAACATTGGACAAATGAGCAAAATAATCTATCCTCAGCTACATTTTACAACACTTAATAAAATGTACATTCTGATTCTAAAAAAAATAGTTACATATATCTTTCTAGAGAATATTACTTAAATGAGTGATAAAAATACACCTTTTGAATAGTGTTAAGACTCTTTCCTAACAATGGTACTGATTAGGTAGGAAGAAGAGAACAAAAATACGGTAGAAGTTGTTATATCCAGTAGAAGTAACTGGAACAGAGTTAACAACAAACTAAGAAGAAAAAAATGAAAATGAAAATGATGAGGGAAGATAAGAACTTCTCCAAGATAGACCACTTCTCAAAGGGCCTCTCAGACCTCCCAAGTACTGGCTCATATCCACGCTGTTATTTAATACCCCAACCCAACAACCATCCACCCCTACCTACTATTACCAACCCCTAGTAACTAATAAAAGGAAAAGACAATGTTTCCATTAGAACATACCACCAGCCACACCCATATAAGGACATCCCTTCCAAACACAACTGACAGCCACATATCCACACTCCTAGCATTTCCACGCTTACCAAAACCCACCTTGTCCTCAAGGTGAATATCCAGAAACCGCAAACAGAAATTGTTTCTTGGTTGATTGTACATGCTTTAAAGAGTCTCAACTCATGAGAAAACTTCATCTTCATCAAGTAAACCATTGTTTCTGCCATCACCAGCATCGTCGTCACCACCAACATTGAATTAATTTCATGACTAGGAGATCATGGACGACATGATTCTTTGCTATTACAGTCATCGTATTTGAAATACTAGTTGCACTAGAAACCAATTCTTATTTGTTACTTGACTCTAAATGTAATAAAGGGACAAGGTTAGGCTTTCCATCATCATTGATACCAAGAGCAGTGATAAATCCAACACCTATAACCATGGGAAACATTGGTTTTCACTCTTCATTCCAAACATCATATTGTCACATTTCATCTTTAAGATGGTTGTTGGATATGAATTCAATATCCTTCTCTCCCTCCATAATAGAATTATCTGGAACATGTTGGAGCTCCTTCCGGTGCAGTGCTTCATGAACCTTTATGTCCTTTCATCCACTAACATCCCGTCTAAAACCAAACAGTTTTAGCATAGATAGCCCAGTTGTAATGGCATCCCAACTATAGACTTTATTCACCATTCCAAAAACCAAGTGCTTCCCATCCATAGTATATTTGTCAAACCTAAAAAAACCATCCAGTACTCTGACAGGATTATGATGTGTTAATACTTTGGAAAACTCCAACATATGTACAATAGGGGGTGTCCAGGTAGGGGGACTAGAAGGGGTAGGGGGACTAGCAGGGGGCAGGGGGGACTGGCAGGTGGTGGCATGGGGCAAGGGGGGACTGGCAGGGGGACTATAATGGGGAAGGGTTATAGAAGGGGATTGGAAGGGGGCCTAACAGGGTGCAGGGGGGACTGGTAGGGGGACTTGGAGGGGAATGGGGACTAGCAGGGGCAGGGGGTCTGGCAGGGGGCAGAGGGACTGGCAGGGGGGCTGGCAGGGGGACTAGCAGGGGACTGGCAGGGGTGGCAGGGGGGACTAGAAGGGGGTGGCATGGGCAGGGGGAATTGATAGGGGGTGGTAGGGGGGACTAGCAGGGGGCATGGGGGACTGGCAGGGGGTGGCAGGGGGGCAGGGGGACTGGAAGGGGGTGGTTGGGGTAGGGGGACTGACAGAGGGACTAGCAGGGGCAGGGGGGACTAGCAGGCCTACATTCCTACTGGGTTTTTTATTGAACTTTGATCTATATCCATGGTTTCTAACCATGGATATAAGGCATGTTCGTGTTTTACCTTCTGACACAGTTTGAAACCGTGGCTATAATGCTTTAGCCATGGTTTGAAACCATTGCTAAAGGAGTTGGCCTATAGCCACACCAATACCTGCCACGGTTCATTGAATTGTGGCTATAACCTATTGCCATGGTTTTTGGGAATATAGCCACGGTTTGAAACCGTGGCTATAAGCTAAATTTCCAGTAGTGTTACAATGCCAAATTTAATAAAAATAAAATATAGATATGACATGTAAAATTATAATGGATTTAAGAATAAGTAAAATATGTTACCAATTGATCCTCAATGGTACCATCCATGTATAAACTCTCTTAACTACCCACCATATTATTAAAAATAAAAAACCAATATATACTAAAAAACATGGAATCCATTATTGGATTTAATTGATCTATTCAACTTTACCTAATTGACATATACATCTTAGTTGTTGTGTTTAGTATTCTCAATAAATAATGTATCACTAACCATTGTAAATAAAAACCATTACCATGGTCTTAATCATCATACACAGTATGTGTCTCTTTAATATCCCTTTTTCCATTAACTATTGTGTAACTTGTTCCTGTTCTAACTATTTCTGCATCATTGGCATTGACTAAATCTACATCAGTCCTTCTTTTAATATCAAAAATAGATATATATTCTCTTTTATATAAATGAATTCTATTGCTGGACAATAATACTACCATATCCGGGAAGTATATAAGATCCATAAAACATAAGGATATTAACTGAGATAATTTTTTTTTCAGGTTGTTTGCTTCTTTATAGCCATAACAAACTCTATGAAAACAAACACACTTTATTATGAAATAATATATTTCTATAATAATATAAATCATTTTATATACATTTTTCATGAGTTTTTGAATGAGGTTACGGTATAATGATTTTATTTATAAAGCATCGAAAAATTAATAATTGAAGTTTATACAATAGTTATTTTTCTCAAAATTGATTCTTCTTTTACCTATATCATGTATTTGATGTGTATAAGGAAATGATATATTAGGAATTAATCAATGATACATTTTATAATTCAATGTGACCTATATTAATAATAATTGATCCCATTAAAATCACCATAATATTTATGTGTATAATGAAATGTGTGTTCCTGAATTACTACATGCTATATTATAATAATCGATGATTTTGTGGTCAAGATAAAATTTTCAATGAAAACTTAAATTAACTCATACATCATGACCATGCATATACCATAAATTATTTTCAAAATCATTAAACCACTTGAATTATAGTTTTTATACGATTACCCTTATTATATTTCAATATCTCTAGCTGGACTAATTCCATATGATTTTTCAATTAACATTATTTCTATAGGGTAATTTGTCCAAAAATAACTACAAAGATGTGTCGATAATACCATTGGTATTTAACTCCAACGAGGGAAAACACATAAAATGTATATTATTGAAAAATATTTAACATAAATTTATAGTGTATTTTTATTCCAAAATTGTGTTTATAAGTTGTACATTTTATACTCATCACATATTTCCTATGATTCATGAGTCATTAGACAATTTCTTTGGTTTTAAAAACCATAGAAAACATATGTTTGAAAATAGGAATAATTTCCCATTATGTCCAATGGACACATGTGGCTCATGTTTTGGTGTCCCTTATAAAATTTTAAACTAGATTAAATATTTTTTTTAATATAGTAGTTTTTTACTTCTCACATTTAACTTAAGAACCACCCTTACCCATTATCTTAGAGAAAACACATTACTTGTAAATTTTCTTTTCTTACTTGGTTATTGTACATAAAATACTTATGTGATAAGCATATTTTATAGATTATCCAAGAATTCAGAATGAAAGACTAAATTTTAAATTGATGAATATAGTTTAAGAAGTAGTTTGTACTATCTTACTCTATTCAGTTCATTGCACTTAAAATTACGTAGTCGTATTTCTCAAAAAGAGAAGAATACAACCTCTTATATGAAAATAAAACTCTATTCCTAGAAAATTATTTTAATGTTACTTTGTATTAAGACATTTTATTGGAGATGTTTCCATTTATTTCAATCTTATTGACCATAGGAACTAATATTTATCTTTTTTAAGATCTTATCTTCTTGGAGAACCATACTAAAAAGGTAATAAAGTGATTTTCCATGATTTTGATTTGGTAATCTTAAAAGAAACAAGATTAATTGGTTGAATAAAATTTAATAAATATCTATATTTAATGATATTTATCTATATTTTTTATTTACACAAATATAATATAATTTTAGTCAATTAATATATCAATTTAGTTTCCCCAACAAAGCGTATCAGGGATGAGACAACATGTTAAATCATTCATGTCCAGTGTTGTATCCAAAACTAACATCAGAAATTTGATGATAAAATTATGATAGAACCATCATATACATCATATATGATTCTCTTGTAAGAATTTTTTCCTCACACACTTCTTTTGGTGGCTCTATAGGTATTAGGGACCCCAACACCTTGAGTTTCTACTATTATAGAATGCGCCTACAATACTGTTGGAAATTCATACTAGTCTGTAAATTTCATTGTCCAAGATAACTTGTATTATGTTTGTGGTATTAGTTTCCACTTCATGTATCATTGCAAAACATCACCAACCATAGAATAGATTTTCTCCATATAGTCACTATTGCACAAGTCAAAACCCCCATGTGCTTCCTCAATTTCAATGATAAATGAGATGGTAATCGATAGATGTTCAATTTTAATTGTTTTTTGATGATGTTTATTTGGTTTGGTTCATGTTGGGATGAGATCGGTTGTAATTTGAGCATGAAACGTGTTTTGTGGGTATTTAAATGTGATGATTCCTTGTACACTAACAATGCACAACAATTGTCATCATTATTTTGATGACAAGTGGGATGATGATTTTTATTTGAAGACAGTTGATGATTACTTGATTGTAATGACCAAAACATTTATCAATGGAATTTCTCTCTTATAATAGTAATTTCATATAGTTTAAATCACATAAATCACTTATAAACCCTAATAAAATTATTATAAATGAAAAATTAATGAAATAAGAAGTATTTATAGAAGTTAATGAACAAATACTAAAGAAATAGTAACTTCGACTTATAACTAGTAATATAAACCTTATAAATAATAAACCAATCAAATAAATAGTATCCACAATCATTAATGTATAAATAAAACATAGACTTTATATAAATGAAAGTGTGGTATAATTATATCATTTCCTAAGTAAATAAATGTTTTAAAATTAATTATTTCTTTAAAGAAATTTTTGAAAATCATAAATATTTAATAATTTTCATGAATAATTTATTAATTTAAAATAATATTTTATTTCATAAAATGTATTCATAAATTAATAATTTTTTTTTATTTGAACAAATCTTTATGGCACAATATTTAATTCATTAATGTGTAATAAAATCAGTTAAAATTTTAAAACATGTATTTTCAATGAAAAAGAAGTTTTTAATTAAAAATTCTATTTCTCATATTTAGAAATATATTTTTATAAAATGGATTTAATTTCTTATTTATACACATTAATAAACTGTTATGGTGATGTTTTGGGATTTTTCTAAAATACTTGATTTTTTATTGAATAATAAAACATGAAAATTTACAATAAAGCTAAATACATGAATTATAGAATAATAGATGGTGTAATGTTTTAGTATGCCCAAAATCTAGAAATATATTTATTTATTTTAATATATATAGTGGTAATACTCAATATATTTATAATCTTGAGCCAAAATAATAAACTAATTTGTAAAATAATGACAAAACACCACTATCCTCCACAATAAATACCACCCTCACCACCTCTTCACCTCACACCGCTAATTAATTGACCCATTTCCCAAATTCCAACATTTTCTCTTAACTAACCTCATTTTCACTTCCATCACCTCTTGGAATCTTCAAAATTCAAAAAACATTTCCCTATGGAGGCTATCAATGTGTAAGAATTCAAGAGGTATACTCCACTTTTTTTATTTTAATGTCTTTTCTAATTATTCTATTTTAATTATCTATTCAACTAACCTTATCTAAATGTAATGATAACATTAGTACATTACATACACTATAATTCTATAATTTTAATTTAATATTCTTCATTAAACTTTGTTGACCGTTTTTTCTAAAAAAGAAATAATCTCCTTTAATGTGTCAATTTACGGATATTGTGTGTGATGCACATTCAATTTCCTATAACAGCTTCATGGGTTTTAATAAAACCATTATAATGCTTGAAAAATATTTTGATATTTATTTTAAAACCCACATTATGTTTGTAACTAACTTATATACATAATACTATATTATAAAAAAATGAGTTCGTTGTCATCATTAAATGGCCAAAATTAACCTAAAATGATCATCGTTATCCTTTATCTAATTATTCAACATCATATGACATAAAAAAATAATTTCTAATATCATTATAACTTTTTTATGATCATTATTTATATATAATAACAATTTAGGAAATTTATTCTCATTTTACATGGACTTTCATTCACGTATACTGGTGAACCAATCATTGAATCTATGAAAAAACACTCCTGAATGATAAATTTAACTATGTAACTCGAATAGAGTCTATAAATTAACATAATAAAACAATAATTAATCAAATTCATGTATAAAAGGTTATATATATCCTTAATACATATGGGTCCTATAATGTCTCCAAGCCTACATGCAATATAATCTCTAAACCTAAGGGCCTTGTAAGGGTTCCCCATCATCCCATGAATGGGTGGTTTTCAAAAATCAATAAACAAGAAGACCTTGAGTCCATTCAAGTAGGTAAGGGGAATTCTCCAACACCACTCTCTTTCTTTGGGGTTTCCCTCTTTCATATAATTTTTATTATGCATATTCCATACAAGCAATTTAATCATAATTATCTTACCCTATCTCAGATATAAATGTATTTTAATTGAGTTTATTATAAAAATTATGTTTTCCAAAAGAACACTTATTAAAAAAAACACCCCTTTTTCTTCTCATGATTATTTCTTCTTCAATCAAGATTTCTGATTCTAATATCCAGTATGTTATTCACTCATTCATTTGGGAACCAAAAGTTTATGAATTTATACATTATTAAATTAAACCCATTCTTTTACATGGGTTATTTTATCTTAATGGTTAATATATGTTCTATGGGCCATACATGATAATGAAATTGTTATGATGTGATAGATGCACCTAGAATGATATAACACAATCAATACATAAAAATTAAGCCTTTAACAATACTATAAATTTTCTTTATCCATGCTAGAGATGTGTTGAATACTTGAGAAATATTAAAAGCCTGAGTATTTTATTACAACCAAAACAACACTGATAAAGGATCCCCTTATCAGCACTTATAATGGCGTTCATAAAGTGGAATAATGTAGTGATTTATTACAACATACTATAGAACTTGTGTAGTGTGCTATAATTGAACAATAAAATAAAAAAATGCAATAAAATAAAAAAAATCATGTACAAATACAGAACTTAAAAATGAGGAAACAATATATGCCCGTTTACATAGTTTTGGAAATGTGAATAGTGTTTTAAAATGAAATGAAATTTATATATTGAAAAAACATGGAGTCATACAGGTCACACCGTACATCAGATTCTGTTTCAAATGATTCTAAAACTTCTCCAATGACTTTTGGGACATTTTCAAAAAGTATCAATATAAGATAAATGTGTTTCATCAGTTTTCGGTATGTCACATGTGTTTTTATTAAAATTAATTTTAAAAAATAAAAACACACTTTAACTCATACATGCCATCTCATATAGAAGTTTGACATGATACTAATTCCTACATTTTACAAATGACTTATGATTCATTTTCCTAAACTATAAAGTAAACAGAGCTAATTTGGATTGTTTTTAGTGAGTGACACTACATGAACTAAAATGTATATTTTAAACCGATAATGTACACATTGATTCCTACTGGACACATCGTTTATGATATTTTGGTGCCAATGATTCATACACATAAAAAATGGCATATGGATTATTTTACTTTTTATTTAGTTTATATAATTTTTATATAAAAATATGCACTTAGAGTCATAAGGGTCGCACCATGAATCGGAATGAGATGTGGATAATTATTACAAATCCCAAATAGATTAGGGATCACAATGTATCGAAATAATATAAATTAATTTTCTCAGTTTTGAGATGGTTATTTTATTTTTCATTAAAATTTTTGTCATTTTTAAATTAAAAGAAGCAGTTGGAGTCATACCGGTCACACTGTACATCAGATTGAGGGGCAGCAGATTGCTACACATCTCAAATGGATTAAGGAATATTTTCCAAAAATAAATGATCAATTTGAATGTGTTTTTTAATCTTTGAGTACATCACTTTTTATTTTTACGAAAATTTTATTTTAAACAGTAAATATGCACTTTGACCTATACTAATCACATCATGTATCAGTTTTATGTGAGACCAATTCATACATGTTAAAAATGAATTATATATCGATGTCCTAAATTATTAATAAAATATATTTTTTTTGGACTTATTTCAGTGAATGCCATTTTTTGAACCAGTCTTTGGATTTTAAATAGATAACGAACACATTGAGCCTTTGCAGGCACACCATGCTTTAGATTAAGATGCAGCTGATCCCTACATGTCCCAAATGACTTATGGATCATTTTCCTAAAGTATCAAAATTAATCAGAATAATTTTTACTGGTTTTGAGTATGATAGTTTTCCTGTTAAATAAAATATATGTAAATTTTAATTAAAAAGATTCACATGGATTCATACCTATTACATTGTGTGTCAGATTAAGGTGTGGTTGATTCATACATGTCTAAAAGTCTCAAAACAATCCTAAATATCAAGGTATCAACGTTTCGGTTTTATTTCTATATTGAACTACCAACACTGAATATTGACTCAATGTTCGTAGAAATAATTTATTTCTCACTGCTGAAAATTAGAACATGAGAAGAAGCTCATGTTCCCATTATGTGATGAGAATTCAACACAATGGGAACATAAAATTCCTCTACTCTCCTAGTTTTGTGTAATGTAAAATGTTTTTTCTATTAACAACATTGAATCAATATTCGGTGTTGGGATCTCAAGAAAAAAAAGACAATGAATATAAATTTTTTTGTAAAATTGGTAGAAATTTTCATTTATTCAATTTTATGGCTTGTTTAAGACAATTAATGTAAATAATGACTTCCCAAAAGATTTTGGAAAAAACTAAATATTAAGTAAATATGAATGATAAGGTAGTTACCATACAAATATTATATAAATTATGAAAAAATTAATTAAATATATAGAATGAATTTACCTTTCCATGATGGTTGTGTGCACTCTTGATGCATTTCTTTATTGTTGCTATCTCAGTTGGAGGCTTGAATTCCAATCCCTTATGAGAATGATTAGATTTAAAAAACACAACCCAACATAAAAAAATAACCCACTTGTATAAGAAAACAATTATTATATGAGTAATATTCAAAATAAATAAATTAGACATAAATATTAATCAATAAATTAATCATATGGATAATTATTTTACCATGAAAAAAAATATTTTTCATAGGGATATGCCAATTCTATATCAATAATGGTGAGAAAAAACAAAAATGTATCCCCCCAAAAATTAAATAAATGAGTGTTGAGGATGAGTAGAAAATGAGGGTGGAACCAAAAGGTAATGTTAAAGAATTATTTGTTTTTATATGGTTTAAAGTAAAACATAAAAAGGGTTTATTAGATGTGGAATGAATGAAATAAATAGATTTTTAAGATATATTAATGAGTGGGTTATCATTTCAAAGATGGATATATTTTTATCAACTGAATGAAATACAATCAATTCTAAAACAAATGAATACAATGTCATTGGTGATCAGAATGTTTCAGTGAAAACTCAAAGGAGTAAAATGCTACACAAATCCAATTTTTTTTTCAATTAGATTCTAAATCAATTGGATATAATGAAAGGATTATAATTGAATCTAATCTATTTATGAGTATATTGATCTGAATAAGAAAATTTTGACATGATGAGCTTGATCTGAATTACCAAAATTACGGCCTCCAATTGATCAAGTAGCTTCATATAGTGTTATAGAAAATTCTCCTTAATATAAAAATACATTGTTTTTTTAGTTAATTTATATTATTTACTCTGTAAAACTGTTAACATAATAGGAAATGGTAATTTACTATAATGAAACAGTTTTTCTATCATGTATATGAGATGGTCACATCTATAGGGAATTATATTACCACTAAAAGGACATAAAAATTTTATTTATGTTTCTGTTAGTAAATATAAAAAAATTCAATAGAATTAAAAATACATAATGAATATTGAATATTAATAAATTATTAAATTAAAACTAATAATTTTAATTTGATGTGGGATTTAAATGGTGTACTGATTTTATACATGAAAAATAATTTTTATTTCAACAAAATAGATTCAATTAAAACATATTTATTATATTTACATCAATAAATGTTAATAATTTATTTTATACAAATTAGTTAAATCTAGTGGAATAATATTTATTCTTGAATGATTTCAACTACTAATTTTAATTTAAATAATATGAAACTATTCTCATTAAATAATTTATTTTTCAAATAAAATACAATATTTAGAAAACTTTTGATGAATCCAAAAGTATTGAGAACAATAAATTCTACCAACAACATGCTCTTCTTTTGTACCATGTAATGAAAAATATTTTTATTCTTAGAACAACATGATGCTATGGGTTTTACAAAAAAATGACTCATTTCAATTGTTTTTTTTCTTACTATATTTAGAAACCCAAAAAAATTCAATTACGTTTTTTCTCAAAATCAGTTTTTCTTGTATAAAATAGTCCAATGATTATAGAATCTTAAACAACACGGTGTTATATTTTTAAATAATTTAATTCATATTATTTAAATGAAAACTAAATTATTTCATATATAAAAAGTGAAAACATTATATTTTTTCAAAAGTAGTTAAAAAAATATGGCACCAAATCAAACATATATAATGATTTTTCTAATATGATTTTATAGGATAATTGGAATCATATTATTTTTAAATTTCATAAGTGACCCCAAAAACTATCCCAAGAATCATGAAATATTTCATAGTAATTCTAAATAAATAAATTAATAATACACCATATTTCAGTTCTAATTATCATAGGAAAAAATTTCATGAAAAAATCATTATATTGTTGTTCCCATGTACTGTCAGATATTTCGTCATCCATTTATTGGAATCAAATTTTAGAAATAACTTTCAAATTGATGGGGGTAACCACATATTTTAGTTCATCCTCACTAAACACCCTTAGTTCCATTTGTTTCATGACATAATGTAAGACCTCAATGATGTCATATATTTCATCTTCGAAGTGATTTTAAAATTAATATTAAAAACCAATAACAACATTGACCGCTATGTGGTTGATTTTTTCAAAAATAAATGTTTTTAAGGTGTATATTTCATGGAATACAGGAATTGGGAGCCAATTATACCTAACAAAAACATGACCCATCATTGGATTTGACATATTTAAAGTTATACAATACCAATTTTTTTCTAAGATGACCCACATGGTATCGAGGAAGATGATACTTCAATATTTCAAAGAGAGAATGAATTTTATTATTTTTATTATAGGAGAACGAAACTATAATTTTTGGGATTAATGGATGTGGGATGATAAGGATTAGTGGATTATCGAGGAAAATTACTGATATATAAAACTAATATTTTATTCAAGTTCTAGTTGAGTTCAACTCTTAAATCACAGGAGACATTGCTTGATGTCTTTGAATAGTGGGAGTATTGATTCTAGACCAGATTCGAGCTTCGATTCAATGACAAGGAGTGACGATAGAAGGTCACTTTGATAGATAACTTTGAATATCATGAACTAGTTCATGATTTATAGTGTTTTTAAAATAGATCGTGACACTTTAATAAATGCAGAAAAAACATAGATAATGATATATTTTATCAGCACTTTATTTAGCGCTGATAATGATTGATATTTATCCATGCTAATGAAGAACATATAGAATGAATTCATGATCAGTTCTAATATTTTAGTATTGGTACATTTTGATTTTATCAGCACTTGTTTAGACCAAATAATCTCTATCATTATCAGTCCTAAAAAAGCATAGTTAAATACATACAATAATTTTTTTAAATAATACATTATAACAACATTTCATTTATTATATAAAATTATAATACATAATATAATACTTTTTATTAAATCATTATTTTATAATTTTTTGAATATATAATTATTTAATTATAATTACATAAATACATTAAAAAAATATTTATATCATTATATATACTTATATTACAATATATATATATGAATATCGTAAATATATTAACTATTTAAATAAATTTAAAATAATTTTATAAATATTTATTTATATTTATATAAATACTTCTTAAAAAAATATAACTTATTAGTTAATAATTATATATTTATAAAAACGATATATATAAATTTATAAATATATTTTTTGATTAATATTTTTTTACAAATATAATTATAACAATATTAATGAATATTTAATTATATGTTCAAGCATTTTAAAAATGAGTAAAATTTATTAATGAAAGACTACTAAAATATATTGAAATTATGGATATGTTTTACAAATATAAATCATTTAATAAATGTATATATATTAGAATAAATATGAATACATATTGAAAATATTAATACATAGTAAAAAATAATAAATCATATAAATTGATAAAATTAAAAATAAAAATTATTTTTTTGTTTGCATATGTATATAATACATATATGTGAAATCAGGAAAATATGTTTGATCTATGCTGTAAATTGAAAAACTAAAACGAAATAGAATTATGTTCATTACTCGATGTAATTAGTCAATATTTTTAATTCACATTAATTTTTCATTATAAACCATTATTCACTAAATACATTACAATTTAATGTAACGAATAAAATAATATTTTGAAATATATATATTTCTAAAATTTGGGGCTGAAGTTTCATTTATTATTTAAATAAAATTCCCTTTTCAAGATGGGTAGAGGGTGACCCATTACATAGCTCGAAGGCCAAAGACCAAGTGGTCTGAATACAGGGCCAGAAAGCCCATTTTTTGGCCCAAAGAGCCCTTCGGTGAATAGTATTTCTACAGTAACTGCTATATTACCACTACCACTACAGTTTCTACTACAGTTCTATTGCCACTACAGTGCTACTGCCACTACAGTTTCGTCGCTGCTACAGTACTACCACAGTGACCTGCTACAGTGTCACTACAGTGCCCAGAAAATTAGTCCCTGCCCGGATTTGATCCCGAGTCTAATATTTTTCAATATATAAATAATATTTATATACATTAATGCATATCTATATATTTAATATATAATAATTACTAACATTATCAATAATTTCATATCAAATAAAATGTTTAATAATTTTCTAAATTTTCTTATTTTTAATCATAATTTCTGATCATTTTTTCAAATATATATACATATTTAATACATAATGTTAAATAGTGTTTATAATTTATAAATATAATAATAAATTTTTTATTTTTCATAAATAAAAAGGTAAATAATAAAAATTGTAATATATTTTTTAATACACTGTTTTTTGTTTTTTGTTTATTTAATTATTTAATTTCATTTATTTAGACATTTATCTATGCTAAAAAATTATTGATATTGGATTCCATTATGAGCACTAAAAATATAACGCTAATAAAATGAAACCATTATCATAGATAAAAATTAAGAAATAATAAATATTACCCTATATCAGTGCTAAAAATAAATCCCAGATAACGAAAACCCATTATCACATTAAAAATGAATCACCAATGAAGGAGCACATTATTCGCATTAAAAAAAACTGATAACGATTCCATTTATGAGTGATTTTTCTTTTTTTGAGAAATACTAGTGCTGTTAAATTCATATTTTGTTATAGTGAATCTAAATGTTATGATGTGATAGGTGTGTCCATAATTATTTATCGATCCAATGCATTGGGTAATGTGGTGTACCTCATGAAAAATGGAAATATGAATGAACGTGGTTCTAGATTTGTTCACAACTATATGTGGCAGTTAACCACTAATTCTTGAAGTTTAATTTTCATGGTTTAACACATTCCATTCCTTCATCTAACTCATCATCTCATGACTATGATGATGATGATACGATTTTTCTCACACAATGTCATATTGTTTCATGTTCTTTTCTATCATTTTAATAGGATTATATTCCACCCATTTATTTTAGGTATATCCATAGGTGACTACATAGCTAAGTAGAATTCAAGGGCCAATAAAAATATTGAGAAGAAGAAAATAAATAAATGTTTATGTTTTATTTTCTAAATTTTATATATGGTCTTAATTTTTACATAACCTGATGCCTTTGGATCCAGGTCATGTATTGTTTTATGTTTTTTATCATTAAAATTATGTAATATTAATGTAATAAAAATTGGGGTCACTATAGTTTGAATCATATTGATGGTTTTGTTAATTTGGAAATTATGATAATAGATCCTCATTGAATCCCTTAGTATGTGACTAAGTGTAAGTAATAACCCACGAAAAAATGTTTTTGACAATGCTAATCTTATGGACCACACAATATATTCGATTATACTTAATTACAAAAAGGAATAAATTATTTATTCATGATGTTTTGACATTTTTATTTTATAACCTTTGTGATTTATAAAATGGTGGGAACGAGAAGAAACCAGGGCAAAAAACCATTTGAGGGACAATGTAGTTGTTTCTCGATAAACATCCTCAATGCCTTAGGGTGGAGTTCAATATTTCATGGTCATTCTTACCAAGCTACCATAGGTTATGAACAATAACCTGTATAATGTGTAATTTCTTCCTTCTACTAAGATGGAGCAGCTGGATATCAATTGTTTTATTCAGCCACACCTACTGATGTTTTTTGGATATTTTGATCCACTAGTTGTGGAACAGGGGGTCATCTCATTGGAGAATATATTATATGTATGTCACTGTTATGAGATTAAAATGTTGACTCTTTCAATTTCTCATATAGATAGGGTGGCTGATCAATGATGGGAGTTGACTATGAACACCATACTGAAGGATGAAATTGAAGATATGAAGTGAGAAGACATTAAGATAATTCTTTTTTATAAGTATATAATGTGAACTCCTTATTTAATTATGGATATAGAATTCATAGAGCTGAATTAAAACTGAGGAGAATCTGTCATGGTCTACGATAAAAATATAATAAGGATTTCCAGGTATGCTATCTATAATGATAGGAAAATTAATATATTATGTAGTTGATTGAAACAGAAAATTCTAAATGATCATGTTATTTGAGGAATTGGAGTAATGAATAAGTTGTTCAATATGCTCTCTATGTTAATATTTAGTTAGGAGAATGGTTCTAGAAATATGGAGATACGAAATGAAAGACACAGTTTCATGATAGAGTATCTAATGAGAATGTTTGAAAGGAAACTCAACCACCCACATGTCAAAAATATGCGATTGAGAAATAAGGGAACCTCATAAAAGGGATGGGGAAATACTACAATTGTGGAATTGAAGGCTATCAAGCTCATATATGTTTAAAAGAGGAAAGGAAGAAGGAAAATTTGGTAGAGGATAGTGGATCACCACCCAAGGTCCAATGTAACAACTATAGGGAGAAAGGTAACTATGCCAGGCAATGCACTAATCCTCTAGTCCACAAGGGTAATCAGTGTTAGCATCAACAAAAACCAAAGGTGTAATAAAAGTCATATTCCATCAATACTACTAAATAGGAACATTAAAATTAAGTCACACGCGGTACACATTATGTTCACTCAATAATATAAAAACCTTATTTTATTTTGGTTCTACGCATTCCTTTATATCATGGATTTTTTCTATAATTAAGGTATCTAAGACCCGAATCCTTGATGTATAGATATTTTTAGATACACAAAGTGGTACAATATTTGCATCTGAAATGTTGGACTCTTATCATGCTGAATGATGGGGGAAGATTGTTCTGTTGAATATTGTGATTCTTATGTTGGTGAAATTCGACCCTATAATGGGAATGAATTATATCTTATTATATATGGGTCTTATAAAATGTTTGTAAAAGGAAATACCTCTTTATATTTGGAACCATCACATGCTTCTCTAAAATTTCAAAGAAGATCATTAATATCCTTTGCAAAATACTTCAACGGTGTGGATTTTGATTCCCCTTGAAGAACATTCCACACTCAAATAGATGAGTCAAAGAAAGGTATCAACCTAGAGATAATTCCCATTGTGATGGAATAGAGTGATTTATTTACTGATGATTTATGCAGAATTCCCCCATATAGTTAGGTAGTGTTCTCAATAGAACTCATACCCGGAGCTATTATAATCAAAAAGTGTCCCTATAGGATGGCTCATATCAAACTGGAAGAGTAAAAGAAGTAATTGCATGAGCATTTGGACAAAGGGTTAATATTCCCTAGTGTATCACCAAGTGGTTCTCCAGTACTCATTGTCAATATGAATGATTGATCAATGTATCAGTGTATCGACTATTAGGATCATAACAAGATTACCATAATGATAAAGTATCCACTTTTAATGATTTATGACACATTTGACCAACAATGAGGAGATTAGTACTTATTAAAAGAGGATATCAATTTTGGATGTTATTAGATAATGGTGGAGAGGGAATATATTACATAGCGTTCCTTATGCACAAGGTTTGAGATCAATTGGTTTCTGGTGATGCCCTTCGGACTTTCTAATGCCCCTAAAATATTCATGAGTTTAATGAATAGAGTGTTTAAAAAAATTAAATAGAATTTTTTTTTGTAGTGTTTGTCGATGATATTCTCATTACCCCAAGAGAAATGAGGACCACGAAGAAAATATAAGGCTTTTTTGGAACCATTAAGGATAGAGTAGTTTTACACCACATTAATAAAGTGGGACTTTTGGAAACAACATGTGACATTAAGTGTACCCTAAAGAGAATGGAAATTATGGAATGTATTAGACCATAAAGTGTACTAAAAATAGGTATTTGTCATGGATTATCTGGGTAATATTAAAATTTTGTGAAAAATTTCTCATGATATTCAGGCCCCATAACTTTGTTAATAGGGAAAGGGAGAAAGTATGTATGGATGAAAGAATATGAGGAAGTCATTAAGAAGCTAATGAACAGGATTATCGCTACACCTGTACTAATATTACTAAAAAGTAGAGAATTTTTTTGATATAGAATGATAAATTAAAGAATGTATTGGGTTATTTTATCATGAAATTTGTAAATGTGATATCAGACAACTCACGATAGTTGAATATCCCTTAGCAGAACAACCCGACACATGATATGGAGCTAGAAGCTATGATTTTAGCCTTGAAATTATCGAGGTACTACCTATATAGTGTGAAGTGTGAAATATATACCAATCATAATACACTAATGTAAATATTCATAAAAACGATACTAAACATGCATCAATGGATATGGTTAGATATAATCAAAGACTATGATTTCTCTATTCCCAATCATCCCAAAAATGCGAACAAGTTAGTTACTACTCCATGATGAAAAATCCTCATAATCTATCCAGGATGAGGATTTATAAAGAACCTATCATCTTGGACATGGGAAGTATGATTTTGGAAATCAATATTGAAAGGATGAAATCATAGGTTTTCCATATTATTTCACTACCATTTATCCAAGAGACGATTAATGAGGAATAAAGGGATGATCTAGAGTCACAAAAGCAGGTGAATGCATTGGGAAAAGGGAACCTCAAAGAGTTACATATCGATGATGATGGTGTGATTCAATTTTAATTGAGGACTTGTGTACCTTCATCACCTGGGATATTGAATAAACTATTGGATAATGAGCATATCTCAAATATCACTACCCATCAGGGGAGTAGCAATATGTATCGTGCTCTTTTAGAACACTTCTCATGGGATAAAATTAATATGGATAATTAAGAGTATATCCCAAGGTGATTTATATGTCTTAATGTTAAAGTAGAGAGAAACAATTCAAAGGGATTATGAAACCATTGCCTACACCAATGTACAAAGGAGAGACTGTCTCTGTGTACTTTGTCACGGGTCTCCCAAAGACACCCAAAATAATTAATGTTATATGGGTTATGGTGGATCAACTCACCAAGAATTCCCACATTATCACTACTTTAGATGATCTCAATATTGAAAAACATTCAATGAAGTTTCTGGGGGAAGTGGTGAGACTGTATTGTGTTCCAATATCTATTTCCTCGGATCATGATCCCATGTTCACATCTAAATATTGGGGGATTCTTAAATATTCTTTCAGTACTGAATTAAATTTTACCATGACCTATAACCCCCCAAAAAATGTAAATCCTTATGGACTAATCAGATGCTCGATGAAATTTTAATATACTTCTCTATAGAATTGAATGGTGGATGGGATCAGAAACTCACATTACTTGAGTTCTCATACAATAATAGCTTCAAATTGAGTATTGAGATGGCTATATATGATGATCTATATGTAAAGTGATATAAAATGCCAACATTTTGGGATGATGTTGATTAATGAAAGCAACTTGGACCTGATCTTGAGAAAGTGATGATAGAGAATCTTGAAGTCATCCAACAACATCTGAAAACACCAAAGATTTGGAAAAAGATCTATGCTAAAAACCATCGAAGGGACTTGGATTTAGAAGTTAGAGATAATGTCTTTCATCAAATATTACCAGGTAAGTGAGTCACGTGGTTTGGATAGAAAGGTAAGCTATGACAAAGGTACATTACCATCTTTCGTATCCTTGTTGAATGATAGTTGTGGCCAATAATCCTTCCCTTCCATAGAATATTGCTCGAGTTTGTGATTTATTCCTCATATAATTCCTAATGATATACATACCAGATCCCTCACATGTACTAAAATTAGATGTATTATGGATTGGAGATGACCTCTCTTATAAAGATCTAGATGAAATGATTCTAGACTAAAGATATAAGGATCTATTCAAGAAAAAACCCACCTTGTAATAGTGATATAGAGGAATGATATGTATGAATAAGAAAATTGTGATCTAAAGGATGTGTTGAAGGAGATGTACCCCAAAAGGTTTCTGTAAAATGAAAATTTTAGGGAAAACTTTCAAGAGGGGGGGAATAATGTAACCACCAAAACTTTTATTTATGGAATTTTTCTCTTGTTATATTAATTTCATATTGTGTAAATAACATTAAATCACTTATAGTCTGTAATAACATTTTTATAAATGATTTATTAATGAAATAAGAAATATTTCTAGAGGTTAAGGATCCAATACAGATGAAATAGTAACTTTATCTTAGGAATAGTAATATGACCATTATGAATAGTAAACTTGACAAATGAATAGTATCCTCACTCATGAGAGAATAAATAAAATTTATCTATCTAATGAATGAATTTATGGTATAATTATATCAATCTAAGTAAATAAATTTTTTAAAAATTATTAATTATGTGTGGGTACTTTTGTAAGTCATAAATATTTAATTACATTTTTTTGATTAATTGATTAAAATAAAATAAAATATATTTTCATAAAATGTATTAATAAATTAATATTTTTATTTCGTATGATATTAATATTATTTATGAGACCTTACATAATTTTTCAATGTGTTATAAAATCAGATATCATTTTAAAATATGTAATTTCTAAAAAATGATGATTTTAATTAAAATTTTAATCTATCATAATAATAATATTATATCCATAAATTTTATATAATTTTTTAATTATACACATCAAAAAATGGTTAGGTTTAATTTTGGGGATTTTACAAAAATACACGAATTATTTTATGAATATTAAATTAATATAAATTACATTAAAAGCTAAATCCATGAATTACGGAGTCATAGATGATGTGATGATGATATAAGCCTGAAATCATGAACAATGTGTACTTTTATGAATATTTTTATTGATAATTATTAATGTATTCTTACTCGTGAGCCAAAATAATAAAATAATAATTAAAATAATTAGAAAACACACATCTCCTCTAATATAAACAACACTTATCACCACCTCTTTTCCTCACACCTCTACATCATTGATCCTTTCCCAAATTCAACCCAATAATATTCTATATCACATTACCTATGTCAAGGAGATCTTGGTCTCATAAATATACCAAAACCTTTTCCCTACAGAGGTTATCAGGGAGTCGAAATTCTAGTGGTAAAACCCTCATTCTTTTCTTTTGATATCTTGTTAAGTAATTTTTTTATTATATCATCACATACCCTTATACAAGTGGAATGATAACTCTAGTACATAAAATATAATTTAATTATATCATGTTGATATATGATCCGTCATTAATCATTTCTCTCACTTTCTTTTATACAGAAAATGAAATCATCGCCCGTGAGGTGTCAAATTTACAACATCATGGACAATGCACCTTCATTTTCCATTAACACCATGAAAGATGTTAATTAAACAATTAAAATGGATGAAAAATAATGTAAAATATATTTAAAAATCCTATTTATGTTCTTTAAATACAATATATAGATAATACTAAATGATAAAACAAAACGAGTTGGTTGTGATAAAAAAACTGCCAAAATTAACCTAAAACGATCATCATTAACCTTTATATAATGATCTATCCTCATAACAATTAACCTAACTCATTATAAGATAATTTAAACTTATATAAGATCATTAATAACATATAATAAATATTATTTGTATTTATCCACATATTACATGATCTTCCGTTCATGTATATATTTGAACTGATCATGAAATCTATTAAGAAGAACACTCCTGAATGATGAAATTATTCTCTATAAATAATATAAAATCCCATGAATAAACTTAATAAAATGATAATGAACAAAATTTATCTATAAAAGTTTTTATATTTTTTAAATAAATAATATAATTTGATTATATATGATATTAAAGTGAATAATGCATCAAGACATATTGTTAGGGGAATTCTCAAACCCATATCACTTTATTTTCTATTTCTATGTGTCGCCCAATTTTATGTATGGATATTCCTTAAATATAATTTCCTTATCATTATCTTACCTTTTCCTGTATATAAATTATTTCTACATGAGTTTATTACTAACATATTTTTTTCTAAAATAACTACTCTTTAAAAAAACACACCTTTTACTTCTGGATATTGATTATTCTTTACTCATGATTGATAAATCTTATATAAGGTATGGTATTCCATAATTCAATTGGAATAAAAATGGTTATGAATTTATTTTTTATGGAACTAAAACCAATTCCATTCCATGGTTTATTTTATTTCTGTTATTGATATACGTTCTATGTGGCATACATTATAATGTATATGTTATTGTGTGACAGGTGTGCCCGAAATTATATAGCACATTGAAAATGTTATGTTGTGACGGGTGTGCCAAAAATTATATACAACTACAATGAATTGTGTAATGTGATGTATCTCCTGTGAAAAGTGAAATATGCATATACAAGATTCTATCTTTTTCATAATACTATATGGTTGTTTTCCAATAAGACATGATGTTTCATTTTTACTCATTGCCACATTCCATGCATTTATCTAATGATTCCTATAAGGACTGTGATGATTATGTTATGATTATTCTCACCCAATGTTATATTTTTTGTTTTTCTTATTTATTTTCTTATTGGGATTTTATCTCACCCCCATTTTTGATGTATATCCTTAAGTGAATACTTGTATTATGGATAAGTGAACGTCTAATAAGAATCTAGAGAATAAAAAAATATTGTGTTTTATTTTTTAAATTTTATACATGGTACTTATATTTACAAGAAACTAATAATTTTGTTCATGGTAATGTAATTATTTTGGATGTTTATCATAAAAATTATTTAATTGAAATATACGAATAAGAAAGGTCACTATATTGATATCTTCATCACATCAACACAAAAATGGTGAATCCAATTTATAATTTTTTAGGTAATGTTAGCTTGGTAGAAATATAATTCAATAATATCAGACATGATGAACATGATGGTGTTTTCATGCTATTATTTTCAAATCATCATTTATTTTCAATAATGTTGTATTAATTGGATTTTTGTTTATTTTATTGTATATGTAAAAGAAATTTTATAACATGGTATATGTAAACATGATTTGGTTTCCAAGTTTTTGATACATACTATGTGTGGTCGTTGTCCCGGTTCTCCCTCATGTGACTGAGATAGGTCATTATGTGACCTCAAGCATCTCTCCCTATATTCCATAGCCACCAACATGTAGAGTGGGTATAAATAATATATTAGGGAGTCTATACCGATTATAAAAAGTTAAAATATTAATTGTAATAAGATGTACTATATAATTTATAGAGCTTAAGCTATAAACTAATGGAAACAAAAATTGATATATAATAAAAATTTCCACGTCATACAATATATCAAACTAAATGGTGTGATAAATGTTAAAAAAATAAACAAATAAAAGAAATACTTAATGTAAAGACTTCTTAGACTAGTCCTAAACACCATGTTCAGCAACATATCCAATATCAAATAATAGTAATAAATTAATCAATTAAGCATAGGTCCCCATTCCCTTTCCTAGAACTACATCCATTAAGTCTTTCTTGGTAAAAAAAACTCCCAAATATGGTGTAATTAAAAATTAGTAGGATGAAACCCATGATGTATAAAGAATTTCTAATTGAAATAATATTTCATGTAATAGTAAGATAATATGGGACATAATTCACAAATTAATGAATAACATTACAATACCCACTGACCCTCGCACAACGGGTTGACACCTTGGGTAAACCAATGCCATTTTCAATCTGATTCTATATATCTCTATTTTTTCCATCACTGAGTCTAGTGTGGACTGCCATTCCAAAGGCCAGATAACCATTCTTGGAATTGTGTAATAGTGTATCTCTCCATTAGGCATCATGTAATCATGCATCTCTCCCTTGTGCATCGTGTTAATTTTCTTATCACCCTCATGTATCAAGTAACCATCCATATCACTATCAAGCATTATGTAAACATTCATCATGATTATCGTTATCAGGTATCCGTGTATTAATAGAATATATAGTTATTTATATTATAGCTTTAATTACATATTCCAAAAATGATATACTATACTAAGGGAATGGTCTGAATGGACACTGTGGGAATTCCTTTTTTAAGGGAACCTACTGGCTCAAAGGGAATAATTCTCTATATGAATTATTTTGATATATATTATTTAACATTCCAAAAAAATATATAACAAAATCCAAAGATATCTAATTTAACACCATGAAAAACAATTAAACATGTTACAAATTGGATATTCCATCCAAATTACCAGTTATTTTACCATTTAATCAGTTATTCTCTATTAGCCATTTACTAGTCAATCAATCATAATTTCAAATTCATAGTTTCATTCAAATTCACATTAAACTATAGAAATTTAGATTCAAAAATTCATTATGATCAATAACCATATCACATTTCATTAAATCCATACACAGTAATTTCATCATGACAAATCCATTTTCTTATTGATTAGTCACTTATAAGCCATGTGATACTTTAACTATCCAATAAAACCACTTCACGAGTTATTCCACTTGAGAATCTTACCCATTTTATAAGAAATTCCCAATTCAATGTGGGGATCTATGTTCATATGTTCCATGTTCCAATCTATGGATAAAGGTAAGTATATGTATCATGCGGCTACAAATTTTGGTCATAATGCCAATCGTTCCATTGATATAGTTCTTGATATAAGGATCCAATACGTACAAGGTAATTACAATTTGAAAGGGTCATGAAAATATCATTCCATCACTATAGAACAAGTTTCATATAATATAATTTAATGCAAAAATATAGGGAGATGTTTCATACAACCTACCTTAAGAGAGAGGAAGAAGATACAAATGATTGAGTGTCCATATCAACATGTAACAACACAATCACATATAGAAAATGATGTATCCATAATAAAATTGATGGAATAAGGAGATCCATTTAGAAAAGAAGTGAAAAATAACCATGCTTAGGAACACTCATTTATTCGAGTTGTACAGTTTGGATAATAGATCAATATATCTATAATAGGTGTTAGATAATCTTGATAAGCATTAGTAGAACCTAAAACCATGTAGTTCCAAAATTAGGGCTAATGGAGGGTTAATTTAAACAAAAATGTGGAGTTTTGGTATAGATAATAAAATTTAACCCATCTTTATCCCAGCCCATATTGATGCCACTGGATAGCAACTGGCTACCACCGACTATCTCATGGTTTTAGAAATTGGAACAACGTGGTGGATAAACCCACTACCTGGAATGTGAGTGTCACATACATGCTAGTGATCTTCTGGTAGAATTATCAGGCTACTACCTTTAAACAAACAAGTTGGTGGACAACATCGGCTAACCCATGGCACCAGAACTTCTCCTTAGCTACATGAAATAACTATATTCACCTGTATGGATTCTCAATGAAAAGAAATATCCAATACATAATTTAATATGAGAAACAAGGACCAATTTTTAAAATTTAAATGGTTCCCAAAAAAATCAATGAGATATAATACCATGATAATTAACGGATATTAAAACCTCCATAACATATAACATATAATCCCCATATTTTTCACTGATGCCTCACTAATGGGTATCAATAAATAACTCAGGACAACATTCCCACATAAATAACTCTCTATAACAGGTTTCCTATTGAAAAATATTATGATGAAACTGAACTCTCACTGGAGGAATGGTCTTCCCCTGTAGATTATTATCCCTACGGTAGATGATACAGATTAGATGAATCTCGAAGCACACATAGACATGAAGCTCATTAGCATAAACATATATCACATGATAATGGTCAGGGAGATAACAATGAATATAATAATCATTAAACAAATTATTCATGTTGTTGTATGATAGTTTAAGATCCAATCAACATGCCACTATATTGGTTCTCCCTACAATCTCAAATGACTCAATGATCATAAGAACCAAATTTCCCTAACTATAGAAATTGAATTCCTCCATCATATGATACACCAAAAGAAAATATTGGTGACCTAAATTGATCTCTTGATGCTATCTATAATGGTCATCAGGATATTTTTTTTGATCTAACCATTTACCAAACACATTCCGATCAATTGATCATTTTTATATATCCTCTTCATAGAACATGGTCCAATAATCACTAACTCACATGCCTCTAACCAACATAACCAAAATTTACATAACCATAAATATAAATTTTTATAAGAGGCCATTTTGAACAATTTTTTATTTTATTGTTATAAGTGAACTCCATAATGTTATATATTCTTCCCCCAAATAACAATTTAACTGTAGAAAATCGGATCATAATATATCATTTATAATTTGAATCATCCACACAGATTGGACCTCAACCTGAGGATGGTGGGTTGTGCATAGAAGAACCGGTGATCCTAGTGACTTATGAATTCTTTGACAGAAAAATGATATAAAACCATGGTCTTGATTCGAAATGATACTCTTTGATGTACCATGTAACCAATCTACCTCCCACCACATACAGAGTACCATGATAATCTATGGCTAAGGTATCTCTGATAAGAAATAAGTGGTATACCTTCATCATTCAATCAATGACCACCCATACTACCTAATTTTACATGGGTCCATAGGTAATCCTATAATTAATTCCATGAGGATGTATCCCACTTATATTCTATAATTATAAAGTGATGCAGTAACCCAACATGGCTCTGATTCCAATCCATTACCTGCTGATAGGTTACATATCACGCCTTAAAATCTATGATCTACTTCATCATCTATGTCCACAATTATTTCCTAAAACATTATTAATACAAATATATAAAATAAGTATGGTCCATAAATTTAGAATAATGGAAATCTCTCATAATCTCCCCGAACATACTTGTAGGCACCTAGATGAGACAATATGTGTAAAGAACCTCTACACTATTAGGGAACCATCCCGATGGTGGATCCCTATTATATATATTGTACCTCTAGGATAAAACCACCAAATTTGATAATAAAACTCTTTTTATCCAATCTAGATGTGAATAAAGGATGAACATAAAAACGAGAGTTTTACACCCTTAGGAATCATGAACATATATATGATATTCTAAAAAGGGTTCCATCACCAACAACTCATCACAAGATTCGCTATCTACCTCTATGTAATCTTCATACTAAGATAAAGAACAATGAAACATCCATTTAAAAGATTATATTCTCACTCAATGATGAAGGAATATAGATACTCAACCCACATTCTCTGTTGAATGTTCAGGTCATGTTGTTAAAATATGTACTTCTAGATCTTGTTATCCATGTACATAGAAAACATCTCTGCTAAAAACAATTTCACTAGCTTATCATGGTCTGTATCACGGTAGATTACTCTAGATCACATAAAAAATAATTCCACTCATACGGCCTCAATGGTATGTGGTGAAAAGCAAGCACTTGATCCACCTATATTAGAGCTTCATTAAGCTTGACTATTAATGCATTATAATACACGAAATACTCATAACTCGACATAAGTAATGTAAGGATTGATGTTGAGGTAAACCTATTGTTAAATGCTTGTAAATCCCGATTTAAATCATCAAACCAAACAAATGTTACCCCTTCATAGTAATACCTATCATTAGAGATGCTATAAAGGGGGAGTCCTGGATAAAACAATAATAGTAGCAAGATAAACCTTGAAATATCTAAATCTTGAAGTTGTTCCTGGGACAACATCATGATACCATAATCTTCATCTTCTTTAGGTCATACAAAACTCTATAAATTAAGATAACATCGCCCAATTAATTATGGTTATTAATTAGAAATTGACACATTGATAACATGGTGTTTATCCGATGTTTCCTAAGCATACTTATGGTTATGTTAAGATTTTGGGAATGATTATCTCTAAATTAAAATTACTCCAATATCTGATCGATGAAAAAAAGGATCTAAAAAAGGATTTCATTTCAGATTGATCATGTATATGAATATCATTAGGGTGTTCCTCCTACAAATCTAAAATATTCTGAAGCCATACAAGCCATACATAATCCTAAAAGCAATTCGAGGTATGTCAGATAATGTAAACCTATAATAATGGAGCCCATACATCATTTTAATCTTGTATAGAATCATGGAACCTCTCATTTGATTGAGTATTTTATAAATTAATATAAATGGAAATCAGTTCATGACTTTCATCTGGTTTATCCTCCAGTAATCAACACATAATCTCAATGTCCAATCAATATTCATTGTGGAAATCATAGGAGAACCCCACTATAAAGTATTAGGTATTATAAATCCCTTACCATCGAGATATTAAAAATTCAATTTCCAATATTTCATTCTATTGGTACCATCCTATAAGGTGTTATGGAATGAAATGTGGTTCATATCACCAATTTTATAGTGAAATTGATCTCCTACTCAGGTGGAATGAAAGGCAACACTTCGGGAAGGAGGTCCTAAATGTTGTACTATACAAAAGAAAACCTCATCTGGTGTAACATTCTGTCATCCAAACACAATATTTCTACCTAATCTACAATAAAATCCAATGTATATAGAATTGTTCCTTCATGACTATGATGAAGATCCCATTCACTATAATAGAAATTTTTTCCCATTATAGAGAGAGAAAAGTAAATTTTTCAGGATAATAGTTATTGTAAACATTATATAGAACAAGTCAATCCATACCGATAATAAAATAAAGTCCTTAAATTTCTTGAATAAATATCTCTTAATGTAAACTGTACCAACAACATTTTAGGGAACACCCCTTACAGTTTCGAATACCATTCGATTGATCCCCTAACAGTGTCTTGATGGTCATATCCCTATCCATGATTTCCATATACATACCCAATAAATTTAAAATAGGATCATATATAAAGGTTCCCATCTATTAAATAATTTATTAAATAGTGAATGAAATTAGAATCATACCTCTAAGAGTGTAAGGTCTTACCTACATACTAGTGGGAGTAGAAAATATAACATGCATCTCACTTGCCCCATATCCCAGGGCTCTATTCCATCTATCCTAGGATTCTCTCTCTTACAGAAACATATACTCCTATATCGGGGTACCACATCTGCTACCCTAGAATAAGAGATCATTGGATAATTAAATACCTATATTCTAAGGGGAAACTTGGTCCTTAATAGAATATAGATCTCTAAATGATCTTATTTTACCACTTCATAATTCAGTGATCCTACATAACCTTTATAAGGGTCCCATATTACCACAAATGAAATACTCCACAAGATGGAAAGGTCACTACAAGAACATTTGTATAGCCTTTACATACTAAAGGTACTACCATTTTTCTTAGTCATGAGATGAATGTTCTCTCCCATAGACTATGTACCTACCACTTACTTTAATGAAATTCTTATAGAAGTTATTCATATAACATGAAGAATATATCATTGGTCATTATACTGCAATTTTACACCCACCACTTGAGGACTCCCTTAGGATCCCATTGACAATGAAAGAATAATTTATCATGACAAATATATTTTTCAAGTGAAATATGTTCACCTAGGACTTTATCTCATAATAAATCCAATCATGGAAGAATGTCCCATGGTTATGTTGTTTGTTTCCTAATATTGTTGCAAATCCGTATAATTTTAAACATAGTGCATCACTAAAATGATCCCAAAATTTAGTTAAATGAACACCCAGACACTCTAATCCCTCTACATATCCGGGTAAATTCCACCAAGTAACATCACATCGAAGTCCTTCAATGTTATCTCCTATTACTAAATAGATTACTCTAAGATGTCTAACCAACACAAGACTGGTCCACATTATATAAAATAAGAAAGCCTCAACCTCTTATGCACAAGTGTATTTAGGTATATAAGGATCATATATATGGACACAATCCATAATATATATTCTTGGGGTCTCTCAAGTGAAAATCGATGGGTTCTTTAACAATAACTCCCTGATCAGACTAGACATAGAAGGCATGTCATGTTTAGTTTCCCACTCCATGAATCACAGTACCCATAGAATAAAGTCACAAAGATGATCATACATTAATTTCCCCATGTGACTATAATGTTCTAGATTAGTTGTTTCAGGTTTTTAGTAGTTATCAATATCCTGATTCATAACCCAAAGATGACATGATGGAATTTTCTCTATAATGATCAACACCCTCTTCATTATATAGTATTCATAACAGGATCATAATTATATGGATGTGATGAAAAAAGAGAACTAATAAAATAAGGATAATCCAAATAAACTCACAAAGGAATTATCATGATATAAAAGTTTCAATTATTGATTTTTATTTTATATTTCATGGGATTACATTTCACAATTTTTATAAATAGATATTTTATATGTGGTAGATATATCCATAACATGAATGATGCATGTCATAATATTTCACTATGTGCCTACCATAAATATTACATACTCACCTCATTCTATATTGTCCCATAAATAAAATCTCATGAAATTGAAACATCACACAATAATTAAATCACTCAAGGTAAAATAACATCTCAACCATAATAAGAAAATATCTAAAAAATCCCATCATGGATAACATTGATTTTTTCCTACACATTAGTTAGCTACTCCCATGCAAGAGATCACTAGCAATCTCCAAAATCTCGTTTTCTCATATTAATCATCCTCATATAGTAATAAAATAGAAAATAATATCCCTTTAATACAACTTTGTAACTTCCCTAGAATGATTCTCAGTCACATGGTTGAGACGTGTCTCTATATGACCTCATTATTACCTCCTCATAAGGCAAAGGCTACCAACTAGAAGTGACATCTAATTAAAATTTTAGGGAGACTATACCCGCATGAACAGGGTATCAATGATATCAAAACTAAGAAAAACTAATCAAATCATACAACACTAGATGAAATATAGGAAGAATCAACAATAAAAATATAATTATCTACTTGATTCCATATAAAATTCCCAAATAAATATCTTGTTGAATGTAATAAAAGCAAAGAAAAAAAATTCATACTCAAATTACAAACCCCCAACATCAATATAAAACCCCATTCTCAGTCCCATATCCCAATATAATCCTCAAAAGTGTGAATTTAATCATTCACATGGCCCCTTTCCGTTATCGATACCTACTTCCATGAAGTATACATGGGTACCAAATGATGACTAAATAGGGTGTGAGTAAAAATAAGTTGGAAGACACCATGATATACAAATAGTTCAAGTCACAAATATTATTTAATGAAATATTATAACAAAAAGTTAATTAACTCATAAATTAATGCAAAAAAATCAAATAACTCACCAAACCATGATCTCATCTTTGACATATATGGTAATCCAATACCTTCTTCATCCCGATATCAAAATATATACATGTTCTGTTTCCAATTCCTGAAGAACTTTCATGAAAAGGACTGGATAGCCATTCTAGGTACCAAGTAATAATATATCTCTCCCACAAGAATTAAAAAACCATGTTTCTCTCTTTGAGTCATCATATAATCATGCACATCTCCCTCAAGAATCATCTAATCATGTATTTCTTCATCGTGAATCATGTAACCATACAAATTTACATATGGAATGAATTATTTGGGTACTAATATACAATATGTAAATTTTCATTCTACAGACACATTCATGTTCCTATAGCACAAGACCAAACCATATGAGAAAATACTAATGGACCCAAAGTCAATTCCTTTGGTAGGGCCACATACTTGGTTTGAAGACATGGTACCCCAGATGAATTCTAACTATAGATCCAATTTTACATTTTAGAAATAAAATGTAACAATATATAAATCATTTCAATGAATTGATAATTAAAAACAATTCAATATATTCTATATTTTTTATTCTATCAAAATTTACAATTATCATACCATTTAATTAGTTACGCCAGGTTATCCATTTAACAATCAATCTATCACTATTTCATAATTACTAGTTTCATGACAATTTACACAACATTGTGGAAATAACTATTAAAAATGTAAATTATGCCTAATTATTATTTCATATTTCTTTAAATCCTTATACCATTATGTCATTATGTATATTCCTATTTCATGATAGTTATCCACCTCAAATATAAGAGACACTTTAGCAATCAATTTACACTAATTCCCACATTAATCCAATGAGAAATTTAATACATTCAATAAGAAATATTCAATTCATTGATGGGATATATGATTGTATGTTTTATGATCCGTGATAGGGTCAATAGTAGGTATGCCTCTTGGGTGGCCACAAGTCCTTGTCTCAATTCCACCATACCAAATGGGGTCCATGTGAGGATTATGTAAAGTGATTAATTCTATAAAAGTGAATTCATTTTATAAAGGGTAATGGACATGGAGTTCTAGTGAGATTTCAAAAGTTTCACATGCTATAAATAAAAGTAAAGCCTTAATGGGATTTTTCAGACCACCTACCTCAAATGTGGGGATAAAGAGTCTGACAATTTAGAATCTGGATCAACATGAAACACATTGATCCTATATGTAGAGTGAATAATCCACCACATGAAGGAATGAATAAGGATATCCAATGAGAAAACAACAAATTAAACCCAATATGATTAAAACTCATCAATTCATGTTTTATTGATTGATTAATATATCCAGAGATTAGGAAGAGTTGTTAGAGAAGATAAATAAGCCTTATATAACCATTAAAATTCATAAATACTGATTTATAATCAAAATGGTTGAAAATTATAACTTAAATGGTGGTGTTGGGGGTATAAAACATAATTCTAACCCACAGTATTATGACACATCTTGTAAATTCCCAACCTGGATTCAAATAAAATAATTATATAAGCTGGTTCACCACAAGTACTCATGAATTCTTCTCCATATGATAGATTCATTTGACTATTAGTGAGGAATTATGGTGTAATAGTGGTCAGTCTATTTCCACATATCAGTGTAATAAATTTTCATAAAAAACAATGTATCATCAAATTATAAAATAAGTATAGTGTGGAAGTAGTAAATAAAATGAAATTCAAGAATGTGGTAACAATTAATGAAATGAAATAAAACCTTGAATGACCATTTCATACAACACTGATCACCCATTGGTCCAATCATACAGATATGGATGTAAATAAAGTAAACTGAATTAAAATTTTAGGAATGTCTTCGAGCATGCCATGTCAAACAGGGGTATATTGATCCTAACCATGGGTTCACCCATACATGCTTCCAATATCTATAAAATGAAGAATTAAAAATAATAACCATACATATAGCCAATATGGTTACTAAGATAGATTTCATTCTAATCATGCCATGAATATCTAGTCCAATGTCAGAGCACTAGGTCGTGATCCATATGCGTTAATGAAATTGGATATTGTATGAAGCCTGATGGTATGAACCATAGGTGAACTATATGAAGATATCACTAGTGTAGTGTCATGAAAACCCCTTATGTTCTCAAATTAGAAAGATAATGATAATCCCCACCACTAGACATAGACATATTATCCACAAGAATCCTTCAATTTAGAATGTCAGGGTTAACATTGCAGTCATGCAGATCAGGGAGAGCATAGTCATATATGCCACTATAGAGAAAATAATAATGCATTAGTATGATCAACATGGATTCCAAGATTGTATTGAGGTTGGTGTAAACATCCATTTTAAACCATAATCCAAGGATATTGGAATCATCCTCATCACATGGGTGAGAATAATCATACATGTGAATCATTATTACGGATTCCATGACCTTATATCATAATCATAACCTCAAAATCAAAATACTAGGAAGCACCCCTATGGATCCCAATAATAAAATAATCAAATTTACTAGATCAACATCTTGATCCATTATAGAGTCTCTTGGTATACAAACAGATATATGAATAACCTGGAACCAGAGAATGAACCTATGAAATTTTTCCTTGAATCTGATTAAATTAATAAGATAAATCCTAGGTGATATGTTATTGTATAACACATATAGATATCACATCATCTTAGGCTCAATAACCATAAATCAGGAATCCCCAATAATAATTATCACTTCATCAGTAGTAAATAGTTGAATACATATATAAAAGAGTAAGGTTGGATGATTGCCTAACCCACCACTACCTTATTCTCCTCGTGGTACTATAAGTTCACCATAGGTTCCATGATGCAACCAACTACCATATCTTCCCAAATGTAAATAGTACTTGATCAGATTAAATTATTTATCGAGGCACCCACTTGTCCCACATTTGAAATTAAAGGAGAGAAATCCTAGTAGGTATGCACATGGTTACTATATAAAAGAAGAATTCATCAAGGGATTAAATAGAAAATAATAATTAGAGGCATTCTGAATGGTATCATCTGTTATAGTCTGAATATCATGTTAGGGGATGAATCAATAACACATGGGATGTTAGTGACCCCAACGTTAGTCTAGGAAACCAACCAATTTAATTTAAATTTAAAATTCATTAGAATGAATTTAAATATGCGGAATCACCCATAGGGCTTAAGAATCACAAAAATACAAAAAATGAGAATTATTAATAATAGAGATGGAAAGAAAAACCACATACCTTTATGAAACCTAAACCATTTATAAATGGATGTAACAGATCTAACGAAGCTCTCAAATATCGAATCCAATTTTCATCGTCTTCTAGGACCCTAAATAACATAATAAAGGTCAACATAGGCAATTAAAATTATTTAAAACATTAAAAAATTTAATATAACACAAAAATAAATATGAATTACAAGTGATACTGACATGAAACTTATTCATCGATAAAAATATTTGAAACCACATATAGAAAGACAATTGTGTACCATGGAAAAAAATAATATGAAAATCCCTAACCAACAACATCAAAACAAAAACCAAAAATTAATAGAACACATTGAATATTTTCAAATTCATGGAGGTGAAATACATTAAAAATATCACATAGTGATGATCAGACGAACACTTGGGATAACCTCATAAATACATGGGAAAATACTTGACTAAAATTGTCGATTACACAGTGATCCAGTGGAATCTGATGATGAAACATACATAGAAACAACAAAATTAGAAATTATAGAAGATGAAAAATGTAGAAGGATGAAGGAGGAATATATTACTATTTGATTCCATCATAAAACCCCCAATATCATCTTAATAGATAAATAATAGAGGAATAGGAGAGGATCCTGGTAGATCCTTCCTTGAGGGTGTTCCCTCATTATGCCCCTAGAACAAATGGGGGTTGTATTCCTCTTAAAAAAACTCTTCCCACACATTAAATAGTTTGTAACTATTATACACAAGGTTAAAATTAGATTATATGAATTAAGATACAAATAATATATTTCTCGAGATATCATGTTGGTATTTCATGTTTGGAATTCATCAATTAGCACCCCATGAATGCATTACGAGTCATGTAATTAAAAAAACAGTTCATAAAATCCATATCCTTCGTTTTCATCAGTCGAATTTTTTATTCCTCCCCTGGTGCCGACAAGAACCCCTAGAACTTATAGAAATACATATAAAACATCCCAAAACACCATTTATGGATGCTAAAACACTCAGAACTTCATTCTAGTTTTTGACTCAGAAGGTGGCCCATTTAACAAAGGTGAAAATAAAAATATCTCCCAAATTTCATCCTAGTCCAAAATATTGGATGTTCTAAACTCCCAAATATAAAACTTCTCAAAATTGGGATGCCTGGGGGACCAATGAAAACATCACCTGAACTACATGTGTCCTGAGTTCATACTCAAATATCTATGTTGCATCTCTGAATTCCCAACACATTCCCAAGTGAAACTAAAACATGTGTTACAAAAGATGCTAAAATTCTATCTGATTCTTGTATCAAAAGATGGATGATCTAGATATTTCTCACAAGAGCCCATATAAATTTATTAATGATAACATCATTTCCACATTCACCAACTATCCTACAGAACTCCCCACAATAGTTTATAGGTTTTAGTGGCCAATTCCATGCCACGACACCCCCACCATCATAATTGCTAATAAATTCACATCCACATCGTTCTAAGGTCATGTTTGACCCATTTATCAACCCTCAACATTCTATCATGCACGAGGCTGCCACTATAAGTCCCCAATTTAATTTAAATGTTGAAATTTAAATTCAACCACTTAAGCCTAGAAATGTATAATTTTTCTTGGAAATCCTCAATATTCCCTCAAGCTATAACCATTTCAGCCTAACATCATTTTTAGTTATTTTACTCACAAACCGCATCTAGTTATATGAAAGGACACATGTAGAACCACCTCTAGATGACTGATCATGAAAATTTTTGGCTTCAAAAACTAATTCATCACTAAAAAAGATACCAAAATATATTATCCCAATAAATATTATTAATGTCCCAAGCATTCTCAACAAATACAATAAATTAATTTCAATTAAATATCCTAGAAAAACCCTCTCCTTTTGATAACCATTGTTGTGTCAGTACACGAATACCAACACATTTATGATCAAGAACCAAAATATCTTCATAACCATTATCAAGCCAATAATGACAATTATACTCCACCTATTTACATATTCCAACATCTAGAAAAAATTCATTGAGTAATTTATATGTACATGATACCATTAATCCATGAAATATACAATCCAAATTACAAATAACAAATGGTCTCACCCATCTCCACACCTTAGGAGAATCCTTTTTTCAACAATGATATGAATTCATTGTCAAAGAATCAGATTCCCATCCATTATTGTACATTACCACAGGTTTTAATAATATCTCCCTCATGCTCAATCTTTAGTAAAAAAAACTTATCCATCACCCATTCCATGATTCATGGAATTGGTACTGATGGAAAAACTAAAATATAAAAACAAAATGTGGGTCACCTCAATAAAATTTTCAACGGTTTCCTCCACACCATATAAATTACCTTTTACTAATCATTGAGTTCATCTGCAATAGGTTTCATTGTTTTACCCAAAAAGTATATTTATGATGTTTGATGTAGAGTTGATTTTCTCTCAGTGTACATAATTAGATTAAAGATGGGGTATGATCATATCCATCATGGACTGCACTAAAACACTATCGATAAGAGGGTATATATTTCTCCAATATTTGCTCACATCCTATAGGTTATAAATTTTTTTAAACAACACTTGACACCACGTATCTTCCAAATTCATGTTTGGGTTGATACACAGGTCAACCATCTCACGAAAGCTAGTCCATTCTCAATGTATCATCTACCATGGAGTATATTTCATAGTGAACCAAAAATCTCAAGAATCAATTCATGCTATAATGTTAAAACATCAGTACCAGACTCCCATATGACCCCTCACCAATTTACAATTTAAAATGTACCATGATTAACTGAAATGAACCATCATCTCCCAATACATGCTCATGTGAGTCATATATCACAAGTCCAAGATGACCGTGCTAAATGGAATATCAGTCTAAACAACCTAGAATCACTCGTGGAACACCTCATTAAAGTAAAGAACCTCAAATGTTGGATGATTTTTTATAGAACCTCTGATCACATCGCATAATTACAATCTTGACCATCTACCCATGCTCTAACTACATTAAAAATAGTGAAATTACTTTTCAACCAGGACCTGCCAATGAATATTCATATATTTCGAAAAAAAGTATTTAAAAACAAGTACCCTAGTATTTTCATCAAAATCACAATGTATAAATATTCTTATAATTCAAAAAACCAAGCACCTATCATGAATGAGTCTTAGAAACATCACATAAAGAAGATCATTTCCTAAAAAGGAGTTAAAAAACCCCAGTCCAACATTACTCACAGGTTTCCATTGATCAAAATTATTTTATACCTACATGGATTTATGTAAAAAATAAGGGCCTATAGGTGTCCTTTCTTACCACAGTAATGAAGACTCGCAATTGGATAAATAGGTCTAACCACCTAGCTCAAAAATTCAAACCTGTCTAAGGGAGGTAGATGTAAAATTGTCATATAGTGGTCAAAACAATCATGCATCAACCTAACTAGTCCATTATACTCTCTAAGAAACATCATTAAAAATTAATCCCTAGAGTATCATGATACCAAAAATAGAATAAAATTACTGAATGACAATCACTAGGAATCCGTATACAATAATACTGCCTTAATTTGAAGTTCATTATAATGTTTTACGTGTCTATCATAATTATACATAGTTAACTAACTAGATCACTATAAAAAAATGGATACACCCAAAATGATCCTAATAGAGAAGCATCAATGTTTGATACTGACGTACATAGTTCAGTACCATAATGACATGGTTTGGATAAGTAAAATATCATTCCAATCATTGAAATAAAACACTCTATATATTGTTACTGATTCATTACATAACAGAACCAATGTAAAAACCCCTTATAAGGTGTTTATCATTTGTGAATCATGTTACCTATTAACCTACTCGGGTTGCTTCACCTCCCATGAATGATGATTGATTCATCATCCTCCCCATGAAATGTCTCACTTTAGATAAAAAAATATCATGTGATCAAAAGGAAATATATGTTCCAATCAGGAAAATTGAGTAAAATTTCACCAGAAAACAATATGAGAATACACTATTTGGGTTTTTGATTAAACATTAATAACTTGTACTAATTTTTCCGAAGGCATAGCCATTTGTAGGATTATAACAATTGAATCCTACATCTCAAATATGATGCAAGAAATGTGTCATGCATTTTTAATCCAAGCGATAATACCAATCACTGCCCTTTTTCCAACGGACAAGAGCATGTAATCAATACTAAAACATCAAATCAATAAAAAATATGTATTACTCAAAGTAAAAATCATATAAAAATTTTACTTGATATACCAAAATAGTAATTCCATATCCCTATTATCATTAAATTAATTCTAGAATAGGAGGTTTAGACAAACAAACCTGATATCAAACGTTGATTAGAAAATATTTCTAATAATACATATTACCATACTCCAAATAGTAATGCAATAGGAAATAAAATATGACTGATATCACTTTGTGACATCCAGACCCAGATGCCACTAAACCAGAACTCTAATCCAGTTCTTTTAAGGATGTTGACTAGTGGTGATGACCTAGGGTGTGACAGTAGGGTGATGATTCCCTCATAATAATGTAAGGAAACAATAGATATAACTCTATATCATAATAAAAGTAAACAATGTATGAAAGTATTAAAAAATCATAAATAAGAGCATGTAGTAAAAAATAGTGAATTGAAATAAAATCCCAAAGGACCAAGTCATGTAACATTGATCACTCACTGAACTGAACATTCATATACCAGAGTAAAAAATGAATCTAATGTAAAATATCTGGAATCTATTACTATATCTCAGCCAAACCACATACATGATCTCAACATACACATATGAGCCATACATCTCGATCCTTCCTTGGTTTAGCCCCAAAGCTATGCCTATAACTATGTGAATGCATGATTTGGAACCCCAGTGCAAAATAATTCTGAGGAGGGATTCATTATATAACACAGTAGGGAACCACCAACATGGCCCCATACATAACCAATAAAATATATTGCATGTATGTGTGGTATACTCATCATGATAACAATGATAATTATAACAACATCTCAAAAAATAACTAAGAGACCAGTCAAACTTGGAATTCCAAGGTAATGTTCTGAAATTACCTAAGACACAATTAGAAAAGATAAATAAAGTAAAAGGAAAATGTCTAAAATTTATCCTTCGGTCTGTGACCCATATCATTTGGATGAATTTCAATCATATATAAGTATATATATGTATGTATATATATATCCCCATATATATATATATATATGTTCTAATATTTACAATTACATAAGAAATGAATAAATAACATAAATGACTAAATCGAAAGTAAATCCATGGATATTCATTTATCCTATGACTAGGGAACTGAGTAATATGATGTTCCACTAATGCCATGTATAATTTTGTTTATCTATTGATACATAATCCTAATCAACATTACCTTCTTCGACCAACGGTACAATCTCTCTAAGAAATTTATTTCACTATTGGGGGATACTCATCCAAACCCTTAGTTCCCCCATACCCACATCGAATATATATATAATGAATATTCCAGGTAATAACAGGACATCTAGTAAACATGGTAACTGAGAAGGATATCAAGCCATGTAAATCATGTCTGATGTATGAACCATAGGTCCCAGTCCATAGGTGGGCATGACATTGGAACTCGAATGAACCCTATGGGTCTTAAACATCATAAATATAAATGGTGATATATCTATTTAGATTTCAATCCCATACGTTGAGATCTTCAATGAGGTACAGTGAAATCACCACCATCAATCCGGAGTGTATACTCATCCAGGAGTATGCAATAATGTGGAAATCCATTTACTACATTGCAGTCATGTAAACTAGGTATAATGTAATCATCCATGTCACTTGAGAGAGAATAATCATCAATTAGTATAATCATTAGGGACACTATTACCTTCTATATGAGACTGTAATCATTATTTATAAACCACTTATTGATTAGGTCAGAATAATTCTCATAACACAAGAGAGTGTAATCATCCACAAGTTTTATTATTATAGACCACATTCCTATGTATCATAATCATAGTCCCAAAATCCAGATCCTAGGAAATATCTACGGAGAACCATTTATATAATAATAATACTCCATGCTCAACAACCAGGTCCTACATTTTACCTATGGGTATACCAATAAATATAATATTAACATAGCTTAATATCTATATCCAAGGAAATACATCAAGGGATCCTAATTAATGAATAAGAAGGATCAGAGGGAATATATCTCGACAACCCACATATAGACATCATGTCAGGCTCACTAGCCACAAACTAGGAATCACATCAGGTAATCATTGATGAATTTATAGTAAACATGTGAATACATAAATAAAAGATTGAGGGTGGTCTAACACTTAACCCACCACTACAATATCAATCTAAATATCATATATTTTTACCATGATTCTAAGGTGACTCCTACTTCCATCACTAACCAAACACAAAATGTACTTGCTTTGGGTTAGTAAAACAATGGGGAACCCATTATACCCCTTATAGGAAATCACTAGAGATTCATCATAAGGGGGACCCTCAAGGATAGAATATAATTAAGGAATATCACAATGGAAACTACATAAAGGAATAAGTAGAGGAACCCCATATGATTTTATTCAGTCGTAGTCTTAATCTCGTGTTAGTTGATCAAGCTAGCACACTGGGGTTATTAGTGACCTCGATGCTAATCCGAGAAACATAATAATTTCAATTAAATTGATAATTCATAAAATTAATTTAAAAAATATGATTCCCCCTCATTGGTGATGATGAGAATCCCAATAATATTAGAAACATCCATATATAGAATAAAGTGGTACGTATTACATACCACCTACCGTTATTAATCTTAACCCATTTAGAAACAGCTTCTGATAGGTCCGTCCAACTCTCTGATATCTCATCCATGTTTCATCGGAATTCAAGTCTCTTAATAATATTGGGTAGGTCAATAAATTAAAAAAAACAATTATAACATTATAAAATTTATCAATAAACAAAATCCAAATAGTATAATAATTCATAACTCATAAGAAACATATTCCAAAATAAAAATCCAAGAAATCACATGTAGATGGACTACCAGGTACCCATGACACCGTTTCCCAGAATATCCATAACTAATGGAATCAAAAAAACCACCCAAAAATTTTAATTAACATCATTACAGCTATAAAACATCACCGTTGTGATGTACTTTGATAAAGAAATAATCGGTGATGAGAAGACGAACTCTTAGGATGGCCTCATCCCAATAAGAGAAAAATCAATGACAAAAACAGTCAATTGTACTTTTCTCTAGTAAAATTTGATAGAGAATCCTAAATTATAACTCTTGAAATCATTAACTATAGATGAATAATAATATTTAATTCAGAATTATGAATATCTTACCCATCTATATCTTGAAATAAACTAATTGTCCTATCAATAAATAATTAAAAAGGATGAGGGGAGGATCAAGGTCAAGACTTCTACATGGGAACACACTCCAACTATTGAATTAACAAAATGGAGGCTATTTATCTTTAAAAACCATCCAGTAGCTTAGATGAATTGTAATTATTACACATCATGTAACAATTTCACAAGGTGTAATCAGATACACATCATGTATTCCTTGGTAAATCCCACTGATCATGCAAGTCATGAATCCAATGTGCCACAACCCATGAAACCATAATAGTTTGTGTATATGTTAAATGGTGTGTATAACTTCGAAATTCCATTTTTATCATAACATATTCGTTTCTTCTTATAGTGCTCACCTGAAACCCAAGGAATTCTAACAAGACATAACCATTGTTCGAGAACACGATTTAGGTCTATTCAAACACTTAGAACCTCCTTCAAATATATTTATCAAAAATACAATTTGTTTATAATTAGTGGTAATTTAATTATCTTCTGAATTATATCTTGATCTGAAACATAGGATCTAGCATCGTCTGATAAAACATGGTAGCTATTATTGTATTCTGTTACTACAACATGGGTCGAAACCCCATATAATTGATGTTTGGTCTATTCTAGGATACCCACACTTCCTGGAAACAATCACCTAGCTGGTGAGATTCATATTGCCTTTCCATACTACTGACTTTCCCATCGGGTACCTAGTGAACTACACCAGCTGACTGGTGGAACTGCAGATTCTCCCACGTCATATGATACTGCTAGATTACCTATCCAAACTTCTTCTGCCCCAATAACCTATGAAACCTAATTTAAAACCATAAAATGGAGTAACTATAGAATTAAAAATATTTCAATAATAGTTTAATGAGATAATGTTCATAGAGATGTGAGGAATTGATCATAATACATATTCATGAGAGTAGTATTATCAAAGTATTATTTTTTTCAGAACTCTATTTCATGCATGTGAAATTCATAAGTCACATGTTTTAGAATTTTTTATAAATAAATATATTAATTGAGAAATATATAGTACATATGAACCACCGAAAAACTATTGTGAGTGATACCAATTAAGTAATCTCATTTGATAGAACCCAAAAAAGGTAGATATTTGGAATTTTTAAGAAATGGGTCTTTATAATACACCATGTTTTTCAATACTAATATGTAACGATAATTTTTCAACAAATAAGATAATTAATTTTTGGGTAATTTGTCTATATTATTAGTGAACCTACGAATATAAAATAATGAGACTTTATAGTGTTCTAATTATATTTGTAATCAAAGATAATTTGATAAATAAATATTTATATACTTGAAAAAATAATTACAATCGCATGAAAATAAATGAGAGTCACCACCCCCAAAATTCTGTCTTTATCATCATCTCTCCTATAGATTAATTTAGGTAAATTATGATAGTTGTTTATTTATTTTTAATCTTAGTTTTTAATCACATGAAAAAATAATTCACATGAATCTTACACCTCACCTACAAAAACGGATATTTGGTGGTTATTTCACTATATTAAATTAATGTAAAAGATGTCTCTTCATAAAGTATTGAATAGTTTAGTAGTCTTGGAAGACTATATGCATGATTTAATCATATATTAAAACTGAAATCATAAAATTAAATATTGTATTTTTTGGGTAAAATATTTTTTCCTATATAAATTCCTTGAATTTAAATCCTAGTACTCTTCCTGGATTATTAGGGAATGGAAACACAATAAAATAATGAGCTTAGAATATAAATAAGGGAATGTGTACTATAACAAATATCATAGAATAAATTTGAGATGAATAATATTTATCAAATAATATAATATAAATAATCACATGAACATTAATATTATTGATGGATTTCATAACTATACAAATAATCACATTGGAATGAATAACTAATTTTATAATGATGTAACACATAATGTCAGACATCATAAACATTCCATTGAAGCCTCGCATAAAGACATCATTTATAAATGGGAATTTTATTTCCAAATACCCAACCTCTTTCATCTCATGAGATCCACTGATTCATCACAGGGATATGTAATTTAAGGCCCCACCCATCATATATTATTCCCATATAATTCATCAATTGAATAAAAAATACAACCTAATTTACTTACATAAATAGTCAATAACTGTCTTCATAATATGTATTAGAATATTAAATGTCAATACATTACCCATTAAAAATTTTCATAATCCATATAGAGATATATGATGGATGGAATCATTAGATAATATCCCTAAATAATCATATTATTCATCAGTGGGTGTGGAAATAGATAAAAACACTTTTAAAAGATTATTAAAATAGTTATTGAGGAAACACTACTTCATATAGCTCAATATTTATCACTACAAATTATTAGTAATTTTTAAATGGGATGATAAAGGTGGTGAATTTATCAGGGTAAATTAAATTCACTGATAAATGTTACCATTATGTGTATGAAAAATCATTGATAAACACGCCCCATTATCGGTTTTTCCGAACACTAATAAATGTACCTTTTTCAATGTTTATTGAGTGCTCCAAAAGGATGGCCTTTATAATTTCTATTTTACCAATGATAATAGTTATATTACAAAATAAAAATTATATATCCTAAAAAATAATTTATTTCTATATTTATATTGTTATAAATATAATTATTTTTTTAATTATGATTTATATAGTACTAAATATATATTTAAACTTAAAATATAATATACTTACTGATAAAAATATTATAAAATTATTAAAAAATAATATCAATTTTTAATTTTATAATTATTATTTAAGGACAATCAATTAATAACAACGGGATGAAGAAAGATAAATAAATCAATAAATGATTTATGATATATTTAAAACATGAGTAGAACTTCATCTGGCCATAACTTTGGTTTTGTTTGTTCGTTTGGGCTCTATCACAGTTGAAATTTAATATTGTGAAATGGTTTATGAGATTATTAACTTATTAATCTCAATTAATGTTTTTTAATGTTAAAAAATTGAATAAAAGGATTTTGAAACGATGTTTTTTTGATACATTAATTTTTTAACATTTAATGAAATTTCAACATGGTTTTAAGAGGCCTTCTTATATTTTTTTAATGGATAATATTCTTTTTCTCAAGTATCACACTCATGTATATGATATAGTATATAAATTTAATGATTTTAAAATTCTTGTTTTATTGTTAATTATATATATATATATATATAAATTTTCATACATTTAAAAATTAAAATTTAATTGTTTAAAAAAATATTTAAGCATATTTACATAAAAAATATAATTGAATATCAATATATAATCAATATAGAAAAAGGTATTTATTATCAATTATATATATAAATAAATTTTTTATATGATAATAAGAATATATTTATTGAAATACATCATATATATAATCATTATTAATAACATTTATTCTTTCATAATTATTAAGATATTATGTTTAAATAAATATATAAATATTTTTTTATGCATCTGACACAATTTTGTAGATACATCATATATATGTATTTATACAATTATATCCCTAAATATATAAACTAAATTTTACTATTTCTATATAAAACTATATAAAATTAATATATTTAAACATATTATAGAAATATATTATAAAAACACATTAACAATAAATATGATTTTTATAAATACGTTATAAAAAATTATAATTAAATGTATAAATATATTTAAATATGAATAAATTATACGTAAATATAAATATATATATATGTAAACAGGTAAACATATTTTATAAATGTATTTAGAAAATAAATATATCAATATATATTATTATATCTGTAAATAAATTTTTAGACAATATGATTGAAAATAAAAATAAATAAATAAATAAATAATAAAATATTTAAAAAAATTGGATTGAAAGATGATAAGGGAGGTCAGTTTTTGTAATTATGTCTGCAATTTGATTCCTTCCACAAGCATGTGGGTGTGTATTGTGCTTAGTGTTGATAAACGCGCTTAAAAAACTGATGAAAGGGTGGAAACATAGAAATCAATGATAAATTAGGGGTCAAGGCCTAGTGGTGTGGAAGTGAGGGCACTTTTTTGGAGTTTTATCAAAGATTTTTTAGTATAGATAATGGATACCATTATCAGGGTTAAAAAATTACTGATAAAGGCCACTTTCCTTTGTGCCAAAAAATATTGGATAAAAGTAACTTCTATCAATTATTTTTTTAATACTTATAATTTTTTATATAGTATCACATTTTATATAATTTATATTATTAATTTTATTTTTATTGTTCTTATCATTCCATCACATTTTTGAGCTAAAAATCCCATTTTTAGTGCTGAAAAAGTATAAATATGTACTAGAGAAATTACGATGTTCATTTTGAAATAACTTATTAAAATCTAAAAAATTCCATAAAATGTTAGGAATATTATTTTTCATTGGAATAAAACATGGAAACCTATGATGGAATATTCAAATCAAAGGGTATTCATGATGGTGATAAATCTATTCATGCGGTGTAAGTCAAAACAAATATTTCATCTACACCATCAATAAATAGTTACTCATTTGGAAAATTCCATGATGATTCATTTGATACATTTATATATATATCCAAAAATTGGTAAACATTAATTTAATAAATCATTTCATATTACCAAAAATACCCTTGAAATCATTTTTTAGAAAATATAGATATGTAAGAAAAATATTCTTGGACAAATAAAAAAATAAAGTCTATTTTCCTTAAAAACAATCATTTGGATATTCAGTACTTAGAGAGTGTTAAATTAAAGGAAAAATAATAATATATACAAATAAACATTGTATATGAAAATAAATTTTGTTTAATGTAGAAATACTGTATAATTTTCATAAAATAATCTCAAATAGAAATAACCTAAATAAAGATGAGATTGTGAGATTAACAGTTACCACATTAGTAAATATTGAATAAATATATCATTGAAAGAAATAAAAACAATTGAAACATTCAATTAAATTTTTTAAAATATATTCATAATATAAAATTTCTTTGAGGTAGTATAAACATCGCAAAAATAAACCAGTGGTTAATTTGAAATATGTCTCATAGAAACAAAAGTGTTGCTTGAAACCCTAAAATGATCACAATAATAAATTGAGAATTATTAAATGAAGAGATTATGTGTAAAAAATGTAATTAAATATATAAAAGATGAAATAAAACATAAAATAATCAAATTTCAATACATAAATAATTTGGTATACATATAGAAAACGACAAAGCAATATAACTCAATTAATAAAGCTGAGTTATGAAATCAATTAATTGGAGTCTGATTTCCTTTTTTTATACATTATATCATGTAAAATAAATTTATATTAATTTTATAATTTATTTGTATAAATTTAAAGGTATATTATCCTATTATAAAACATTTTCATTCATTTATTATTATCATTTATATATTTATTAATTCATTTCAATTGATGTTAGATGTTTTGTGGGCGTTCAGTTCATAATCAAATAATAACTTTTGCAAGGTGAACATGGTCCAAGGGTTCATAGTTACATAATATACCAAAGAATAAGCATTAAATAATTTTAATTTTTATACATTAAAAACAATTATATTACTTTTCATAAAATTTGGACAATAAAAATGAATCACATAACATTGTAGAATGGTAGTCCACGAGTGTTTATGAACGACATTAACATTTTAATGGGTGGAAATGTAAGTGGAAAGTAACATAATATAATTATATAATAATAAAAATACCATTTATATTATATATATTAATAAAATACCTCTTAATAACAATTATTATTAGGTGGGTATGATAAATGAAATACATCGCTTTGCGGATGTGGAAGCCTGCATGTACACATGAACATTGTTTTCATTACCTATATGATAGAAAAAGAGATGAAAAAGGGATGTAACATAATCATAATATAATTTAATTATAGTGTATATAATTATCATATTATATCATCATGGTTTAAGAATATTTTATGTATTTTTAAAAAGAAATAAAATGAAAATGTTCATTTAATAGCTATACCTCTTTTTGGAAAACCGCCATTAGAATATAGCATAAACCGTCTATGATAGACATTTAATGAGATCAGAGTCTCTAAGTAATGTTGAGGATGCTTTTCAAGGATTTTTAGATATTTTTTTAAATAAAAGGAACATTATGTGCGGGGAGTAGATGAGGGATTGTTTCCTTATATAACTGAGGAGAGGGGCACCTGTGAATTAATTAAAGTATTAAATTATATAAAATAACTATCAAGTTAAGGTTTTACCAAATTGATAAATTTCAAAAATATGGTGTATATAAGTTTAATTAATAAAGTGATATATAATTTATAAGATTTTAGTAGATTTTTAACTGTTATCCCTCAGTTTGAACCCCATGTTAACCCTATTTAATGATTTCCAAGATAATGAGATTTTTACAAATTATAGGTCTAGGATGTAAAGACCCGAAAAATTCAAGGAAGTGGTTTTTTCTAAATTTTCTTGGGATTTCTACAAGAATGCAGTTTCTGACGGTACCTACTTCCGAGGCCCGGTGTGCCCATAATATTTTTCTGAGGTTTAACTCGGGTACGTTCAGTGAACGAACAAGCGAGTTTTTTCTAACTTTTGAACTGGTGCTCAGAATCGAATTCATAGGGCACCGATAGATTTGCAGTGCCGGTAATTGCTTAGGAAAACCTTTTTCGGAGTTGCGTTTTCTCAGGTGTGGTTTTTAAATTTTTGGGTTAAGTAAATTAATAAAATAATTTGGTCGTACCATTTATTTTATTTGAGTTGTTTAACCTATGTTAAGTAGATGATGTGGGGCCCACAATATCCTACCCACTTGGTAGGATGTTTTTGAGGTGGGGCCCACATGAGCACCACCGTTTCTTTTCTTCTTAAGTAATGCACCCACACCCCCCTTTTTAATGATGTCCACTCTTAGGTTTATTCTGGTTAAGAAACGCCTCATTAATGTGGCGGTTTAAGCGTTGCAATTAATTCAATTAATTGTTTATTTCGTTTTTTAATTATAAAACACAATACTTGTGAAATAAAAATAAGACAAACCTTATTTTTGTTAGGCTGGTGGTGTTGAGAGGCTAGGGAGTTTTCACTCAGGCTCTGGAAGATCTTCTCTTCCTCGCGAAGAACGCGAAGAACGCGAAGAACACAAAGAACACCGGATCCTCAGAAACCAACGACGCTTCTTCCGTGACGTTTATTCCGCGACGCTTTTTCCGTGACGTGACAATCCCCCTTCCGCGACGCCTTCTTCCAGGACACGACGATCCCCCTTCCGTGATGCCTTCTTCCGCGACGAATCCTCGATCATCGAATTCGATGTGGTAGGGGTATTGATTCAATTAAATCTTTGTGATTTATACCCTCAGCATATGTTTATAATTGTCGGAAGCCTTTTTAAACCGCTAACGCGGTGGGTGCGGATCAACCAACGAGTCTAAACCCACCGTCTCTTCGTTCTTGGTGTGCAGATTGGCAGGCGACGATGAAGTAGGCCGTATGGGCGTTGTGAGGTCCTCGCAGTGAAGGACGGGTCCTGAGAGGGCCGTTGGCAAAGACAGCAGGCAAATCCGACCACCGGAGCTCGTCCGGTGGTCCGCAGAGCATTCTGCCGACGCGCCTCGCCGGCACGGCGGCGCCGGCAGCCGGCACCAGCCGGCCGCCTGGAGACGGCGACACCCAGCGCACTGCCGGGAAGAGCCGCCATGGTGCCAGGCCGCTAGTCCCGCGACCGCGCGGGACCAGAGGAGGCGGGACCCGGTGCACGGCCGCGTCCGTTGGTAAAGAGTGGCCCCACGAGGGGCCGCGTTTTATTTCAAGGGGGTGGCGCCCCCCTTGCGCACCGCTCGACCGTTTCGGCCGAGCGCCTGGCGACCGGGCCACGCCAGCGCGCCAAGCAGGGCCGCGCCCAGGTCGGTCCGGGCTGAGCCGCGCCAGCCGCGCCATGCCACACTGGCCGGTCCAGGCCACGCCCAAGCGGTACGGACCCGGACTCGGGTTGGGTCGGCCCGGGCCCGAAACCCCCACTTCCGGACCTCTTTCATTCTTTTGCCTATAACATGGTTTACGGACCTCCGATCGACGTACCGTCAGTTGCGTAGCAATCCGTGGATCAAGACTATTGTTTTTGTATATTACACTCAATGTTTCAGAGAACATTGGGTTCGGCCAGGTTGGTTTGTAAATGAAACCAACCGGGCCCTCGGAGCAGAAACGCTTAAAACATGAGCTCCGGACGTCCGATTGACGTGTCGTCGACATTGTTGGATTCATCTTAGTGAGACAGACCTTTTGGCTTACTCCACTCAAGGTTTGGATGCAGGTGGAGTACAGTAGGGTTGGTTTTTACTTAAAAACCAACCGGGACCCTGAAACGAAAAATCCAATAACTCTCAAACTGGGCGTCCGATTGGCGCGCCGTCTGTGACGTTGAGTTCCTATTGATGATATGGAACTTTTGGATACATCAACTCCGGTATTTGTGTCAGTTGATGTATCAGCCCCTCAGCTCATGGAGCGGACCCTCCCGAATGAGCTTGCTATGTGTGGGAACCCTAGAGATGGCTGCGACTGCGACGACGATGATGAATGTGCATAAATCCTCCATGGATTCGACAACGACGACTAGGACACTCAGCGATCCTACATGGATCAGTGCTACCGATATTTTGTGGGTTCGATCCTATGTGGGTCAGCGCTCAGTGGTCCTGTGTGGGCCAGCGCCTACAGATCCTGTGTGGGTCTGATCCTGTGTGGGTCATTGCGGGGGTTAGTTATCTATCGATCCTGTGTGGCTCAGATCCTTTGTGGGACATTGTGGGGGTTAGTACCTATCGATACATTGTGGGTCTGATGGCTTAGATGAATCAGTGGCTACATCTGATCATCTTTATCATTATATGAAGAAGTATACCCGTGTGAGCTGAATCATGACTTTCTTTCCTATGTGGATTGTGTTGGGCTATCCTGTGTGGACGTGATCGAAATTGGGCTCGGATGTTGGAGCCGAAATGGAAATTGGTGACTTAGGTATATGTATGGGAATATACCTAAGTAGTGCCGGATGTTACTTCATGATTGTATCTTACCTTTTTTGATTATCATTTGTGGATTATGGAAGACCTTAGGGGGTCTTGGGGTCCCTACTGAGTAGCTTAATATCACTCCTGCATGGGCTATGCCTGCACAACGTTGTGTTGGATGCAGACGACGGAAAATGCTGATCGCGGTTGAGGCTTGAGGAGCAGAACAGTATCTGGAGGTGGACCACTGGGCGGGACTTACTCGGAGTGGACAGCTGGACCCGAGGAGCTGTGGAGGCTATCTGTACCCACCCTTCATGTGGGACTTCCAGTTGACGTCTCCACATTGTGGTTATACTTTCAGTTGCTCTTTTCCCTTTCCAGTTGTACTTTACATTCAGTTTGGGTTTGTATTCTGGCCCACTTACTTTTCTGCACTTACTGTTGTACCCAGTTTTTACTTAGTGTTTACTTTTGCTTGCTTGCTCTGTGGTGTTGTTTACTTTATAAAGGCAATGCCTTCCCTTTTTAATAGGAATTACGACATAGTGCTTGTCGCCAGCCCCTGGCCTATGGAAGGTGGGATTGGGGTAGTCACGGCACGTGCCCCGAGGATTGGTCGTGACAAATTGGTATCACAGGGTTCGGTTCTACCGCAGAACTCAGGACTAGGATCTTTTTATATGTGAAGAAATAGTGTTAAGAGTATTGAGTGTGGTTATAAGTCCAGGGAGTCTAGTGTTGGTGCGGCGGTTGACGTATCCGTACAACAGGACACTGACTTCTGATTTCCGACTTAATGCATGAAATCTTTGATTGCTTGTGTGTTTCAAGTTTTCTCTGTGATTACTTTATGTCAGCTCACCAGGTATACTGTTTTACCATGGCACACCAGTTTCTTTTTAGGATGTCCCCACGACGGCAGCCAGCTACGGTTCTGAGAGTTGTGCATGACGACAGCCCACCGAGCAATGAGGCCTCGGTACAGGGCCCTTTGACAGCAGAGGCACTGGTGGTACCACTACTCGCCGAGCCACTGATGCTTCCAGCCCCAGCCGCATATGATGCACCTCGCCATAGTGCACTGCACGAGTTTCAGTGCCAGCAACCGCCCAGGTTCCATGGGGAGACGGACCCTCAGGCAGCCGGGGATTTGCTGGAGGCAGTTGTACGTGTTTTCAGGTTAGTGAGGACACCAGCAGTCCTCATGGTGATCCTCGCAGCGAACCTCCTGCACGCGGCAGCAGGCAGATGGTGGAGCTTGATGATCCAGGTGCACGATGAGGCATCTCTCCTCTGGATGGAATTTGAGAGCCTCTTCTTCTCGGAGTTCGTCCCAGCCACCCTTCGTGATGTGCGCATCCAGGAGCTTCTACAGCTGCGACAGGGCAGCTTGACCGTCGCCCAGTACTAGGCGAGTTTTACTGATCTCTCGTGCTACTCGACATAGATGGTACGGGACCCATTCTTCCGGGCCCGGACATTTGAGCAGGGATTTAGGCATGAGATCAGGGCATCATTGATCTCCCTCAGCATCCCGACATAGGCAGGGGTACTGGAGAGAGCCCTTATAATCGAGAGCTTCCTTGTTGAACCTGCATCAGCAGCGAGACCTACCGCAGGGCGGCACATAGAAGAGACTTCTACAGCAGGTAGTCAATGGATGACACATGAGTCTAGGCAGACCAGACTCTCAGGCAGACGACCAAAGGACACTGGCTCCGCAGTGCGGGGCACACAGTGCAGAGCCAGTCTTTCAAGATGTAGACAGTGCAACACATGTGGTGGGCAAGGCCACATGGCTCGTGACTTCCTGACCAGCCGTGCCGAGGAGCAGCAGACAGTTGAGGGGCCACCCAGGAAGAGGCATAGGGTCGACCGTAGCGGTCCGCAGGGAGCAGGTGGACGAGGCAGAGGAGCTGGCCGAGCAGCAGGTGATGGGCGACGCTTTGAGGATCTACCACCACCACCACCAGAAGGCCCACCCCGACCCTAGGGAGCTGGCGGGAAGAGATAGGCACAGCTCTAGGCAGCGGAGACCTACTACCACGGCGCGACTGAGATGACTCTAGGTACTATCTGTGTCTATTCAACCCTTGTTGTAGTTCTTATAGACACAGGAGTGAGTCATTCTTTCATAGCTGCTGCCCTTGTACGGAGTTTGGAGATTCCGACAGAGCTGTTGGCTCGATCCTTACGGCTAGAGACTTCTACGGGAGCAAACTCGACGATTACGCACTAGTGTCGGCAGTGTGAGCTTACTCTAAGAGGCGAGAGCTTCTGTTGGGATCTTCTTGTAGCGGCATCGAGGCTTTACGACTTTATCTTGGGCATTGATTGGTTATCTATAGTCCATGCTCAGATTGACTGTATTAGGCACAAGGTGCGATGTGTACGCACCGACGGGAGAAGGTTCACCTTCACCGGTGAGAAAGGAGCCTTCGCAGCACATGATAGACTCCCGCAGAGGAGAGGACAGCCCATCACTCATCAGTTGGTTACCGTCATCCTATGATTAGTTGACGTGCATAGTCCTCGTTTTCTTACAGTGGTGGATTAGTATGTGGACGTTTTCCCTGACGACGTTCCAGGACTACCTCCTCGCAGAGAGGTAGACTTTTATATTGATCTATACCCCGAGACAGCCCCGATATCCACCCCATCATATCGAACGGCTCCTACCGAGGTTCGAGAGCTACACGTACTGTTGGAGGACTTGTAGGGAAAGGGATTCATCTGACCCAGTGTTTCACCCTGGGCTTCCCCGATATTGTTCGCCAAGAAGGCGGACGAGAGCTTGCGACTTTGTGTCGACTATTGTCGCCTGAACTAGGTGACTGTGAGGAACATGTATCTACTACCGAGGATTGATGAGCTATTCGATCATCTCAAGGGAGCCCATGGGTTCTCGAAGATAGACCTTAGGTCAGGCTATCATCAACTCAGAGATCGGGATGAGGACGTGCAGAAGGCAGCCTTCAGATGTCGGTATGGCCACTATGAGTTCTTGGTTATTCCATTCAGCGTAACCAATTCTCCAGCAGTGTTCATGGTCCTCATGAACATGATCTTTCTACCATACCTCGATCGATTTGTCGTGGTTTTCAACGACGACATTCTGATTTACTCGACGACTGTGGAGGAGCATGCCTACCACTTGCGGGTTATACTGGACACACTTTGAGAGCACCAGCATTATGGAAAGCTCTCGAACTATCAGTTCTAGTTACGTGAGGTCCACTTCTTGGGACACATTATATCTGAGGCGGGAGTTTTGGTGGATCCTGCAATGATCGAGGAAGTGCTAGCTTGGGAGCCACCCAAGAGCATGACGGAGGGGCGGAGTTTCTTGGGACTTGCTGGATACTACCAGAGATTTGTGCCAGAATTCTCTAGAGTTGCAGCACCACTCTCAGCTTTAATGAAGAAGGGGAAACCATTTGTTTGGTTAGACAGATGTCAGTAGAGCTTCCAGAAGATGAGACAGAGGTTGACCAGTGCGCCTATCTTGAGGTTGCCGGAGGAGGGAGTAGGGTACGTAGTTTACTGCGATGCATCAGGGACTGGACTCGGATGTTTCCTGATGCAGAAGCGGGCTGTGATCGCCTATGGATCACGTCAGTTGAGGCAGCATGAGCAGAACTACGCTACTCATGACCTAGAGTTAGTAGCAGTGGTCTTCTCTCTGAAGATGTGGTGACACTATCTGATGGGCGAGCGCTTTAAAGTCTCTTCTGACCATCAGAGTCCCAGGTACATCTTCTCACAGAAGGACCTAAACCTGAGACAGTGGCGATGGCTCGAGTTCCTCTGAGACTATGACTTTGAGATAGTCTATACTCCTGGAAAGGGGAACGTAGTAGCCGATGATCTCAGTAGGAGGACGGGCATTCAGCTACATGGTGAGGCGACATAGCAGCTAGCCGCTTTGCAGATATCCTTCGTGGATAGAGATGGATCATCCTTTCTTCATTCACTCATAGTCACTCCTCCACTACTGCAGCGGGTCAGAGTGGCACAACCTGGGGACACCGACTGTGAGATGCGACGTGCGCAGATATCCTCAGGACATGCACCTAATTGTTTCTCTGTAGGAGGAGAGAACGATGTCCTTTTCAGAGGACGTACCTTGGTACCAGTTTCTTTACAGGAGGTGGTTATGAGAGAGTTTCAAACTACCCCTTTGGCGGTACATCCTGGCATGGCGAAGATGTACCAAGATCTCAGATGACAGCACTAGTGGCCGTGCATGAGGAAGGTTGTGGAAGAGTTCATTTATCGATGTCTCACCTGCCAGTAGGTGAAGGAATAGCACCAGGTACTAGCAGGCTTGGTACATCCCTTGGAGTTCCCGGAGTTGAAGTGGGACGAGATATCTATGGACTTCGTGATTGGACTTCCACGCACTTCTAGAGGTCACGACTTCATTTGGGTGATTGTCGACCGACTCACCAAGTCGGCTCACTTCTTACCCATTAGAGAGCAGGGCTCAGTGGAGAGCTTGGGACGTCTCTATGTTCAAGAGAATGTACGGCTTCATGGTGTGCCATCATCTATCATCTCCAATCAAGATGCTCGCTTTACTTCCCGGCATTGGAAGGGGTTGCAGGGGACGTTCAGGACACAGCTACGTCTAAGCACCACCTTTCACTCTCAGATAGATGGTTAGACGGAGAGGACCATTCAGACTCTCGAGGACATGCTCCGTGCATGTGTCCTTGACTTTGGTAACAGCTGGGAGGACCACGTACCCTTAGTGGAGTTCACGTACCACAACAGCTACCACTCCACCATTGGGATGGCACCATACGAGGCGTTGTATGGACGACTATGCAGATCACCGCTGTGCTGGACAGACCCTGGGGAGTCAGCACCTGTGGGACCGGAGATGGTCCAGGCCACAACAGAGAAGGTCAGGTTATCCAGGAGCGGATGAGGATAGCTCAGAGCCGGCAGAAGTCTTATGCTGACAAGAGGTGGAGGCCACTATAGTTCGAGGATGACGACCACGTCTTCTTAAGAGTCTCACCTCGGCGTGGATTACGGATATTTGGACGAGGCGATAAGTTGTCTCCATGCTTCATCGGACCATTCCTGGTCCTCAACAGGATTGGCGAGGTGGCTTATCACCTAGCACTACCACCTCAGTTGCACCGGGTGCATTACGTCTTCCACGTATCCCAGCTGAAGAGATATGTGCACGAACCGACGCATATCAATGACCGTGGGGAGAAGGAAGTTGATGATGGGGACATGTTTGCGGAGGTCCTGGTGGAGATTGAGGATCGACAGGAGCGGGTCCTACGTGGACGGTCGATTCCTCTTGTGTGCATCAGATGGCAGCACGGGAACCTCTAAGAGAGCACTTGGGAGCGGGAGGCTCAGATGTGTGCTCAATACCCATATTTGTTTCCCAAGTTTTTGATGTATCTTTACGGGGACGTAAATCCCTCAGTTGGAAGTGATGTAAAGACCGAAAAAATTCAAGGAAATTATTTTTTCCTTAATTTTCTTGGGATTTTTACAATATTGCAGTTTCTGAAGGCACCTAATTTTGTGGCCCGGGGTGCCTGGAAGCTCTTTCTGAAGTTTAGCACGTGTACGTTCAGTGAATGAACGAGCGGTTTTTTTCTAACTTTTGAACTGGTGCTCAGAATCAAATTCTGAGGGAATCGATGGATTCACAACGCCGGTAATTACATAGAAACACCTTTTCCGGAGTTGTGTTTTCTCGGGTGTGGTTTTTATATTTTCGGGATAAGTAAATTAATAAAATAATTTGGTCGCACCATTTATTTTATTTGAGTTGTTTAACCTATGTTAAGGAGATGATGTGGGGCCCACAATATCCTACCCAGTTGGTAGGATATTTGTGAGGTGGGACCCACACAAGACCCACCCTTTCTTTTCTTCTTAAGTAACGCACCTGCACCCCCCTTTTTAATGAAGTCAACTCTTGGGTTTATTCTGGTTAAGAAACGCCTCATTAATGTGGCAGTTTAAGAGTTGCAATTAATTCACCTAATTGTTTATTTCGTTTTTAAATTTTAAAACGAAATACTTGTGAAATAAAAATAAGACAACCCTTATTTTTATTAGGCTGGTGGTGTTGAGAGGCTAGGGAGTTTTTACTCAGGCTCTTGAAGATATTCTCTTCCTCACGAAGAATGCGAAGAACGCAAAGAACGCCAGATCCTCAGAAACCAACGATTCTTCTTCCGCGACATTTATTCCACGACACTTCTTCCGTGATGCTTCTTCCGCGATGCGACGATCCCCCTTCTGCGACGCCTTCTTCCGCGACGCTTCTTCTGCGACGCGACGATCCCCCTTCCACGATGCCTTCTTCCACGACGTGCTTTTCCACGACGAATCCTCGCTCATCGAATTCGACGAGGTAGGGGTTTTGATTCAATTAAATCTTTGTGATTTATACCCTCAGCATATGTTTAAAATTGTCAGAAGCTTTTTAAAACCACTAACGCGGTGGGTGTGGACCAACGAACAAGTCCGAACCCACCATCTCTTCGTTCTTGGTGTGCGGATTGGCGGGTAATGATGAAGAAGGCCACACGGGCATTGTGGGGACCTCGTAGTGAAGTAATGGTCCCGGGATGGCCGTTGGTGAAAACAAAATGCCAATCCGACCACTGGAGCTCGTCCGGTGGTCCGCGAAGCATTCCGCTGGCGCGCCTCGCCGGCGGACGGTGGCAGCTGCCGGCCGCCAAGAGACGGTGGTGCTCGGTGCGGCGCCGGGAAGAGCCGTCGTGGCTGAAGCCGCGACGGCATGCCGCTAGTCCTGCGACCTCACGGAACTGGAGGAGGCGGGACGCGGCGCACGGCCGCGTCCGTTGGCAAGGAGCAGCCCCAATCGGGGCCACAGTTTCCTTCAAAGGGGTGGCACCACCCTTGCGCACCGCTCGACCATTTCGGCCGAGCCGCCTGGCAACCTGGCCGTGCCCATGTCAGGCAGGGCCGCGCCCAGGCCACACCGGACCGCACCAGCCGGGCCGTGCCGCACCCAAGCGGGCCAGACCCGGGTCGGGTCACCCCGGTTCGGGCCAACCCATGGGGTCTCGGGCCGGGTCGGCCCGGGCCCCAAACCCCCACATCCGGACATCTTTCGGTCTTTTTCCCATAAAATGGGTTATGGACCTCCAATCGACGCACCGTCAATTGAGTAGAGATCCTTGGATCGAGGTGGTCGTTTCGGTATATTACACTCAAGGTTTCAAAGAACATTGGGTTCGGAAGGGTTGGTTCGTACAAGAAACCAACCAGGCCCTCAGAGCGGAAACACTTATAACTTGAGCTCCGGACGTCCGATTGACGTGCTGTCGACTTTGTTGGATTCCTCTTAGTGAGACGGACCTTTTGGATTAATCCGCTAAATGTTTGGAAGTAGGTGGAGTATGGTCCAGTTGGTTTTGATTTAAAAACCAACCGGGCCCCTGGGACGAAAAAGCCAATAACTCTCAGTCCGGGCGTCCGATTGACGCGCCGTCTGTGACGTTGAGTTCCTGTTGACGATACGGAACTTTTGGATACATCAACTCCGGACTATGTGTCAGTTGATGTATCAGCCCCTTGGCTCGTGGAGTGGACCCTCCCGAACGAGCTTTCTTTGTGCGGGAACCCTATAGATAGCTCCGACTGCGACGGCGATGACGACTGTGAACAAATCCTCCATGGATTGGACGACGATGACTACAGCACTCAGCGATCTACATGGATCAGTGCTATCGATCCTGTGTGGGTCCGATCCAATGTGGGTTAGCGCTCAGCGGTCCTGTTTGGGCCAGTGCCTACAGATCCTGTGTGGGTCTGATCCTGTGTGGGTCATTCCGGTGGTTAGTTACCTATCGATCCTTTGTGGGTCATTACGGGGGTTAGTTACCTATCAATCCTATGTCGGTCAGATCCTTTGTGGGTCATTGCGGGAATTAGTACCTATCGATCCTTTGTGGGTCCGACGGCTTAGATGAATCGGTGGCTACATCTGATCATCTATATCATCATATGAAGAAGTATACCTGTGTGAGATGAATCTTGACTTGCTTTCCTATGTGGATTGTGTTATGCTATCCTGTGTGGACGTGATCGAATTTGGGCTCGGATGTTGGAGTCGAACTGGAAATTTGTGACTTAGGTATATGTATGGGCATATACGTATGTAGTGTCAGATGTTACTTCATGATTGTATCTTTAATTTGTGGATTATCCTTTGTGGATTCTGGGAGACCTTAGGGGGTCTTGGGGTCCCTACTGAGTTGCTTATACTCACCCCTGCACGGGCTATGCCCACACTACGTTGTTTTGGTTGCAGACGATGGACATCCCTGATCTTGGTTGAGGCCTGAGGAGCAAGATGATACCTGGAGGTGGACCACTGGGAGGGACGTACTCGGAGCAGACGGCTGGACCCGAGGAGTTGTGGAGGCTATCTTTACCCACCCTTCAGGTGGGACTTCCAGTGGATGGCTCTACGTTGCGGCTTTACTTTCAGTTTCTGTTTTCCCTTTCCAGTTATACTTTACTTTCAATTAGGGTTTGTATTCTGGCCCACTTACTTTTCTACACTTACTGTTGTAACCAGTTTTTACTTAGTGTTTACTTCTGCTTGTTTGCTCTGTGGTGTTGTTTACATTATAAAGGCAATGCCTTCCCTTTTTACCGAGAATTACGCCTTGGTGCTAGTCACCAGCCCCTGGCCTATGGAAGGCGGGCTTGGGGTAGTCACGGCACGGGCCCCAAGGACAGGTCGTGACACATAAATTAATTATAAAATAAAATTTAACCATAATTTAATAATTATATATACTATAGACCATATACCACTAAATTAGATAAATATTATATTTATGTTACATTCTAAATCATTTACTAAAATATTATTTGACATAAAAAAACCAAAAAATCATTTTAAGAAATATTCAAATAATTAAAATTTTAAAAATATAAATATAGTAATGTAGTTAATATAAAAATATTTAACACATAAATAATAAATTATACATATCATTAAAATTCTTGAAATATTATAACTCACCCATAAAATATTACTTTATTGGATTTTATAATCTTTTAATTAATTTTTCAAATGCATTCACAAGCATTGTGTTGGTCTTGCTTAAGAATTTAAGGTAATTATTTCATCCCTGAAAAATTTAAAAATAACCCCATATAAATAAATTATTTATATTAAATATAAAATTTTATATTCATTCATACCTTATTTTTAGCACTTTTATAATATAAAAGGGATATTAAATTCAATTTAGTGAGATTTTTTATTTATCATTTTCATTAAAAAATACAAAATATATTATCAAATGAAAATGGCCCCATAAAATAAATATATTCAATGTTAAAATGAATATTATTAATTTATTCTAAAAATTAAATAAATGGATGATTTGGGTTTATTTTGAGACCTTATCCCACAATTTTATCCTTAATTAAAATGGTTTACCTTTATTATGGTAACAAATTATAACCATGGTTACCATTCATAATGAAAAAAAATAAATGTAGAATATTTATAAAATATTAAACTACAAATTTAAAATATATAATTTATTTTAAAATATTAATTTTATATAGGTTTAATAAATCAATTTTAATAAACATGTGTAAAATGTAATGAAAAAATAGTTTTTAAACAATTTCTTATTGATCGTAAAAATGAACTTCCACCAAAATAAAATACATTATTGATTACCATATAATTATTTTGATTATGTTTAATAATTTTTTTATTAATTTACATTGAATCATAATACAATATATAATTTTACTTCTAAATTAATTGATTTATAGAATATAACTCATAGTTTTACTAAAATTGCCTTTTAACTATTCACTAAAAAATAAATCTTCTCAAAAGATAGAAAAAATTTACCATAATATAATATTTAAATATTTATATAAAAAAGAATATTAATTACCTAAAATAAAATTTCTAAAAATAATATAAATTAAATATAATTCCCATGCCCAACATGAAATAAAAATCATTTTTGAAGAAAACATAATTTCGAATCATAAAATAACATTAATGAAAATTCAGTACTTATTTATTATTTATTAATAAATACATTTTTCATTATAAAGAAATTATATATATTTTTAATAATATTTTTATTCATATTCTTACCTGTAATTTAATTAATTTTTGGTAATTGTAATATTTAAATAATAATATTTTTATAGTATACTGGATTTTGCAGAAAACATGGTGTTGTGTGTTTAGAAAGATATTGAGCATATTGTTCTCCTCAATAAATTTAAGGAAGCTACACTAAAAATTATTTGAAGAGGATTTTCTAGAGTCTAGTCACATTCACTATATAGTTTAACACTACTCACTATTTAAATATTAGTTAGTAGGTTGATAAATTTATAAATCTGGCAAGCCAATGATAGTGTGTACCACCGATTCAACACAATGGTGATTTACCCTCATCCCATTTAGTACTATCCAATGTATGAATACTATTATCAACTATTTTTTAACAAATCACCTGAAATCCATGTCCCTCATTTCATCCATTTTCATACGTAATGATTTTGAATGACCATCATCCCAATACCCAAGAACCAATAAAAACACTAATCGTTGATGGTGTCATCTCCACCATATGACTTACCTTACAACACTCTTCGAGAACCAACACAATCATGTTCCAAAAAACCTCCTTAAAACACCCCTATTATTCACAAGAACTCTAATTTTTCATTATTACATGTGTCAGGACTACGCACTACTTCCACATCACAGCTTGGGTTCATCAATAAAAAAATCATTCCCAATATACTTGTAAACTGGAAATTCAAAGACCTGTCACTAAATCAATCATGACAATAAATAGATGTGCACCTAACCACATAAACCATGAATTTTAAAATATATTATCATCAACACTCACACTCATTCATTGAAAAGTGGTCCACTACAATCATTATCAAATTTTGTTACCTACAATCTACCCTAATCGAATTCAAACCTAATGAATGCATGATCTTATGCAACCAAATTGAACACCCTAACTCCACTCATAGGAGCCACATCACATCTATCCTAGGATCACATGCCTAACCCACTAGCTATTCTACACATCATTTTAGTCTCACTTAATAGTCTATGTCATACCTCATATGAAGGATAAATAAAAAATCACTCATGATCATCTACCCACTCTCCCAATGCACTACCCAAAATCAGATTTTGATAACTATAGGCACAAACATACATCCAATATTTCCGGACCACCTATTATATCCTACCTTTTTATCTAGATACAATTCCGATTTACTTTTGGTTCAGATGTTAATTAGTTCCCTTGTGGTTGTTTTCTTGGATTTGAATGGTTCTATGAGTTCTAAAGGTTTTTTTCAATATGTAGTTTAAACCATAAAACATGGATTTAAAGAATAAATCATACTTTTAATGAATTCTTCATGAAAAGACCTCACAAATCTAGCAAACTTGGTTTACCCTATAAACATGGAATTTATGGCGTTAATTTTCATTTTACACCATAATTCATTTTTATTAAGATCAGAAGAATAAAATGTATCGAATAAATCCCCTATTTAATAAATAAATATATTTGGTCAATTAATTAAATGGTTGATTCCTCCATTTTTCAATTGTTGACTTTAACCATGTTTCATTACTTACTCATCCCTTCCTTCTATTCCACACTAAAAACAATGGCAGAGATCTCCTTTTCTTCTTCAACACAAGCTTTCGTCATTCTCCCTTTTTTGAGAGTGGAATAACTTGTCGTTCAGAATGTTGGTTTCTCCTCAGTAATCTATTGACATTGTTAACTCTCATTTTCAGTTTACATCACCATCTTCGATGTTTTTTTGGATGTTATCTAATGTCACCTATTTATAAGGAATTCATGATTTTCGTTAATTTATCTAATTATAATTCTGATTTTTTTCCAATACTGGATTGGGAGTATTGTACCACCATAATGTGGTTGGTCTACTTCTTTTCCCAAAAGCATAGTTGTTTTCTTTCATGAGTCGTGATCCCATACAAAATAATTTCTAAACGATGGCTAATAACATTGATTTTCCTTAATTCAAATATTATATAGGTTATAAATGGTCCAATATTCCCTTTATGATGTTCAAGATCCTTTAACTAGACTATTTCCACCCATCTTTATGTGATCATTTAAATTCCCATGAATTTATAAATGATTATGTGACGAAATTACCTTTTATGTGGCCCTAACATGACTCCTATTGAAATGAACTGATTAAATTGATTGAATTTGAAATATATAACCATGTAAAAGGAAATATAGATAAATTGTAAAATGTTTGGAAGAAATATTTTCATTTATACTAAAGAATTAAATTATTGATTGATTATTACCATTGTAGGACATTATGATGGAAGTTGAGATTCAGTCAAGAAAGGCATTAGACCTGATGGTTCATTCTCTTTTAATGTGTGTTGTTGAACCTGACATTTCACACCATTTATTTAGATGATGGATATAATGATTCATGTTATCCTAGATGATGTTGGATTTGGTGTTTTACATCACTCATTGGGTTGAATATATGATGAAATTTTTATCATTGATACAATGTCATAGTTGATTCCCTTTTCAATATATCGATACACCTATGGATATGAATGGATTCATTAGTTACACATCAATTACAAGATATTATTACACACATATATATATATATAATACACATGTATACAATTATATACACACATATATAATGATGATACTTATTCAGAGATATTTCAGCTTAAGCTGAAGTAGATACAGTCAGACATGTGTCCACTTTGATCCCAATCCAATTAGTTTTTAACATACATAACAACATTATATTTTTAGACCAAAAAAGCACTCCATTTATATAAATTGAGTTTTTTTAATCTATACACAGTTGGTGGTATCATACTATGTTTTTCTCACACCTTATTAAGGCCCCCGATTAGTACCGAGAGAGAGTTCTTGGATGTATGTATGGACAAAGGGAAGCATCAAACTATGGGTGTATGATTTTCTATTATTGGATAAAGAATTGGAGTAGGGGACCAAGATTATGCTGAAAATGATATTGAATATATATTGGGACTTTTTTACATTTTTTTATATCATGTTTTATTTTCCAATTTATCTACATCCCATGTAATTCCCTTTTATGTTGAATCATAAAATAACAACATCGTTTATGATACTAGTATGAATTTATGCATATTTATTATTGTCTGGATGTTCTTTTTTTTAATTTTTTTCATTTATTATTCATCTAATTTATATTTATTCTACACCTCAATTATCCTCATTTATCACGGGGTATTGTATACCCACTATACAATTATAGAACATAGATACAATTAGTAAACAACTTTTTTATAAGTACGTTCACTTTAAGAAGGCTTGGTTACATATGAGTAAAGCAGGTCCAAGTCATCATAAAGTGGAATCAGAGCATGTTTCTTTTTTCCTAATTATAATATAGTTTGGGGTTGGTAGAAAGTATAAAAGGTTGTTTTAGAATATTGTCCAAATCATATGTCTCAGGGTAGCTAACCCACATATATGGAAAATCCTAATTACCTATTATGAGACATATTAATTTGGATTATTTTTATTAAAGTTGCATTGATTTTTCCATTTGGTGATACACATGATTTATGGAATTTAATATCATTGTGAGTAGTCATTTAACCCTTTACTAATATTTAATGGTGGTTTTCTCTCATGCATCATTATAAGAACTTGGGTATTCACATGCCATGAATATGACCTACAAATTTTATTTTACTATGTGAATTTTGTGACACATTTAATTGGTTAATTTACTATTTTAATGTACAATATACCAATATTTATTGAAAGAATAAAATAATGGTATTAATTAGAGTGTTTGAATAAATCTCAATGGGGTTTTAACATATATCATTATGATATAGCCTTAATTAAACAATTGTGTCTTGTTTGACCCATGGAAAATTTTAAAACATAGTCTAAAACATTTTTTAAATTTTATTACATGAATTCAATTGTTATTTATAATTCTAGTACTTCAATAAATTGGGAATGGATATTAATCTACTCAAATAATATAATATGTCTTAATAAATCCTGATATCATATGTAATGACCAATTATTGTTACATGCACTACAAATTACAAATTATAAAGTGTATGACTTTATAACATGGGAACAATTACTCATATAACTAGACCATGACAAATGTACATGTAAATGACTACAAACTTGAATAATTTTAAAACATTAAATAAAATTGTTGTAGTTAAATGGAACTTAAAAATGAAACATAAAGGGTATTTTCTTTTATAACTTCCAATTGAAACTCTATATACCAGACCTCGAATATGTAATGTGAGACCATGAACCTAATCTATGTTTATTAGTGGGATGTGGAGAGTGTCTTTCAAGATCCTTGATGACCATAATTATCACATAGACCATGATATATTAGTAGGAAGATGGTGGAAACTCCTATATTGGAAGGCTGTGGAACATTACTGTTTCTATACATGTGATATGTCATATTATTGAATCCAATTTTGAGGCACATGTTTGGAAATTGTAGATATATTATACCATGATGACCGCATTTCATTTATTAGGAAGGTATAGAAAACCATTTTATTGAGGTGGTGGACCATGAGAGACCAATTTTGCATAATGCAGTGCAACCAATGACACCTCTAGATATACTTAAGTTGTTCAATAGTGATATTTTGTGTGATGTATTCCTATGATTTATGGAATCATTATAGAGAGAACCATGATCTACACCAACTATGGAAGTGTTTATGTGAGAGTTTCAATAGTATCATCTACCTATGTTTTCAAGGGATGGTGGACCCAAATCTAATGATTCAGGTCACGAATCCATTATATCTATCATCAAAAATGTCGAGACACCTTTAGAAATAAGGGTTAATCATGTAACCAATATTCTGCAATATTTTTCTATGATATTGAGGGATAATGTTACTTAGGTTGGCAGCATCAGTATATGATCTACATGTATTTAAATACGTTATTTTATGACTATTTTCCATTAGAAAATTAGAGCTGAACAAGAAAAGTGATTTTTAAACTCACAACAGTGTGATATGTCCATGTGGGAGTGCATAGTTTGTTTCACATAGCCCTATTTTTTGCACTGACTATCACATGTGATGAGTTGATGATTGTGGGAATGTATGGGGACGAGATAATATATTCCATCCAATATTAGGTAGATATATTTGGTTTCACTATGGTTTGAAACATAGTGAACTGGGACCTCATCACTGAGTAGAATTTTAGGGATGCTAAATGTGTGGGCCAGGGTGGTTCAATGCGTGATAGGGAAGCAATTAATCTAGAATAAGGAAAAGATTCCTAGAGTATACTTGTGAGGCTAGTGGTAGTTAGATAAAATTCACTGATAGTTATGTTATATTACAACAGTGATGATGTTGAGATAAATGATACATGAGTTCAATAGAGTCCCATTTGAGTGATGATCCAATGACGGGCTGGGGAATCATCAACTTTTTTTCATGAAAATTTCATATGTATATAATGGGATATTTTCTACACCATCTCCCCCATCATGAGAGATATTAGTAGGTTCCCATCAGGAATGAATCTAATGAACTATTGATCATTTATGTTGAGGATTTGGTTATGGTCACGGGAACAAAAATTCAGATATACATCACCAACAGAGTGGGAATTATCAAGGTATTCTGGTTGTATCATAGGGATGTGGTTCGTGTTTGGAATATGTAGTCATAACAATATGAGAGGAGATGAGTGTCAGTCTTTTTATAGTTCATGTTATCATATTAGTATCCTCTACTTTACTATATATTTTATATGACATTGGAGATTCCAACTCCTTTATTTTTTTTGGAAATTATAGATTTTCTTGGTCTCAAGATTCTGTATTTTTGTGGGGTGATGGAACTCAATACATTAATGGGAATATAATCAGAATGGGTATTTTAGTTAGGAAACTCCATTTAGAGGTAGGAAACTTCCATATTATATGGAGCCTATTCATCATTGAGATGAATGGTTTTGAAATAATTATGTAGAAAAATTGTTCGGTGCCTTCCCATGTATATATTGATTATTATCATCATAGGGTATCCATTACAACACTATAGAGAATTAACTATACTAATAAGGTTGAATTGGATGTCTAGGTCAGTAAACGTTAACCCAATCATTATGAGATGCGATGAGTGATAGCCCATATTTCGTTTAATTTTCTAAATGTCCATGGAATAGGTCGTTCATATTTTTCTATTGTAGTGTATTTTTTGGGGATGTTTTCCATGATGATTTTTCTATGATACCAAACTAGAGTGAGGTAGATTTTACTTTTGATATATTTACAAAATCGCCATTACTTTCCATTACACCATATATTATGGCTACAATATAGTTGAAAGATATGATGTGGGAGCTAAAGGACATGGATACTATGGGGTTTATACCACCCAATACATCTTCATGGGGTTTTCCATACATTCCTTTAATAAATAGGATGATACCCTTTATATTTTTATGTATTATCATGGGTCGAACCAGAATATGGTCGTTAAACATTATCATATTCCAAATATCGATGAACTATTTAACCAACTTCATGGAGAGAGGGTTTTCTCCAAGATTGATTTGAGTTTGGGTTACCATTATTTGTTATTCAGAAAATAAGATATATCATGTACAATATTCCTTAAATTATATGTATTGTATTAGTATATGGTCAACTATTTCAGTTTCACGAAAACATTGATAGTTTTCATTGATATAATGACTCAGGTTTTCCACTTGTATCGAGATTATTTTGTGGTAGTATTCATGGAAGAAATCGTAGTATACTCGCATACTTGATATGAAGAATCTTAAACAAATTGTTATCATACTGTATAAATTTAGAGATAACTAATTGTATGATATTCTCATAAAATAATAATTATCCATCGACATGGTCAACTAAATGCAACACATATTATGTAAATCAATATTATATTTTGACTAATACAATGATAGAGCCTTGGTATCTAGAGAGGATACCAAGAAATTATTTGATAGATAGTGTTTATTGAGGCTTGATGGTTTTTAAAGTCACTTGTTTCAGGATTTATCATGATTCGAAGATCCAATTATAGTATTAAAAAATAACTGTGTGAAATCATTATGTTCATAAGAATGAGATAAAGCCTTTTAGAACATGATGGGTATTTTTACTTCAAAAGAAACCCAGATTGTACTTGATCCATGTAGAGGCTTTATAGTATTCTATGATTCATTAGGAATCAGTGTGGGAGCCATTTTGATGAAAGGATATTGATTCATGGAATATATGTACATTTAGTCGATACCACATAAGTTGAATTACCCAAAAAAAATCTAAATATTGTTGTCGTTATTTATATCTTTCATTTTTGGTGGAATTATTTTCATTGAGAGTGGTTTGTTTATTCAAATAATAAAACTACTCAATATGATATTCACAAAATGTGAGTTGAATATTAATAAATTGATATGGGTTGAATACCTATAGTGTTTTTAATTTTATATTACTTATATTGATGTAAAGGGAAATATTGTTTCAAGTGCACTATGTTAGAATACATAGACACAAGTAGTGCATGAAGCCATTTGTAAGTGGATGATTATGGATCTATTTTTCAAAGATGCAATTAGAGGTTCATGAAAATCATGAGAAACCTATACTCATTTAATTATAAATGAAATTTTCTTTTGTGGTTATAGTGAAGATGATTCAAATTTCGAATTCGGAGGCCTTGTTACTACATAAATGTTTCTCAAGAGAGGACCTGACACTGGGGGTTTTTATGGAAATGGATGATATTTTATGTATCAATGGGAATTTATAGGTTTCAAAGAATATATTAGAGTAGTTTTTGTGATAAAAACTTGCCTCTTCATGAGAATTCTATCTTAGTATTACAATGATGTACCATAACATAAGTTTTTGGAAATGGTGTTCAGGAATCAAAAGAGAGATACCTAGATTTGATACTCTATATTCCTTTGGATATTAGGTGAAAGGGGAACACCAGTGAAAAAGAGTAACCTTATAACCATTTTCCAATCTAGAGTGGAAATGGGATGACATAACTATGGACTTCGTAATGGTTTTACATCGGTCACCTTGATGTAGTGACATAGTATGTGTTACTGTGGATATTTTAAAAAATGTTTACCACAGAATACTTATTCAGGAGATCATTTATATGGAAAAGATAGGGTGTCTATATGTCCCGGAGATCAAACTCATGGATGGTGTTCCACATATCGTCACATAGAATTGGGACACTCATTTCACATAATGGAAGTTGAAATGGTTTAAATTGAAAAAGGTTCAAAATTACACACAGGTACATCCTATTACCCATAGACAGGTGGGAAATCTGAGCATAAGATACAATTGTTATAGGACAAGATCTGATCATGTGTCCTTGATTATGGAGGTTCTTTGAAGAAAAAGATATAAATATACCTCAGTAATCATATAAAAATAAATTCCATGAAAATATTCATAAAGACCCTTATGAAGCCTTACAGGGTAGGTCATGTCATTCACCCATATGATGGATATGGATTGAGTGGTTTTAATTCTGGGAACACCTCTAATTTAGGATACATTAAACTAGGTACAACTTATTTGGATGTATATGGATACAACTCAGTGTCAGTACAAGTCTTTTGCCGATCACTATCAAAGTCCTCCAGTTTATGGGGGTGAGGATCATGTTTTCTTGCGTATATATTCCTACATAGGTAATTGATGAATATAGAAGAAGGGAAAGTCATCTAATCATTTCATTAGACCTTTTTTTGTTTTGGAGGAGTTATATAAATATCTCAAATGATTTCACACCCTTTGAGATACAAGGTTATGCCTGATGTTTTTCATGTTTCTCAATTACGTAATTAGCATTCAGTCCCATATCATGTATTTCATCCTGATGAGGTTTATAGGGATTTTGATGCTTATTTTGAAGAAAACCCAATTTTTTTTATTGATTAGAGAATGAAGGATCTCTTAGGATATTCAGTTCCTCTAATAATAATTTTATATAATTACAACAATATATAGGATAAAAACTTGGATTTAGAGGCTGATATATGTTCTCAGTGGCTGAAGACACTAGTTGATGATGTTTTAACACCCCAAAAATGGAACTCAAGGATTAATTTTTTTAAAGGAGGATAGATTGTAATTTCATCCATTTTATCTAAGTATATATCACATTTAATTATGGTTATGATGTTAATTGTGTCCTTGATTTTTATTATATATTTTTCATAGTTCAAAAAATATTAAAGGATTGGATATATTAAATATTAATTCCATAAAATAAGTATTTATGATTTAAACAATACTTATTTCATAATTTCCATGAAGAAGATCTCATAATACTAGGAAGACTGTTTTATTTTTTAAAAATAGAAATTATATCGTAAATTATCATTTAAAATTGTACATCATGTTTGTCCAAATGGGAAATGGTAAATTTACAACTTACATCCCCTATTTTCATTATAAATTATCATGGGTCTTAATTAAAGGGAGACATTACCCACTTTTCCCTTTTTGGATTTAACATTGTTTTTTTGTTTCTTCTTTCCCTCCTTCTCTCAAACACAAGCTATAGTGGTAGAGAGTTCCTTTATCATACAACCGGAGCTTTGAGACTCCTCACTCATTGGATATCTGAATCACTCATCGTTCATCATTTGTTTACCATTATTTATCATTTTAATATATTTACATTCTTTCTCATTTTATCTCTACATCAATGGTGTTTTGCTTTTTGTGTGACATGATTTACACGATCATCTTGATGTTTCTTTTTTTCAATTATTCCCCCCACTCTATACTAGATATGTGGAATATACTAAACAATGAGTTATCTAAAATAATAAATTAAGTGATCTAGTATTATTTGTTAAATATTAGTTTTTTTTATATCATGTGTTATTATAATGAAGGATGTACAATCTTCATGTTTCATTAAGAAAATATGAATCTACATAATTGAAATTTTAGATGTTCTACATATAATCTTATAAATCCTTATTAATATCAGAGATCATAATCCTCGACTAGTTCAACCTATTTGGGCGTGCTAATTTAAATTACCTGAACATAATAAATGATATATGTGGAAAAAACCTTGTTAGTTTACTTGGTTTGACTCTTATTGAAATGATTTAATAAAATTCAATGAATGTGAATTTTAAAAAAATTCCATGTTACCATTATAAAAAATATTATGGTTTAAATCCATCTTTTTAAATATGTAAAATCATTAAATGCGTGAATGATTCTTACTATTTCATGAAATTATGATGGTTTCTGGTACATGTTTAATGCTAGTGTTGGACATAACGCTTCATGCACCTGTGATTTGTGATGTTGGACATGATGACTCACATTTTTCGTTGAAACATTGGAAATGAAAATTCATGTTCCCCAAGAGGAGATTAGCCAAGGAGTTTCACATCACACATTGGTTTGATGCATATTATGACATATGTATACCTAACTGAATTCATGGAATAATTCCCTAATCTTCAACTCGAGACTGATATGGTTATGCAGGGATGCCTTTGTTACACATTGGGTTTGGGATAGAATTACTTATATATATATTTGTCTGTTTTTAAATATAATACATACATACATACATACATACATACATACATACATACATACATACGTACGTACATACATACATTATTATATATATACATGGGGACACTTTATAGTAATATATTTGCTTAGGACAAATACAGTATATTTATCTGAGTGTCCTCTAGGTACCCAAGCCAAAGTTTTTAAAACTTACATTACTTCATTATATTTATTAAAAAATCACATCACTAATTTCATGTAAACTGGATGTATTAATCTAGAAAAAATTGGTGGTGTCCTACCAAGTTTATCTCACACCCTAACTAGGATATCGATTAGTTCCCATATAGTCTTCAACGATTCATGTAGGGATAAAGGAAAGTGTCCTACTATGGACACCTTATAGTATGTGACATGATAGAGTATGGGAGCAGGGGACCATGATTATTATTGTGATGATATTGGATTTATATTTATTCTTTTTTCATTTTTTACAACATATTGTATAATAATGTTACTCTATATCTAGTGTGCTTACCTTTTATATAGCATTATGACTTGGAATCATTTTTTATGATACTCGGTACGTGATTATGCCAGTTTATTATTTTCTAGACGTTCTATGTTCACTGTTTCCTTTATTATTTATTCCAATGGTTTATATCTATGTTATACGTCTATTCTCCACTATGATAATGAAGCTGTAGTCTACCCATCAAACAATCATAGAACCTCATTTCTAGTTGTATCCTTTGAAATATGTGGTGATGTCTATAAGACAATGTGGCCAAGAGGGTTTTGATACCTATGAGTAATTTGGGTTCAAGATGTCACATCCCTAAACATAGATATCATAAAATCTCTAGGTACTTCACATCTTGAATTCCCTAGCAATGACACTCATTCTTTTTCTTAACCCACTCATAAAACCATAATTTTTTATTTAAGTGGTGTTCCATAATTTAGTTATATAGGAAATTTCCATATAGGTTAATGTTAACAATTTTAGTAACCTACCCCATATCTTCGATGAAACTAATTCTCATACATAGATCACCTATCAGATATATTATTCCCCCATCAAGTCATTATCAAGGCATAAATTCTCACTCCAATGAAAAATAGGTATCTATAGATCCCTTGATAAAGGGATTATATTACCATCATAGAAGATCCTCCCATTATAATGTCTTCATGACCATCCATCCAAAGGAAACATACCATATTACAACTTAGTAAAATGACACCAATATGTTATATGGGATAAAATCATATACATTTTTGTTGAACCTCATTACAACATTAGCTACATACAATCCCATGTATGTCTTTTGAATTGTACATGCCAACCATGATTCATGTTTGATACCTATTCCCACCAAAACCTTGGATCAAGACAAAACAAAAATATAAAATACATAAATTAAAATTGAATGTATATCCACATCTTAACAATGAAATACATACTTCAATCACGTCACTATAGTAACCATGGCTTCCCATCAGAAAATTATTCGCATTACCCCAATATGGGGTCTACCATACACTGTAAAACCCCCTAAATCACATTTCCACCATCCCCCTATTTTTATGACAACAAAAATAAATGATAAAACCATGTGACTCTTTTTCTCTAGGATATTCAACAATACAAGAGGTGTTTCCACCACATAATCTCAAGCATATCTTCACACATACCAGAGGCTTCTAAAAGAAGATATGGAAGAAAATATTCCTTTTGCAGTCTATTACATCAATATAATTTAAATTAATAACAAAAAATAACCATAAAATATCCACATAAGAGTATGATAAATAAATTAACAAATAAAATAACATGCAAGATTTAATAATACAATACATATCCAAAAATTCTACAAGGATGATCAAATATAAAAAATAGATAAAGGAAAGAAATATGATCATTTCCAGTACATTAATCCTTAGGCCGCAACCCAATATACAATCACTCAATAATCTATCAAATATGGATCTTACGTATGTACAACTGTTCATCCTAAAAGAATATGTAAATCTTTCATGAACAGCATAACTACCCATATAGTGTGTGGGTTTATAACATAGTAGGGTCTCACCAGACACCCATAATATATTTCATTATATGTGTGTACATTGATGAGTTATATAAATACCATAAAGAAACATTCTCGCTTGGTTTTTGTGTTCTAACCTAGCCACCACAACACCAGAATCGAAACACAAACCCATAAGGACACTGTGTGATAACTAGACCACCTTGATTCCCAAAAATTCCTTCTTGGACACCCTATAAATATCCATTCATCTCAATCAATCACCAAAAAAACCTTGCACTCATCACAGGTATATGGGTATGGAATCATCCATGTATTGACTAATACATGAACGGGTAATTTAATGTCTTTTGTCCAATCTCTAGACTCACCACTTCATGTAACATGGTCCAATGTTCAACACATATCCTAAAAAATTTCACTCTTATTGGGGACCATTTATCTTGTTTTTATTCATAACTAGGCCACATATCACTCATTGAAGACCTTTCATCTAATCATAAATCCTTAAACTTCCTAGACCCATTTTAGACATGGTATCCCATCAATCTTTTCAACATCACATCACATCTCAGATCTCGTCTCAATCATGTCAGTCTAACATATATTCATCTTGTTAAACTATATCACTCTTGGATTCCAATCATTCCAATGTTGACCATATCACTCACAGATAACCCAGACTCATCCTAGTGAAACTAAACCACTCTTGGTCATCTAGACATATTTCAATCCAACCAAAACACTCATAGATAACCCACCACCATTTACAAGATTTTCATTATCATCTCACGTTGGGAATTCTATCTAATGACATATTATATATGTCAATTCCAAGCCACAGTTCCCATCACCCCCATGATGAATCTATCTCCAATAAAATTAAAATTAAAATAGGCCTGAAACCCTTCACACAACTCTCTATCTTATCACATCTATGATTATCTCTCAGTTCGCCTCTCACAACATAACACATATCTCATCAACCATCATGGGGAATAGTTGGGTCTTCATGACCCAACATGATCTATTATCATTGAAAATATCTCTCATCCATCATCCTTGAAGGAAACCACAACATTTGGGCTCAACATAACCAAATGATTAAGTTGTAGGGACAAAAATCTCTCATATATTCTATTATAATCATTAATGTGAGTCATAAAAATTTTCAATACCCCCCTGGGTTTCATCACACATCTACTAAGAGAGATTACTCTTTTGATAACCTAGAGAAAACCCCTATCCAGCATAAAAAGCATGTCCTAGAGGACTTACCAATCTTAAATCACACACCAAGGCCCTCCTCTTCCCATAGAAGGTATTTCCCAGTCATGTAGAGATGGACAACTATCTTTCCCATCGTTACTCAGACTCATGCCTTGAATTCCTCCCCACTGGCCATAGGATCTCAACATAAGATATTAAATATCTCATATCCCTTCAAAGGGATACCTATATGTATTGTTTCTCCTTATGTACCACCTTCACCCTTTAAGGAAAAAGACTTTAAGAAATCCCAATTTACCCATGGTGTTTAAAAGAACGGATCTCATCCCGAGTGAATCAGTTAAACCACGTCATCATATATGGGAACTCCCATGATACTTATTCTCCATTCTTACAGTATTGTAATTATAGAGGTATTAAAAATCATAAATAAAAATCTATATGAAATTGTATCATAGGGTCCAACTACCTGAACCATGGAATTTATCCCATGTTATGATTTATCAAGACTCATCCAAGCTCACAAATCCCAGTCCATGTTAACATGCACCAAGCATCATTCGCTCACTAAAACCTCAAAAAATGAGTTGAAATACACTTAAAAAATGTACCTAAAACATCACAAAAATGGAACACATCTATAGAAATGAAATTTCTAAATACATTATAAAGGAACCACACAAAAAATCCCCATTATGATCAGACAATTTTGTCCATGATTTCGTTAAATCATTATTAAAATCATCATCATTTCATCGTAACACACCATGAATCATTACCAACCATGGGAGATTGATGGAGGGATAACAGGATGGATAATCAGCTAAAAATGAAATATATCAACCCACATTTCCCATAAAATACTGATGTATATCTCACATGGAAATGATAAATTCTCCCCCATCCAAAAACACCACCCAACACACCATTCATGAAATGAACATGGGATACTTCCTTTGAACCAATCATACATTAGGAAACCTACCCATGGAAAACCCAATTCAAAATTAAAAAAAAAGTTTATTAAATGATATCATACGAGAACCCCTCAGCTAGCCGTCATTCATGGTCTGAAGGCCCATCGTGAAAGCTATTCACAGAATTAGTGAAACCTTCCATGCTGGGAATAACATGTAGCTACAATATGTATATCAGACAAACACTCAACCCTTCTAATACATCAAATAATGAACCCACAATACCATCCATTATCTAATCCAAATCTAAAAAGCATTAAAAATACTTCCAAATGGTTATAATTTTAAAATGAGCCTAAGTTATCAAAATGAATCCCTCACTAATCCTAGAAAACAAAAATCATAAAAAAAAACAACGAACCAAATATCCATAGGGCATTGCATGTGGATTAAAACTTATTAAAAATGATTTATTTATATTTTACCTAAATCATCAAGACAATATAACATTTTTTTCTTCTTCTTGAATATGGAATGTGTGTTTTGAATTAAAATGTCTATCTCAAATTAAAACACACAATTTCAGTTATATTTGGAACATAGTATGCTATATTATCATATTGTTAATCCCTACACATCACAAATCGAGTGTAGTTGTTTGAAGACAATAAGAGTATTTTTTTGGTCTATAGTGCGTGATGATCATTTTTAACTAAAATATAACATTTAAAATAAAAAAATAGATATTGGAGTCATTCATAGCACACATTCTATGAGATTGATGTCCAATTAATTATTACACTTCAAAAAAGTATTATTGATCATTTTAGTTAGTTACAAAGAGAATATGAATTTTATTTATCTTTGTATAGTGATTGACATTCATTTTGAACTAAAATGTCACATTTAAACCGAAAGCATGCACCCTGAGTCTTAATTGGAACATCATGTGTTGGATTTATATGTGGTTTATTTCCAAATGTCCGAAATGATTCATGGATCATTGTGATAAATTATAAAGAAAATATTTGTAAATTTTATTACATTTGAATATGTGATGTAGGTTTTAGAATAAAAGTTCACTTTTAAATTGAAAACACTCACTTTGAGTCATAGAAGGAACATCGTGTGCTTTATTTATGTGTGATAGATTAATATATGGAAAAAATGAAATATAAATCATTTTAGTAATGTATAAAAACATTTTTACTGTAATTTCGCTGTTTTTAGTGAGTGAAGCACATTTTGGAAAAAAATGTGACATTAAAAGTAAACCAATTACATTGAGTCATACAGGGACAATCCGATATCGAATTAGTGTGAAGTTGATTATTATACATAATGAATTACATTTGGATTATTTTTTTAATGTTTCATGGAAATGTGTGTGTGTTTTCTCACTTTTTAATATGTAATGTGTGTTTTGAGCCAAAATGTAAATTTTAAATAAAAAAACACCTTGTCATTCATATCCGCCACACTGTGTGTTATATTGTTATGAGGAATATTGCCTCAAATTAAATTGAATTATAAATAATTTTAATAATATATAATTACAATATGAGTTTGGTTTATAAATTTTTAGTGACTGTTACATGTTTTTTTACTAATATGTCACTTTTAAACTAAAATAATATTTTGATTCATACAGGAACACCATATGTTAAAATTATGTGTGGTTTATTCTTACAGGTAAAAAGTGAGTTATTTATTTCTTTTTAATTTATCATTATAATAAATTTTTGTTTCATTTATTTTTAGTGTGTCATTCATGTTTTCAACTAATATTTTACGTATAAAATAAGAACACTCTCTTTGAAAAATTCTGGAAACACCTTATGTTGGTTTGACACGTGGTCAATTCATAAACGTCAAAATTGACATATGGATAATTTTACTAAAATATAAATACAATATGAGTGTGTTTTCTAAAATTGTAGTGAGGGATGTACCTTTTGAACTAAAATGTCACTTTTAAACTAAAAACACACACTTTGATTCATAAAATAAAAACTACTTATTGGATTTAAATTAATTATTATCTTATATGTGAAAAACTATTTATTGATTAATATTATAAATTATCAATAAGATAAAATTGAATTATATCATTTTAGATTATTTGAAATGTGTTTTAGATAAATTGGTACTTTTAAATAGAAAACAAGGATTTAAAGTCATACCATGCACATCATGGATTATATTAACATGTAATTAACATTTAAACATAATAGTTGTTATATAAATCATTACCTAAAATATCATAAAATTTGAGCATATTTTTTAGTATTTAGTATAAGTATAGCGTCTTAAACTGAAATTCCAATTTGAAATAATAACATTCACTTCTATTCATGCCGACCAAAAATTGTGTGGGATTGAATTTCTATTAATTAAATCATGTCCAAAATTAATTAAGATTATTTTTATAATGAACTATTAAAACATAATTATGTTTACTTATTTTTTTGATGTATGGTGTTCATTTTAGACTAAAATTAAACTTTTAACTTAATTTATGAACGTTGTGTAATACATGTCAAACCATGAGTAAGATTGATATGTTATTTATTGTTACGCATAAAATTAAATCATTAAATGTTTTCATAATTTTTCATGAAAATATATGCTAATATTATTTATTTTCACTATGGAATGTGTGTTTTAAGATAAAATGTTACTCTGAGGGGAAATTCTAGCCTCAGACTTGTTTGAAAAAAGCATGAAGGGAGTTGAAAAACATTATAAAAGTTCCCCATAGGGAATAGGTTGAAATATCTACTTGTGATGATTTTATGACCAAAGCACCTACTATAATAAATCAAACATCTTGTTTTCTATCAGAAAAAATTATCTCTGCAGCATGTTTTAGAATTTTTTAGACCGAAATTGGGATTTTTATATCGATACTAAATATAAAAAAATCCAAGATATATCAATGGAGATAAAATTAAGTGGTACCTCAATGAATCATAAATAATAAATCATTCATTACTAATTTATTTTTTCCCAAGCATGATTTTCCTATGATGATAAAAAATGGCCTTCATATAGTGGTTGGGGTCATTATTTATGTTTAATATCATTTAGATTTTGAAAACCCACATCATTATTACTACCGGTTCATAACTTTGGGTATATCTCTATGAAAATGATCTTTTCCATCATAAAGGAACTTGAACTCATAATTTAGGCCTTTATTTCTCTTCAAAGGAAAACATTAATGGAGAAAAATCATTATAAAATTACTACATTACTATCTATATGAAAATTTACTAAATGGGTAGTAAATAAAAATGATAAGAAAAATAAATATGTAATATTTAAATAAAATAATTTTAAAAATTAATAGTGAATAAGTTTACAATATAACAATTCATTATCTATATGAAATAAAAAATATAAAAAAGAATGTTGATTATCTCATGATGATGTCTACAACCATTATAACAACATTTAATCCGTCCACTAATTTAAAAACAAACATACATACTTTTAAAATATGTAGACCAAGACTAGCCCTCATTATAGTAGTAAAAATAAATAGAAATATTATTAAGAAATATTATAAATGAAATTTTAATCATTATTAGAAATACCTCTTCTAGGATTATATTTTATAGATTGAATTTGATATCATTTAGAAATATACAAATTCAATGGCCACAATCAATTCCATTACATTATTTTTGTAATTGTAAACATTTTGAGAAAGATAATTAATGTATTTTGATAAATGTTTTGATAGTGAAATATTATTATATATACCTTAATATTTATATATCTATAGAATTAAATAGGTTTCTTATGCTCAATTTTCATCCTCAGAATATGATTTTTACTGTATTAAAACATCACCCTATAATAAAACATTATTTTTGAAAAATAATATAAAAAATATAATTTGATAGTTAAGTGTACAATGTTTCAAATGATGAATGTACATTAATTAAAATTGATAAAGGCCTTCATGTTTGGGCTATTTGTTGGAAATCCATGATTTGAGTCCAAAAAATAACTTTTTGGAGTATAAGAATTGTTTGTAAAAAGCAACCAATGATTCCTAAATACCAAAAAATGAATATGTAAGGAAATAAATGAAAAAAATTATTTTTTTATATTGTTGAGTTCTACCCCTAAATATTGGGTATTAAGAATAGTTTTTCTCTAATAAGTTTCTTTTGAATCATCATGGCTAATTGATGAACTGTAAGTTCAATTTCATTTTTTCTATAAACCAATCTTTTTTAGATGTGATGTGGGAAAAAATATGTTAGAAATTTCTTTCATAGGGTTATACCTTCACATAGTAATAATATATATGACTATTAATAAATAGAATAGTACATATTTTAAATAAACATAGTAGATAAATTATTGGAATATAAATTATGAAATTGTATCTCATATAAACAGCAAATATTGTGGCTCCCAACTATCTATGTTATAGAATTTCATATATAATCTTAAGACAAATTATTTCTAGAATTTCCTATTAATAATTTGTTAATAAAATTCAATATACACTATATTATTATCTTTGAGTTTTTATATTGATGAACTTGTAATACTAGTAAATGTGGTAGTCAAATTGGTAGTCTAAAGGAGCTATTGAGAAGCCTTTTAAATATATTAGTTGATCCTTTAGATTGTTTTGATTCTAACATCAGTTTCCCCTTCATTTTCTCATTATGTAATTGGATTCCTTTGTTTGTACCTTTTTTAATAAATTGATAAATGTTTTACATAAAAAATAAATTAAAAAGGGCATACATCTTTTCATCATGTCACATTACAAGATTAAATAATCATGTTATGACGGTTTCAATAACTAGTTCAACCATGTGAAATTACATACTATTATGGGGAATCACTATAATAATGATAATATTATGAACTTCATTAATCCCTAACCTCACATAATATTTTGGATGTTACTAGATGGGAAGAATTTATCCTTGAATATTGTCGGATATAACCATTTCAACATGGATATGGGTGGGTACTAATAAATAAAAATCACAATATATTTCACCGTATATTATATTAGTACAGGTAATATATTAGTATCATTCGAATTCACATTTTTTAGAAACAACAATATTTTTTCTGATGCTTTCGCCCGGGCATGCACGTCCGTCTCGTTCAGGGACGAGGGACATCGTTTTTGATGCCCTGCATTCCCTCTTTCCAAAGGTGGGTGGCATCCATTCATTGTTTGGGGAAGTTTTATTCTTGATTGAAATGGGATGATGGGATGTTGGTTCTTCCTTCCATGGATTCCTCCGCAGAACTCGTCACCTAGTCCGGATCTCCCTTTAAAATTAAGTTGTGGTTCGTGAATCTTGTTCCCAGTCCCATATCATCATGGATGCAGTCTAATTACACTACTTCTGTCAAAACATTTCATGGGGTCTTGACAGGGTAGCAACCTTCAGTTGGAGTAGATGAAAACATAAGGCATGTCCGGGCATCTCTCGGTGCGTGGACATAGGAGAACATGTATTCTTCCTCAAAAGAGGCCATCTCAAGAGTACAGAACCTGAGGAATCCCACGTCAGTCATGTGGTATCTAATGCCAGAGGCATGTCTTTGAGTTTTTCCTCAACATACCATGATTAACACAGGGTACTCCACGAGTTTAATGTCTTGCGGAGATGGTTATGGAAAAGTCGTGTCTTCTATGGTTTTCCTCAGTCATCTCATGTTTATCACAAGGTAGCACGTGAGTTTAACGTCTTGTGGAGATGAAATGGGCATGATCAGAATGTCCCATATAGACAGATCAGATTGGTAGATCCCCTGGAGGGAGCACCTGGAAGATAGATGGATCAGAACACCTAATGAGGACATATCCAAGGTGGTGTGCCCCATGGAGGAGAGATGTCACACCGTAATGGCTGATCTTGACACCACTGAGGATGGATCTGGGAGTGTTTTCCCTAGAATGGGGGACACCAAGGTTTACCATTAGCTGTGATTGAACCTCATAGAGGTTTCCTACGTACCATATGTAGAATACAGGGATCAAAACCCACGTTGTTCGAATGGGTGATGAATATGGGTATACAAAAAGGACAAAGACCTGGTTACATGTTGGGGCTTACGCGTGGATTGTGGCCCAAGTACTGCTAGGAGCAGCGAGAAGGTGGATGTCATGATGCCACCGGGATGTGGCAGCCCGGGTGATAAAAAGGATGGATGGTGGAGAGTTGAATGGAGGGGAGGGGAAATGAGATGGGACTGTCATGAAGGTGACTGTAGTTTTGGTCTTGAGCATTGAAGAGACTTCCTACATATCATCGTGGTAGGGAATCAAAGTCCGTGTAGTTTGGTCACACGATGGGACACTTAAAGAGGCGGCCAGTGATAATGGACAGATGGATAAAACCCAGAAGAATTGGAACCTTTGAGTTAGGGCATGATCTTCTCAGAACACATGGGATTGAGGGATATATCAGGATGTGACATGGGTGCTGGGCTTGAACCTCATGGAGGATTCCTATGTATCCTCGTGGCAAGGAATCGATGTCAACATAGTTCATCTGATGATGGATTGCTGTCGATTGGGGATTTCAATGTCTTACTACTGGATGAGGTTGGAATGGCTTGCCGCTGGATAGAGGTGTTAATGGATTATCACTGGATGAGGCCGTAACTGCTTACCGCTAGATTAGGATTTCAACGACTTACTACCAAATTGGGATTTCAACGGCTTACTACTGAATAGGGATTTCAATTCCTTACCACCAAATAGAGATGTCAACGGCTTACTGCAGATTGTGGTCACAACAGCTTACCGTTGGATGCGGTTTCAACGTCTTAATGCGTATTGAGTCCCACAGTTTAACGTCATGCTGGACGGGGGTGATCCGAAGTGAAAGGGGGTCGTAACTGCTGGGTGTTGGGCTTGAACCTGATAGAGGCTTCCTACGTACCTTACCTTAGCAGGGATCAAATTCCACATAGTTTAGGATGGTGGAATTTAGGACTTATGCTCTGACGCGGCCCGAGGTGTTGGTGAACTGAAGTGAAGATGGTCGGAATGACCGAGTGTTGGGCATGAACCTTGTGGAGGCTTCTTACTTACCCTACTTTGGAAATGATCAAAGACCTCATAGTTTTGGTGGGATAGGAGTCAGTAAACCAATATGAATAAGGACCTGGGGTCTACATGGATGGTGGGATTGAACCTCAAAGAGGCTTCCTATGTACCTTGCCTTGGAAAGTATCAAAGACCACGTAGTTCAGGTTGGTGTGGGGCTTACAATCTAGGCTGCCCAGGGTGTTGGTGGACCGAGGTGAATATGGTCAGAACGGCCGAGTGTTGGTGGTCGTGAACCTCGGGGACGCCTCCCACATTCCCTGCCTTGGCAAGGATCAAAGACCACATTGTTCCGGTGGTTGGGAACCGACGTGAAGGAGGGCCTGGGGTCCAATGGGTGGGGACCATGAACCTCGTAGAGGCTTCCTACATACACTACCATAGCATGGATCAAAAACCACATAGTTCAGGTGGTTGGGAATAGACTTGAAAGTGGACTTGGGGTCCAAAGGGTGGTGGTCTTGAACATCGTGAAGGATTTTGACGTACCCCACCATGGAAAGGATCAAAGACCACGTAGTTTAGAATGGTGGATACTGATTAACTTTATGCAGGACAGGGGAAAACCGACGTGAAGGGGGTCAGAACTGCCAGAGTGGTGGGCTTGAACCTCGTGGAGGAATCCTACGTACCCTACCTTGGTAAGGATCAATGTCCTTGTAGTTCATGATATGGGGGAATTTGGGGATTATTCTCTTAGGTGACCCAAGGTGTTGGTGAACCGACGTGAATGAGGTCAGAACGATCACGTGGTGGGTTTGAACCTTGTGGAGGCTTCCAACATACCCTATCATAGCAAGGATCAAAGACCACATAGTTCAGGTTATGGGGGAAATTGGGGTTACACTCTGAGGTAGCCCAAGGAGTTGTTGAACCGACGAGTAGGAGGTAGGATTGACCAGGTGGTGGGCATGGTCCACATGGAGGGTTCTTATGTACCCTACATTGGCAAGGATCAGAGTCCATGTAGTTCAGGATATGGGGGAATTTGGGGCTTACGCTCTGAGGCAGCCCAAGGTGTTACTGAACTGATGTGTAGGAGGTCAGAACGAACAGGTGGGATTCAACCTCGTGGAGGCTACCTACATACCCTACCTTGGAATGGATCAAAGTCCACATAGTTCCGGTTGGTGTGGGGCTCACACTCTAGTCTTCAAAAGGTGTTTTTGGACCAACTTGAAGATGGTTGGAATGACCGGGAGTTTGTGGGGTTGAACCTTAGGGAGGCTTCCAACATACCCTACCTTGGAAATGACCAATGACCACGTAGTTTAGGTTGGTGTGGGGCTTACACTCTAGGATGCTCGGGTGTTGGTGAACCGCCGTGAAGGGGGTCAGAATGACAGGGTGTTGGTGGGCTTGAACCTCAGGTAGGATTCCTACGTTCCTTACCTTAACAATGATCAATGTCTTCATAGATCGGGTGGTGGTGGGCTTGAACCTTGTGGAGGCTTCCTACGTACCCTGCCTCTGCAAATATTAAAGACCTCATAGATCAGGATACAGTATGGAGCTTACACTCTAGGCTACCTTGGGTGTTGGTGGGATTGATCCTCAGGGAGGCTTCCTACATACCTTGCCTTAACAAAGCTCAATTTCCTCAGAGTTCGGGTGGTGGGGCTTACACTCTAGGCTACCCAGTGAAGATGTCAGGGTTGGTGCTCACTCTAATCCAACGCGAGTCATGCTCGGTGTGAGAAACAAGAGATAGCAGAGACCGGACGACCATGTCGCGAAGGGGCATCCGTGGGAAATGGATTGGGGATTACACGTTGTTAGTGGCCCAAATATTAAATAGGGGATTATGTTTGGTTAGAATCTCAAGGAGTTTGGGACTTACTCCACGATGGAGACCCTAGTGCCGCTATGGAGCGGCACTGGTGAATGGGACTTACGCAAGGAAGCTCCCCGGGTGCCGCTATGGGGCAACAATGGTGGATGGGGCTTATGCGAGGAAGCTACCCGGGTGCCATGATTTAGTGGCAATGGTGGATGGGTCTTACGCGAGGAAGCTGCCCGTGTGCCACTATGGAGCGGAAATGGTGCATGGGGCTTACGCGAGGAAGATAACTGGGAGTCGCTATGGAGCAGAAATGGTGAATGGGGTTTACGCAAGGAAGATTCTTGGGTGCTGCTAGGGATCGACAATGGTGAATAGGGCTTACTCAAGGAAGATTCTCAGGTGCCACTATGGAGCAGCAATGGTGAATGGGGCTTACACAAGTATGTTGCGCGTGTGCCGCGATGGATAGGCAATGGTGGGTGGGGATTATGCAAGGAAGCTGCCCGGGTGCCGCTATGGAGCAGCTATGGTGGATGGGGCTTACGCATGGATGTTTCCCGTAATGTCTTCCTCATGTCTGGCTATTAGGGAATCCCAACTCCCTGGTGGGTTGAGGCAAACTATTGAGGCCTACACCTATGCGCTAGTGCAAAAGCAGGATAATTCCCAGGGCACATGAATCAGTACTAACGAAGGGAGATGAAAACTGTGAATCACATTCCCGACATTCGGAATGCGGTGAGGGTGGCGTGGTGATGGAGGATAAATGTTGAACGTGTTCGAAACACATCATCCATATCATGTTAGCATAAAATGGGGACAAACAAATGAGGGTCGACTGCAGACCATGTTCGAAACACAGGACCTGACTTGAAGTGTTGTCCAAAGTCTTCCGGGGCGTTTTCCCAGGATGGTAGGTGAGCCGAGGAGGCATGGGACCAGGCTGTTAGGGGGTCCCTTCAGACATGGAAGTGGATGACGATCCTAATTAAGGACATGCAAAGCATGATGTGGAGTAATGGAATGTTTGAACGGATTCCAACACTCTTGAAATTATGGAACTGTAATCATGGGATTAGGCATCTTATGCCTAGAGAAAAAGGCATATCTTGTTTGGAGCCAGAGTCATCCAATGTTTTTAATATAGGGATTTCTACAGTTTAAAGTCATGTATATAGGACTATTGGCATCTTATGCTTGGAGAATAAGGCATCTCTTGTTAGAAGCAAGAGTAATCCAATGAAAGTTATATAGGGTGTACTATAGTTTATAGTCATGTAGAGAGGACTATTGGAATCTCATGCATGGAGCATAAGGAATATCCTCTTTGATGTAAGAGGAATCCTATGTTTGGAAAATAGGGTGTACTACAGTTTATAGTCATGTAGATAGGACTTTTGGAATCTCATGCTTGGAGCGTAAGGCATCTCTTGTTAGGAGAAAGAGGAATACTATTAATTTAACATAGGTCATACTAGAGATTAGAGTCATGTAGATAGAACTACTAGCATCTCATTCATGGAACATAAGTTACCTCTTGTTTGGAGAAAGAGGCATCCTATGATTGGAACATAGGGATTACTACAGTTTAAAGTCATGTAGCTAGGAGAATTGGCATCTTATGCTTGGAGCATATGGCATATCTCACTAAAAGCAAGAGGAATCCAATATTTGGAACATATAAAACACTACATTTTAGAGTCATATAGATAAGACTGTTGGGCATAAGGCACCTAGAAATGGTCGGTGTTGGGACATACAAAAGGGAATCCCTTTATCGTTCAACCTGGCATAGGAGCCATGTGATAGGGTTTGGATGAGTTGCTTGAGGAATTGTTCGACTCAAGGTACTCAAGGAATTGATGAGGAGAATATAAAAGCAAGACATGGGAAACGAACCAAGGGGAATATGTCATCTCAAGGTGTTTCACTGTGTGTGGAGGTGTATCTTAAATCATGGTCTTCCATCAGTGGAAGGTTGGTGGGAAATGGAAAATCCTGACATCTCAGCGTGAAAATATTGCGGTGCGACTTTTAATTTTTCATGGGGGTCAGGGACGGTAGCAAAGGGGCTGACCTGAAGGTCTGGGACCACAGCCTGACACTAACCCCGAGTGGGGGTGCGGGGGTGCAGCCCCCGTGGTATGGACCGGAGGGGGCGAAGGTAGGATCTTCAAAAAAGATAGGTCTTTGCGAAGTAGCTTCGCAGATCAAAAGGGCTCGGGGAACATGGGGTCTCACGAAGCATGGACTCGCAGATCATGGACTCACGGAGTAGCACCACAGAGCATGGACACATGGAGAATGGGCTCATGGAGAAAGGACTCACAGATCAGCAACATGAAGGAAGCTTCTCACGGAGCATCGCCTCGTAGAGCCGCTTCATGAAGGAAAGCGCTGCTCCTCAAACTGGGAGATCAGCCGCCCAAGGGGTGAAGTGGCCGTCTGGCGAATGGGGGTGAGCTGGGTATTTATAGGGGAGAGGCATTGTGTAGTTGATCTTTCTCGGTATGAAGACAGAGATTTCTCCACATCGGATCATGAATGTCAAAGCTGCATGAAGAGCATTACTTCCCCCTTGCTCGCAATGGCTCATGAACGTTAGATGGCTTCGCGAAGTATTACTGCCTCCTTCATTCGTGACGGAACACAAACATCAGAGGTCTTCACAGAGCGTTACCACCTCATTAATTCGCGATGGGTTCGTGAACATCAAAGGGGTTTGCAGAGCATCCCTCCTCATTGCTTCGTGGTGGCGCTCTGTGATCACAGAGGGGGCTTCATGGATGGGCTCCACAATCCAGATTTCCAGCCCAACTTCAAATGTCCATAACTCCTAATCCATAACTCTGTTTGGGCACTACGACCTACCATATAAAAGATTGGGAAATGGGCTACGCTCTTCGATCATGTATGGAAGCATTTGGAAAATTTTGGGGACACGTTTTCTAGTGTCAAAAAATTTCAAAATTGTTTACCTTTATTAAGGATGCTTTTTGAGTGGAATATCTAGCCTATAAGGGAGGGGTGGATAAAACATCAAGTAAGTTTTTATATTATATTCATTATTCTCTTGAATCCCTTACCATAACCTCATCTAATAACTTAAACTTCATGTTATGTTTTTCTTGTAAAGCATTTATTTATGGTTGGATTTCATCCATTTTTTTTCTTTAACCCCTTGCATCTTTGAATTTTTCAAAATATAGTTGACCTGACACTCCAAAATATTCACCTTACACATAACCATACTATTATAGATTCTTAGAGGCCAATAAAAGTGGGTGTTCATTGGGAATGGTCGATTAAAAATATTCTATCTTATTAGGATAAAAAATTATAAAATAATTATTCAATGGTATTTAATACAAATTTAATGTTGATGAAATTAATATGTATTAATTACACTTGATTTCCATACTATATGTGTTTTAATGTACTCTTTTCAAACATAATTTTATATGTTTATTTTGATAGTACATGACATGGGATGAATGTTTATTTTGATTTTGATTCAAAAATTTGTATACCAATAATGGAACCCAATTATATTGTTGTTTCATATCACATAAATGTATTATTATATAGTAAAAATACATACCATTTATTCAAAGAAGCATACAAAATCCTTGCATTATTATTGGTGTGCATTGGTTTTGATGCATGATACTTTCATTCAACACATAGATATTGTTTCATAAATAAATAATTATTAATGAAAGTTATTATTAAATGTAATTTCATGTAAAATATTACAATTTACAATGTACATGAAATGATGAATCCACAAAACAACTAATGAACACATTCCTTGATTATTTGTTTAACATGTGTTTTGATATATGTTGTCAGTGGAGCATTGTATTACCTTTAGCAGTAATCAGATGATTCATCATAATAATAGTTAAAAGGATCTACGAATGTTTCTTTAAGCCATTAATAAATATTTAATTAATTATCCCTCTAATATATATTAAATATATATGGGATAATAAAGAGTAAATTAATATTTCATTATTTTATTTTTAAAAAAATATAAAGAATTTATATGTTAATGTTACGCAAATAAATTCACAATATAGGGACTTTATGGAAAAAACAACATTTTTCCATGAATCTATATCAATCAACCCATGAATATGAGTGGTGATCCCAATGTAACTAATGAAAATTGAATTTTTAGGGTCCATTGGTTTGATATATTAATTCTATACAACATAAAATTTTATTCCATTACACTTAACATTATTTATTTTTTAAGACTATAATTCTATGATGCTCTAATATTTTTCAGCTATAGGTTTTTTACATTGTACCATTTCATTAGTGTATCATTGTTAGTATGTTGTTCTGTGGGATTGGTGGCATCATCAGGTAAAAACCATGTTGTTCGTTATTCATTGGATTATAAACATGTTGGGAATCCATTATGTATAGATGTAATTTAAATATAATTTATATTTATAGAAATGAAGTAGTGAAAACATAGTGATATATTTTAACAGGTTATATGTTTAAATGAATAAAATTGAATATTAAAATCACTTCTTTTCTATTAATAGTTGATTCTATTTTCCCCTCTATTGAATATCCAAATCAACTTTTTTTCAATCCCTATAGAATAAATGGTAACCATATTTATTTGGAAAACCCAATAATTATTGTGATTACACCATGGAAAGGACACACTCAATTGAATTGTCATATGACCATTCCATTGTTTTAGTTGACAACAAAATATTTGACCAATTTATATTTTTATGATCAGAGATATAAAATACATGAACATATTTTGATTACATTATGAACAGTTAATCCCAATATCCTTCCATATTTAATTTAATTTCATCAATTCCAATTCATTTCTTTTAATTTCAGTCCTGTTATCAACACATTTTCAAAGAAAAAATTGTTCACGAAATATTTTATAATTCAACGCCCTTATTAATTTAGTGATTCCAAATAACGAAATATTAATTTAAATTGGTTCATTTCAATGGAACAATATACATGAATCACTTATTCCATAATATTAATCAAGTTATTTTTTTATTATACCTTGTTTATATTTTTCATTTGTATATAAGGTGTGATCATTGATTACAAAACCATTGTAACATAATACATGCACACTTATCCCCATCGCTAACTATCAAAGTCATATTGAAATTGATTTCATATTTTCATATAACCTCTTTCATAATATAGTCTTGAATCCATCAGATAAATTATTTATTATGTGTTTCATATCCATATTTCAACCCTTCATGAATTTAAATTCCTAATAATTACATTAGGGAATTCAACATTTTGCGCAACATATAAACCATTTTGTAAATTATAAATGTGGTTATAATCCCACACCATAATGGTAATTAGGAAAATATATATATTTGGAAATTAATCCAACCACAAAGAACCTATTGTGACCTGATTTTAGGAGATTCATGTTATCCAAATTAGAAAAGTAGTTGGTATATAATTTTATTTCTTCCTAAAAAATATATCTATATATAATACAACCTTTTCCCATAATTTATTTTTTATGAATGATTTAAAATTATTTAAATATCATTCATTGGGTTAAATCCATATATTATGTATATAACCACATTGTATGGTATTTGTAACTATGTGAACAAGAATATCAAATATTAATAGTGGGAAGAACATCTCCAATTATGTTAATAAAAAAAAATTAATTTTCCATTGAGGAAACATTGTTATCTCAAAAAAATTACTGCATATTGATTTAAAAAAAGAAATGATGTTTTGTTAATTTGTTTGAGATGATTTTAGGAATGTTTCGACGTAGAGATTAAAACATTAAACCTTTCATCTAAAATAATCACAATAAATAACTATTTTAAAATGAATAAATAATAAATGTATAAAGATTTAAATATAACGGTATTTAAATAAATAGTATTTGTTATATAAATTAAAATAATATTAAAATTATTCAATAAGAATAATTATAAGGGTTATAATAAACATTAGAAAATGAAAAAAATTACAAAAAAAGTTAAATGTGTTTGTGTGTTAGTATATATCTATATAAATAATTATTGATTATATTTGGAAAGCCAAATGACTTTTGTTTTGATTTTGTGTACCTATTTGTATGTATATATATACTAAAATGAGATATGTAAAGCTAAAAAAACAAAAAAATCATGTAATAGGATGATATATTTAGATACATATACACAAAAATACACATGACATACACACAGAGACACACATAAATACACATACAAATAGACATACACAAACATATATACCCATACATAAACATAAACATACAGACACATACATATATACACATGCATCTATACATACATTCATGTATACACACATGTACATAAAAACCCATACACACACAAACAATATGTACACGTATATACACATACCTACACATACATACACATACTAAATAAAGATACTGTAACTGACTTAAACATTCTAGTTCTATTTCTCCTTGTATTCATCCATTAAAGGTGTTTTAGTTATCAATTTTTTTTGGTAAAGCCCTAGTTAAATTTCAAATGCATTTGGAATATTTTAAAAGACTTTTTGGGGGTACAAATTGAACATGGTTAGGGTAAACCACGTGTTTTTCAAAGGTAATATTGAAACCTATTGAAGAGAAGAAGTGGGTTGAACATTGTTGGATCATGATTAGATGGATGACATGATGTTTTCAAATCATAGTAAATTACTCATTCTTGGGTGATTTTAACCCATGTACTATGGAGGTCCATGTTTTTAGGGTTTGGATTGTTATTTCAGTTGCACTTTTAAAATTGACCAATCACACTATGCGTTAGGCACATGATTTTGGATGTAATGATTTATGGGTCCTGGATGTGTTTACAAACCATGGATATGAATGTAGGTTCACATTTCATGTGTCTATTTAGCCGTGGATGAAATTGGTGTAAATTTTTTAAATACTAGTAAAAATATGTTTGGTGTTTTTCTAATTACAATATTTGTGTAATTGACTTATTTTATCCTAAGTATGTTATATTTTATAAGTATGAATATGAATAACATAATGTTATTGATGACATGGACTTAAAACATTATTAGGTAGGTAATTATTATTTTTTATGTTGTTAGTTTCTTGATTATTTAAATTGTTTTGAATAATGAAATTATATTGGAGTATAATTTTTTAAATGGTTTGTATAAATATTTTTAAATTATATATATATTTCTAAAATATAAATGACTCAAAAATGGATTCATGAATGATATTTAGTTATAGGGATTTATGATCCTTAAAGGAACATGTCCTCATTTAGGCCATGAACCGGGTGAAGTTTGTTTTCCTAAAATGGATTCAAAATGAAAAAATATGTTATGTATGTTAAATGTATTGGAATTAATGTTTATTGGTATTTGAGTGGTGTAAAATATTTTAATATGGTTTCTAAAATATCATATTTTAATGGGTGGTTTGAAATACAGTTTTTATATGGTTTAAATGGATTGGATAAATGATTTAGGATTTTGATAGTCTCATTTGTAATATTTAAACATGTTTTTTTGGATGATAATGTGATACCCTCTTGAATACCTATTTAATATTTCACTTGATGTGTATTGTGACTGAAGGGAATGATTCAGTTTGTTTGTTCATGCCTCGTGTAAAGGTTTTTTATATGATTTGGTGAATAGACACTCATTTGGGGATTGGCTCCGAATTAGTGGAATAGTTTGGTTTAAATAAATGAATAGTACGTGAACCTCAAAGTGGTAGTTTATATTTTTATCTTGACATGATATAACCTTATAGCTATTTTTAATGTGTTTAGAGTGGGGTTATGGGAATTATCGGTTTTCTGGAACCATGGTTGTGGTATAAACCCCTTAAATGGTTATGATAGTGGGGTGTTGTTTTGGGTAATACTTGTGGGTTAAATAGGATGATTTATTATGTGCCCCTAGTCCATTGAGATGTGTCTCTATATTTGAGATTTAGTCTAGAAGCAGTACAGGTTTGATGGTTGTGCTCAGTGACAATTAGTAAGTTACATGATAATAGGATAATCAAGATTCATTGGCCTTGTAAAGGATGCTAGATGGTTTTCTCCTTTCCTTGAGAGAAATGAGGGTGAGAATTTACAAGGATATGAATGTTGTAGTGCAATTACTAGGTCTTATAGGCCTTAATTATTGATTCATGATGGGTAAATGACCAATAATATAGTTTTTATAATAATTTATTGATTATGATGCTTTATCTAGTGAGGGTATTTTTGCCTTCGAAGTAGTAAAATTGTGTGTTTATAAAGAATCTGATTGACCAATAGCTAAGGTGATGCATCCTATAGTGGTTTACAGTGTAAACCATGTCATTAGTCTATGAAGGGGGAATATGGGTAGTTTATTAAGAATGTTATTATGGGATGAGGTGGAATTTTTAGTGTAGAGACCCGAAGAGTGACGTACATGGACATTACATTACTTTTGCGGAATATTTAATACATAACAAAAACAGACACACAATGACCGTAATAGTTTAGTGTCTTTGGAAACTTGGAACGCAATCTTCTAATCGTGGTGAAAGATCTTCAACATCTCCCATAATGATCTTCCCCTTTTATTCTTACCTGAAACCTTTCTTTATATCCGGGGGAAATGAAAACATAAAAAGGGTGAGCTCAAATGCTCAGTAAGGGTAAGCATGGGTAAAATAAAACATACCATATACATTTGAACTTAAAAACATGAACATAATGTTTAAACATCAAAAGCATGAGAAATGACATAAAACATGGAAGTACGTAAGGTGTAGATCATAAATAAAAATTAAGCATGATAAAATAGCATGGGAATAAAACATGTAATTGTGGAAACCATTAAGAACATGATATGATTTCCATAGTAGCCAAGGCATCGCTGCCAAGACCATCTTAGTGGACAAAGTCCCTTTCTGAATCGAGTTAACTCTTCATTCCAGTCCTGTATTACTGAACCGATTTAAATTGTCATTCCAGCCATGTCTATCTCATGAGATATATATCTTTACCCAATGCATTGGAGGGAGATATAGGTCCCACCCATCTAATAATGAAATCATTCTTACTGGTGCCACAAAATAAACATATATCATTCATAATAACCCAAAGAATAAAATGGGTTTCATAAACATCATCACATAATCACATAATCCATATAAAAGTAATGGATATAATTTCATAATAATAAAAGTGGAACCATGTAAATCATAGAGACATTATACTTTAAATATAAACATATGAAATAATGTCATCTTAGATGTAAAAATGGTTTTGATAAAACATTTGAAATGAATTCTTGAGGAAAATATCCTTTATTATTCAAAATCATTTTATTTTCACAAAATGCCATGAAATTTTAATAGAAAAGGATTTTGTTGAAAATAATCCTGAAATCATGTAGAGTACGCTTCTTGAAAATAAGGTGTTATGAAACCATAAAAATCTGTTCATGCCGTATAAGTTAAAAAAAATTCCCATACTTTTGTCAGAAAAGTCAAAAAGTACCTCGTAAAAGAAAGATTCCATACATACTATGTAGTAAAAGTCAAAAATGGGTAAAAAGGACTTTAAGCATACATTAAAACACTTTTATAAAACATAGACATGGATTATAGAAATAAACCCAGAAAATACTTACGAATAAGCAATCTCAGATAAAAATGAGATTTGCAAAATTATCCCTTACCTTAGCTCTGATATGCTTCGTACGTATCCGAAACTCTTGTATAATGATTTAAATAATTTCATTTAATTGTTAAAGAATAATATTAATTTTTATGATATCATATATGTTTCACTTATGACTTTATATTACTCGTTGTTTTGTAAATTCCATGTTAAAGCAGCGTTTTGGGTAAAATCATTTCATTTATCGTATGTGTTTCGACTTGCTGTTTTTGATATTATTACTTATATCCTTATTTACATAATTCCATAATTTAAAAAATGATTTATATATAATATATATTCATCATATACATATATATATTATAGATCGATAAAATGAATGAAATACACCGTTCGTGGAGACGGTCGGCCGCACGTACGTATGAACGATGTTTTCATTTCCTTATTGAATTGAATGAAAATAAATAAATGACATACATATATATATATATACATAAATCCAGTATCATTATTATTTCATATATTTCATTATTATTCGTTAAATAAACTTTATGATCATTCGTGTTATGTTAACATGGAGAATGAATCTCATCGCGTCGTGGAGATGGTAGTCCGTATGTACGCACGAGCGATGATATCATTCCCATAATTATTGAATAGAATTGGAGTCGATGGTATAATATATCAGAATCAGTATGATGTTATAATAACCATATATAGTTATTATTTACACCATTATACCCATCCATGTAATGTGTTTGTGGAAAAACAGATTACACCACGGCGTGGAGACGGTATTCTGTACGTGCACACGCGTGGTGATTTCATTTTCCGTAGGATGGATAGATGGTGAAATAGGGTTGTTTCATACTTATAATAACATATAAGTATATGAGTTATACTTCTTTTATTACTTCAAAATGAAACAACTAAAGAAGAAGATGTGTAAGAAGAAATAGAGTTGAAAGAATCGGTAACGGACATTACCTCTTCTTTGAAGCGCCTCATTGAGACCTCCTCTTAGGGCACTAAAATTGGTATTTGAAGAAGAAAAGAACCTCTAGGATGTTTCTATAGAAGTGGATAAGAGAAGTTTTCAGGGTTTTTCCGAGCCTGAAGGCTCAAAGTGGTGTGAGGAAGAGAGGGAGGAGGTGCCCTTTTATAAGGAAGGAGAGGGGCACCTTTGGAAATCTTAAAAATACTAATTTATAATAAATCTAACCCCACATAAAAACCTCCAAAAATGACTCATATACGAATTTTAGATTAGATAGGGTTGTAATATCATCAACAAATCAAATTTAGACATGTTAGAATTTTATTTTAAACATTATCAACTTGATTTATCCTTATTTAATCAGTTTAATTTTATTTGTGGTAATAACATTCTAAATTTTAAATTATAACAAATAATTACTTATTAGTTATGAATTGTCCATAATTGGATACTTTATTACATTCTCTACCATATAGATTTACATTTATAATATTTAAATATATTTGTGATTTTTAAAGAATTTTATAATATATTATTTTTATAAAATAACAATAGTGTCAATTTTGACACTATTCATTTATTTGAATTTAAATAAAATATATACAGAAGATATGTTCGAACTAAAAGATTTAATAGATTAATTATATGTAATATGTATCTATAAAATTAGTGGAGCACATTAAATAGTTCATATAATATTTATTTTATTATTTTTAAAACCATTTATTTGGTTTATCTCTTAATAAAATAATTACTACATCATTTTTGTATAATTATTTAATATACATATTTGTTTCATAAAAATTAAACCTAAAATCCTATGATGCAGATAAATCTATTAAATTTCACAATAATACTTTTACTCGAATTTATCATCTTAAAATCACAATATATAAATTGTCATATTTATTAAATTATGGAGGTGACAACTTTGGCATCATTTAAAATAAAATAATATAAGTCTCATAATCACATTTATAAGACTTAAAACGGTTATATAATAGGTCATTGGATTATTATGGTATATATATATATACTAAAAATAAGTTTTGGTCAGGTTTTTGGGGCTTTTAATGGGTATTATTATTTCAATAAAAACTATATTACTGATTTTTCACTTAATAAATAATTTCTGCATCATTAATGTATCATTATTAATGTCGATTATTTAATCCATAAAAATTTTAAATAAATTATCATGATGTAGATAATTTTATTATATTTCTGTAGACTATTAATGTTCAAAGTTTTATGATGTTTATCACTAAATGAAAATTATTATACTTATAAGATTTAAGAGAGTGACATGTTGTCACTTTCTTTGGTTTTAATAACAATTAAATTATTTTCATAGTCAAAAGTCAATAAAATGAATATAATCCGACCCTCAGGTGATATGGGTCTACTTTTATCCATCTAATAGAATTTTTTCAAGTGTTAGGGTAATTTTATAATATTATATTTACCCTTAATTACCCGATTTACCTTTAACTATGGTAAATAAAATTTACCGTAGTTACTATTCATAATTCCCAAAAATAAAAAGTAGCCTATTAACATATTTTGGACCCACTAATTCCAAATATAGAATCCATTTTTTCAAATTCAATACAAATAAGTTGTATAAATTAAATTAAAATTAATCCCGTTGTCGAATGAAAACAGGTTTTTGTTTAAAACATTGCAAAAGATTGAATTGATTTAACCTACAAATTCAATGTAAAATCAATGCTAATGACATACATTATATTAAATGGTAAAAATATATTCTATTTATACATTAAAACCATTCAATATTATAATTTAACCATATAAATTATTGCGATGAAAAATGTTGTTTTTAATTAAAATATATCATGTTTTAACTATTCATCAAAATATGAAAGTCACCAGAATAATATGAAAAATTTATCCAAAGTAATTTTTTTTTCTTTTTTCCAAAGAAGAATTTTATTTTTTCAAACTGAACTTATAAACATTTAAAAAACTAGATTTAAAGTTTGTTTTCCATCAAAAGGCAACAAAACTACATTTTTTAAAAAATACTTATTTTTCCCAAAAAAATTATTTTTTTTCTTATACCATGTTCTCGAAAATGTGTAAGATGAATAATAATGTTATAAAATTCAAAATTTAGTTAATAATATTCATAACGGCTAGTTCATAATAATATTATTATAATATATCGTTGTTTAATAAAACACGGTATTGCGTACAACACACGCTATCGAGGAAGGTCGTGATTGCGTGTAATGCAAGCCAAGTCAAGGTTGCGTGTTGTGCAAGAATCCTTAGTTGTTTCGTATAATAGAATCCAACCATATTTCATTTATACATTGAATATATATATATATATATATATATATACTCAATGTTGAGTAGAATAACTATTATCAAAATTTTGAGTAACACGATCCAAGAATAGTGTTGTGTATACTGCAAGCTAATATGGTGTTGCGTATAGCGCAAGGTAATCTTGGTGTAGCATACAACACAAAACATTAATGAATTAAAAGAATATTTTTCATAAAATCTCGGGGTGTTACATTCTACCCCCCTTAAAATGAATTTCGCCCTCGAAATTCATCGGGGTTATAAATGGTTTACTACTCGAATGTCTGTTTAATAGAAACCCACATCGTAAAAAGGAATACCAAAACATGGCTTTAAAAACTAAAGTATGAATTGTAACGGTTACCCAAATTAACTCATCACTTGGTTTCCACATAGGAGAACGTATGTGAAAATATGGATATGGAAGAAAAATTTAACCATCAAGTTCTGATGGATAGTGGTAGAGAACATGGCTATGAAAATGCCATCAATCACAAAGCCATAGATTTGTGATGATCTAAGGTACCATCTGATTCATCAGATATTAGTGCACTAGGACACCATTTTTGGTTTTCAATATCATTTCCCTAAAGTTGATTAAATTGGAAATAGAAGAAATACATGCATGATTTTGGTACAGTCTCACCATTGTTCATTATTTGGACAATTTCCACTTCATCTCTTAAAGAAAAGAAGTTGAATTTGTCATTCATGAAGTGTTAGCAGCTCATGCGATAGAATGATGGGACACTTCATCTGTCTCAAACAAAAGGATATAAATGTAATCAAAAATACATAAGTCCATCTATAGTGATATTAATCATATATGGTTCCTAAACTGGACTTATACTTCATATATCATACGGATTAATATAATAAAACTATTTTCTACTAAACAGGGACATACTGTAGGCTAGTGGTAGGTGATAAAGGCCAGTCACACTTCAATTGTGGGTTCGATTCCCACAGCCTTGTCCGACGCGATGGGCTGTTGCCCGTCCTGCAGGTTGTCCTTTTTCTAAAACTACATTACTATAACATCCCATCAATAATATCAAAAAAAAAGTTCTATCATTAAACAATACTAACTTATGTCCAACATAATCCATCCAATCATTAGGATTATCTAAAATACTTTGGTCCAAGCTCATAGTATAAAGATAACGATTACATGAAATTTCATCAACCAAAGATGTGAATACCATCATTTATCCCCCATATATCTTTTTGGTCACATTCCAATCATGTGAATACCTTAATCATGTATTCTCTTGAAAAATGAATACCCATTAAACCTTAGTGAAAACATGAATGCTGTCAAAAGTTAACTCTTTCCACATACCAAAATCCAAAAATTCTATATACTCAAACCACGATATAACCTTCTCCTTATATCAGTCATGATCTCATGAATACTATCAAACATTTAATTTTTTCCTTATCCCGTCATTATGCGCATATCATCTATATTCCAAAAATATCTGAATATCCTCTCATGGATACTGGTACCATTAATCATACACTTTCAAAACTCAAGGAAAGAAAACAGTGTAACAATCCTTAGATGTCTCTTTATTCCATAGTACCGTGAGATTACTTATACAACATTACACTTGATAAACATGTAATCATTCCATTACCTTCTTAAACCATTGACCGAGCTTCAACAATTCTTTCATCTCACATAGCATTTGTAGTCTCTTCATCATCATCAACATAAATACTACCCCTACGACCGTACTGATTCTCTTCATGAGACTTTCCCTTAGGTCATTGGTTTGCATAATGCCTATAAATTCAACATTTAAAACATTTAACCATTGTTGATGTCGTAGCAATACCATTATCCTCATCCAAGGTGTTAACTAAACCTTTTCCTTTGCACTTACTGGCTTTGTGTCCTTCTTTTTCGCACCCAAAGCATCTTCCAGTTCCTTTCAAACAATCTCTCCGATGCCTCTTCCCACATGATGTACATGAGGGAAATTGAACTTTCTTTCCTCTGTGATCATCATGAAACTCCATCTTTCTCTTTTTAACTGAGTCGGAATACTTAGCAATGTTGAAATTATTGATCATATTATGAGATTGCTGATTAGGCATGATGACGATGTTTGGACTTCCAAATCCCATTTAATTTTGTTTCTCATGAAGAATATCATTCCATTGTCCGTCATATCCTCCATTATCATGAATCTTCCCGTTTCCAGCCATTTTCTAAAACCAAAAAAGAATAGTGTGAGAGGAAAAAATCATGCTAGGGAAAACAACATAGTAAAGGGAGAGCACCCTCAATATCTAACATCTCAGGTTAAATTCTAAGATCGTTACCATAGTTCTAGGACTATATCCTATACGTATAGTTATCCTAGGGACATCCCTAGACATACCTTATAAATGTCTCTAGGGATCTCACTAACATTTTCGCATCCTAGTTTCCAAAGGTTGACTAAACCTTTCCTCTGATACCAACTGTAGAGACCCAAAGCTTGAAATACATGGACATTACATTACTTTAGCAGAATACTTAATAAATAACAACAGCAGACACATAAGGACCGTAATAGTTTAGTGTCTTTAGAAACTTGGAACTTAATCTTCTAATCGTGGCGAAAGATCTTCAACATCTCCCATAAAGATCTTCCCCCTTTTTTTTCTTACCTAAAACTTTTCTTTATATCCTGGGGAAAAGAAAACATAAAAAGGGTGAGCTCAAATGATATGTAAGGGTAAGCATGGATAAAATAAAACATACCATATACATTTGAACTTAAAAACATGAACATAATGTTTAAACATCAAAAGCTTGAGCAATGACATAAAACATTGAAGTACGTAAGGAATAGATCATAAAGAAACATTAATAATGATAAAATAGCATGGGAATAAAAGATGTAATTGTGGCAACCATTAAGCACATGATATGATTTCCATAGTAGCCAAGGCATTGCTGCCAAGACCATCTTAGTGGACAAAGTCCCTTTCTGAATTGAGTTTACTCCTCGTTCCAGTCCTGTATTACTGAACCGGTTTAACTTGCCATTCCATCCATGTCTATCTCACAAGATATAAATCATTACCCAATGCATTGGAGGGAGATATAGGTCCCACCCATCTCATAATGAAATCATTATTACTTGTGCCACAAAATAAACATACATCATTCCTAATAACCCAACGAATAAAATGGGTTTCATAAATATCATCCCATCATCACATATTCCATATAAAATTAATGGATATCATTTCATAATAATAAAATTGAAACCATGTAAATCATAGATAAATTTTACTTGAAACATACACATATGAAATAATGTCATCTTAGATGGAAAAATGGTTTTGATAAAACATTTGAAATGAATTCTTGAGGAAAATATCCTTTCTTCTTCAAAATCATTTTATTTTCCCAAAATGCCATGAAAATTTAAAAGATAAGGAATTTGTTGAAAATAATCCTGAAATCATGTAGAGTAATCTTCTTGAAAATAAGGTGTTATGAAACCGTAAAAATCTGTTCGTGCCGTATATGTTAAAAAAACATTTTTCTCGTACTTTTGCCGGAAAAGTCAAAAAGTACCTCGTAAAAGAATGATTTCGTACATAATATGTATTAAAAGTCAAAATGGGTAAAAAGGACTTTAAACATACATGAAAACACTTTTATAAAACATAGACATGGATGATATAAATAACCCCATTAAATACTTATGAATAAGCAATCTCAGATAAAAATGAGATTTACAAAATTATCCCTTACCTTAGGTCCGATATGCTTCGTACGTATCCGAACCTCCTGTATAACGATTAAAATAATGTCATTGACTTATTACGGAATCATATTCATTGTAATGATATCATATATGATTCACTTATGACTTTATATTACCTATTCTTTTGTAAATTTCATGTTAATGCAGCGTTTTGGGTAAAATCGTTTCATTTATCATATGTGTTTCGACTTGTAATTCTTGATATTATTACTTATATGCTGATTTACATAATTCCAGAATGTAAAACATTATTTATATATAATATATATTCATCATATACATATATATATTATAGATCGATAAAATGAATGAAATACACCGTTCATGGAGACGGTAGACCGTACATACGCATGAACGCTGTTTTCGTTCCCTTATAGAATTGACTGAAACTAAATAGATGACATACATATATATATATATACATAAATCAATTAGCATTATTATTTCATATATTTAATTATTATTCATTAAATAAACTTTATGATCATTCATGTATGGTTAACATGGAGAATGAATCTCATTGCATCGTGGAGACGGTAGTCCGTACGTATGCACGAGGGATGATATCGTTCCCATAATTATTGAATAGAATTGGAGTGGATGGTATAATATATCATAATCAGTATGATGTTATAATAAACATATATTGTTATTCTTTACAACATTATACCCATCCATGTATGCTGTTGGTGGAAAAACAGATTACACCACGGCGTGGAGACGGTATTCCGTACGTACGCACGCGTGGTGATTTCATTTTTTCGTAGGATGGATAGATGGTAAAATAGGGTTGTTACATACTTATAATAAAATATCAGTATATGAGTTATACTGATGTTATTACTTCAAAATTAATCAAATAAAGAAGAAGAAGTGGAAGAAGAAATACAGTTGAAAGAATCGGTAACAGACATTACCTCTTCTTTGAAGCGCCTCTTTGAGACCTCCTCTTAGGGAACTAAAATTGGTCTTTGAAGAAGACCATAACCCCTAGGATGTTTCTATATAAGTGGAGAAGAGAATTTTGCAGGGGCTGGAAGAGCTTGAAGGCTCAATGTGGGGTGGGGAAGAGAGGGAGGAGGTGCCCTTTTATAAGGGAGGAGAGGGGCACCTTTATAAATCTTAAAAATATTAATTTATAATATATATAACCCCACTTAAAAACTTTCATAAATGGCTCATATCAGAAATTTAGATGAGATAAGGTTGTAATATCATCAACCAATCAAATTTAAACATGTTTGGAATTTATTTTATACATTATCAACTTGATTTATCTTTATTTAATCAATTTAATTTTATTTGTGGTAATAACATTATAAATTTTAAATTATAGAAAATAATTACTTATTTTTTGTGAATTGTCCATAATTGGATATTTTATAACATTTTATACCATATAAATTTAAATTTATAATTTTTAAATATTTTTGTGATTTATAAACAATTTTATAATATATTATTTTTATAAAATAACAATAGTGTCAATTTTGACACTATTCATTTATTTGAATTTAAATAAAATATATACAGAAGATATGATCAAAATAAAAGATTTAATAGATTCATAAAAGGTCATATGTATCTAGAAAATTAGTTGAGTACATTAAATAGTTCATATAATATTTATGTTATTATTTTTAAAACCATTTATTTGGTTTATCTCTTAATAAAATAATTACTACAACATATTTGTATAATTATTTAATATAATTATTTGTTTCATAAAAATTAAAAATAAAATCCTATGATGAAGATAAATCTATTACCTTTCACAATAATACTTTTACTCGAATTTATCATCTTAAAATTACAATATTTAAATTGCTATATTTATTAAATTATGAAGGTGACAACTTTGGGATCATATAAAAGAAAATAATATAAGTGTCATAATCACATTTATAAGACTCCAAACGGTTATATATTAGGTCACATGATTTTGATGGTATATATATATACTACGAATAAGTTCTTGTCAGGTTTGTGGGGATTTTAATGGGTAGTATTATTTCAATAAAAACTATACTACTGATTTTTCACTTAATAAATAATTTCTCCATCAATAATGTATCACCATTAATGACAATTAATTAATCCCTAAAAATTCTAAATAAATTATCATGATGTATATAATTTTATTAGAGTTCTGGAGACTATTCATGTTCTATGATTAATTATGTTTATCAATAAATTAAAATTATTATACTTATAAGATTTAAGAGAGTGACATGTTGTCACTTTCTTTGGTTTTAATAATAATTAAATTATTTTCATAGTCAAAAGTCCTTAAAATGAATATAATCCGACCCTTAGGTGATATGGGTCTACTTTTAGCCATCCAATAGAATTTTGGCAAGTGTTAGGGTAATTTTATAATATTATATTTACCCTTAATTACCCGATTTACCTTTAACTATGGTAAATAAAATTTACCGTAGTTACTATTCATAATTCCGAAAAATAAAAAGCAGCCTATTAACATAATTTTTACCCACTAATTCCAAATATGGAATCCATTTTTTCAAATTCAATACAAATAAGTTGCAGAAATTAAATTAAAATTAATCCCGTTGTCGAATGTGTAACGCCCCGACCCCAGCTACCCAGAGTCGGTGCATTACTTCGTAACATTGGCATGATCACAAATGATCAAGTCTCGAAAGCCCGATTAGTTTAGTAGCCTTGGAAAAACTAGATACATTCATAAATGTAACATTACATCATAAAGTGACAAACTAAAAACAAAGGCTTCATAGTCCACACTCATACCCTCTTCTGACTATCCCTGTAGGTCATTCATAAAATACTTCTTCACATCCTAGAAAATATTAAAACATTGAAATGGGTGAGCTCAGATGCTCAGTAAGGATAACAATATAGCAGAAGCTTTCATCAATAAACATAAACATTTAAGGCAATGCAAAACTAAAACAAAAGCCTTTTAAACATGAACTTCAACATAATATGGCAAAAGTAAAATGAGATAATGCCATTCACTTCTTCACATTGATATTCTACTGGTCGAATAATCAGATGCAATATCAATAACCACTTTCATAATGAGGGAATGAATAATGTCAGACATTCTGAAACACTTTGTCAAGGCCTCGGCCAAGATGTCTAAAATGATTAAGGACTCGGCCAAAACCATAAATCAAATTGGGAAAGGGGCTCGGCCAATTCCACGTCTAGTTGTCTCATGAGACCTACCGATGCATCGAGGAGCTATAGCGGGCTCCACCTGTCACTTATTAAGTCCAATACATTCCTCATATGAATAGGTTTAAACATATCATAAACCATAACATAATTGTATCACATAAAACATGCATAAAGGAAACATAACATTTCCACATTTCAATCACAATATATCAATACAACACATTGATATAATAAAAATGCTTTCAAAACCATTTTCAATACCAAAATAAAAGAAAGTTAAAACTTTGTATTTATTTTTCATTAAAAAAAGATGGCGTGTAGAGGAAGCCGAAACTCAAATAATGGTCACGGTGGCGGAGAATTAGTTGTCGCCGCATAAGTACGGAAAGAAAAACATTCCCTTTTGTCGTTTAGAAAAACGCTTCGTATAAAAAGATTCCTTTTGAATAAACGTAAAAGTCAAAGGGTTTTATACACTGTATAAAAGAAAGTTGTGTATAAAACCAAATATGCCTCAATGAAAGGGGATTGAGAAGAAGTCCTTAAAAAGATCATTTTTTTATAAAGTAGGTCTATTATGTGTATTCACTATAAGTACACATAAATAATGTAAAAATACAAGATATGACATAATAATATCATGACATAATTTGAAAGTAGGAGATTAACCCAAAGAATAGAAATTGGGTTAAGAAGTTCCCTTACCTCGTGTCTGACTTGGCTCAATCGTTCTTTAACCTCCTGAATAATGAATTAGAGTTAATATATACCTTATTAAGAACCATTTTCAATTTCATTATCCTTTTTATATCACTTATTACAATGATATGAACATTCTGTAATTATTTAAGTTAATAACGGTCGTTTTGTCGATCTTAGGTACTTGAGTCAAAAATAATCTTCTTATAATTACAAGTTGTTCATGTGGTGAAATATCCATCATATCCAGAATTATATTCATGATTTAGATATCATATATATCATATATATATAGTATATACATTCATTTATAATATTACGTAACATTTAGAGGTAAGAAATGAAATGCACCGTTCATGGAGACTGTAAGCCGTACGTACGCATGAACGCTGCTTTCATTTCTATTTCGTATTTGATGGAATGAAATCATAATGATATAAATGTATTACAGTATAATATAGTGTATAATACCATTTACTCCATCCTTTATACATCCCACATATGGCATTAACGATTCAAATCACTTTGAGGGGGCGGTAGTCCGCACTTCCTAAAATGAAATTATCACGTTTACCCATAATGAAAATCATAAAGTATACCATAAATGAGAAATACATAAGCATAAGTAAAACATAAACATATTATATATCATATATAAATATAGTGACATCTTAATGGCCACCTTTGAAGGTGTTATATGAGTGTTGAACAATCATCGTTTCGTGAGGCAGAAATTCACCATCCACAGAAACCGTATGTTCTTTAAACATTAGATGTAGGTGTGTGTAAGTGTATCTAGAATCCTTATTATAACAACATACTAGTATATTGAGGATACTGTTGTTGTTACAAAAGAAATGAATAAGAAGAGTTTATGGGGTTGGAGAAGAAAAATAATAAAAAATAACATAAGAGAAGACATTACCTTTAAATCGGGTAACTCTTTTGACTTGAGCCAAAGGATTCCTTGGGAAGTATTCTGCCCAAAGTGAGGATTCTAGGATTAAGGTAGGTAAGTTGGTAGAGTATTTGGGCAGAGTTTGTCTGAGCCAAATGGCTTGAAAGTGTGAATGAGGTGGTAGAGGTGGGGGCCTTTTATAAGTGGAGAGGAGGGGCACTCTTGGAAGGTAAGGAAATTTTACATTATTATACAATGCTTTTCGGATTCTAAAGGTCCCGCACTTATATAATTCGTGGATAAGGTGATAAGTGTTCTAAATCTACTCATCCAATAGGTTTTTGACAAGTTTATACCTTGGATTGTACATTATCTTTTCATTTTATTAAAATCGTTAAATAATGAGGTCATCGCTGCATCATCATGATGTTATAAATAATTTAATTCATTTAATGTCTAAAAATTTAAAAAAAATACTATGATGTAGGAAATTTTTTTATCTTTCCAATGACTATTTATAGTCAAAAAATATGACTTGTATAACCCCATGTAAACATTGTTTTAGTAAAACATCTCATTTTCATGTCATTTTTTACTTTAACATTAAATAAAAGGTATTTATGTCATTTTCTAACTAAAGTGGCTCCATGGGGTCCCAAAGTTGACCCATGGATTGTCTTGGTCGGCCATGGCACATCCAATGAGGGTAGTACATGTGTCAAGCTCATCTCATATTATTAAAACATTATTTTTACCTTAAACTACACTAATTACCTCTAATCGCGATTAAGAACTTAAAAGTTACTATTCACCAAAAAATTATTTTAATCTCATTGAACCACATTTTACTTCTTATTGAAAACCATGTATGTCGAATTTTTGAAAATCAAATCACAGAAGTGGTAATATTTCATTTAAACGAAAAATCAGTTATTTAACTACCACTTAGTGGTTTCACTATTCATCAAAAATTGAAGTTTTTCATAACAATGCCAAAATTTCACCCTAAGCTATAATTGATATTCCGAATTCAAAAATGATGTCTATTTTATGAAATTACAAACATATAAGTTGCATTAATTAATTAATTCCCGCTGTCACAACAAATAGCGTGTTTTTAAGAAATAATTTATATCAAAAGATTGGCAATTGTTTATGTCCAATTTCAATGTTAAATTAATTCTAAAGACCACCATTGGATAAAATGGTAAAAATATATTCTAATTATACTTTAAAACCACTAAATAGTATAATTTATCACAATAAATTATTTTGATTTAAAAAGTTTTTTTTAAGTATTTTTCACTATTCATAAAAATTTGGAAGTTCTCAGAAAATTACAAAAAATTCAACATAGGCTAATTTAAATATTAGGAATACAAAAATGAATTCCATTTTGAAATATAAAATTTCTATAATTTTAAAAAGTGGGTATTACTCTTCATAACTGCTACTTTGATTAGTCGCGGTGTGTTAGAACTCGAACTTGCGTAAAATGCAAGCTATTGCATTATTGAAAGAGAGGCGTATCGTGAAAGCTCGGGGGGTTACATTCTCCCCTCCTTCAATAAATTGTGTCCTCGAAATTTGAAATTTTTCTTTGAAAATAAAAGGTTGAAAATAGAAAATACCTTTGTGGAAAACCCACATCGGAAATAAGATTAATAAAATTTAGCCTTAATAAGAAGGAAAGGGAAATAAAAGAGTCACCACCCAATTATGATCATGATTAGGAGAACATTGGTAGAAATTAGAGACATATAATTGGAGGAAAAACGTAAATATTTGTAGGGAGTGATTGAGGTCATCAATCACAATCAACTGTCAAATTGAGGGACACAAATCTTTCAATCTATGTTGATTTAAAATATCATCAGTTTAACAAGACATAAGGTATTAGGATAACACATTTTATTGTTTTAATATCCCTTTACTAAAGTTTAAGAATTAATTTATTCATTGAATAAGAGATAGGTATATATATTTTTATGCTTGACAATTAGAGTTTCAACCTTCAACTCATATTTCACTCAAAAAGATAATAGAACTCAAAAATATTATACTTATCCTGATTGTATAAGGTTCCAAATGTTAACACAAACCATTTAGATTAGTAAAATTATTTTTTAATAACCAGGGACTTCCTGTAGGCTAGTGGTAGGAAATAAAGGCATGTCGCACTATGGTTGTGGGTTCGATTCCTGCAGCTTTGTCCGACGCGACGGTTTATGCCCCACCCTGTAGGTTGTCCTTTTCCTAAAACTATAGTATTCCAAAAATAATCTTCAGAAATTTTTTAACCTTAAATTTACAATCCAAGGTTCAACTTAATCCACTGTAACCTTTATAGTTATCCAAAATACCTCTGTCCAGACTTTCTCTAAAAGGTCTCTTAATTCCAAAATCAATTTATCAGATTCCCCAAAAAAAGTAAAGTTTCCCTTATTGTCACATACTAAAAATATAATTACCTTCATCATATTAAAACCTTATTGAAATCAACAAGTACTGCAGTAAAATCCATATATATATATCACATTATTCTAATAACCAGAATATAATACATGAGTCCAAAAGCACCAATACATTAGTTATTCTGCTTCAACTGTAGTAACGGCATAAGATTGTCCTTGATCCCTTGGCCTTTTCTGAGGTAAGTTTCCCTGAAGCTTAGAACATTCATTTTCATAATGCCCCATTTCCCTACAATTGTAGCATTCAACATTGATAGCCTCTTTCTTTCCCTTGCAATCATGCGCCTGGTGACCTTTTTCCCCACATTTATAACAAACTCTCATTCCTTTTAGGCAAGTACCATGGTGAGATTTCCCACAATTATCACATAATGGAAAATCCTTCTTTCCCTTTTCCCTTTATCTGTCTCTTGTTCCACCGTTCTCTTCTTCTCTTGCTTTACTTTGTTGTCATAAGACATAGAGAATTCCTTTTCTGTCTTGATAGCACATGAGACAATGTCTGCGTACGATGAGAAAGATTTTGAGACTAAGGCTCGATAGAGAAAAGGTTTTAACCCATCAAAGAAACGATCAATCTTACTTCTTGGGTTACGTATATAATCTGTAGCATGCCTCGCTAACCTTGTAAATTTAGCATCATACTTTGTGACATTCTCATCCTCCTTCTACCTCAGACTCAGAAATTGCCTTTCCATATCTGCTCGATGGTCACGAGGATAGTATTTTTCTAGGAAAAGCTCTTTGAACTCCCTCCATTCCATATTCGATACGTCATCATCTTCCTTTTTGTTTTGAATCAGCGACCACCACTGATCGGCATCTCCAGTGAGGCGGTAAACTGCCATGACAACCTTCTCCCTTTCGCTACTCCCCAAGGCATGGAATATTTTCTCTAAGGAGTTTATCCATTGCTCAGATACTAATGGATTTGTACCCCCATTAATTGTTAGCGGTTGTTGCCTGACGAAGCGGTCTAAAATTGATCCTCCACATTGCGGATCAGGGTGCTTCATACGAGTAAGGTTATTATTCATAACCTGAGTGAGTTGTCCCAGTATGGTAATAAGTTGATCAGCACCAGTTGTATCTCCAGCTCCACAATAATTATCTTGAGCAGGAGGGCAATCCCTACACGGAGTGCGTGCATTGATACAGTTTCCATTCCTTCCACTAGGCTCCATTTCTAAACAATGTCATAAACTACATTAGTTTATGAATCAAAATACATAATTCCATACTTGTAAGATACTTAACATAAATTGAACTATTTATGGATATAATCCATAAAAATGTTTTATTTGAGGAATTATATACTCATAACCCTTCATAGTGGTTTGTAAAGAAAATGATAATTATCCTAAGCATATCCCCCGGGAGTGTCGTAACCAAGAGTGCAGCAAGTCCCATTGTCGTGCACCAGTTCCCGTTCGAGTCTAGCTCAAAGCGGTGTTTTTGGGTTTTATGCCTAGGTACATATGTGCCAGAGCCGCCTCTACCTGCTCGTATCCAGACAGGGATGTATTTCTCGGAAAACTCACAACATCTCTACAATAACAAAATTCTAGGAAGTTCTTCTATACTAATCCTCAAAGTCTATCTTCGAGCTATGTGATCTAATCAGAGTTTATCTAAATCTAGCTTCCAAGGTTAGTACTAAACTTCCTCTGATACCAACTGTAACGCCCCGACCCCAGCTACCCAGAGTCGGTGCATTACTTCGTAACATTGGCATGATCACAAAAGATCAAGTCTCATAAGACCGATTAGTTTAGTAGCCTTGAAAACACTAGATACATTCATAAATATTACATTACATCATAAAGTGAAAAACTAAAAACAAAGGCTTCATAGTCCACACTCATACCCTCTTCTGACTATCCCTGCAGGTCATTCATAAAATACTTCTTCACATCCTGGAAAATATTAAAACATTGAAAGGGGTGAGCTCAGATGCTCAGTAAGGATAACAATATAGCAGATGCTTTCATCAATAAACATAAACATTTAAGGAAATGTATAACTAAAACAAAAGCCTTTTAAACATGAACTTCAACATAATATGGCAAAAGTAAAATGAGATAATGCCATTCACTTCTTCACAGGGATATTCTACTGGTCGAATAATCAGATGCAATATCAATAACCACTTTCATAATGAGGGAATGTATAATGCCAGACATTCTGAAAAACTTTGTCAAGGCCTCGGCCAAGACGTCTAAAATGATTAAGGACTCGGCCAAAACCATAAATCAAATTGGGAAAGGGCCTCGGACAATTCCACGTCTAGTTGTCTCATGAGACCTACCGATGCATCGAGGAGCTATAGTGGGTTCCACCCGTCACTTATTAAGTCCAATACATTCCTCATATGAATAGGTTTAAAAATATCATAAACCATAACATAATCGTATCACATAAAACATGCATAAAGGAAACATAACATTTCCACATTTCAATCACAAGATATCAATACAACACATTGATATAATTAAAATGCTTTCAAAACCATTTTCAATACCAAAATAAAAGAAAGTTAAAACTTTGTATTTATTTTTCATAAAAAAAAAAGATGGCTTGTAGAGGAAGCCGAAACTCAAATAATGGTCATGGTGGCGGAGAAGTCATTGTCTCCGCATAAGTAAGGAAAGAAAAACATTCCCTTTTGTCGTTTAGAAAAACGCTTCTTATAAAAAGATTACTTTTGAATAAACGTAAAAGTCAAAGGGTTTTATACACCGTATAAAACAATGTTGTGTATAAAACCAAATATGCCTCAATGAAAGGGGATTGAAACGAAGTCCTTAAAAAGATCATTTTTTATAAAGTAGGTCTATTATGTGTATTCACTATAAGTACACATAAATAATGTAAAAATACATGATAGGCCATAATAATATTAGGACATAATTGGAAAGTAGGAGATTAACCCAAAGAATAGAAATTGGGTTAAGAAGTTCCCTTACCTCGTGTCTGACTTGACTCAACCGTTCTTTAACCTCCTGAATAATACACTAGAGTTAATATATACCTTATTAAGAACCATTTTCAATTTCAATATCCTTTTTATATCACTTATTACAATGGTATGAACATTCTGTAATTATTTAAGTTAATAACGGTCGTTTTGTCGATCTTAGGTACTTGAGTCAAAAATAAACTTCTTATAATTACAAGTTGTTCATGTGGTGAAATATCTATTATATCCAGAATTATATTCATGATGTAGATATCATATATATCATATATATACAGTATATACATTCATTTATAATATTACGTAACATTTAGAGGTAAGAAATGAAATGCACCGTTCATGGAGACGGTAAGCCGTACGTACGCATGAACGCTACTTTCCTTTCTATTTCGTTTTTAATGGAATTAAATCATAATGATATAAATGTATTAAAGTATAATATAGTGTATAATACCATTTACTCCATCCTTTATACATCCAACATATGGTATTAACGATTCAAATCACTTTTAGGGGGCGGTAGTCCGCATTTCCTAAAATGAAATTATCGCGTTTACCCATAATGGAAATCATAAAGTATGCCATAAATGAGAAATACAGAAGCATAAGTAAAACATAAACATATTATATATCTTATATAAATATAGTGACATCTTAATGGCCACCTTTGAAGGTGTTATATGATTGTTGAACAATCATCGTTTCGTGAGGCAGAAATTCGCCATCCACAGAAACCATATGTTCTTTAACCATTAGATGTAGGTGTGTGTAAGTTTAGCTCGAATCCTTATTATAAAAACATCCTAGTATATTTATGATACTGGTGTTGTTACAAAATAAATTAATAAAAAGAGTTTATGGGGTTGGAGAAGAAAAATAAAACAAAATAACATAAGAGAAGACATTACCTTTAAATCGGGTAACTCTTTTGACTTGAGCCAAAGGATTCCTTGGAAAGTATTCTGCACAAAGTGAGGCTTCTAAGAGTAAGGGAGGGAATTTGGGAGAGTATTTGGGCAGAGGTTGTCCGAGCCAAATGGCTTGAAAGTTTGAATGAGGTGGTAGAGGTGGGGGCCTTTTATAAGTGGAGAGGAGGTGCACTCTTGGAAAGTAAGGAAATTTTACATTATTATACAATGCTTTTCGGATTCTAAAGGTCCCAAACTTATATAATTCGTGGATAAGGTGATAAGGGTTCTAAATATACTCATCCAATAGGTTTTTGACAAGTGTAAGCCTTGGATTGTACATTATCTTTTCATTTTATTAAAATCGTAAAATAATGAGGTCATCGCTGCATCATCATGATGTCATAAATAATTTAATTTATTTAACGTCTAAAAATTATAAAAAAAATACTATGATGTAGGAAATCTTTTTATATTTCCAATGAATATTTATAGTAAAAAATATGACTTGTATAACCCCATGTAAAAATTTGTTTAGTAAAACATTTCAGGTTTGTGTCATTTTTTACTTTGACATTAAATAAAAGATATTTATTACATTTTCCACCTAAAGTGGCTCCATGGGGTCCCCAAGGTGACTCATGGATTTTCTTGGTCGGACATGGCACATACAATGAGGTTAGGACATGTGTCAAGCTCATCTCATATTATTAAAACATTATATTTACCTTAAACTACACTAATTACCTCTAATCGCGATTAAGAACTTAAAAGTTACTATTCACCAAAAAAATTATTTTAATCTCATTGAACCACATTTTACTTCTTATTGAAAACCATGTATGTTGGATTTTTTAAAATCAAATCACAGAAGTGGTAATATTTCATTTAAATGAAAAATCAGTTATTTAATCTACCACTTAGTTGTCTCACTATTCATCAAAAATTGAAGTTTTTCAGAACAATGCCAAAATTTCACCCTAAGCTATAATTGATATTCCGAATTCAAAAATGATGTCTATTTTATGAAATTCCAAAAATATACGTTGCATTAATTAATTAATTCCCGCTGTCATAACAAATAGCGTGTTTTTAAGAAATAATTTATATCAAAAGATTGGCAATTGTTTATGTCCAATTTCAATGTTAAATTAATTCTAAAGACCACCATTGGATAAAATGGTAAAAATATATTCTAATTACACTTTAAAACCACTAAATAGTATAATTTATCACTATAAATTATTTTGATTAAAAAAGTTGTTTTTAAGTATTTTTCACTATTCATAAAAATTTGGAAGTTCTCAGAAAATTACAAAAAATTCAACATAGGCTAATTTAAATATTAGGAATACAAAAATGAATTCCATTTTGAAATATAAAATTTCTATAATTTTAAAAATTGGGTATTACTATTTATAACGGCTACTTTGATTAGTCGCGGTGTGTTAGAACTCGAACTTGCGTAAAATGCAAGCTATTGCATTATTGAAAGAGAGGCGTATCGTGAAAGCTTGGGGTGTTACAGAATGAAAACGGGTTTTTGTTTAAAACATTGCAAAATATTGAATTGATTTAACATACGAATTCAATGTAAAATTAATGCTAATGACATACATTATATTAAAATTTTAAAATATATTCTACTTTTACATTAAAACCATTCAATATTATAATTTAACCATATAAATTGTTGCGATGAAAAAAGTTGTTTTTAATTAAAATATAGCGTGTTTTTACTATTCATCAAAATATGAAAGTTACCAGAATAATATGAAAAATTTATCCAAAGTAAATTTTTATTTCTTGATTCCAAAGAAGAGTTTTATTTTGTCAAATTGAACTTATAAACATGTCAAAAACTACATTTAAAGTGGGTGCACCATCAAAAGGTGGCAAAACTGCATTTTTTGAAAAATACTTATTTTACCAAAAAAAATTATTTTGTTCTTATACCATGTTCTAGAAAATGTGTAAGATGAATAATAATGTTATAAAATTCAAAATTTAGTTAATACTATTCATAAATCCTAGTTCATAATAATATTATAATAATATACCATTGTTTAGTAAAACATGGTATTGCGTACAACACACACTATCGAGGAAGGTCGCGATTGCTTGTAATGCAAGCCAAGTAAGGGTTGCGCATTGTGAAAGAATCCTTCATTGTTTCGTATAACAAAATCCAACCATATTGCATTTATACATTGAATATATATATATATATATACTCAATGTTGCGTAGAATAACTATTATCAAAATTGTGTGTAACACAATCCAAGAATTGTGTTGCATATAATGCAAGCTAATATAGTGTTTCTTATAGTGCAAGGTAATCTTGGTGTACCATAAAACACAAAAATTTAATGAAAGTAAAAGAATATTTTTCATAAAATCTCAGGGTGTTACATTTAGCTAGTGGTTATAGTTTGGAAAAAAAATATGGGGCATGAAGTGATATGTTACAATTCTTGTTCTTTAGAGTGGTATAAATTACGAGATAGAAGATGATTTCGGAATTTGATAATAGTGGGTGAGCAGTAAGGTCATTCTTTAATACCTTTGGGGCTCAGTATTACAAGTTTTGAGGAACCATGGGTTTTTAAAAGAGTCATTGAGTAATGGAAATTGAGTGAGATGGTAGACATTGGCATGAAATACCAGTGATAAATTCAAATATATCCTTTAGTGTGTGTGGAAATTATTCTCATGGGTAGTGAAATTGTTACCTACATTAGTATTAATTGATTTGAGAATATATGGATATATATATGGTTCGTTCAGGAAAATGAGGTAAGTGGTGTTCTATATGGTTTATATGAAACATGTTCAAGGTTCATGAATTTGTGTGGAACATCCATGATGGATTTTAATAATCCATATTCATGTAGTTTGGAAGGGTGTAAGTGTTGAAGTTGTAGAGTTTGTTTAGAAATTGAATGTGAAGCCTCTATAACAGAGATTCATTTGGGGAATATGGTTTATTGGAAGGCCTCAACCGAGGTAGTCTTGGTAGATAAAGAGGCATATTGGTGTATTTTTGGGGGAAGTCTATTTATGTGATGCATTTGCATGGATAGTGCATGTCAGTAGTTATGAACTATTTTAGTGACCATTCCTCCTTATAGATACTGTTTGTTGTTAATTTTTGTGGTTAGGGTGTTTGGTCATCGATGTAGACCATGGTTTATCTATGATAGGAATGTTTTTTTGTCCATTATTGTTGTAATACTAGAAATTAATATATTTGGTTGAGATTATAGGTCTTGTGGGGTTTTTCATTAAAGTGTTGAAAAATTTTGGTAGCTTATATGAAAGGGCTGGAGTTTGACACCATGTTATAAGATTCCTACGATATATACACGGACAATGCTTTATATTTGGATTATATCAAAATGATATTAGTTAATAGATTAGAATTGGGTGTCATGGATGGTGGTTTAGTGGTGGTGGTGGAGATTATCAGTGTGTATGGAGGATGATGGATATAGGATCAAATATACTGCTGGTTGAAATTCCACCACAATGTACATTTGGGAAGTTTGAATGACAAGACTCATGCATCAAGTATGAACGATTCATGTAGTGAGGCCTTGTATGGTGTGGAGAAAAATCAATTTATTTTTGAAGAAATTTTTTTCTAATCAAATACCATACAATGTGGTGGTAAAAGTTGATTTTGGGAAGCCATAATGGGTTTTAAAATCAATGTTATGGTTTTGAAATTTGAGTAATTATTAGCTATAATATGAGACTAGAGTTAAATCTTTTTGGTTGGTGAAAATATCCTGAATATTTGTGGTATTTTAGAGTGAACCATTTCTGTACAGGTGAGTGTATGGGGTTCATGAGTAGTTATATTGGGTTTAGAGATGTGATGTTGTATGAGAGTTATTGGAAAATGGTTGTGATGTTTGATGTTCGGTTGATAGGGATATATTATCATATATATGTTTTGGTAGAGATATAATTTATTTGTGAATGTCAAGAGTGGTGTGTAGTTAAAAAATTTTCCTATGTAGATTCAGTTGGGTTTGTGTGTGAGAATATCTGATTGAGTTGTATCAATATATGCAAGGTACTCATGGAAGAGTATCACCCATAGGTGATCAAGAATGAAATGGTGATAATGGCCTATGGTGCATGGAAGGGGATACTAGGAATGGTTACAGATAATAAATAGTATGGTTTGTGACATGATTCATGGGATGAATCATATTAAAATAAAAAAATGATTATAGTATTGAAATTTACAAATGGGAATGTAAAAATTGGTGGTACCATGGCTCATGGGCATGAGCTGGACCTGGTGTGTTGTTCATTGTAGAAATGTCAGGTTAGAGGTAGTTGATTCCCATAAAGAGAGACCAATTCATGTTGATGAATGAAATGGGGAATTTTATACATGGTCATGTAGTTCCACAAACATGAGAGTGTGCCTATAAGGACATATCTGAAGGGGAACATTGGAATATGAATTGGTTATTCAAATCGAGTTTTGTATATGAAACCAACGAGTGGGTGTAGTTAATCTGAAATTGGTGGGTTATCAATCAAAGAAGGCTACATTATTTAGGGAATAATGTTAAACACCATTATTATTTCCCATTAGTGAATAATATTTCATATGATTATCCCATATATTGGGGAACTATAAATTGTGGTGGCAACGAAAATTCTAAATTAAATTTGTAGAATTACTAAGATGCTAGATTATTCCCAGATAGTGGCATACCTATTGGATCAAACTCCATGACATTGATGTGTGAATGATGTTTTCCAATATCTTCTTATTATACTGTAAAATTCAAATAATTTACATGTGAATAATAGAAATGATTTTGATTTGGACATGGTTTCTTCATTAAAGGAACATCCGGTGTAGATTTCTCATTAGGTAAAACAATAGAGTAATAGAATATGGGGACAAACATTAGAATTTTATGGTAGAATGTATTTATTCTAGAATAAAATTGGCAGATGGAATTATATTTGTGGGATTAGGGGAATTTTTTTTAATCATGACCCCTAGAGACAATTTTAAAAGATGGCATGTTCCTAAAGATGGATATCGTGACTTAATGAGACATTCTATGTGTTTCAATCCATGTTTTAGCCCCTTTTAACAGATTATTTAGTTATTATTAGTTTGGATGATGTATTGGGTATGTAGTAGAATAATGTTTTGATAAAAATTACGGAACCACATGAGATTTTTCTTAGGTAACTGTGAGTCATATTGAGAGGAGAAATGGGTGTTGTATAGTTATATATATAAATGAGACATTTAAAAGGTTAATGTGAATCATGGAATAGAATAAGAAACATTGTTGAAACACGGTTTAGGAAACCCTCACGAAAAATCACGATGGTGCCCTAAAAAGGAAATTAGCCTTACACTGTTAGAGAATAGTTTCGTAAACCTTGTGAAAAATCCATGGACACCAAATTAAATAATCTAAATATTATTATTTTCAAGTAACACCTCCCAAAAAGTCATTATTCTTCCCCTAGATCCTAGGGATCTTAATCTAGTGGACTCTTGTGGATTTTAAGGACTTACTTCTCCCCATAGAGATATTTCATTGAATCTAGAGATATTGGTCCTATCAATGTCAAGGTAGTTGATCAATCATCATTCTTTTTTATTGTTCTTTCTAGATTATTTGTATTATCCTTTTTAATGATTATGGATATGTACTCTCGAGACTATATCATATAATTATGACAATATTTATTGTGATTCCATATAGTTATCCAAGGAATACGGATGGTGGAATTATACTTATAGATTTATAATTCTTGTATTTTTCTAGATCCATTATTTATGTCGTATATCAATGGGTAAGTCTAAACTGATTCATAACCTTGAAATATATTTTTCTAATAAATTCACTATTGAATCCTCATTGGAAAATATAGGGATGGGGATAGAGTTGTTAGTGTGAGATTTGGATTCAAGTAGAGAAACTTAACAATGATATTAAAGGTTCTTATGTTATGAATTTTTTTACCATGTTTTGTAAAATGTGTAAAATAAATGATATGGCAGGATTTTTTATGCGTGTGTATCCCATGAGACCATTCATGATATGAAATTATTGTTCTTGTGTGTGGAGCCCATGAGACCTCATATGGTATTCCATACTTTATCATTTGTGTGTGGACCATGAGACAACTCTCTACTTGGTATGTTTGTGTGTGTGTGTGCATAGGTGAAGGAATTCCATACTTTGTATTATGTCTGTATATATGTGTATTCATCATAGAATTACTCAATCTCATGTCAAATGTTATAGGTGTGACCTTTAGTGATTGGTTGATCCTTGAGTGGGAGAGAATTTTTGGCATGACACATGATGATTATGGCAAGGTTCTAAAAAAGTATGGAAGGGAATGATGGACTTGTTGCCTTACATGAGATATCTAGTGTGACTTGATAGAATCGTGGCATGACATATGGTAGTTAGTAGAGCATGACGGAGCTATGTGTTGACGTAAGTCTTGATGGACGAATGTATTATTCAATGATTTACATTGTCATTGTGGCATGTATCGTGATCCATAGAAACCATTCATATCTTATCATCTGGTATGCATTCGAGGATGGTAGGATCAGGGTTCATGGTTTCAGGATTAGCTAAATATAACCCGACATGTTACTTTTTATATGTGTAGTTACTTTATTTTAAATGAAAAAAGATATATATAACTACAATAGTCATATTATGTACATGTTGGTGGTGTCCTAATAGGTTTTAAAATCCAACGCTACATAATAATCTCGATGTAGGTATAGATAATTTTTACAAAATTTTAAATTAGGGTACTTGAACTATTTAGGGAAGTTGATATGGTGGAGCATGGTGGATCATGGAAATTCTAGGAATGAATCCTTCGTTAGTTTTGGAGTTTCCTATATTTAATTTATATTTCTATTTTATATAGATATTAAACATGTGGGGATATATTGTCCTATTTCACTGGATATTGTATATTATATTATTATAACATGGGATGATGCTCATGTTGCTGTTTATTTATTTGTTTTTATCATTATTACTTCTTCTATTGTATACTATTAATGTTATCTGTTACTATGGGAATAGTATTCCCATTGTTTCACTTATCCCTAACCACTATTCATGAGCCTCTTTAATATAGGGATGCATATATATGGCCATTTGATATTTCGACCCGCACATACATCCGTACATATCAATATACATACAGATACAGATACAGATACACCCACATAGACAAACACATACACAGACTTACACATTAATTTATACACATACATATACACATACATACATACATAAACATACACATACAAATACACATAAACAAATACATACATCTATATACATACAGATTATTATTCACAATCACTTACAAAACACTTACATACCCATATACACACATACATACACATACAAAAACAGTCATAAAATTATATACACATATATATTGAATCATATTCACACATTAAAAACATACAAACCCCTACAAACATACATATACATACACACACTCACATGAATACACATACACACAAATATATGTGTTTATTTTAAATTATTTAATATTAATAAACATATATAAATTCAAATAAGAATTAAATAAAATGTATGTATATATTTGTTTATATAGTTCAAGTCAAAATACATTTATACACATATATCAATGTATGTGTTTAATTATAATTATATGTATAATAATAAAAGATAAAAACATATACATTTCCGTTATATCAGTCATATTTATGAATATATAATTATTTATATAAACATTATATATATATTTACATATATTTGAAGTTCAATTGAATAAATATATATTCATTTATATGTTTATATAAAACAATTATACAAATTTTAATACATTATATTTATATACATGATTTTTACTCTATATAAATATATTATTAATCTTTCTTAATGATTAATATAAATTTTCATAAATTTGTTATATAAATTTATTATTATAAATATATGGGATTACAATCTTCCAATTACACACATTCATAGACACTCTAGGGGGTTAAGGCACATACATCACTATTAGGATTGAAAAGAAACATCTGAACCTATTTTTTTTGCAATACATGATCTGAATGCCCAGAGGTATAGAGGCCTTAAAAAATTGGTGGCCTAAAAGACTCATGGATAAAAGGCTAAATACATTGTATCCAATGCATGAGAAGTCTATATCATGTCGTCCAACAAGTCATAAGCTACCCCTCTCCATCTTATAGTCATTTGACATGTCAGACCAATTTGGAGTGTTATATTACCTGGTACCCAATTCTCCCAATGATGCGAGGTTAGATGCACCTTGATAGGTATATCCTCCATTATATATTGGTGTATGGGAGAAATAATGGATAATTTGTTCCAATACATATTTCTTCCATTTTTGATGGACACCCAATGATGTTTTTGTAACACCCCACTACAATAACAAAAGGTTTCCCTAAACTACTAGACTAGTCTCACTGAACTAAGAGTCACCTATAAGAAAACTCAACCAATGAACATCAGAGGAAATAAGGAAGGTTGATAGGTGTCATCACATCAATCCCTATTTTGAGATATCTCACTTAGAAATGCCTCCCTGTAACTATTCAAGTACTTCCATCTTGATGCACTATGTGGTTTAATGATACTTACATGTTACTACATTTAACTGATATTGATGGAATAGAAGATTTTAGGTGTTGATTGGAGGCCTATGTATCATGAATTCTTGGAAAACATCTCTAAATCCTACTAATGAATAGGTTCATAAATAATACAACACTACTACAATACACTCATATTGTGCTGCTATAATAACCATGCTTTTTGGGGGTCGAACCCTTATCATTGTGGATTTCAAGAAAGAAGATTATGCCACCCAGGTACAAGCTAATTTTTTATATATAAAATTATTAAAATTATATTAGTAACAATTATTTTTTTAATATAGTAATATATAATATAATAACAAAAACAATATGTACATAACATCATAATTATCATATTTATGTAAATGTATATTGATTTATATAAATTTATATACTTATTTTTATATAAATAATATTTAATAATATATAAATATTTTTATACTAATTTATTTTTTCATCATTCCCTTTATTAGTGATTTGGTGAAGCTATAAATGGGAGGCCTTGTATTTTTATTTACTGCAGTGTTCAAAAAGGGTGAAATTTTTTAATGAAAAAATAACATTGAAAAATTTGTACCTTTTATCGGTACAAAAGTTATATTACGTGAAATTGATATTCTTTTTCAATTAAAATTTCCCTTTAGAAGTAACAAAAAGAATAACTAAAGAAACACAATTCTATGGTAGTGGGATTTACAAATCCAATACCCCATATCCACCCCTCACTCTTGAAACCTCCATGCAGCACCTCCATGATATGCCTCCAGTATCCCTACCCTTGTTTGTAATTTCATATCCCCCAAATTTCGATAACATCTATAGATATGATGATTATTCCATATATATTTATTTTTCTAGTTATTAAATATTTTAACACTTTTAGTGATTACCAACCATCTAGATAAGGATTGATGCACTATTTCATGGGGTTTTAGCACAAATTGAATGATATTTTTTTAATAATTATAATGTTTCTCTTTCATAGAGTTATATTTTTATTTAAAATATCAACCATTAAATGGTTACTTATATATATTTCTATATTTATTAGTGAAAAAATATTTTGTTAATGTTTTGTGATTTTATTCTAGAACTCATTTCCTTTCATATTTTCTTATTAAAAATGTTATTTTTTCATATATTTAAATTATTTTAATCTGAAATTTATGGTTTTCGAAGACTCCTCAACACTTTACATATATGTTTTTATATATTTCTCTTGTTTATATTGATTAATTTTTTAAAATTTTATTTTTTTCACTAGATAAAGTGGTTCCCTTTTGTAATTTATTTGTTTCTTGATTTTTTTTAAAATATTAATTTTTTATGATAGAATAATTATTTCCCTTTGAAAAAAATATCTACAAACTACTTGTACATTATTTTGGACCTATGATAATTGGTTATGTAAAATTATTTCTAGATTTCTTATTGATAACATCCTATGAATTCATAATGTTAATTTCACCAGTTATCAAAAAAATAACAAACAAAACATATGTTTTCAAATCATTAATTTTAACTTATACATGTTATAAGAACTTCTCTATTATAATTTCAATTATATGGGACATCATAGTGATATTTTGTTTTGATTTTAGTTAAAATAAATGATATTTTATGTGTTTATTTTATTTTAATAATGCTGTAATATTTTTATCTTGTAAATAAATTTTAGAATTTTTTTTGAATATTTGGGAAAATGATCCTTTCTCAGAGTGTTATGAAATATTTCACTGGTGTAATAATTATTATTATAATAAATATAATGTTTGGATAAATTGTGTACATATATGGTTCAATAAGAGAGGTTTTTTGATAGTTAATGTATATATATATCATTGATCAACCATCAAAGTGTGTATTATAGGTTGATTTTTTTAATATAATATATCATTTAGAAAGTTTTTTTGCAAATATTATATTTGTTGTTATGTTAGAGATTCTTATCTATTTTTAATTTATGCTATTTAATAATATCTTGTGGGATATACTTATTAGAAAAATGACTATATCATGTATGTTTCATTGAATGACATTTGGTTAACTGTTGATTATATTAAAATAGGAAATAAAATATAATTAATGAAAATTTTATGTGGAATATAGATGACATATAATATTTTAGAAATATATATTTTAATTTATTTAATTTATTGATTATTTCCTTGAATAAAATATGTTGGGTAATTATATTAATGGTTGTTTATTATAAAATCTTATGTACATAAATCACAAAATTTATTACATAATATTGATTTGATTATAGAGATTCCAACTGTATATGTGTTATCATTCAATATATTATTTTTAAATAGTTATATTATTCTAAATTATGAGGGATACATGGAATAGATGACACCTTTGCTGAATATTAAAACAAATGAACCACATAATACAACTGAGAATGACTCTACATCATTGTATGGTTCTTAAATTAACATATATGATATTTTGAAGAACTTTGAATAGTGTATGAGTACTCAACATGAGTAACTAATCTCTATTCAATGTAATTACCACAGGGATATCTATGAGCTAATATTGTATGTTTTAATTTTATAATGTAATCTTCAAATATCCCAACTACCAACAATAGATTTAATGGATTTTATTTCTAATAAATTTAATCATATTAAATTTAATGCTTCGTCGATAAACTAGGACAACTATTATTATTTTATATAATGGATTTTTTAGAGATAACGCTTTTTGTGATGTTGTTGTAGTATGTTGATTATGAAATATAACAGTATCATAGTAGTTCCATATAACATTACAAAAATAAGATGAGGATTCATTTGTAGAAAATTTGTATATCAAAACATCAATATATTAAGATGAAATCAATTCCACAACATAAAATTCACATTATATATAATGTTATTAGATTATATTACATGTAGATAACTAATGTTACCAATTATCTGACTCATCCTAAATCCCACATCACTATCAACTTTCACGCTACATCATCACCTAATTCCTTGTAGTTGATTAATGGAAAATCTTGGTCATATCTCCATCAAGGACAATGCGATTTTATTTTCACTGATTTTTTATCCATTTATTTTCCTTTCTAAGATAATACCCAAAACTTATACTCTATCATTTTAATATGTTTTATTAATATACATATATACATACTAAACATACTGTACCCCTCGAGATATGACTTATTTTTCCATAATACTCTGTTGCATCCATCTATACCATATCTAGTGCAACCCCTATCATAAGGATGTGAGTTGTTATAAAGATATGTGTGTTCAATAGAACCATAATACCTAATGGAAACATCATTGAGATTAGTTTACAAATGAAGTACCACTACAACATAAAAATGTATGGGGTTAATGAATTGAAGGTGAAGTAATAATGCATAATGGTGTAATTTTTTTAATGTCATTTTCACTTACAAATACTCAAACTCATAATACAAATTATTTTTTAATAGATTAATTCATTGTGAGTTTATTGAATAATTTTAACTTAAAATTATTTTGAAATATGAGAATTCATTTTTTCTGTTTTACTCTAATTTCCTTTCATAACATGAAATAAAAATTTAATTTTACTCACGTGATTCTATAACATATTTATTGCTATCCTTTATTGATTTTCTATATGTTACAGTTTTCATTTTTTGATAATGTTTTCTTATTATTCTCATACTGGGCATGTCCGTACCATTTATTACACTTTTAAGTGTTACTTGGTTAATTTTTATGTATATTATTAGATTATTCAATTACTTATAATAGTGTCTAAGGAACATCTACACCATCATAGACCGTGTATGAAGATTCAATTTAATTAAATTATAATGATAAAATGGAGGGAGTTAATGTATTATATTGACTATGAATCTTTATAATTAATACTCTATGTTCGGGAACAATATTATCATTTAATTTAATGTATTTTATTTATGTATAATGAACTGTTTTAGTTTATCAAAATAATTTTCACTTTTGATCTTATTAATATATTCAATTTCATTATTTTAATATGTAATTTTTTCATAAGTGTTCATTTTTTCATATTTTGGATTTAAAAGGTTCATATAATTGAATTATATTTTTCTTGTTATGATATTAATTTATATGGTTTATGTTACTGTTATCATTGATTTTATTTGTAATATTTATAGATATTTTTTGGGTCAATTATATTGATGGTTCACATGTGAATATAAAATATTACTATATATATATATATATTTGTATTTATATATATATTTGTACAATAAAATTATTGTTTATATATGTTTTTTGTGACAAGCCATTTATTTTTTTGTATGATATAACATATGACATTGTTAAGTGGGATCCAAATATGAAATATAGATACCCTATAATTTTGAAACCTAATAAGTCATTTTAGGAAAAGATCAATTATTAGGAGTGAACTATTATTATATTATATATATATTTTGAATTATTTGTTATCTAGATTTTTTTTGTTCTCGAATATTATTCTACATATTTTGAGAATCAATATAAGTTGATTATTGGTTTATTTTGGGAGAGTATTCTAGGAATTGATGTGTAATTGTAAAATGGTGCCTCTATTTTGATTTGATGTGGTTATACTCTTTTATATGAATATATAAAATGTATATTTGAACTGTTCTATTTTAGATTTGATATATCATCATTTTGTTATGATTTAATTTGTAAACGAGATGAAACATTAACACAATTATTGGTTGATTTTTTAAAAGTTTTATTAGAAAAAAGTATGATGTTTGTTATATTTTTTCATTTATAGTAGTTTTATATTTAGGTCTTTTTTATTATTTATATAACTAGAAGCATTATGTAAAGTTATTTTCTCTCCCAAATTGGTTTGATTCATTTATAAAAAATCAGTAATATATGTTTATCTATATATGTTATTTCATTGAACAAAAATGTTATATGTCAATATATATATATATATATATATTGGTTCAATTTTTTAACTTATCCATTAATTCCAGATTGGAATATTTATGTTTATATGGTAATACATGTTGTGTTATATTATTATGAATTGTTATATTTGTATTAAGTAATTTCTACTAATTGAAATGTTAAATATTTGGTCATTTTTAATGTTTTTAGTCTCATTTGGTAGTATTACAAGTTTTATTTATACCAAGTGTTTTAATCCTACAAAATTTTAATGTTTATATGTAAATATAGTTATGTTTTTTAGTATGTTCCATCCTAATAAAATAACATTATTTTTAGTTGTATATATAAATTACATATTAATGAAATGTTATTTGGAATTGTGATGGTACCCCTCAACCATTTCACCACGATTCGTAGAAAAGGAACTAATCCTTTTGAATTATTATACATACAGATAATAAAAAATGTTTACAGATTAGTAGGCATGAAAAATTGATATTTCCATATTCAAGATTTTTATGTTTATAGGTTTAAAAGTATGAATAATTATTGAGTTATTGGTTAAAATTTTCATTTAGTAGTCTATATGTTATCAGTTTATTGGTCACTACTTTTTCATGTTTTTAGTGGATTGTTAGGTTGAACATAATTTGGTTATATATATTTAAGGTTACTTATTAGATCCATACATGATTTTAGGTTATGGGTTAAAGGGTTAATAAACTAATGGGTTGGGTTTTTATTAGTTATAATTTTCATGATTTCTTGGATATAGGATTCAGGTTTACCAATATCTAGGTTATATTATGCATGTTGAATATTTTTTTGTTAAATTTTATGGGTTTTTATGTTTCTAGTTTTTATGTTTTTTTGGTTCAGTTTTCATTATAAAAAATTATATTTCTGAAGGTTTTTTAGTTTATTGGTTATAGTTTTCTATTATACGGGTTAAAATATTAGAAACCTCAGTTTTAAGGATATTGAATTAGAAATAACTATTACAATTTTACAAGATTATAATATTATATGTTTTAATTTTAAAAAGTTTTCTAGTTCATATGATTATGTTTTAGTTATAAATAAATAGTTTAAAAATCTTTATAACTTTTTTTTTCATATTTCAAGTTCATATTTTGTTTTTGTATTTAATTATTTTTGGGTGTATAAATTAAATCAAGAAGTTAAATGCATGTTTTAATTTTTCAACCTATATGATTTTTTATAGGTCTATTATTATGGATGTTTCTATTTTTTTATTATGAAAGTTTATATGTTTAATGATTAATATAATATAGGTTTCCATTTATTGTTTACAGGTTTTAGGATTATAAATTTTTAGTTATTCATATTGTATGTTTTCTTATTTTTATGTCAGAGGTTGATATTATTATAATTTTTAGAATTCTGTAATTTAGTGTTGATATTTTTATGATATTTTTGTTTTATTTTAGATGATCAACATAGTTACAAGTCATATTTCACTACAAGCTAGTTAGTGGACACTTATATATGATGAAAATTTATTTGAATTGATATATTTTTTCCTTGATCCATTATCGTGGGATCAGTGCTTCCATTAAGTATTATTCCTTCATGGATTCAATAACACAAATGTTGATGGTTTTTGATGATACATGTTGGAATATAATTTTTTACATGCAATTATTTCTATATAGTTCAATTGGTTTTTATATTGCATTTAGTTTTTATGATTTGTTAATGCTAATTTGTTTTTAGGGAGTATAACACCATTATTATACATCATAAATATTTTATATTTTTAAATTATTTTTTTAATAACAAATCATTAGAATCGTTAAGTTGGTTCTCTAAATACATGATATCTATTTTTTTCAAAATTTATGTTATATAATTATTTTAATAAAAGAGATTATTTTTGGGCTCTAGCGGTGGTCTTTAATGAGGTATTCAAAGAAAAATAATAGAGAATTCTTAGAAATGACTTAATTTATTATAAACTGATATTGGGGGTAAAAAGGGGGTATCATCAACCTCATATACATTGAATTATTAATGTTGTTGTACATGGGTTTCCCATGTTGAATAATCTCCTTCCATGATAGTTTTTGGTTGTCGTAGATTCATATTTATTTACTAGTGATGTTGACTTCTATTCAATATTTTTATGTCATTATTGAGTAATAATGAGTTGATAATGTTTATATCCTCGGAGTATTGTCAAATGTGGTCATGTGTGCATGTCATAAATTAGTATTCATGTATTATTTCCAGTTAAATTATTTTTTATTAACTTTTATAAAATTAAACTATATCTATGTTTTCATTAATTAACGTGGGATCTATATACAAGATTCAATTTTCATTCATGTGATATAATATGATTAATCATGGCTAGGATAACATTAAATAATTTATTTATTTTAAATTTGATTGCATGTGTGACAGAATAATAAGGTTCACATGATTGAATTTAGAATAAATAAGAATATTAATTGAAAAATTAATGTTTTTTATTAATTTGTTACAAACATTCATTGTGGTCTACTATTAAGTAATCTTGTGTGATGGATATCAACACTGAATTGTATATTGAATTTATGAGATATTGGTCTTCATATTTCACCAATGGAATCAATATTGAAATATTGTGTGAATTATTCATCATTTTAAAAAATGAGATGTTGGATAACACATGTAATAAAATTATGGTAATATTTAACATCAAATAACATGAAATGATTATATTTTAATTATATTATGAATCATTGATAAATATATAAATAACTTTTTTGATTTGTCGATAAAATAATTGGCATCACATATACATGAATGGGAGATGAATGTTTGAATATATCATCTTAATCATCCTCAATCTACATTTTTTTATCCATTTTATTTAGTTCATTTTTTCTATAATTTTTCATTTTTATCACTCTAAAAATGAATATGCCAAAAAAATCATCAAATATGAAATTATTGGTGTCTGGAAATATTCTACATATGGGATCAACCTAACCTCGACTACTATAATAGTAGTAGGTATTATAAATTTCAAAATTTGGTACACAATGGGAGTGCACACCAATTTTTTAACATTAAATCTAGGGAGAATTGTAATAATATGAATTACTAGATATAGGATGATTTATGTAAAAAATAATAAAACCAAAAATTAAAATTATGGTACTAATCTATGTGAATTTTCTTTGTAAAAAAAATTAGTAACCTCCTAAGACTCAATTGAGATGGGAATCACTTCATAAATACAACCAATATCGCCCCTAATTACTAACAATGAATAGAATGAATTAATTTTTATCAATACACATGTGATATCAATGTAATTTATTTAATTTTAATGGTTATCATTAATATAAATATCAACAAAAATATTGAAACTCTTCTTCTAATTATGTGATCACTCTATAATATGCAATTGATTATTCACATGATCAATATATTCCTTTTAATAAATAAATAAATGGTGCATAAAATATATCTAGGTTATAGTAAATTTCAAATAATTTTTCGAACATGATTGCATGGTCTCAAAACATTATAGAATTTAAAACACATTATACACTATTGGAAAAATAATCAATATGATCAATCACTAATGTGATAAAAAAAATCAATATAAATGTGAAAATGGATTTGTACAATGAATGAGGTAAATATAATGTATTATGTTCCAGAATATAATAATTAAAATTATTTTTTCTAAATGATATATATATTAATATAAATGATTTATCTTTTTTAATTTACATCATCAATACCACATTTCATCCAAATCAAAAACATCTCTAGATTACTTCTTCTTCTAATTAATCATCATATATATATTTTACAAACTTTTCATATTTTTTTATTCTTATAATTCATATTTACATGATGTTTTCATAATAAAATAATTTATATATTATCATATAAATTCTTATATGTTATTATAATTTTGTGAAAATAATATTCCACCTTTTACTCTTCATATTGAAAATGAAAGCATTGTGTCTGCGTGTGTACAACTTATCATCTCCACATAGAGTTGTAATAATTTTTTTACAAAAAAATTAATTATATGGGTATAAATATATAAATAAATGATATATATCTTATATATTACATAATAATTATTATATAAACATTAATTATTTGTTATCAGTCTTTCATTTCAACCCTAACAAAATGAATACTGATGTTATGAATACGTATAACTTAACATCTCCATGAATGGTGTAATTCATTTTTATATCAATATCTATATTGATGAATCTAACTAAATTTATTTTTAATATATATTATATTAACACCATAAAAAATTATTTATTTTATTAAACTATGATAAATGTATAAGGATTGGATTAATGGATACAAAACATACATGAAAAATAAAGTAGTTACCACAGAAAATAGTGATATTAATAATTAACTCATAATAATGGGATGATTTTTTTAAAATAATATAATATATGGATTGATATATATGATAATGGTTCTATAATATATTTTTTTTAAATAAAATAATTTTATTATCCCGGAGATTCGAACACACTAAAAGGAAGTAGAACCTGTGCTAAGGGACGTCATATAAATTTTATTTCATTGAGGTATATTTTTACATTATAATCCTATATTACTTCTAAAGGTGTATATAATGAAACTTTTCATAGTTATATTATAAATTTATTTATTATCATGATATTTTTTGTTTTGTGAAATTTTATTCATTCATGTGGTATGTGATTCAGCTTATTATCAAGTGGTAAGGGTTTGTCGTCTCCCTTGATTTATGTGAGTCATATTCCATATTCACCAATTAATTATTATGTGTTTTATATATACTACACCATTGATACATTATGTCAATACTATATTTTTCTTGTTGTTAATTAAAATTTCATTTTTAATTTTTTCTTTCATGGAGATTACAATTTAAAAGAAACCCATGTATGAAGGTTTTATTTCACAACATCATCATTATTCATGAATATTTATGTTCACATATCTATTGTGTATTATTTCTATTCCATGTCCATTTACTAAAAATATGGTTTAAAAACTATTTTTATTATAAACCAATGCAGTTTAGATTCCTTTTTAACCATGTACTTATTTTTATAAGAAATTATAATGAATCTTCCTATCATTTTTTGAATGTTTTACTTTTTGATTTTTCTTAAAAAAAAATTAATGAATTGTTTTTTAATTTATATGTAATGAAAATCATTTCCCAACACCGGGATGAATCAATGACTTTAATCTAACTTTATAAGTTTTATATGATTATTTTCAATGTAAATTACTTATTTATTACATGTGTAGTTTTTAGTTTTTATAATTTATTTTCTATGTAAAAAGGTGTATTTTACACAATAAACATTCCAATAATATCTTTAATGCATTTTCATCTATTTTAACATAAATTGTTTAATATTATGTAGAGGGTGTACTCTAATTATTCCATTTTTTCATATTTATTTGGATGGTTTATAATCATTTTTACTGGGTAAAGTATTGATATTTCATATGAATAGTTATTACCATATGGATAGTTATTGCTTTTGTTAAGGTATATTTATTTAGTTGTATTATTTATATATATTAGGAATCATTTATAATTAGATTGAAATTGTATTGGCCTACAATAAAATCTCGATGAATTGGTAGGTCTCACAAGACAAACAAGATATGGTTTTCATTCAGGCCTTACCAATTTATTAGATATCAACATGACGCCTTGACCATAATAGACGACAACCTGATTAATCTATGGTATTAGGTTTCTTAGAATTAATCCTTGATGGAATGATTCATATTATTATCATTCTGAATTCCATTATAATGACTTGATTTATTTATAATCCATGTGATTATTCGATTAGTTATAATATATATGGTTATGTTTCATCCACATGTGATAATTTATATACAATTACATGATAATCATTTATTCATGCCATATTATTCTCATTTTATTCATTTTATGTCATTTGATTCAATTATTTATCATTACATATTTATTTTTTTATTGATTTATTATAACTGTTTTATACATAACATTTACTAAGTATTTTATCTCGCCATTATTTTGTTTCCTTTTCCCCAAGAAAAGATGATGTGTACTATGAATGTTATGCAAGGATATAATTGAAGGAATAATGTTTTTTTTCAAAAATATTTTATGTGGAAATTTCTATTTTCAATTTTAATTATGGAATTAAGTATTTATCTTGTTTACCAATTATACTAAATTGTTCAATTCTTCAAGATGCGATTTATTGTATCTTATCCAAATGTAATAAAGTAACCATTGGTTCTGGGGTACTTTAATTGGTTGAGATATAGTTGGTTTCAGAATAATTTTAGTAGAAATCTTGGGAACTATATTTTAAAAAACATTGATTATGTAATGAAACCCTTTGACTAAATTTAAGGATACATATATATAAGGTACGTCATATAGATTTAGTAATAAATGTGGACTACCTAGGTTAAACTGGAGGACTCATAGGTTGAGAATAATGTGAAATTATTTAAACATACATTTAATAATATATCTTGGTTATTTGATATATTACTCTGATTAATTTAGTTTTATGCTTACACCATTATTTTGGGTTTTATTCAATGGTAGAAACTATAAGAAATTGGGTAAAAAATAATGTAATGTACATTGTGTACATGAAAAAAATGGGATTATGAATAGTGGAAAAGGTATTTTGATTATACCTAATCAGTTATCATGATATATGATTGAAAAAATTCATCATAACTAACTCCAAGACTGACCAATGAAGAGAATGATATAATTTTATGAGAGATCAAGTTGAAGATATCATGGAGGAAATAATATTCAACCTCCTATATATTTATTATTTGAGGAGAAACAACAATGTGTATTTCTTATAGTAATAATAATATGTTTTTGGGTTGGAAAAAAAAGACATAAAGAAAATATTTTGTGAGATGAAATGAAAAGTTTTGTTAACAAAATGGATAAGAAAAATGGTCTACCTATGTTATTATTTATAGTCTTGTTTTTATATATTGGATGAATGGGAATTATGAATGTATATTCCGTGGTGGGAAATATCATTAATATAATAAACAAGGATTTATGAGTAATGGTAATATTTTTTATGATGAAGAGACTAAAAATGAAATATGAAAGGAAAAATGTATTAAATAACCAGATGATGAAGTGTAGTCGATAGTTTAAGAATTAAGTGGAATGAATAATGTTCTTTGGTATTTTGATTAATGTATTATGTTGTACCAGTATTTTTACAATGATTTTATTTTTATAATTAATCGTATAAGGATTGTACATCATTACATCTTCATTAAGGATTTGAAATCATGTGATTAATAATACTCGTAACTAAGACAATTGATTATATTTCAAGATGATATTTTCGAAAAAAAATATTTGGGATGATAAAATTAAATATGATAATAATGTTGATATAGAAATGAAAAATATATATTTATGGGATAGTATTGGTGACATTTAAAATGATTATTTATTTTATTACAATGTAATTCATGATGCAGTGTACAACATTTTTGGGATTTATAGAATGCATTCAATAATATAAGATTTTTTTTATGTAATAAGGATATCGGTAATTCTTGAAATCATCCCTGTTTTTAATATGATTTTATAGTGATTAATGTTATTACAATGTTTTAGGAGAATATATGGTCATTTTAATTTAATGTGGAATTAAGATTAGCAATATGGTGGATTAATTATTGGTTGATTTTGGAATTTTGTAGCCATATTCCAAATTTTTTGTTTTTTGAATTTGAATGAGACTTAAATTTAAATAATTATTTAATAGGTTATTTTAAAAATTTTATATTATTAAATTAGTTTAATGTACAATTTATTATATTGTATAATCTCTTCCATCCATTTTGTTTTTAGTAGATATTTAGAGGATAATAAATGGGTTATGGACCATATAATTTATTAAAATTTTTTCATGTAAAAATTCTCCTTGAAGATCCATATCCTATTGTGAAAAATTATACAGAGATAGATTGACATATAACAAGTGGATGAGCTTATGATTACTACAAAAAATAAAATCAAATATGTTTATATTTTTAGAGAATAGTATATGGATAGTAAAAGAATCTCTTAACATTAAGAAAAAGTACCTTGAAATAAAAAAACACTAACTGTTTAGAAGAATTATTGATAAATCTTTTGATTTTTAAACCATCATGGATTAACAGTTTTTTATGCTTATCATTCTCATAAAATTGTCCGCTGTCACTCTAGATCGATCAATGGTAGTTAATGTTTTCCTCCATATCAATTTTTTCACTTTTAACTTATGTTCTCTAATATTAAAACCTATTATTTTATGACTTTCGTACTTTTCCAAATATATTTTCAAGTATAAATTTTATTGAAAAATTTTTGGATATGGGATTTCTGCTAATAAGTTATCAAATTTATAACCATTTAAGGTGGTGAGAATGTAACATCTTGATATTTTAGAATATAAAAAATTTAATTATTATCTTGATGTGAACAAATCTAAGCTTAGAAAAACCTTTATATACCATTAAATATTACTATATTAACACAACCACTATAAAATAACTATTAAATTTATCCATGTGATGAATATTTTTCATATTATGAAATATATATAATGGTTTTATTAAATAAAAATTTATTAATTACTTCTTAGGAAGTAAACACTCAATTTATAGTGAAGTCATTTTATATACATTCTCCAAAAATAAATTATATTAATTAGTATGAGAAAATAAAATAAATAATTTTTTAAAAATGAAGAAATTTATTTGATTGAATGATTTTCATTTTTGAAATTAGAATATCAAAATGATATTATGGTAAAATTTTCATATTTTTCTGAATATCATTATTTTTATGTGAATAGTGAGAAATACTGATTTTTATTGAAATTAATATTTTCTTTTAATGAAAATAAAAATAAAAATAATATTTTATATTAGTTTTTAAAATATCAGTAGTTATTTTTTTCAATTAAATTTATTTTTCACATGATTTATAATAAATAAATTATATACAAAAAGGGAATATTTTCAGAAAAGTATTTTTTTCATTCCTTTTTTTGATTTTATTTTAAATTAAAATATTAAAATTTTATGTATAGAATTATGAATAATTGATTAAATATTTTGAATTAGGAGATAAAATTTACTGTGTATACCCATTTTATTATCGGTCAATAAAAATTGTAACCTTGGTAATTTTTATTACTACTATAAAAGATAAATTTGCTAATTACGGGTAAAAACTAATATGATAAAGACTGTAAAATGACCCAAAAGCATGATTAAAAATTAAATTATGAGTAATTTTCATACATAAATATTACTGATTAGGTTTTATGACCATTTATGGGCATTTAGAGAGATTATGGCCTTTATAATATTTTTATTAAAGAAAAGTCATAGATGTCACATTCATATTTCTAATAACTAGAACATTTTTAATATGGGGTATTCTTGGTGATATTTTCTTGTATAATTATTAAATGTAAATTTAAATGATTTATCTAAATTATTTTATTTTATTTTTAATTTTTACTCAATTATTAATTAACATGAATTTTTACACAACACTAACGCATTAATTATTCAAATAATGGAAAAATGAATTAATTGATATTGAAAATATTAAAAGTGATATAATTTAATTTATTAAGGTGATCCAAAAATTTTATAGACTAATATGGAATACTAGGGTTGTATTAAAATTTTGGGTTCATTGTTATCTTATTGTATTGATATTATTAAAGTCAATGTAATGTATAGTGTCAAAATTGACAATAATGATATTTCATTAAAATATTATTTTATTAAACAATTTAAAAATCCTAATAAAATTAATTAATATAAAATATTTTATTATATGGTTTAAAGATTCATCCACTGTATATTTATAATCCATTGGAATGTTTTTGTATCTATAATAGTCTTATTATATTGTAATATTTTTATAAATTGCAAAAGTGCCCCTCACATCCATTATAGAAGGGAACCCTGTCTGTCACCTAACTACAAAACTTTTAGCCATTTATAAAGACAAAACTATACCAATTTATTTCATAGTAATTATTATCCACGTTCTATTAGATCTGGTCCTTCCAAAATACTATCCCTGGAACTCATATGAAGATATCTAAAGAAAGTCTTCCAATGAAGTGGTAATCATGATTATAACTCTTTCATGTTTTTTAACTCTTCTACTACATATTAATATTTTGTTTACCTAATATTTTAAAAACACTAGTATAATCTCTATACTAATATGTTATTATTATTGTGACCCAACCACATTCTACCTTTTATCTATGCTATGAAAAATGAAATCATTGTTTATGTGTATGTACGACTTTCCATCTACACGCAACAATGTAATACATTATTAATCAAAAATTAACATGGATTGCTATAAATAGGAAATTAAGTGATATAAAATGAATAATAATTATTCTTTAATTTTAAATTATTTTTTACAATTCATTAATTCTATCCATCAAATAATTAAAACAATGTTTATGCATAGATATACCCACCATCTCAATGAACGGTGTAATTGATTTTTTGTATCTATATATTTATGGATGAAAAATAATATATATAATTTTAAATATATATATTATTTAAAACATAAGAAATATTTTGGATATGTTGTAACTATGATAAAATTAAATGTTTCGGAACTACAGAATCAAAACAAACATAAATGATGAAGGAGTTACCACCCAAAATAGTGACATTAACAATGAACTTATAATAAAAGGGTGATAGAATATTATATTCAAATACCATATGGTATGATATATATTATTTTTTTATATAATATATGTATAAAAAATCTATTTATATTATCCATAACATTTGAACATTTACAAATGAATTCAAAATTGAGGTAATGGGATTCAACTAAATTTTCATTCATTGAGGAATATTTTTATGTTATGCACTTATATTCTATTATGAGGTGTATATGACAAGCATTATACATGTTATATAATGAAATTATTTATTTTCATGATATTTCATGTTTTTTTAGATATTATTCTATCATGTGGATTGTGATTCAACATATTACAATGTGGTACGGGTTTCTCATTTAACATTTAATTTAATGGGAAAGATTTAATATTCACCACATCCTTATTATGTGTAGTGTATATACTGTACATTTTATATATTATATCATGAATTTTTGTTTAATCATGGTATTTAAATAATCATTTAATTTTTTTATTACATTGGTTTTAAGATTCAAAAGACACCATATTATTAAGTGTTTATTTTTCAATATCATAAATATTTTGGATTATTTACGTTTAAGTCTTCATTGAAGACTATTTATCTTCCATGCACATTTTTTCGAAATAATTCCTAAAAAATTTATTTAATATTTTCAAATAATTGTTGAAATTATTTTTACATGTTTTATAGAACTTAAAATTTATTTTAAAATGAATCCCAATGTTATTTCCTGAACAAGGTGCTTTTTTTATTTTTCTTACACATGTGTGAAAAGAAAGTATTTTTAAATTTTACAACATGGAAGGAATTATCTATCCACAAAAAACCTCAATCATTTGAATATTTCTTTTCAATTATAGAATTTTTTTAGATTACATGATTTCATTATAAAATGCACATTTTTTAGTTTTTTATTTTTTAAAATTAAAAATTATATATTCCATACAAAATAATCTAATAATATATTTAATTTATTTTCATTTATATCAACATACATTATGGAATATTTTATTGACAATTTACTCTATATAAATTTCATAATATTTCATTGGATTGTTTAAGATCATTTGGAGTGGGGAAATGGTTAATATTTTCTATGACTTGTTCTTCTCATATTGGATGTTAATAATTTTGTAATGGTATGTTGATTCAATTGTAATTTTTATCCATATAAGGAATGAATTGAACTTAGTAAGGGATGTGTGGTCCCTATATATCTTATTGATGCATCATTATGTATCATGAGACAAACTAGATTTGGTTTTGGCCAAGTCCATACACATTTATTTGATATCCGTACAAAACCTCAATGGTATTAGGCAGAAACACAAAGTATTAATGGTATTAGATTTCTCCATAATGTTTTGATGATATTAGATATCAGGTAAAGATGCCTCAATGGTATTTTTAATATTTACAACATTATATGTTCCATAATAATGAATTATATTTTTTATATTCCACGTGAATATTTGATTAGTGAGAATATCCATGGTTATGTTTCATGATTATGTTATTATTTAAATTGAATTTTTTTCATCATCATCTATTCCTATCATATTATTCTAAAGTTATTAATTTTTTGGAATAATGTCTTAGTTATATTACATACCATATTTATTATAAATATAGAATAATGATAGCCTCTACTATATTTAATCATTAGTGAGAATTTGACCCCACCATTATTTTGTTTATTTTCCCTAGGAATCCAAGAAGTATACCATTGTTTCTATGACATGATATTCTAGATAGAATAATTTTATTTTAAAAAAATATAGGTTTAAATTTAATTTTGAAATGTAATATGGGAATCATATATGTATATAGTTTACTAAGGCAACTAAAATATTTTTTCCTCTATGAAGTTATTCCTTATATATTATGACAATGTAAAAAATTAACCATTGGATATGGGCTACTGGAGTTGGGGATTTTACATGAATCCTCACCATTATAATTTGATTAGTCTATCCCCACCAAATTTCAAGTATATGAGAGAACATTCTTACACTCTATCAAATTTAATGGTCTATCAAATAATGTGATTTCACATCACTTACATAATAATTGGTATCCCTTATTCCACAAAGTGAGAATTGATTACTTTGATTCATATAAGATTTTATCTTTTAAGCATTAAAATAAATTTTAGTTTGAAGATGACATTAAATTGAAACCCTTAATTAATATGATAGAGTTCTAATTTTCACAATATAACATGAATTTCTGTATTCCAATGTTAATCATTTCAAATAACCTTGAGTCACCTATTTCGAAAAGAATTATGTGTTTGAAACATTTAAAAAAAATGTAAACATCTGAAATATTTGATGAGTCAAATAATCAGTTAGTTATGATTGTTTATGACACTCAAAATATTCTAGAATCTATAGAATAATGAGATACATTGGAGTATATGAGTTTATGGTGACAGATGTCCCAATAGTCAAACATGATAAAGGAAGTATAGAATAAACTATGTGAGAGATTGTTATTCTTAAAAACAAGGGGTACCCTAATCAACTTGTTCTTATTTCACTTGATCTTTGCATTGATACTAACTCTACATCAATTTATATACCCCTAAATTTTTTTAAATACCATCGACCTAAGATAATTCAATGACATTGTTTATCTGTATTTGAGTTTTAAACCTGTGAATTTTGGTGTGTTTTTATTCATTGATGAAAAATAACTAGGTATCTGATTTACCAAAAAATGATCCATTCATTAATTGATTTTGGTAAAGAAATTACTTATCTGCTACAAATTCCAATAATAAATAATCTTAATCACAATTATAATTTCATCTTTCCAAATTACTATTATTTTGTATGTTTTTATTTATAAAAGGTTCGCTGACATCCTTTTTAGTTTAGTTATTTTTATTTCATTGAACTGATTTATTTTCTAAATAATGTTTGATTAAGATATTATGTTTTTATAGGATAATTACTGTTTTCATGGATGTTGGCATCACTCATTTCAATTATTAATCTAACATGTCATATAACTTTTGTTTTGATCAAATTAGAGTGTCATCAATTTATGGATGAGGATAATGTAAACATTAACTCAATGGTAGGCCACCCATTAATGGTTAGGTTTTTATTTAACTATATTTAGTTTTATTTTATGTAAAAAATTTGAATTCATTTAGGTGAACATATTATTATAATAACCCAATAATGTATCTGAATTCATCATGCAAATTTTTATTATCTACTTGTTAATATGAATATGATGATATTTATTTGATATGATGTGCGTATGTGTTTTCCATGTTAGATCTTTACATGTTATATAATTTCTCTAGAATCATTGGATATAAGAAACCTATTAATGTCTATATAAAATTACATTAGGAAGTGATATTATTTTTACGATTTTTTTATTCTTACAACAACACCATGTGAAATATCTAACTAAAAAATGAATAAAACTAAAATTTTTGTAATAATTGAACTGACATAAAATCTTTTGTATTTCATTATTAACACAATCAGAAATATTTGAATTTTTTCATTGTTCATTATAATCATATTATCACAAGTCTAAATATATTAAATCTTTATAATATTACTTTGAATATTATTGATAATATTCAAAGCCTTAAAAATATTTTTTTTAAACATCTTTATTTTTTAGATAAATAATTTCAATAATTTTTATCTGTGTGTGAAGTATTATATTTCTATATCAATGAGGACATTTCCACCATTTATACATAAATTAATATTTCCATTTTTATAGAATACCAGCCATGTTTATTCCACTATATCATTTATTGTTTGACTATAAATGAAATTTGAAATTTGAATTTTTTATAGAAACGAATAAGGAATTATTTTTAATTAGCGCTATTGAAACCCTAAGACACAAATTCATTTTCATTGTTATGTTTCCATAAAAATCCATTAATAATTTTTATTTTTATTTTCACATAACTGATACACATTTCTAACCATATATTGAATTTTTTCTTAATGATTTTCAATAATGTGTGGCAGAGTTATTCATAGAGAGGATTATTGGAAGGACACTGATTTATTTGAAGCACAAGTACATACATTATCTTACTTTGTTATAAGTTTTTCAATTTATAGTATCTCCATTAATACAAGAATATTTAGGTATGGAAATATAAATTATTTTTTGTCCCAACAATGATAATATTTATTGTCATAATGTAGTAACCCATACCTTTGGAGATGTATATAACTATCATAATCAATTACTCCAGTAGTTAGAGTGTTTTTATATGACCTAATATAACTGTGATTAAGTATATTATTAGCTACATGTTTACTTTAATTTTATATAATTTATTATATCTATTTCATGAGGTTTTTGCACTAATAATTGCATATTTTATCTTCCTTTTTCAATTTAGGGTGTTTCTTCCATTATTCATCTAATATATTTTTCATTATTATTTTCAATGGATCAAGAAGAATTTTAAGTGTGGCTGGTGAAATTTGTATGGATATATTGGGATTGATATTCATCTTGTATTTATTTATAGATTTAAGAATTATTATTTCCGATAAATATTATTTAATTATATCCCACCGTACCAAAACCTCATAGAATGGATCATAAATTTGATTTCCACTAGAGGAGATGTATTTGTTTTTGCAAGAATAAGGTATGAATTCATCTTTATGATAATGTAGAATAAATTGGTTCTTCTTTTATTGATTCATGAGTGTTATGGTTAGGGATACCAAATGATTTATGCTTTTAGATTTCAATTATTATAATTAATATGATTAAAACCGAAATTAATAATTAAAATTGGGATTTTAAAGGAAGTGTGATATGTTATTTGTAAAAGGAGTGAAAAAATATTATAATATTATTGTGGTTCATTAGTTTAATAAAGTGTTTATTTTTTTTATTTTTTTTATTTTTTAATATTGGTACAAAGGATCAAGCTTTGTGTATTTTATGTATATATACTTTTAAAAAACATAAATTTAATCATAATAATAATTTAATATATATATTATATTTTATTATTTTTTGGAACATTTTTCGACCTTGTGATTTTGATGTTATGTTCTAATAAAGGGTGTTTCAACATATGGTCTCATTATGGATGATGTTTTCATTATGGTGGCTAATAAGGATCGAACATATATGGTTGAACCAATCATGGATTTTTTAGTCCCTTGATAAGTGCTATGTATTCTATGGTTGTCTCTAAATCAAAAAATCACATCTCATAAACTCAATTAGTGATCAACAATACCTATATCAGGTCATAAATATTAACAAATGATGCATAGGTGTGTGATGATGATCCATCCACAACCCCGATCAATTTTTTGAGTTTGGTTCTCCATTAGTTTTTTTATCAGCTTCATTATGATCCCAATCTATCATCATAAAAGATATATTCAAATGAAGAATCCAAATTTATTAAAGTTATATATTGTATCATCTCATATATGCTCAAAAAATATAATAATTCTCTTATTCCCTACATTTGGTTACAAGATAATGATCACAAATGGAGTTAATATGAAATAATAAAGTGATTTATGGATACATGGGGATTTGATAATTGGCATATGAATTATTCAGGAAAATAGTTTTTCCCACATTGACTTCTCCTCTACTAAACAGAATATTTAGGCTTGGGGGTAGGGGTTAGTTAACCTACTACTCATATTCCATTAAATCATGGACTGGGATCCATATTTCAATACTTTTAAATTTTAATTACTCAACAAAAAACATTGATTCAAATTTAATGATTTAGTTTTATCTTTTATCCCCACTAAATATAATGGGAAATGACCTCTGATATTGGGATACCAATACTAAAAGATAATGACAATTACTAGGATAGATACAATTACTTTGGAAGGGTCTTGGTTGAAGTTCATTTAAATTCCAATTTAAATAAAACTATTTTTTATCTTCCACTGATTATTGGTGTGACCTTATTATTGATTCTGAAAAAAATTCTAATTATTATAAGTGATATATTAATATATGACTTGTCAATTAGATTTGCTTTAAGAGATTGACCTATAATATTCATGGGTTGAAATTAAATGATACAGAGAACTACAGAAGGAAAATACAATATCATAGTTCTAAAGGGATGAAATTCATGAGAAAAAATGGATGTCTGGTCCCCAATTTATTACATATGAGTGTGTTCTCATATTTTATAATCTAAACATAGTTGTGATTATCCAAATGATAGGGATGTATTATTTTAGTTTCACAAAAGAGGTGATAGGATGGTGCACTTACCATGAAAATATAAAATAGTTATAATTCGAAAGTGGCCTCTAGAGGGACTTGGTCCCACAATAGTGAATTATAATGTTGAGTGCTCTAGTAAATATCAATATGGAAGGAACAATTAAGTGGTAAAACATTTCACAGGCTTAATTGGGATGGAAAATGGGGATTGTGATATATATAAAGAGGTGTGGTTATTAAAGGATGATTTTGGTATTGTTTCAACTGAAACAATAGAGGAAGCCTATATGAAATTTGATGATATTAAGGGGAAATGGAGATATATTGATGAATACACCTCTTTAGATGAAAATTATATAGAATAAAATTGGAAAATGTATCAACCTTCTAGGATTTGAGTGGGTTGGGTCTAGGTCCCTTCTTTCCCACAAGACTGATATCGAGTCTCTTAGATTAGTGTGACTTTTCCCCACCATAATATTTAATGTTAGTAAAAAATGGAATCCAAAACCAATAATTCCATATATGTGTATCCTTTTTCTAAAAATTTTGGTTTCTATGAAAATGATGAATTTTTCACTTACTAGTTTCAGAACACCCACTCCATGGAATAAGATATATTATACCATTTCAAGAACAATTTTTCAAATACCTTCATGAGGTATAATGACATTGATCCACTAAATGCTCAACGACTCCATTGAAAAGTGTTGTAGTAAAAGAAAATTTCATGGAGCATTTGGTTTTTGAAATAATAGTTTGGAAGGATATTCTTCATTTTGTGGATATTAATGTAATCTTGGTATTATAATTGGTGGTTTTCCAATCCTCAAAAGCCTTCGAGGAAACAGAATAACACACATAGAAGAAGAAGGGTGAATCAGTTTACAGATCTAAAAGGAGATGTCTTAAAGTTAAACCTGAATAAAATGGCTGATCTTATTAGTGAAAGAGCTGATGGCCTAAACACTATTAATGATGTGGTAATCTCTATGATAGTTCCAATAATTTATGATGCAGAAATTATTGAAAATTTTATGTGAGGTTAACATTCTAATATATCTGATGATTTTATTCCTATGACCTATGATTAAAAGTCAGTAGACATGGATGGTCAAACACTTATATGGTCACATCCTAGGAAATGGATGAATTCCATCACCCAAGGAGTCAAGGAGGCTCTCAAAACAAAAGATATAGTCACCAATAAAGGTAATTTAGATTAAAAAATCTTATATTTTTTTGAACCAATGTTTTACATGGGAGTTTTTTCAATTTAACTCTCCAAAACTACCCAATTTTTCATTTTCATAAATAAATTTTTTGAACAATGGGGTTGATAAAAAACAAGTGGTTTTTTGTTATCTTTGATTATTATTATTTTGTGTATAATTACAATTTCATTTAAATGAATTTTATCTCATGTATTTTTAATGTATATTAAACTACTATATATATAATTCTAGTTATTTGTAAAAATATTTATTTTTAATTTTATAATAATCCAATTATTATTAGTAATATTATTTTTATGTTTGGATATTTAGAGATTTAATTGTTTTTTATTTTTTCATGAATCTTGTGTACCTTTATCAGCTAGGAGTGGTATTCATGTTCATGTTTTTTCCTTCATTATTGTAAAAAGTTCACAATGATCCTCATATACCCCTAGACCTCTGTTCTTCGAACTCCATGTCCAATTCTTAGAAAAGTAAACATCACCCACCTGCAATTTTTTAAAACATTTTAATAAATAAAATATTTATTTAAACAATTCATGGATTAATTTTTTTTAATCATGACAGAAAGGTGGAAAGGATGTTGTCATATTTTGGTTTAATTGAAATGAATAAAGGCTAATGCCTCCTTTTCTAATCATCGCCCTGGACTGATGAAATGGAAATGGTGGAATTCTCAATTCCACCTTTACCAAAACCCACTAGAAATAGGAACTGACACCCTTATACTCACTTAATTCCTCTAACTCTCTCTCTAAAATAATTCTGGTATTAAATCCCTTATGTACAACATTTTTTGTGGTCTAGTAGGAGTGTCAAATTTTATGATGCATAATTTAGCGTTATTTTTTATTATTTATCTAATTAGATGTTCTGTGTGTAGTTTGTTTAAAATGTTTTTTTACAAAGTTTTTTAGTTAGTTAGATATATTTTATAAATAACTGTTAATATTAGTAAATTAGATATGATTATTTTATAATGTATTTTGAATAAAGAATTTATAATTATTCTTAGTAATAGATTTATTGTAATATTAAGTTTATTATTTTGTATAAATTAATTGACTTTAAATATTAATAACATAATTACAAATTATTTTTAACTTAATGATAAATAAATATTTCATAAATAAATATTTAATAATATTGAACTATTAAATAATGCATGATTAATTAATGTTAAAGTAATGTTACAGTGTTGATTGGATAATAAATTGCTTATGTTTAAGAATGATTATGTAATGAATAACCTAGGATTAACATAGGACTAACATAGGATCAATTAATGATTAATTCAATTATGAATAATGATTAACTACTAATTAAATAGTTCTAAATAGTAATTAATAATAGTTATTTGTTACGTAATTACCTATTAATTATGTAATGATTAATGATATACTTAAAAATGTGTAACGTATAATTAATTTAGGATTAACTAATTCATAAAAAATAATTAGCTAATAAAAAACAAATGGATAAATAATGACTATATAATAATTGAACAATGATTAACTAATAATTACATAATGAATAAATATTAAACAAATAATAATTATCTATAATGTAACTACTTAATTTATTTAAATTAACTAATGATTAACAAGTGATTAATGAATGATTAAGGAAAAATTTATTTAGGAATAAGTAATGCTCAATGAGTGATTATGTAACTATAAATGAAGTATTTGTGAATGATTCACCAATGGAAAAATAATGATTAGTGAGTGATTATAGAATGACTAATCAATGATTAAATAATTTTTTACATAGGATAAATTAATCAAGATGTAAGGATTAGAAAAAAATTACGTAATGATTACTTGATATCTAACTGTATGCTAACTACTTAAATATAGACTACATATTAATTAACAATTAATTAAAATTAGTGTGACTAATTAATAACTATATTTTATGTAATGATTAATGAGTATTTAACAATTGATGATGGTGTATTTATCTAAGGATAAACAAATTCCTAATGAGTTATTAAGTAATGATTAATTAATGATTAATGAAAAAATAATGAATAATTAACTAATAATTAAATTATTATAAATCATAGATTATGAAATTATAACACAATTATTAATGAATTATTACCTTAGAAATATTTAATGATGGTGTAATTACTAAAGAATAATTAGTTAAATATTAACTATTGTTTAACTTTAAATTAAATATATAATAACTATTAACTAATGAATGCTTATTGAATTATTAACTAGTGATTAATGATTCTAAAATGAATGAGTGAGAAATCATTAACATAGGAATAAAAAATTATTAAATATAGAATAAGTAATTATTAACATATTAATATGTAATGCTTAACATAGGATTAGTTAATGATTAATTATTATTTAACTTTAAACAAAATGATTATGAACTATTGATTAATTATTACATTACTGGTTGGTTAATAATGATTAAAAAAGGATAAAATTATCATTAAAAATGATTAGTTAATGATTAACATTTTTGTAACATAGAATTAACATAGGATCAAAGTGGGATATCAATGTTGGATAACATCATAAAAAATGATTAACTAAACAACTGATTTGTTAGTCTCTTGATTTTAATTATTCATACCTCATTTGATATAGTCTATAGATATGTTTGAGATGATTTACATTCAATTTATAAACCACTGAACATACCTTTAGGATGATTAAAAACTGTACCACGAAACTATAGTATCATTTTATATGAAATAAGAAGACGTTTGAAAATTTTGTTAATGTAAATATTATGTGGTTGTCTATTTAAGGAAATCACTCTCTAGATACTAAAAGAGGATTTCTCTCTATAATAGAGGTAAAACTACTTTACCAATATGATTTGAGAAATAATATGACATTCCATTTTCATTTGGTAAGAAATATTTCATAAATAATGTAATTGAGATTCTATATATTATATTTTAACATTCATAACCCAATTATGATCATAACGTTATATTTATATTTTTTTCATACGATATATTTTAGTTTTATACACAGATATGGATGATGTTACTCTACTCACTAAGCTGTATAGACATGATTAATGTGACAAGAAAGTAGGATATGAGGTTCGATGGATAAAGGTATATTGAGCCCACCATTTTATCACATTCCACATATAGTTTCCATTATACCATTCTAACATTATTATAGATTCTATGGAATTGGTGTACTTGTTTACACATTCTTGTTCATTACCACATTAATTTTCTCACTGAGAGATGTATATCTTAGAATAACACATCTGACATTCTCGGGGAAGAATGACCATCACCCTTGAGGATGTGTCAGTTCTGATCGGTCTTTATATCCATGTGGATGTAGTAATAAGACCCACCCAGGTTGACTGGACAGTGCTTGTATGATAATTTATAGGCTTTGAAATTGTGCATTATGATTACGCTACATATGGTTGGACGATATCAATGATCTAGTTTGAGATGAACTTTTGAAAATTACAATTTGGAAAAGTTGAGTAGAATGTAATGCAACATGCCTGTGCATATATATTGTGGCTCATTGGATGGAAACAATGCACTAACCAATATGGTTTGAATTCCCACATGATGTGTCTGAAACTAATAGAGGATTTTTATTAGGATGGAGATACAACCAGGGATCTTTATGATTTTGATATACTTATAGATCACTATGAACAACATGTTGATCAAATCTCACTGATATCTTGGGATGTGAAATCCTTATTCAAATGTGGGAATGGTATTGCATCCCCCACATCTCCCCTATCATTACTGCTCATGACCATCATATTTACGTGCTACTTGAGGATTCATATAGACAATGGTATGATCAATAATATTTATGGTTTTTTATACTACATTGTGTTATTAAATTCAATTTCTTATTATTTACTACTTTCTATATTTTATATTACAAGAGGATTCTTGCACACCTCTTTTTCTAAGATGCCAATGTACAATTTGGGTGCCAATCATATAATCTTTTATATTATTATAAGGAATTATGTATTTATATACAATTTTAATTTTAATAATCAATTTCAAAATTTTAATTTTTTGGTTTTTATTAAGAATTTTTTTAACAAATGTCACCTATGATTTCAGACTGTATGGATTCCATACTGTGATCTAGTAGACTTTCTTACTGCAATCTATATTGAAGGTATTATTGATTCCATGACTCTTGTGCCTCTCAATAACATCCATGTTGGTTAGTGGTATCAAAATAATGGAGCTAGGTGCTAGTTAATTTTTATTTAGAATGTCACATTTACACCTAGAAAGTCAACAACTCTTTATTATGTGAAGCTAGAAGATATGCATGATGTCGACTAGAACCATCAAGATAAAGAGTTTCTGAAACATTGGTATAGATGATAATCATTTCATATATGAAGATATGTAAACGATGTGATTCCCTATAATATAACATATCTAGTATGTATCATCAAATGGAAATAATTCAATATTGTTTATTCCTCCACATGGTAGAGGTATTCTGAATTTTGGTAAGTTAATAAAGATCCACTATTTTGTTTTTTGTTCATATAAAATTCATTTTTAATATCATGAAAACATACAAACCTGCATCATATTTTCCACATGTCTATTATAGGGGCAGTTGAGGTATTTAGCCGTGTAAAGAAAGATGATGCATTGTAGTAGATAAGTCCAGTGTATCATGTTTTACATGATAGTATTATTGACCATCCTCCTTATGAAAAAGATTTTTCTTGCCCAGGGAGATGAGGTCCCTAATCAGGAACCTCATTCATCTAATTCCTACATTGAGGAGCCTTGACGATGAAAACCTATACCTCATCATGTTGTATATGGTGCCCCATATATGACTTGTAGAGATCACACCTCTTGAATTTCATCATTTGGCTGATTTTGGATGTGAACTGGGAGGAATGGGATCCATTTACATTTTTAGGATATCCTTTGTTTTCCTCGTGTATATCTGATCTAAGCTTGTATCAAGGTTCCTTTCTTAGGACTCCAACTTTGGTGATCTAGCCTCACATGCCTTATGGTTCCCCTAACTAATGATGGAAGGTCTATACACGTATTCAGTGTAAGAAGGATCAATTCCATATTAAGATATCCCTATTTGACATCCTCATAATGAGTCACAGGTCGAGTGTCAGAGATACGAGGTTCCATCACCCAAGTATGATCCCTCTCTATCTCATCATACTCCACCCTAGCTTAGAGGTTTGCAATATCGATATGAGAATCCCATTTTCACACTAGAGTGTAGGAAAAGAAGTCATCATAGATAATGATTTTACTCATTTATTTATATTTTTGTTATTGACTTAATGGAATTGAAATAATAATGTGCTCTAACCTCTATATGATTTTCTTTCAATTTAATTCGTGATATTAATTTAACTATACACCATCATTATATAATTTTAAACTATTTCAATTTTCATTTAAATTTTTCTTATAGAATATATTTTATAATATTTCGAATTCGACTACTTGAAACATGGGAAACAAATTAAATTTCAAGAAGGTAAATTTAAAAGCTTATAAAATATAAAATATAAAAAATAAAAAACAAATATAAAGTAGCCTAAAATCTAAAAAATTATTTATAGATAAAATAATATCACAAATATAATAAACAAAATAAAATTTACATGACCGAAAATTTATTGATAAAAAGAATAATATTTACACATTAGAAAATAAATTCACATAAAATTTAATATAATTAAGATATAAATGCAATTTAGATCATTTCCTAAACATATAAAAAATAATTTAAAATGAAAGGAATGTAAAAAAATACATATATAAATGTATATTTTTAAGAAAATAATATATTATTCAACTAAAATTTTATTTCATTAATCAATTTTATGAAATAATTATCATGTTCAATTATTTTACATATGTGTAGTAAGTGATTCAAATATTTTTTAGGTTCTATTTATAATTTTTTTTAGAATTTCAAACTCATAGACTTGAATGATTATTATGATTCACATAGTTGACATTTAATGCATATAAATTATAAAATTTTAATATAATATTAATGGAATTTGATAAACATAATAAACATGTAAAACATAATTCAAAATACAAAAAATAAAAAATATAATAAACAAAAGTTAATTTACATGTCACAATATTTATTCCTAAAAACATAACATTTTCACATCAATATATTAATGGACAACATTATTATTATGTTTTATATTATTAATTATATTTCCATAAAGGATTATTAATTATTATTATTTAATTAAATTTTGAATAGTTTAATTATTTATATATATTATTTATAGAAATAAATAATTAAAATAATTAAAATAACGACACATTAAAATAAAGTAGTATATATAATATTTACATAAATAATAAAGTAATTAACAATAAATTTCTAAAATTAAACATAAAAATATGTATAATATATAAAATTTAATTACTAATAAAAATAGTATTATTAAATAATTATATATATATATAACTAAATAAAATAAAATAAAATATATAAAATATATAATAATATAAAAATATATATATTTTTAATTTTTTAATTGGTTCTTTTTAATTTGCAAAAAAGAGACACATGACATTATGAATTTGAAATTAAACTCAAAGGGAGAATGGGTGACACCGCATTTAATTTCTAGTTTTAAAAGTAAATTAAACCTTGTATAATTTTAATATTTTTTTAAAAAAATTATATTAAAAACACACCACCTCCATGTGTGAATATTTTTTACGTAATATAGAGTAGAAAAAACTCACCCCATAACAACCTAGCCACTGTGAGCCGCACCTTGACCCCAACTAGAAGTTTCCTCCCACAGCGAACACAAAACAAAGCCATCAGCCCCTTTTACATGCCATCCATATGACTCACCAATAATGAACATGATAGCTCCACATGAAACAACTCTAGTCAAACCATCTTGATGCAAAAAATCTCACACTAGCCTCCCTTCATCACTAGAGTGCACCGAGCATGACCCTCCCTGTACAGGGATCATCTCATGCTAAATGAACATACCGCCATGCCACTACCCTGACTCTATCATTGATAACTATTTCTCAAACTCTCTTGAATTCTCAAAAATGAACAATGAACTATTTCAGATCATGAAACATTCAACATGAATCTTTATCAATTTAAATGAAAACCAATCATAATTGATCTACTAATATTATCTCTCGAAATTATATCAAAAAACTGGAACTTTTATAAGCATAAAAAAATTGATAAAAGGGTATCATTTGTTATCACTTGATTTAGTTATGATAAAATTCTTCCCTTTATCATAATTATATTAGTACTAATAAAGGCTTAAATAATATATACATATTTATATTTTTTAAATAATTTTTTTTCTAAAATAAGTATATGTTTTTAAATATAATATATAAATATTATTTATATATGGCCCCAGCCTTAAACCTTACTAAATATTGAATTAAACGAATAATTAACATTGAGGATCTTTTCACGGTTTAGAGTTTTAGAGAATTAGGACATAACTATTACATCTCAAAAGATTACAAAGTAGACACTTCTACTAAGTTTCCATAGAATAAAAACTCTTAAAAAGAAACATGTCTATTTCAATGTTTTATATAGCATGACTTTCCCTTGATCCCATCCTTGACCCTATTCCACATTATGTCATGTGAAAAACATTTCAAAAAAACATGGGGTGAGCATAAAAATCTCAGTAAGGGATACACAAAGAATGAAAACTGTTAGATTATCAAAACAACAAGTAAACCATGTATACTTTATAAAAGTAATACTTTTCACCATTATGAAGTAGTAAAAACTCTTCACTGAATAAAATATCATTAGTTACCCTTTTGTAACCAAAATATTACCATAAAACCCATATAAAGATCACATAACATATAAAGGTAACTTGGGACATAAACATACTTAAATGGAATAACCATACGGTCGACTTCCACACATATCACTTATTGGAATAGCCATACGGCCGACTTCCATACCCAATGCATTGGAGGGTATAACGTAACCACCCGTCCTGGTATTCACGGAACCACCAGTCATATGGTTTATCACGTAACCACCCGTCAAATGTCCAGGTACCAATATAAAATCATAAGACATAAAACAAATATAATGGAAAGAAAACATTTCCACACTTTGATCAAAATATATCACTCAAATATATTGACATAAAAAACCCATTATAAATGCCATTTTCAATACCAAAATATATAAAAGTATATATGGTATTTATTTCATTTTAAAAACATTACGGCTTGTTGAATAAGCCAAAGACCAAATAATACTCGCGGCGGCAGAAAAGGTCGTTGTCACCGCGTACGTTAAAAGAAACATTCCTTTTTTTCATTTTGTAAAACGCTTCATAGAAAAAGATTCCTTTTGTATAAAAGTAAAAGTAAAAGGGGTTTATACACCATATAAAACAAAGTAGTGTATAAAACAAAATATGCCTCAATGAAAGGAGATTGAGATGAAGTCCCTTACCTCGGGTCCGACATGACTCGACCGTTCTTTGACATCCTGAATAATAAACTTGAGTTAATTTCTACCAGCTTAAGAACCTTTTTCATGTTCATTATTCCTTTTATATAACTTATTTCCATGTTATAAACATAATTTAATCATTTATGTTAATAATTCTTGTTTTGTCGATATTTGGTTCTTATGTTGAAAGTGGACTTCTTACAATTACATGTTGTTCGTGTGGTAAAATATTCATTATATCCAAGAATGATATTCATCATTTGGATATCATATATATCATATATATCCAGAATACAAATGTATTTATAATATTACATAATAATTTAGAGGTAAGAAATGAAATGCACCGTTAATGGAGACGGTAAGCCGTACGTACGCATGAACGCTACTTTCATTTCTATGTCATTTTAATGGAATTAAAACTAAATGAGAGATATGTATATTTTAATTCCAGAATTATATTAATCATTTTGATGTAACATACATCATATATATCCATTATGAATATGTACTTATAATAGTACATTACATTTGGGGATATGAAATGAAACTGACCGTTAATGGAGACGGTAAGCCGTACGTACGCATGAACGCTAATTTCATTTCCATCTCATACTTTAATGGAATGAAATAATAATGATATAAAGGTATATTATAATTCCAGTATAACATCATATATAATAACTTTAAATACATCTTTTATGCGTCCCACAAATGGCATTAACGAATCAAATCACTTAGAGGGGGCGGTAGTTCGCACTTCCTAAAATGAAGATATCGCATATACCCATAATGGAAGCCATAAAGGTATACCACAAATGAAAAATACAGAAGCATAAGGAGAACATAAACATAATATATATCATATATAAATAGAGTGACATCTTAATGGCCACCATTAAAGGTGTTAAAAGAAGATTGAACAATCATCGTTTCGTGAGGCAGAAATTCGCCAACTACAGAAACAGTATGTTCATTAACCATTAGATGTTGGTGTGTGTAAGTGTAGCTCTAATTATTCTTATAAAAACATCCTAGTTTATTGAGGATATATTTTTGTTTACAAAATAAATGAATAAAAAGAGTTTAGGGGGTTGGAGAAGCAAAATAACTCAAAAGAACACAAGTGAAGACATTACCTTAAAATCGGGTAACTCTCTTAGATTTGAGCTCAATGGCGTCCTTGCGAAGACTTCATGCCAACGTGAGGCCTCAAGGAGTAAGATAGGGATCTGTAGAGACAAAATGGGAAGGAGTTGGACGAGCCAATGGCTTCGGAAGTGTGGGTAAGGAGGTAGAGATGGGGGCCTTTTATAAAAGGAGAGGAGGGGCACTCTTGGAAAGTAAAGAAATGTTACTTTATTTTAAAATAATTTTAGGATTTAAATGGTCCCACATTGATATAATTCGAGGATAAGGTGATAAGGGTTCGAAATATACCCATACAATAGGTTTCTGACAAGTGTAGTTCTTAGATTTTACATTTTAGTTTCATTTTATTTAAATCGTTAAATAATGAGGTAATCGCTGCATCATCATGGTGTCATAAATAATGTAATTTATTTAATGTCTATAAATTATAAAAAAATATCATTATGTAGGAAATATTTATATATTTCTAATGAATATTTATAGTCAAAATCGGACTTGTATAACCCCATTTAATAATTGTTTTAGTAAAACATCTCATGTTTGTGACATTTTAATTTAAACTTTAAATAAAAGTCATTAATGTCATTAGCTTACCCATGTGGCTCCATGGGGTCCCCAAAATCGACCCATGGGTTGTCTTGGTTGGAAATGACACATCCAATAAGGGTATGACATGTGTCTAAGTCATTTCATATTATTAACACATTATTTTTACCTTAAACTACACTAATTACATCTAATCGTGATTAAAAACTTAAAAGTTACTATTCACCAAAAAATTATTTTAATCCCATTGAACCACATTTTTCTTCTTAATGACAACCATGTATGTCGAATTTTTGAAATTAAAAACACAGAGGTGGTAAAATTTCTTTTATACAAAAAATCAGTTTTTTAAATACCACTTAGTGGTTTCACTATTCATCAAAAATTCAAGTTTTTCAGAAAAATACCAAAACATCACCCTAAGATATATTTGATATTACAAATTCAAAAATGAAGTCTATTTTACAAAATTCAAAACATATAAGTTACATTAATTAATTTAATAATTAATTCCCGCAGTGAGAGCAAATAGCGTGTTTTTATGAAACAATAAGTATCAAAAGATTGACACTAGTTTAAGTCCGATTTCAAAGTGAAATTAATTCCAACGAACACTATTAGATTTAATAGTAAAAATATATTCTAATTTAACTTTAAAACCAATTCAAATGATAATCTAATCATATAAATAAATTAGATTAAAAAGGGGTTTTGAATTAAAATACAACATTTTTCACTATTCATTAAAAAATGAACTTTATCGGAAAAATACCAAAAATTTACACAAAGTAAATTTTGATGTCCTGATTCTAAAGAAAAGTTTTATTTGTTCCAATAGAATGTATAAGTGTGACCAAAACTATATTTAATGACGGGTCACTATCAAAAGGTGATAAGTGAACCTTTAGTGAAAATTATAGTATATATGCCTAAAATTGTATTCTTTTTGTATTTTGAGCCTTTATCTTTTATTGGGTAAATATAAAAACATTTAAAAAACATATATAATCATATTTTAGTTATTTTTATTCATTACCGCCAATACAACGGCTACGTGTCAACTACCATTTAAAATAATATTATTTTATTACTAGCGTGCAACGTAAGATTTCAATGAAACACTTTGTTGCGTATCAGGTACGCTATCGAAAATATCAACCCTTTTTAAGTAAAATTAATATTTAATTCTCAAATATATGAAAATGCTTTATTCTTTATTTACCTGGGATGTTACAATTTATGTATAAATTTTAATAATAACATAATCTTATTTTCATAATTACATATATAAAAAATTATCAAATATATATTAGTTATTAATAATTTTTAAATTTATATTTATATATATTATTTAGAAAATGTGTATATAATTAATATAAATATGAAATATTAATATTTTATTTAAAAATTAAAAATTATATAAATGAATATATTTATTTAAATATGTGATACATAATTGAATTTATATATTTATATTCATAATATATAATTTAAATTATACATACTTACATGTATATGTATGGTTTTTATGTTGATATATGTGTGTCTATATGTGCGTGTGTATGTGTTGTGTGTCTATTAATGTGTTATGTTGGGTACATGCGTGTGATCTTTGTGTGTGTGTGTTTAAATGTATGTGTATAGTATGTATGTGTGTGTATGTATATGGCATATACATGTATATAAATGTATGTGTATGTATGTGTGAATGTGTAAGTGTGTGTGTATGTGTAGGAATATGTATTAGTAGATATATATGTATATGCATATGTATGTGTGAATGTGTATGTGTATGTGAATATATATATATAATATATCCAATTTTGATTGTAATTTTTATTTTTTAAAATATATATACTATTAATTAATTAATAATATTTTTAATAGTTATTTAAATTATAATGGTGAATAATTAATTAAATTTTCTATACAAAACCAATCCAATGAATACATAATTAATTTTAAATAAATTTATTTTTAATTAATATATTCTTAATCATTTATACGTGTTTAAAATTAATTAAATTAATGGTATAAGTGATAAATTATAAAATATTTTAGTAATTTATTTAAATTAATTTATTCTTTTGTAATAATATTTCATTAAATTTGTTGTTTTTGATTTTTATTAATTTTTATGATTTCAAATTTTTTTCATTTTATAAAATTTATATTTTTTTATTTACTATGTGTAAATATTTTTAATATTTCTATAATTTACATTGTTAATTTTTGTTAATTTTTATTTGCACCTTTTAAATAATTTTAATGTGATTGAAATATATAGAATTGATTTCAATAATACCATCTCCAACACACACCGTTTTTCTGTTGAAATTTGGGACATTGTAAATAGTCATGTGTGGGAGGTTGTGGATGATTTTTTGAAAAAAGGCTTGTAGATGCAGAATATTTGTTTCTCTAAGGTGGTTATCCTTCCTAAGGATAAGGATAATTTTGCATGAATCAGTATAGACCCACATTCATGTGTAATTTTTTGTAAGATTATTTCCACCCTACTAAATTGACAACATAGTAGTGTTATTCTATTAATTATTTCAAATGACAAACATAGTTTGGTTCAAGGAAGAATCATTCATGGGGACATTGGTATCTCCCATGAAATTGTGATGGACCTGAATAAAATAGATTTGGATCTAATATCATGATTAAGGTTCATATTGAAAAGTATTATGATAAATTGGAATGGTAGTTTATTCCCCAATAAATGAGGAGGTTTGGGATCTATGAATGGTTGTGTGACTTCGGTTTTAGATGTTATGACTCCCCCTAGATCACAATCTACCTTATAGGTAAGGATTTTGGGTTCTTTAAATTGGCTTGTGGAGTCAGGAAAGGTGATCCTTTAAGACACACTCTGTTCATCATGGCCCAAGAGGTGATTATAAACAACATTCATCGAAACCATGAAGAGGGGAAGCTTATGGATTATCATAATAGGTTTGGAAATGGATTGATGCCACATCTCATGTTTTTTGATGAAATTATGTTATTTATTTATGGTAGGATATAATAAATCTGTAGAAACTTCCAGGTCATTTCATTATATGACACATTGAGTGGTCAAAGCATCAACACAATAATGAGAATCATTTTCATTTCCAATATGTGATTAGTTTGACATTCTAATTCAATTGAATATATGATGGGTATTCAGGGGTTCCAACTTCCTATGGTTTACTGGGGTTCTATTTTTTTCTAAGGGAAGGTTCAATATGATATTTTTGGATGACCTTCTCATTTGGATAACAAGGAGAGTTTGCAACTGATAAAATAAAATCCTCTTATTTGGAGTTATCATATCTCTTAGAAATAGTGTTCTCACATTGATTTTGTTTCATTTTCCTTATATCATTATTTCACCAAAGGGGACTAGAATGATTCATTAAAATAACTTCTCTACTTTCTCATGGGATACCAGTCAAGCTAGCCATTTCTATTGGGTATCATGGAAATGATTAGACAAACCAATTGATGAAGGGGCTATAAGACATTGTGATGCGGAAGAGACCATGAAAGGTATTCATGCTAGGTTGGATTGGGATTTTTGTGAAGGGACTTCCCTTTAGACTATATTAATTATGTAAATATATGAGGAGTACAGGAGGAGATGGCATATGATCTCCATGATATTATCAAGTTTGGAATAATGCTTACATTGTTATATGAATCTGATGGATGATGTAGTTCATTGGATGGTTGGTCATTATTATATCAATATGTGGAATAAGAATTGGTCAGGTGGTATTCTCTATTTTCTAGGCTTCCAAACACCAACCATTTTGTTCAAAGAGGCGTGTTTGTATCTGGAATATCTCAAGGCCATTCTGAACATGGATCAAAGGGAGGTGTTCGAAAAAACTAAGCTGGTTGATGAAACAGATAGGTGTACTTTTTTGGATCCACTTCTATGATGTTTTCTTGATGTTACTTCAGAAAAATAACTGATTCTATTAGCATCACAGTTTCCTGGGTACCAAAATTGTAGTGAATGGAGATATCTATAACGATGAATTTTTTAGTTTGGCATATGTGGAATCATGTGATTCCCTCAAAAGGGAATGTTCTATGAAGAGGATTTGACCTTCCATACCAGTGTTAGTGTTGTATTTCACAGCATCTAGATACAACTTAAAATATCTTTTTTCATGGTGATTTGGGCAAGGGAATCTAGAATTACTATTAGCAATGGATGAACCTCAATGTTTTGGATGGTCTGATACAGAGCATGATTGATGGCTGGTTCCAATGGATGGGTCATCTTGGGATGTAGGCCAAGGTTAATGGAATATTTCTCTTGTTTTTTTGGATCCTATGGGAACTGCATAATAATAATGGGTCTGGTAGAACAATTTCAAGACTATATATTTAGGTTAGAGTGAAACTCCTAGAAATGTAAATGGGGAATTTGATCAAGAATTCTATAAATTCCATCACACTGAGGCACATTTATCATTGAAACTAAATATATATGGTTACCAGGAATCTTAAACAAGGCCTGTGGGTTAGATGGAACCCCCATGATTGGAGTTTATGTTTAACATGGATGGATCCTTTTTAAATTGGGAGATGAGAGGGGGTTGGCTTGTTCGGGACAATCATCGTTCTATGCTTCTGGGGTGTTTGATATTTTTTCTGCTAGTATCTCAATGGGGAAGAGGCTAAAGCATTGTCTACTATATTCTCTTTATTCATGAAATGTTTCATGAAAATTAGTGAAGTTGACACTCACTCTGCTATAGGGTTCATGTTACTCGTGGTGGAAGGTGACATTCCCTAGGATATTGTTTACATGTTATGTAATTTCCATATTTATGTCACAGATGATATTTTAGTCCAACAAAAATGGAGTGAAGGTAATTATGCGACCAATTTTTTAGCTATCAAAGGTAAACAATGAGAGATATCGATCGTTTACAACAACCTAGGGCCCTTATATGATGATTGTATGGTTATTGTTATATATATCTTCCTTAGATATCATTATTTCTACCCAATTTATTCATATTTGTTGATCCTTTTATTCTTTTGATTGAATAAAAAGTGAAATTTCAATAAATTTTACATTTGAAATATTATTTCATTTAATATTATTTATTCATTTATTATAGTTTTTTACATTGAATCTTTTGGAGATTATTCATTTTTTAAATATTTATTATAAACAATTATTTTCAATGTCTTAATATTATAAACATATTTTTAATTTACATGATTAAAATTTATTCAATTTCATTTATTAAGCTACAATTTTTTAAAAATTATTTAAATATATATATTTAATTTATTTAAAATCATTTTATAAAATTCACTTCATTTTTTTCGTTTTTATTATAAATGTAATTAATTTTTCAAACTATTCTTAATTGTTTACAATTTTTTAATATTTTGGAATTTTTATAATTTATATGATTACTATACATTTAGTTTTAGTTATCGAGTTGGATTATTTTTAGAATATTTGAAATTTATATAAATTGTTTATTTAAAAAATTTATTTATTATTTTCTCTATTTTTCTATGTGTTTAAAATTTATGAAATTAATATTTGAATTCAATTTTTGAACATTTCTTCCATGTTATAATATTTAATATAATTATTGATCTCCATGTTTAATTTTCTTAATAATTTATATATTTAGTAAAACATTTCTATTTTTTAAATTTTTTTTGAAGTATCTATATTATTATTATTAAATTTCACTCATTTTTTATAATTTATGTATTTAAGATTGTATATTCATTAATAATACTAATTATTTATTACCTTTTTTATAATGGATTTTTTTAATATAAATTCGTTTTATATATTTTTTTATTTTAAAATTTTTTATATTTCATTTAAAAAATGTGCTGATAAAAATATCTTTTACGAGTACTTAAATACACATTGTAGATAAAACCTATATTTATATGTTCAATATTTATCATTTTGATATAGACATTCTTTTTCTTCACTTATAAATTTAGCACTGATAAAAATCATATTTATGATTTCTTTTTGGAAAGCACTAATAAATAAACATCACTATCATATTACATCAACACTATGAACACTCACTTCATTATTTTATTCAATATCTTTTGTATAAGTTGACCTCCGATGATCCTTTTCCGAGAACATCTCAGATGAATTGATCCTCTGGAAACTTATGGTGTATATGTTATTCTCATGAAACTATTTGTACTTGTTTTTTATAATAAACAAATACTTCTTATGTGTGATGACTACAAGTCTTTCCTCCATTCTCATGAATGGATTCCCCAATAGCACCCTCGACCCTCTTATTTATAGTAAAAAATATATCTTAAAGGGTTGATATATATTCCAAATAACCCATTTATCTTTCTTTATCTCTTGAAATTTAATATAATAATCCTCCTTGGAATAGGACTTCATATTCTCTAGGAAAAGATTCAAACCCCTTGTGCATATTACATTTGTATCCCCTCAATTTAAATCTAAAAAATTATCACAAGGATGAATATATTTGAATAAAAAAATTTCTACTGCTATGCTATGAACACATATTAGAACTGGGATTTTTTTGGGCGTTTAATCCTCATTCTCACTTTTCACCACATCACTATGCTTTAAATCATTATCTCTATGAAATTGAAATTTCTGGACACCATGATACCTCCTGAAAAATCAATACACCTGAGATTTAATTAATGTTCAACACTATTTGATATAGAATCCAACCTCACATGGACACATCTTTACCATGATTATAACCATGCTGAAATCCTAGGCATTATGAGGCATAAGAAATATGTTACTTAGTGACTCGTACGTTTTTACCAAGAAAATTTCATATAAAACGTTTTTGTAAAATGATTTACTCTTCTATGAGTGATTTCTAAATGTTCTCATATGTGAATATAAAAGAACCACTTGTTTATAATAATAAGGACCAATCAATACCAATATAATCAACCAAACTATATCAATTATTCCAACTGAAATACATTCAACTGAAATGCTACATTTCTGTATCATTATTAATTTTAGAAATTTTATATTAAAAAAAATTATTCCTAATTTATTTATTAAAACCAATAGGTTTTTTGAATATTTTTATTCAAATAGTTCAACTTCAAAAAAAGAGTTAATGATTTAGTAATGAAATTTGAACATATTGGTTCAACATTCGAAATAATGTCTCATTACTCTGAAATGATTGTGTCCAATATTTATCGAGTTTTAGTAAAAATTCAAATTATCGGATTATCTTCAAAAAAAATCCTTCCCATATAGTATGGGGTTCAGAAATTTTCAGTCATAGATGTGGTTTCCCCCCTATGTACCCATTAAGGATTAAATCCACTTTCATTCTAACCTTATTTCCAATTAGTTAGTGGGTATTTATTTTCAGTGTGTACTTTCTATTGGCCCTACATGAATTCATTATGATCATGAATGGATTTTTTTGTGATTCGGTTTTTATCTTTTTCTCCTATAGACAATATAAGTTCAACCCATTGAGATAGTCCCATAGTTTTATATATCATAATCCAATCCAATTAAATTTTTTCTTTAAACATTTGGTTCTCAAGTCGAGGTGATGGGGGCATATAAATGTTTTCATCATTTGAAAATTGATTAAAATCAAATCATAAGAATCCTGTCACCAAAATACCAATTGTCCTACTACTTACTAAGTCATGAATCTAATAAACATCAATTCCTCTCTCTCATCGTACAACCAATTATAAAATTTATATAAACTATCTTGTATATTACTGATTATCATTAGATTAATGTTCAATTAGATTAATTGTAACATTTTAAATAACATATATCCTCTTCCATTAATGATATCTACCACTATACGATAATCTCATTACACATCATTTGGCTCATATTATATTAGAAAAAATGGATTCATATAGATTAAATGATTCATTAATAATGATCATCTTTGAATCGATGATCATATATTCTATGTTTTTATTTATTTTGATATTTATTATTAATATTAAATAAAATAGGATTGAAATTGATTAAAAAAAGGATGTATTCTAATCATATAAAAATATAATGAGTATAGGGTGAAATATTTCATCAAATTGAAAAAATATCAAACATATAACCCATATCAAATCCTTTTTCCCTATTATTCTAACTTTAATAAAGACTAATTAGTATAGAATAGTTGGAAGAACACTTGTTCTGTCACAGAAAATATCTAATTCATAAATATTGGAAATAGAAAACTGAAAAATATATATATCTACTGATTGGGATAAAATTGTGTTTTATGGATAATTTGATATGATTACAAGTGTAAATAATAGTGATCTTCATATCAAATATATGATTACCTGTATAAATGATGATCATCATCTTATTGAGGAATAAAAATAAAAGTTTAATTTGTAAATTGTGATTGTCAGAATTTATTTTATAAGTTAAAGTGTTGTGTAAAGATTCCATTATATATTTTTTTTAATAAATAAATTTCATTTTCATCTATAATGAAGATATATAATGTAAAATATGGAAATTGATGAAGTGACACTATCTTTTTTGAATCATTTTATTTTTTAACGGTATTATCCTTGATGTTAATGAGCCTCCTTATTGAAAATATGACTATAAAAGAATTTTGTGATCAATGATTATGTTCTTTGAAAGATTAAATTATAATGAAAATGACTATATACTATTTTCAAGAACCAAAAATAACATAAAAATGACCACAGAGTAGTGCATCTCGATATAATAATGTTGATTCATGTACTTCAAAATTTTCATTGCACATTCCAATCATTCCACAGTTTACGGGACTATATAAATGTAGGGAGACTACTAGATAATTTTAGTAGAATATAGATACAATAAATAAAGATGGGAAACATAATCTCCTAACCTAATTTCCACAGTGGAATAAAACTAATCAAGAGTATCCTAAATTTGGAAATGATCATGGAAACCTTCATTATATTCAATATACAAGTGGAGTGGATCCTTTGGGTTCCAATGAAGCCTGTAAAACATATAGCCTATTATATTAGTAAATTATAACATTTTACCATGGTAATACATGTAGTGAAAATAAATTAAATTATATCTACAAATATTATGAACAATGTTTTTTAATGATTTTTTTATTTGGATAAATAGATAGATTATTTGAAATTAATGTGGGATTCAATCCTTCCAATGTATGATACATACAAAAATCAAGAATCCATGTTTAGATCAATTTTGTACAAGAGGATAAATGATTTTTTATATAGTAAATTTTATTAAGATTTATAATTAAATAATATCAATGGTTTAAAATTTATTAATATTTTGAACACTCAGTTGGGTTCAAACATTCATCAAAGAATGTGTTTTATGGATATCATATATTTATACCTTGATGATACAAATATTGGTCTTGAACGACATTATGTGATGGGAGTTCATAAGAAGATACAACAACATATCAACTAAATATTGATCATTTTTTTGAGTGAGTAAAAGATATGGACACCTTTTTTGGTAATCCTTCATCGAAAAACCTTGTGAAAACTAATTGAAAAAATGACCAGTTTTTTAATTACTATATTATAATTTTTTGTCTGTCATGAATTTTTAGGATGTTGTGCATGTGGGAAAAAATGTTTGTGATATTATCATTCTAATGTTACTAAATGAACCAAAAAATGATTATGTTAAGGTATGTTTATACATGATTAATATGTGGATATAGGAAAATTTTATTCTTGTGAAGGTTGAAATATTGACTTTTTTCGTCCAACTGCTTACACTCTATCATTGTAAGAGTGATATTAGATTTTAGCTTCTGGAATTACGTGATGGTTCCATATGGGTATTCCTAAAATAATACTAAAATAATACCAATGACTTCTTTAATGTTATAGGTATGAAATCATAGGACATTCATGTTTTAATAAAATATCTAATATATTTAGATTTACAGTACATTTTTCCGATGAATGTTTTTCATACATTAATCCACCTCTGTTTTTTTTCAAATTTATATGACGTAAATTAATAGATGGTTGAATTTTTTAAAAAATCAAAAGAAAATTAATTTCATATTATTTTTATTGTAGATGTTTTTCCTTCCTTCATTATTTGATATGATGGTTCACTTTGTGGTTCAATTGGTTAGAATTATTTTTATATGGGATCTGATACTCTATAGATTGGTTTACCCCATTGAATGGTATAAAAATATTTTGAAATGGTGTTTAAAAAATTAATGTTTTCTAGAAGGTTTTATTATAGACCAATATATTTTTTATGTATCTTTTGAATGCCATCCCAATAAACTAATCGATGTGGAAACCATTGATCCAGTAATAGAACTTCACACAAGGTAACATGTAGGTGAAGAAATTACCAGAATATATGTTCTGGAAATTACTATTATATAGAGGGAGTATGATCACCTTTACATTTTTTATAACATTTCATATTTTTCAACATATATTGAACCCCAAAAAGAAATTATTAGTTACCTTAATTCATTATGGAATGAAAGTGGGATATCCCATACAAATCATTGATATTTTATAGGATGGTAGGGGAATATGTTTTTATGGAGTAAACTAACAATGCAAATTCAATTATAGAATAGATTTTGTGGTTATCCTGAGGACTAAGTATTCATGTATTCTCTTATAATAGTTATGTAATTATTTTTTATAAATTCTATATAAAATAATATGATAACTAATGTATGATGAAAAATAGTTGAGTAACAATTATGTCCGAATTAATGCTTCAATCTAGTACTAATGATATAAATTAGTATATGTGAATATGTCATACTTTCGCATCAAAAAAATATATGGGAGTTGGAGTATTCAATATCCCAAGTACATATTTATCAATGAATGTCGGTTGAAAATAGGAGTGTGGACTCAGAAAGTTCATCTAAGAGACCCAATATCAAATCAGGGTGGAGACATATCTTCGGGTTACTATAGTAGAAATTGTAGTAGGCATTGTAGCCGGTATTATAGCAGGTATTATTTGGAACTATAGCAGCTTGAACTGTTCATCCATCTTGGGCCCTGGGCCACTGGTTTTTTTATAGTGTCAGGTAATGATTTTAGGCCACCCAAGGCCTTCAAGCCAGTTGTCTCTCAATGCCTATTGGCCACCTCAAGGCCTTAGGTACACACCAAGACCTTTAGGCCATGGATATGTATATTTACTAGTCATACTACAAGGGACAAGGATCTATATGATGATTCAGTTTAGGCACATTCACTAAATCTAATCAAACCAAAATTGGAATAATGAGAGGTTATGACATTTCCCTGGGTACCGAACTTGAGCATATTTACACATGGTTGCTAACAGACCAGCCCTGTGAAGGTGGAGTGCTTATATCAGGAAATGTGATGGGGAGGGGTAGTTCCAAGTTGTCTTGATTGGGTGATTCCCATTAATACATATGGATATTGTAATTAAATCAAATCCTTTAGGCCTTGTAAGGTTTAAACATAACCCTTAGAACAACGGATTATCAAAATAATAAATATTGAAGGCCTTCAAAAGATATAATAAATAATAATTGGATTTTAGTAGGTAAGGGTATAAAAATGAACCATTTATAATGAAAATATAGGCAGTACATGTTTTTAATGTTCATGATCCTTAAATAATAATTTGTTTAATTGTTCTAATATTAACCAAACACATTGATTGGCATGATCTTAATTTAACTGTGGATGAACCTTTAATTGGGAAGTTATAATCATTTTATGGATGTACTGATTTATATTGGGTCTTGTATGTCTGACGAAACAATAATGAGGGGATTAGTATACACGATAGAAGGGAAAAATACAGTCAACCTTTATAGAAAAAAATATATTTCCATATTGAGGTTTTAATTTTTTTTAATTTTCATTAAATTACTTCATATTATTATCTATTCATGGCTTCATTTATATAATGTAAACTAAATTTTAAACAATTTATGAAGACAATGGATTCTACATATGTTGATGCACCTGATCAAAAGAAACAAATGTTTTATAAAAATATTGATTCTCCAAATGTAGGGGAAACTTTTGTTTTCTACAGAAACTAATTATCCCAATCATAATGAACAATAGGCTTCTAAACATGTTGATTATCCCAATGTAGATTAACAGTATGTTTCAACAGATAATAATGTTACCTATCCCAAGGAACAACATATTGATGATGATGAAGCTAAAGAAATGGTATAAGGTGAACAGACTTGGTCCAAGAAAAAATAATATCATTGTAGCATGACACTGTTAACAAAAATTATTAAGGTGAGAAGCAGAGGCATCAAATTCAAGATCGGATGGACTGAAGAAGACTAACCTATGAACCCTAATAATCCCATTCTCATTAGTTATAATGGAATCACCAAATTAATTCACATTCTAGTTGATGTAGATGCATCGTATAGTGTTTTTCACTTTCATAGGACACAAATTTGGGATGCTCTTAGTGTGTATTAATGATATAATTTATTTATTTTACAAAAAAATGATGAAATGTTGATTTAATCATTATTATCCCTTATTGAATGAATTTATAATAGATGAATTATGAATTAAATTTGTATTAATAATTTCTAGAAAGGATCATAGAAGATTTTATCTAATTCTTAAAAAGCATTATCTCATCAATTTTTAATGAAATCTAAACCCACTCCCCCTTCTAATGTACGAACACATGATAAGCCAATAAATATGGAATGCATGTATTAGTGATTGTGAGGGGTCATATTTTTAGGTACATTGTGATTGGTTATAAATTACTGGAAAATAAATGTTTCAATCAATTTAATTAAGAAATAATATTTTCTTAAACAAAAAATTAGTGGTAAAAATAAGTACTGTGTAGAAAAATTAATCTACCCCTACATTAAATAAAATACATGTAAACATTACATTAAAAGTTATATAATGTCAATATATAGAGTTTTTTTTATTTCAAAAAAATCAATTACATAATTATGTTCCATTTTTTATATACATATTGATGAATTAAATTCCAATTACCCTTCTATCCCATTTAATTTTATATATAAGGATTACCATGTAAATAAAGATGTGATAATAATAAATGGAAATATAAAAAACACATAGGGAACATGTGTATGTATGGCATAATAAATTTTTCCCTTTTTTAAAGTATTATTATATAACAATTAATAAATATTTACATATATTGTATATAATATTTAGGAATAGAAATAATCATTGTTTATACCTAATGAATAACTAAAATCAATAGCCTTGAATTAGCTAGAAAAATAAGGTCATGTTATGGGTTCGGGTTTTGAGGTGTCACCCTAAATATATTTTTGGAAAATAAATGCACAATAGGTAAAGATAAGAGAATGGATGAGATGTCAAAATTAATTAATGAAGTACAATAAAAAATAAGTGGTTTTCTATGTTATTGGAGATTCTAGTGGGATAATATCCAAGATATGGAAAAACAAAACAATAACCACTTCATAAAATCTCCATCCCTCCATATTTGAGGTTCTCCATTCCCCTTAATATTTTGTCTTACAAGAGATCAACAATTGTTTCATAATTATTTTTTGAAATCTGAATCAGGATGACACAAATACCTTTCATATTGTAACATTATATTGTATTAAAATTATTTTATTTTAAAACTATCAACACCCATTATCTCCTCATTGTGAGAGGTACAATTTATAATATCCACAGAGATATTCTTCCTAGAAAAAAAAAGTAAAAGGTAATGTGAGAGTAGGAATTTATATATCACATGATCTGATCACCAAAATTCTAGATCCCCTTAATGATCTAGATTTTAATAAAATTAATATTATTGGAACATTAATATCATGGATATTTTGTCAAGTAAAAAGACATGTCAGCAAGGAGTTATTCCATTTCATTTTTTGTTAGAGAATTCATTAATTGTTTTTCAAATAATTCATGAATAGTTGAATGTTATTATAGATAGAGAAAGGGAATGTGTGACATGGAATATATAATCAAAAAAATATAAGGGTTAATCCAATATATCATAATGATCTTTAGAAATTACTATTTCACGAAATGTTTAACTTATCCATTTAGAAATATTAAAAGTTCATGCTGATACAATGTTCAATAATTTTATTATGGGAATAATTGATTTTCTAGAATAAATTTTTGAATACAAAATTAAATAAATTATTGTTCATTAGAATGTAGATGAAATATTCAAGCATGGATGGTTTGGGAACATAGTTTTAAATGTATACATGAGGTATGTTTTCATAATTTTTTTCCAGTAGATGATCTAACATTTTAATTAATGTTAAATACAATATTATTTTTGAAATATATGTAACAACACTGTTTGAAAAGAAAAATTTCACATACATGACTTATTTTAATGTTAAATTTCATTTAATTTCCATTAATGCTTTGTTTTGGGGGATTCCCAAGCTTTTATGGATGGATGGGTGGGTTTTCATGAATTACGACAATCCATGAGCCCATTTCCAAATTTAAAAAAAAATTGATTTCCTTATAAATTCTTCATTTTTCAACATTTTTCATCCATTAAAATTCATAATTTTCATCCCCTGACCAATTAACCCAGCCATATTAATCTTGAAAATTTAGGAATGCATAATCATTGTGGATATGGATTTTTATTTAAACAATTGGACCTGCCAGAAAGTCCATTCCTTGTATTAAAAATATTTTTATTTCTTTACTATATCCTTCAATATTTATTTTGTTTCAGTTATTCCAACTCTCCACTAATCCCAAATACCCAAGGTGTGACCCATGCTCTCTTCCCTCAATTCTAATATCGGTTTCATCGCTAATGGAGATGAAGAATCTATAAATTTATCAAATATCCTAGATTTGAAGAGGTAAGTTGATTATTTCATAACACCTCTATTTCCAACTATTTTCCCCCATTTCAGTTCCGAAATGTTTTATTTAACAATTTTCAAATCTAACTTGAATGGTTGTTTGTTTTCTAATTCAGATAATGGTGTATTTGGGGTGATTTCATCAATATTTTTCAAGGTATGTTATTCCTTCTTGGTTTCTTCCATATTCCTTAGGGTTTCCTCCTTCATTCATTATGTTCTAAACTGTCAATAAGTTAGGATTCGATCCTAGGGTTAGATATTGTGTCTGTTTGGTAAAATATTGTGGTTTAGGGCTTCCTTTTTCTTCCTTGTGGGGCAGCGGTGGTGCGGTTGATATTTTTCACCATGTTTTGTGGGATTTGATACTTTCAGTTGGTGATTTTATGGTTAACCATTCCTTGATGAGTTAGTTTTCTTGTTTTACTAGTTTTTCATGTTCCCCATATGTTGTGTGTGGTGTTAAAACCATTTTGGAGGGATTTGGTTAAGAATTTTATTTTATAATTTCATTTTTGTTGAAGTTGTGAACTTTTCGAATGTAACACATGTGGTATCTTTTGCGGTAGTTTTATAAAATATGAAATTGATTTATTAGTTGTTTAAAGGGGATGAAAATTATGTTTTTTTAATTTATTAGTGTCATGTGGGCCTTGGAAGGGGGTTTTTAGAATAGGTTTGTGTTGTAAAACTTTGGTATACTTCTTGAGAGCATTTTCTGAAAATGGGTGTTTTCATTGGTATCATTCGTGGTATTATACAAGGTGATTTTATAAAACTTGAATGTGGTTTTATAAATTATGATAGGGATTCAAATTCTACATTGGATGTGTTTTAGTGTTGTTTTTTCCCTTGAAATATTGTTTTGAAATGGGTTTTATGAGAAAATATTGGGTATTCTCTTTGGAATTGTTTTATGAAAGGTTTGAATGATTTAATGATTTATGTATGTGGTGAAACCATATGGAAAAAATGTTTTGGAGTGTTTATATTCTAAAATGGTAAAATTTATATGTGATAGGGGCAATTTTGTGAAATGTTCCATCTTGGAAATGTATTACAAAATTATTTGAATGATTTAATAATGTGTGAAAGATATGTGAAAGTGATGTGGGATGTTTTGTGTGAGTGTGATGTGAAAAATAGATTCGGGTTATAAAAAAGGGTATTATGTAACATGTGAGTGGGAGTTAATGTGAGTTGTAATATATTGTAATGGTTATATAAAAACTTTTAACAGATTTTTGGAAGTGTTAAAGAAATTTGAAAATTGTTGTGGGATATTATAGTGTGAGTTAGATTTGAAATCAATTTGTACGAAAAGTGGACTTTTGTGACTCATTTGGTATACATGTGGTCCTTTTGGTGAATTTTGGATAAGGAATTGATATTTTCATTTCCAATTATATGTTTTTCTACTTGAACTGGTCTGATCACAAAGGGAAAACCTAGGTATCTAGGTTGGTGGACGTGTACTAGAATGCTAGTGAATCCGTGGGGATTGGCCTCAGTCTCAATTAGATATATTGATTCTTACAACTCTATCTAAACTATGATGATGATGATTGGGGACCAGTAGGTAATGGGTATGTTCCCTACTAGTGGATCGTGTATGAGAACATATATATGTTATGGTTACTCTCACCGAGATATAAAATACATGGGACCCATAACGAGTTAGTGCCTAGGGGTTATTTCCTATTGCTTGTTCTCATTAGATCCTTTATACTTACCATCGTAAATAATATATTTGGATGGAAAATTATATATATTTTGAATTTATTTTAAAATTTTTGATTCTTGAAATTATCCCACTTGAAAACTGATGTATTTTATGTTGCGTCTTATAGAAATTGTAACTAGAAATTACTTGTTTTCGAAAAATTTCATTCTTTTCGTCATTAAATGTTTATCGCATGGAATATATTAGTGGTGGTATCCTACTAGGGATTTGGATCACACCTTACTTAAACACTTGGTTGTAGGTAGACTTGGTTATTTTTTTGTCACAGGTTGGGTACAGTTTTTAGTTCTAGAGTTTCGGGTTTCTAGCAGGTCCTTGGTGGTGAAGTCTAGTGGAGATGGATTAAGTGTGCTGCCCCATTATATGAGGGTTCTTGGCTATCCATTTTTTGTTTTTTACCTTTTTAATGGACTTTTCAAATTGCTTCAAATAATGTAATTCAGTTCTGAAATTTTTTAAAACATTTTTTTAGTTGAAATATCCAGATTTGTTTTATTGAGTTCATTTATTGTTTAGTGTTTATAAAATCAGGTAAACATTCGCCATACATTATTTTATGATACCCGGGAACTTGTGTCAGCACATGGGGATCAGGAATGAACTTTTGGCCTTGTCAAGGGCTAGGTTTGGTGCTGGTTTTGGTGGCAAACAGAATTGGTTCGTGACAAAATGTTATCAAATGAGGTTCATGTAAACTCTTCATGTCATGTTATTTGGGGGGATGTTGGGATAATCTGGAGTTAGGATTATCGAGACTTGGCATTCCAGTTATAGGGAGTGTGACTGATCACCACACCACATGATGGGATTCACATCACCAGGGGAGTAAGTACTTATCTGAGTCAATTGGTTTTCTTAGATTGATGATGATTAGGGGAAATGAAAAGAGAGTTTGGTTAATGGTGTTAATGAGATCACGGGGCCTAACAAGCCATGTGGAGCCAAGGATATTTCCCTAGAACACTCTTTTTGAGGGTGAAGTAATTTGCGTATGGCCACAAACTTATGTCCATGTCACCCACTGAAGCTAGTTTCCCCTCTCATTGTCGTGTGCCCTTTAGTTTTGAAATCACGATAGTTCAGTTTAAAAAAAAGAATTTTACGGTTTTAAGAAGTGAAATGTTTTGAGAAATAATTTTCAAATAAAGTGGGAATGAATAGATTTGTGAAATGTTTGACCTGATTTTTCGTAATTTTTTTGAAATGGAAAATGGTGTGTTTACACCTCTTTTGAATGAAGAAAATTGTGTTGAAGTTGGTTTTGAAAAAGCGTTTCCAAAAGAGTTTTCTAAACTACTGAAATGTGGTTTAATGGGATGAGATGTTTTGAAATTAATGCATATGACTTTAAAGTGTGTTTTCATTTATTTTATGGTTCATTTTTAAAAAATTTGTTAAGATGTACTTTTGGTATGATTACATGGATAACGGTTTAGAGAAAAAAGAGGTATTGGTGGATTTTTTTAGTTTTGAAAAGTGGAAAGAATATTTATTTTAACCTTTAGTATTTCCATGAGCGACCACATTCAGGGGTTTGAATGGGATGATGGATGGTTGATGGCATGGCTAGATGAATTCTGGGATGGATATGATTAGGGTGCCCCGGGTGGCATAGAAACATGCATGTGTGAGGCCCACGGGGTACCATTGGTGGATACGCTAACCGCTGAATCATTTATTTTCAAAAATATGATTTTAAAGGAAAAAATTATTGTTATGATGAGTAGTTTGTGATGGTGTGTATTATGTGTTTTTTAAAATTTTTAAGTTTTGGGATGTTTTGATTTGAACAACCCCTCTTGTTCGAACTTTTTTTTGGGATTGTGTTTGGTCAGTAAGATGTGTTGAAGGGCCAATTAGTGATCTCTCATTAGAAATGTTTGGGGATTCATTTTACGATGGTTCCCTTCATGTGTTTGGATTTGTTTTGTGTTATATCTTGACCAATGGACCATCTTAGTTGGGTCCTTGGGTTCAATAATTGGATAAGGTACACCCCAATAAGGGTTAGTGCACAACTGAAGTGAAATCTATATTGTTTCATCGTTTGAAGACCCTACAATTGATCAACATAAGGAATATTTTTCTAGGACCTTATAGATTGAGTCTACACCCATTCTTTTATTGGGTTTTTTTCCTCTTATAGCGGGATAGTGATCATGGAAGGTTTAAGGAGACCTTATCTTCTTATGTTTCCTAATTTTCCAATGGTGGAAGTGGTCTTGGGTTGTTAGAATGGATGAGTATCTGGATGGCGTCTAAGAGGCCCTTTCGGTATTTTGTAGTCTCTTCAAAGAAGGAATTCACGTTAAACTATCATGTGGGAAATGAGGTCACGAGATGATATTGTGGCAACTTTCTATAATTGTGTGTTGTTTGGGGATGTTGTATAAGGTCCCTCTCCTTGCATTGTTTATATCAGTCTTAATGGACATGTTCAATGACACCTTGTGATTTCATGTGGTTGATTGACCGTAAAGGTGAAAGTTGTGAAATCCTATGATATTCTATATTATGTTGGGAGAATGTATCCCTTGGAAAAACATCAAAATCATCCTTTTAAGAGGATGGTGATTATATTTGTTCATTACCTCTATTGATTCTCACCTGATGAAACAAGGTGGGATGAGTCTGCATCTTCTAGGAACTTGTTTTAGTGAAATATTGGGTTAGGGTAAGGTGTGTTTGGAATGTGTTATGTCTCGGAAAACTTATCGGGGATTGTGGTGTAGTTGTTGGTGGCACCGAAATAATAATTCTCATTCAGGGGGTTTCAAAAGCCTAATTGTGTGTTCGAAGATGCTTCAATCCTTTGAACTCTAGCCATAGGTCATAGAAAGAAGCTGGCTCTTAGTTAGGGGAAATCCCAGGGTCGTTAAATCCCTCATACAATGTCCTATCCAAAGTATGAAAGATATGAAGATTTTAATCCTCTGGTGTCATAATCTTTCTTATGTTGTTCATGTTCGGTGGAAATTGAGGGTGGGCCTTGTACCCATGTCATCACCTAATGTCCTCCCCTCCCCCATTAGTTTCTATTGATTCATTAGATAATGGTTTCAAATTTGGATAGATGTGTTGTGTAATGACTTGGAAATTTCAAGGAATATTTTTTCATAAATACTTTGTAATTTTACTAGTCTTTGACATCTAACGGCACTTGATTCCGAGGCCCGGTGTGCCCAGAATAAATTTCTCAAGTTTTGTTCGGGTACGTTCAGTAAGCATATGTGCAGGTTTTTCTATCTTTTGAACCGGTGCTAGGAATTGAAATACGAGGAAAACGATGAACTCGCAGTGCCTATAATTACTTAAGGGGACCTTTACCGTAGTTTCATTTTATGCGGGTTGGATGTTAATTTTGGTGATTTAGAATAAAATAAATAAAATCATGGAGAAAAATTTTATTTTATATCCGGTAGTTATATCCTAAAAGGGGGAGGTTGGTGGTGGGCCCCACACCCACAGAACCTCTCATAAGAGGATATCTGTGAGGTGGGGCCCACACGAACCCCTAACTCCTCACCTCCCCTCAACTCCTCAATTAAATCCTCTTCTTTTATTATGACAACCCCCCTTAAATTAAGAGATCTCTTCACCTCCCTCTCTCTCTCTTTAATGTTTTCCATCACACTTTAATTAATGAATTCATCCTCATGATTTTATTATATATTTTGATTGAATTTTGAATTAAATGTGTGAATAAAAATAATATCTTATCTATTAATTTTTTGGGGGAAGTCATTGTGTTGAGAGTATTTGTGAGAGAGATTTGGAGAAACATAGAAGAGTGTTCTTCTCTCAATGAGGAACACCATCCTTCCAACGAAGAACTGCCAAGGAACGTCAATCATCGCATTCGATATTCGGCCAAACCAAAGGAAAAGGAGAACCTGCAAGGAATGCCGACAACGCACCATCCTCAGCCCTTCTTACCCAAAGTCGATGAGTTGACACTGTCTCCCCACGATGCCGAACTCCGTGACGCTAGACAACCACAATCCTTAATTCAAGGTAGGGGTTTGTTCATTTGGAAGTGTTTATCTCGTACCCTATTCTTCGTTGGAAATCATAGTTTATTTTTGGCCAAATGCTATCAACTAATGTGGAGGATGCGGTCCGAATTCACATGGCCCGATGAATCTTCGTAGTCTCTTTGGATTGCAATGGAAACCACGATAGGAAGGAGGCGACGAACGGAAGCGGTGTGCATGTGCCAACCGCGTGCAGAAGAATAGCGGCCCGCATCCGCAGGCCGCTCGACCGGGGAAGAACCGTCTGGATATAGTCGAACTGGCTAAAGGGATGTACCGCGGTGCCCCTTGGAGTCGTGATGCGGAGAACCGCGGCCCGCACAGGGCGGGCCTCTTCGACGGAAGAACCGGTTGGCTCGTCGGCTGATCGAGCGGAGGAGGGCCACAACACCCATGGTGCCATGATGGATGAACCGCAGCCCGCACGTGCGGGCCTCTTTCACCAAGAAGGTCGGCCAACTTCGGCCGACCGGTTCCGGGGGGGGGGGGGGTGGGGGGTGCCACTTGGCATTTCCGGTTCGGGCTGCCGAGCCCCCTTAGACCGCTCGGCCCCCCTCGGGCCGAGCCGCGCCCTGTCAGGCCAAGCCGCGCCACATCGGGCCAGGCCATGCCCTTCGGGCCGGGCCGTGCATTTTTTCGGGCCATCCAACCCCCCTTCCGGGTCAGACCCACCAATACTGGGATGACCCGACCCGCCAACCCACTGGGCTTAACGGGCCGGGCCCGTTTCCACTTAAAGGTGAATAACTCGAAGACTGCACATCTGATCGACGCCCTGTCTACGGCACTGGGAAAATCGTGATGAGGAAGCCCATTTGTGATACTCTAATTATGTTTTCGTCAAATTTGTAAAATGGGCGTGTTTGGAACGAGCATATTTCCAACTGAGCCCCCTAAGAAAAAATGCTAATAACTCTCAGATCGGGCATCCGATTGACGCGTCGTCTGCCGCGTTGGGTTAATTTTGACGATATGGGAATTCGGGATACATATACCCTAGATTTAGTGACAGTTGGTGTATCTAACCCTTGGTTCGAGAAGAGGCCCCTCCTGAAATCAAGCGTGCTATGTGTGGGAACCCTAGAGCTGGCTACGACTGCAACGACTACTGTACTGGAATCCTCCGTGTGATCGGCAATGAAAACTACCTACTGGAATCCTTCGCGGGTTCGGTTACAATGATTACTATACTTGTATCCTACGTGGGTACGATAGTTCAACTTCTATACTAGTATCCTACGTGGGTCTGACCGAGTAGCTGGTCTAGTAACCTATGTGGGTCCGACAGCTTAGCTGGACTAGTATCCTACATGGTTCCGCCAGCTTAGAGGAATCAATGACTGTATCTGATCATCTTTATCACTTTATGAATGTTGTATACCAATGTGAGCTGGGTATTGACTTTCAATCATTACCATCGGTGTGATTGACTTCTTTTCCTGTGTGGACTGGGATGTGCTTGGGATCGAGAGTTGGAGCCAAACTGGAATTGATGACTTCTGTATATTTATGGGCATAACCTAAGTACAGTTGGTTGATACTTCGTGTTTGTATATTTCCTTTTTTGGTTTATCCTTTGTGGATTCTGGGAGACCTTCAGGGGTCTCAGGGTCCCTACTGAGTATCGCTAAGCTCACCCCTACATGGGCTATGCCCGCACTACGTTGTGTTGGATGCAGATGACGGACATCATTGGTCGTTGTGGAGACTTGTTGAGTTGGACGGTACTTGGAGGTGGACCACTTGGTGAGACATACATGGTGCGGACGGACGAATCTGAGGTGTTGAGGAGACCATATGTACACACCCTTCAGGTGATATTTCCGGAGGACGACTCGGTGGTTGTTATTTTCCTTTACTGTTGTTGTTCTAGATTATCAGTTGTACTGTACTTTCAGTTGGGTTTGTATTTTGGCCCATTTACCTTTCATAACATACTTTTGTATTTAGTATCACTTTGTGCTTACACATGTTGCATACTTTGTTGTGTTTTTTACTTTTATAAAGGCAATACATTCCCTTTTTCGGGAGTTTTGCCTTTGGTGCTAGTCACCAGTGCCTGGCCAATGGAAGGTGGGCATGGGGAAGTCACGGCTCAGGTCCCGAGGACAGGTCATGACAAATTGGTATCAGAGGAGTCTGTTCTACCATAGAACTCAGGACTCTGATAATTCTTTCTATGAAGCAATTGTTTTAAGAGAATTGAGTTTGGGTTTCCATCTAGGGAGTTCTTTGTTGGTGCGGTGGCCGACATATCCATACACCGAGTCTCTAACCTCTGATTTCCGACTCAGTGCAAGAAAACACTGACTCCATGTGTGTTTCAAAAGTTTTCTTTGTGATTACTTTGTGTCAGCTCACCAGGTATAATGTTTGACCACGGCACACCTTTTTCTTTTTAGGATGGCCCCATGAAGGCAGCGAGCTAGGGATATGAGTCATGTACGAGATGGTATCCCACCGAGCAACGAGGCCTTGGTGCAGGGCTGCATAACAGCAGAGGCACCAGCGGTACCACTACCCGTTGAGCCACCGATACTACTAGCCCTAGCAGTAGAGGGTGCACGCCGCCTGAGTGAATTGCATGATTTTTAGCGATAGAGGCTGCCTACGTTCCGTGGAGAAATGGACCCTCATGCAGCCGAGGATTGGATGGAAGTTGTCGTCAGGGTTTTCAGATTAGTAGGGACACCAGCTGATATTATGGTGATCCTTGCTGCAAGTCTCCAGCACATAGCTGCAGGTAGATGGTGGAGCTTGATGCTCCAGGTGAAAGACGATACATCTCTACATTGGACAGACTTTGAAAGTCTCTTCCACTCGGAGTTTTTTCCATCCACCCTTCATGCAGTGCAGATCCAGGAGTTACTTCATCTGTGAAAGGGAAACATGACGGTAGCTCAATACTCACCGAGGTTTATTGACCTCTCACGCTACTCCGTAGACATGGTACAAGACCAATTCTTCCGGGGCCAGAACATTGAGGAGGGACTGAGGCATGAGATCAGGGCTTCAATGATATCCCTCAGCATTCCGATGCAGGCGAGAGTGCTGGAGCATGACCTTCTTGTGGAGATTTTTCTTGTTGAGCCGACACCAGCACAGAGGCCCACCATAGGGTGACACCTAGCAGAGTCTTGTGCAGCCGGCAGTAGACAGATTTTTCAGTGGTCCAAGAGGACTAGGCCATTTGGAGAGAGACCTCAGGATACAGGTTCGGTTGTGCGGGGCAGCCGAAACAGAGCAAGTTATACGAGGAGTAGGTAGTGATATGCATGCGATGGGTAGGGTCACATGGCTCAGGACTGCCCGACCCGCTATGCAGATGACCAGCAGGCAGTAGAGGGACCTCCTAGGTAGAGGCATAGGTTCGACAGTGGTGGTCCACAGGGAGATGGTGGACGAGGCAGAAGAGCTTTCCGAGCAGTGGGTGGTGGACAACATTTTGAGTCTCTACCACCACCACCCCCAGGAGGTCCACCCCGACCACAAGGAGCTGGAAGGCAGAGGCAGGCTCAGCTCCAGGTAGTCGAGGCCTATGACTATGATGCACCTATGATGATTCGAGGTATTATATATGTCTACTCCACCATTGTTGCAGTACTTATAGACACAGGATGGAGTCATTCTTTTATTGCTGCTGCCCTTGTTCTAGTCTCAGAGATTTTGATGGAGCTGTTGGATCGATCCTTAAGGATAGAGAATCCTACGAGAGAAGGATCGATGATTACACACTAGTGCCGGCAGTGTGAGATTACTCTAGGAGGTGAGAGAATCGGCTGGGAACTTCCTGTAGTGGCGTCGAGGCCTTACGACGTCATCTTGGGTATGGACTGGTTGTCTATAGTCGATGCTCAGATCGACTGTATTAGGCACAAGGTGCGGTGTATCTGGACGAATGGGAGCAGGTTCACCTTCAACGGTGATATGTGAGCCTTTTCATCACAGAATGGACTTACGCAGAGGAGAGGGTAGCCGATCACACATTAGTTGGCTAGTCTCATCCTCGGATCAGTTGACGTGGGGAGTCCGACTTTTCCTGTTGTGGTGGATCAGTATGCGGACATTTTTCCTGATGAGGTTTCAAGACTACCTCCTCACAAAGAGGTAGACTTATACGTTTACCATTACCCTAGGACAACACCGATATCTTCTCCAGTATATTGGATGGCTCCCGCTGAGCTTCATGTGATACGGATACATCTAGGGGACTTGCAAGGGAAAGGATTTATCTGACCCAGTGTTTCACCCTGGGCTTCTCCAATTTTATTTTCCAAAAGGGAGGATGGGAGCTTGCGACTGTGTTTCGACTACCGTTTCCTGAATCTGGTGACCGTGAAGAACATATACTGACTCCCAAGGATTGACGACCTCTTTGATCGGATTAAGGAAGCATGATGCTTCTCGAAGATAGACCTCAGGTAAGGCTATCACCATCTCAGAGTTCGAGACGAGGATGTGCAGAAGACGACCTTCAGGTGTCGGTATTGCCACTACGAGTTTTTGGTTATGCCTTTCAGTGTAACCGACACTCCAGCTATGTTCATGAGTCTCATGAATAGGATCTTCCAGCCTTACCTCAATCGTTTTGTCGTAGTCATCATTGACGACATACTGATTTACTCGACTACTGAGGAGGAGCACGCCTACCACTTTCGAGTTGTACTGGATACACTCCGAGAGCACCAGCTTTATGGTAAGCTCTCGAAGTATAAGTTCTAGACTCGAGAGGTACACTTCTTGGGACACGTCATCTCATAGGTGGGAGTTGCAGTGGATCCCATGAAGATTGAGGTAGTGGTTTCTTGGGAGAAACCTAAGAGCGTGACGGAGGTACAGAGCTTCTTGGGTCTGGCTAGATACTATCAGAGAATTGTTGCAGACCACTCCAGAGTTGCAGCACCGCTTTCATCCGTGACGAATACGGGGAAACCCTTTGTGTGGTCAGATAGATGTCAGTAGATCTTTCATGATTTGAGAAAGAGGTTGACTAGTGCTCCCATCTTGATGCTTCATGAGGAGGGCATAGGGTACATATTTTACTGTGATGCATTAGGGACCCGACTCAGGTGTGTCCTGATGTAGGAGCGAGAAGCGATCACATATGTTTCACAGTAGTTGAGACAACACAAGTAGAACTATGCTACCAATGACCTGAAGTTAGCATTATTGGTCTTCACCATGAAGATGTGGCAGCAATATTTGATGGGCGAGCGCTTTACAGTCATCTCTGAACACCAGAGTCTCAAGTACATATTTTCGCAGAAGGACCTGAACCCGAGACAATGAAGATAGATCGAGTTCTTCCAAGACTATGACATTGAGATATTCTATACTCCTAGAATAGGGAACGTTGTAGCTGATGCTCTCAGTAGGAGATCAGGAATTCAGCTACTAGGAGAGGTGACAGAGTAGCTAGTCATGTTGTAGATATCCTTTGTGGATAGAGATGGAGCAGCCTTTCTACAGTCAGTCACAGTCACTCCTCCACTCCTTCTGTGAGTCATAGAGGCATAGTGTGGGGATGTTGATTGTGAGACACAATGTGCTCCGATATCCAAAGGGTAGGCGCCTGATGGATTTTTTGAAGGTGGAGAGCACGTCATCCTCTTCAAGTGACGTACTATGGTACGAGTCTCACTATAGGAGGAAGTGCTAAGGGAGTTTCACACATCCCATCTATCTGTACATCCAGGAGTAGCGAATATGTACCAGGACCACAGACAACAGCACTGGTGGCCGGGTATGAAGAAGGATGTATTAGAATTCATTTCACGATGCCTCACATGTCAGTATGTGAAGGCAGAGCACCTGGTACCAGCAGGATAGGTACAACCCTTAGAGGTCCCAAAGTGGAAGTGGGATGGGATATCCATGGATTTCATGATAGGTAATCCATGTACATCCAGGGTCATGACTCATTTTGGGTGTTTGTTGACCTACTCACCAAGACAACCTACTTCCTACTGACTAGTGAGCATGGATCAGTAGAGAGCTTGGGACGCCTCTACATTCATGAGATCATATGGCTTCACAGTGTTCCATCATCTATCATTTCTGATAGAGATTCATGATTCACTTACCATATGTGGAAGTGGTTACATGAGGCTTTGGGACACATCTACGTCTGAGAACCGCCTTCCATCCTCCGAAGGATGGCCAGAAAGAGAGGACCATTCAGACTCTCGAGTAAATGGTCCGTGCATGTGTCCATTAATTTGTATTCATTTGGGAGGAACATTTAACCTTGGTGGAGTTTATGTACATCAATAGCTACCAATCCACCATTGGGTTGGCACCATACGAGGAACTGTACGATCGACCTTGCAGATCACCTTTGTGTTGGACTGACCCTGGGCAGTCAGCACTTATAAGACCGAAGATGGCTCGAGCTACAATGAAGAAGGTGCAGATCACCACGAAGCGGATGAAGACTGCACTGATCAGAAAGATGTCCTATACTGATAGGAGATGGAGACCACTAGAGTTCAAGGATGGCAACCACGTTTTCCTATGGGTCTCACCTCGATGAGGTCTACGGAGATTTGGCTGTGGCGGCAAGTTACCTCCACAATTCATCAGACCTTTCCAGGTCCTCAGCAGAGTAGGCGAGGTGGCTTACCGCCTGGCCCTTCCACCTCAGTTGCACAGGGTGCAGGATGTCTTCCACTTATCTCAACTGAGGAGATACGTGCATGACCCGACACAAATCATCGATTATGGGGATCTTGACATCGATGACGGTGAGACGTTTGCGGAGGTCCTGGTGGAGATTGAGGGTTGACAGGAGCGATTCATACGTGGAAGGTCGATTCCTATGGTGCACATTCGCTGGCATAACGGGAACCTCCAAGAGATCACTTGGGATTGGGAGACACTGATGCAAGCTCAGTATCACCATTTGTTTCCCTAGTGTGTTTTGTAGCTTTACAGGGACGTAAATCCTTCAGGTTTGAGTAATGTAAATACCCGAAAATTTCAATAAATTTTTTTTAATACTTTTTTATTTTACGAGTCTGTGGATTCTGACAGTACTTGATTCTGAGACCTGGTGTGCCTGGAATCAATTTAAGAAGTTTTGTTTAGGTAAGTTTAGTAAACGTACGTGCAGGTTTTTCAATCTTTTGAACCGGTGCTCAGAATTGAAATGTGAGGACGCCGATGAACTTGCAGCGTCGGTAAATTCTTAAGGGGACCTTTACCGTAGTTGCTTTTTGTGCGGGTTGGATGTTAATTTTGGGGATTTAGAATAATTTAAATAAAATTGTGGAGAACAATTTTATTTTATATCCGGTAGTTATATTCTAAAAGGGGGAGGTTGTTGGTGGGGACCACACCAACTTAACCTCTCATGAGAGGATATTTGTGAGGTGGGGCTCACATGAACCCCTAACTCCTCACCTACCCTCAAATCCTCAATTAACTCCCCTTGTTTTATTATGACAACCCCCCTTTAATTAAGAGATCTCTTCAACTCCCTCTCAATCTCTTTAATATTTTCAAACACGCTTTAATTAATGAATTAAACCTATTCATTGAAATAACTATGTTGTTTGAATTTTGAATTACATGTGTGAATAAAAATAATAACTTAGTTATTATTTTATTTTGGGGAATTCGTTGTGTTGAGAGGATTTGTGAGAGAGCTTTGGAGAAAGAGATAAGAGTGTTATTCTCTCAATGAAGAACACCATCCTTCTTACAATGAACCGACAAGGAATTTCAATCATTGCCTTCGATCTTCGGCCAACCCAAAGCAGAAGGAGAACCCGCAAGGAACATTGACGATGCGCCATCCTCGACCCTTATTCCCCGACCTCAACGAGTTGACGCCGTCTCCCCACGATGCTGAACATCACGATGCTAGACTACCTAAGAGCCTTAATTCAAGGTAGGTGTTTGTTAATTATGAAGTTCTTATCTCATACCCTATTATTCATTAGAAATCATAGTTTATTTTCGGCCAATTTCTACCACCGAACGCAGAGGGCGCAGACAGAACACACACGGCCTGACGACCCTCCGTAGTCTCTTTGATTTTCGATTGAAAACATGTTAGGAAGGTGGAGACGAATGGAAGAAGAGGCCATATTCCGACCACGTGTGGAAGAACTACGGCCCAAATCTGTGGGCCGCTTGACCAGGGAAGAAGCGGCCAGCTAAAGTCGACTAAGCCAAAGAGAGGAACTGCGGTGACCCTCACCGCCGCGCTGTGGAGAACTGCGACCTGCACAGGGCTGGCCGCTTCGGTGGATGAACCAGCTGGATCATTGGTCGGCCAGGTGGAGGAGGGCCACGACACCCAGGGTGAAATGCTGGACGAACCACGGCCCACCCGTGCAGGCCGGGCCACGCCGGGTCGTGCCGGGCAGCGCCCTACCGGGTCGGGCCATGCCCCGTCGGGCCGAACCGCGCCGCGCCGGGTTGGGCCACAAATTTTGTCGGGGCGGTCTGACCCCCCTTCCGGGTCCGACCCACCAATACTGGGATTACCCAACCTGCCAGCCCACTACGCTTAACGGACCAGGCCGGTTTCCACTTAAAGGTGAATAACGCGAAGACCACGCATTTGAACGACGCGCTGTCTGCGGCAATAGGACCCTCGTGACAGGGCATTATTTTTTCGATACTCTATCTGAGTTTTGATCGAATTTGGAAAATGGATAGGTTTGGAAAGAGCGAATTTCCAACCGGGCCCCCGGAGAAAAAATGCTAATAACTCTCAGACCGGGCGTCCGATTGAAGCGCCGTCTATCGCGTTGGGTTCCTTTTGACAAGACGGATCTTTGGGATACATCAACTCTGGATTTCCTTATAGTTGATGTATCGACCCCTTGGCTCGAGGAGAGGACCCTCCCGGAATCGAGTGTGCTATATGTGGGAACCCTAGAGCTGGCTGCGACTGCAACGACTACCGTACATGAATCCTCTGTGGGATCGATGACGACGACTACCTTACTGAAATTCTCTATGGGTTCAGCGACGACAATTATTGTACTTGTATCATATGTGGATCTGACAGTTCTACTTTTGTACAAGTATCATATGTGGGTCTGACAGAGTAGCTGGTCTAGTATCCTACATGGGTCCGACAGCTTAGCTGGACTCGTATCCTACGTGGGTCCGCCAGATTAGATGAATCAGTGACTACATTTGATCATCATTATCACATTATGAAAGATGTATAACTATGTGAGATGAGTCTTGAATTTCAATCATTACCATCGGTGTGATTGACTTCTTTCCAGTGTGTACTTGGATGTTCTTTGGCTCGAGAGTTGGAGCCGAACTGGAATCGATGACATAGGTATATGTATGGGCATATACCAAAGTAGAGTTGGTTGATACTTCGTGTTTGTATATTTCCTTCTGGGGTTTATACTTTGTGGATTCTGGGAGACCTTCAGGGGTCTCGGGGACCCTACTGAGTATCGTTATACTCACCCCTGCACAAGTTATGCTGCACTACATTGTGTTGGATGCAGACGACGGACAACACTGATCGTGGTGGACACTTCTTGATATGGACGGTACCCAGAGGTGGACCACTTGGCGAGATGTACATGGAGCGGACAGATATATCCGAGGTGCTGAGGAGACCATCTGTAGCCACCCTTCTGGTGGGATTTCCGAAGGACGACTTGGTGGTTGCTTTTTTCCTTTACTGCTATTGTTCTCGCTTTTCAGTTGTACTATACTTTTAGTTGGGATTGTATTCTAGATCATTTACCTTTTAGCACATTCTTTTGTATTCAATATCACTTTTTTATGCCTTTTTGGTACTCTATTATGTTGTTTACATTTATAAAGGCAATGCCTTCCCTTTTGTTGGGAGTTACACCTTTGGTGCTAGCCGCCAGCCCCTGGCCTATGGGAGGCGGGCTTGGGGTATTCACGGCATGGGTCCTGAGGATAGGTCGTGACCTGTTGAGTACATAGTTTGTGCGTGATTATTAGGGATCATGTTCCATGAATCCATGTAGAACGAATGAACTAAACAGTTAGTGAACGGTTTCCCAAACCATGTGGATTAACAATACAACTTTCCAAAATCATTAAATTTTTGGGTCTTTCAATGACGTCCCATGATGGTCCGATACGATGGTGGGTTCTTATAGTGGGGATAACCAATGTGATTCTCAGGTATGTTCCTTCATAAACATTGAATGTAATTATACCCTTTGTGTTATGGATTCCGTTCAGGCCTCCCCCTGTTAGTGTCCTGATTTTGTCTCGGAAAAATATAGGTTGTCTCTTATGGTGGGGTGCCTATTTATGTCCCCCAGTACTAATAGCTCAAATTTATCAATGGTCTTGGTTTGTTTGTTGGTAGTATCATTCAGAAATATCTAGCTACCATCATCTTCCTTGAGTAAATGTTGGGATTGGAGAGCTCCCAATAGTTTAGTTAAAGTAAGGTAAGTGTAACCTTGATTGATGTTGCTGGTCATTTTGGTGAATAACTTAAGTCTTTTTCGGATAGTGTTTGAGGATTTTATAATAGAATAAACTATTAATGTGATTGATCACTTTATGAATGTTGTTTAAGTTTGGTTTGGGAGATTAATCCTTCCTTAATTGATCACTGGAGGTGTTTTGGCCCTTGGGGGCGATGTGTGGCAAGGAAGTACATCTTGGTCTATCGGTTGGGTTTGGTTTTTGTACATGGACTTGATGTAGATTTTATGGGACAGAAAGTTTTCATGGTGGGGAGAATTGTCACATAAATTAATTATTTTAACGTTAAATTTCACTTAATTTACATTCCTGCTTTGTTTTGGAGATTTCCCAAGCTTTTATGGAGGAATGGGTGAGTTTCATGAATTGAGCCAAACAGTGAGCCCATTTCCTGATTTAAAAATAAATGTTGATTCCATTATAAATCCTTTATTTTTAAACATTTTTCATCTATTACAATTCATACTTTTCATCCCTGACCTATTAACACCCCCATATAATTTGGACCATTTAGGATTCCATAATCAAAGTGGATATGGGTTTTTATTTAAGGGATTGGGCCTGCCAGAAATCCAATTTCTTGCATTAAAAATATTTTTTAATTCTTTAATATATCGTACAATATTTACATTTTTTCTATGATTCGAACTCCCCACCGATCCCACATACCAACGGAGCTCCCCCATGCTCTCCTACCCCTCATTGAAGATCGGTTGCATCTCTAATTTGGATGAAATGTCTCTGAATTTCTTAAATCTCTCAGCTTGGAAGAGGTAAATTGATTATTACATAACTCATTCATTTATCACTCTTTTCCCCAAATTCTAGTTCCTAAATGATCTCTTCAAACTTTTTATAATCTTCCTAGAATGGTTGGCTCTTTGAAAATTAAGATACTTGTATATTTGGGGTGATTTCTTCAATATTTTTCAAGGTAAGTGATTCTTTCTTGGTTTATACCTTTTTTTCCTTAGTGTTTCCTCCCTATTTCATTGTGTTCTAAAATGTACAGAAGTTAGGGTTCAAAAATAGGGTTTTTAGGTGTATTATTGGTCAAATATTGTGGTCTAGGGCTGGATTTTTCTTCCTTGTGGTGCGGTGGTGGTGCGGTTGACGTTTTTCCACATGTTTTGAGGGATTCGACAATTTTGGTCAGTGATTCCAGGGTGAACCATTCCTTAATGAGTTAGATTTCTTGTTTTGCTAGTTTTTCATGTTCCCCATATGCTGTGTGTGTGGTTCAAAAACCATTTTTGAGGGATTTGGTTAAGCATTTAATTATATAATTGTATTTTTGTTGAAGATTTGAACATTTTGAATGTAACACATGTGGTATCTTTTGTGGTAGTTTTATAAAATATGAAATTGATTAATTAGTTGTCAAAAGTGGTGGAAAATTATATTTTGTTAATTGATTAGTGTCTTGAGGACCTTGTATGGGGGTTTTTGGAATAGGTTTGTTGGTTGAAACATTGTTATAATTCTTGAAATGTTTTTTATAAAAATGTGCGTTTAGATTTTTTAATTTCGTGGTATTATACAATGAGATTTTATAACAATTGAATGTGGCTTTATAAATTTATCTAGGGCTAGAAATTATACTTTTGTAGTGTTTTGGTGTGGTTTTTTCCTTGAAATATGGTTTTGAAATGGGTTTTATGAGAAATGATTGGGTATACTCTTCGGAATTGTTTTATGAAAGATTTGAAAGATTTAATGATTTATGTAAGTGGTGAAACCAAATTGGAAAAATGTTTTGGAGTGTGTATATTCCGAAATGGTACATTTTAAATGTTATAGGGGCTATTTTTTGATGTGTTCCATCTTGGAAATGTTTTACAAAAATATTTCAAGGACTTATTAAAGTGTGTAAGAGATGTGAAAGTGATGTGGGATGTTTTGTGTGAGTGTGATGTGAAAAATGTGTTTTGGTTACGAAAAAGGGTATTCTGTAACATGTGAGTGGGCTGTTATGTGAGTTTTAATATATTGGTATAGTGTTATAAAATTTTTTAATGTATTTTTGGAAGTGTTAATGAAATGTTAAATGTGTTGTGGGCTATTTTAGTGTGAGTTAGATTTCAAATCAATTTGAATGTAAAGTGGACTTTTGTGACTTTTGTGTTATACATATGGGCCTTTTGGTAAATTTTTGAGGAGGAAATTATATTTTCTCGTGTATATTATATATATAGACATGGGGAACTAGTTTGAACACAAAGGTAAGACCTGGGTATCTAGGTTGGTGGATGTGTACTAGTATGTTAGTGAATCTGTGGGGTTTGGCCTTAGTTTCACTTAGCAAGATTGACGCTTACAACTCAAGCTAAATTCTGATTATGATTATTCGGGACCACTAGTTAATTGGTATGTTTCCTACTAGTGGCTCATGCATGAGAAAAAATATTTGTGATGGTTACTGTCACCGAGATACGAGGTACCTGGGACCCACAATGATCTAGTGCCTAGGGGTTATTTCTTATTGTTCTTGCACATTATATCATTTATACATTCCATCATCATAATGTATATTTGGAAGGAAAATTTAGTAGAATTGGAATTTATTTAAAATGTTTTGCTTCTTTATATTATTTCACTTGAAAACTGAATTTTTTTATGTTGCATCATTTAGAAATTATTACTCGAAATTACATGTTTTTGAAAAATTGCATGCTTTTCTTATTTGAATGTTTATCTCATTGAATCTATTAGTGGGGGTATCATACTGGGAATTTGTTCACACCCTACTTACACCTTTGGTTGAATGTAGACATAGTTTTTTTGTCACGGGTTGGGTATATTTTTTAGTTCTAGTGGTTCAGGTTTCTAACAGGTCCTTGGTGGTGAAGTCTTGTGGTGATGGCTTGAGGGCGCTGCCCCTTTCCATAAGTGTTCTTGGATATGAATTTTTGGTTTTGTACCTTTATAATTACCTTTTTAAATTGTTTCAAATCTTGTTATTCAGTACTGAAATTTTGTAAATGATGGTTTTAGTTGAAAAATCCAGATTTTTTATTGAGTTTGTTTGTTGTTTAGTGTTTATAAAATAGGGTAAATCATTCCCAAACTTCATTTTATGATACCCAGTAAATTGTGATAGCCCATGGGGATCGGGAATTCCCTTTGGACCTTTTCTTGGGCTAGGTTTGGTGCCAGTTTTGGTGGCAACTAGATTTGGTTCGTGACAAAAATCATGTGATCAAAAACTTGGACCCATTAGTCATCACATCACATCTCCACAAAGAATTCATTTAAAGGAGTTTAATATGATATAACTATTGAAAAACTGGCTACATTGTTTTAAAAAAACTAATAGATGAAAAAATATTATTAACACCAATTATGTAGGGTTAAAATAAATAATATCTTCATTCCTTTTATTACATATCCATTTTTAGGGATATTTGGTTTTAAATTAATATAAATTTGGATACACTAAAGATTTGTTTTTTATTTAATTCGGGGATTGAAAAAATAGACCACACATGATTATATTAACCAATTTTTAATACACAACATGTATCCAATTACAAATAAACATCAAGCCATAATTCTGATAATATGTTTTAATTAAAAAAATTAATGATAGTGTTGTGTTTATATATTTTAATATTAAATTAATTAAGATCATCCATGAGAACAATAATCCCATTATATTTTGAATATAGATAATTATTAGTGAATATATAATAACATTTCACTATAAAAACAAAAGTAAAAATGAAGTATTTTTTTAAGTTATATACTGTTTCTAAAACAAATTAATTAAAATAATTATAGTTATTACGTTATCAAATTTATTAATGATATCATTTTCTAACAAGAAACCAACATCCAAAAGGATGTATTTTTTTCTTTAATGATAATTTAATTTAAAATATTTATTAATCCTTTTTTTATTTCTATGTTTTGAGAACTAAGAAGTCTTTAAATTGGCCTCTTATTGAAAAGAGGAAATATATTTTAAAAAAAAAATCAATTTAAAGAGTAGACAGGTTCAAAATTAATATAAACATCATAAAAAATGTAACTTTTTAATAGTTATTTAGATAATTTTATTATCATTATATAATCTATTTTTAGAAAATTTATTTATCTTTTTTTATGACACATATTTAGTAAATTTTCATAGCGACGTTAATAAAATGAATTCATCAATTTTTTTTTTCATTAACCATCTTTTCCTCTATTTATAACACTAAATTATTAAAGTAAAAATAATTCTTGAAAATTTATTCCATATTGATGATGCACTCAGGTGCTATTTTCTCTATTCCTAGAGGTATTTGTTGTTTATTCGATCTATTAATTTTTTATTAATGTATGTTTTATTTTTATAAATGTTCAAAATGTCTCTAATATTTTATATTTAAATTTTTCCTAAATAATATGTGTCCAATAATCCAAATTGATCACACACATTCCTATTATTTAAAAAAATTTGTAAAATGACAAATAAGTCATTTGTGATGTGTTTGAATCAGTTGCACCCTAGTCCAATACTCCTTGTGACTTAAAAGAAATTAAATTTATGTTATTAGTTTTAAAATTAAAATTTAGTTAATATGGGTGTCACTCACTAAAAACCTTAAAAGACACATTGATTTTCGTGATACTATATGACAATGATCTTTAATTAATGCTTGACAGATAGGAATAAGCCACACGTAAATATGAACCATTGTGTTATTTTGGATAAAAATCTTACTTTAAACAACGTTATTTGGATTCCACATGAATTAGCTCAGATAAATATATATTTCTCCAATGGTTATTTATTATCAGACGAGTATTAAGGGATTGGGAAAGAAACTGGAATAAATTTGTAATATTGATTATCACACTGAATGTATGGAGCTCCTGGTTGAATAAGGCTATGAATGATATAAATATCTAGATCACCAACCTAATACCTTATTTGGGGTAACATAATCAAAAAAAATGTTTCTCCCATTTCATTGATATATTGGCCAAGAATTCAATAAGCACATATGGTGAAAATATTGGTAGCAACATTGAGATTCACTATAACAACGATTAAACACTTATAGAAGATATAGAGGCTAGATATAGAGGGATAAGATGTCCCACATTCATAAGACATGGAAAATAATTTATTAAATGGAGGACTATAAGACACATAATTTCCTCTTTCTGTTCATATATTTTATTTATATAATATTTTATATCTATGTATTGAAAGAATGAAATTGTAGAAATTGACCCTCAATGGGATATGAAGAGAAAACAGTCCATGGGACACTGATATTTTCTTGTACAGTCCCAATGAAATTTCACATATTTGATTCATTTCATAATATATTTTGGGAATTTATACTTTTCCTTTAACTATCTACAATAAGATTGCAAAGATATAACATGTTTCTTTTAGATGGAAGTAGACATAGCATGTTGCCTGATATGTGAATAAAATAATTTGAATGCATCCACAAAATAAATGAGTGAAAAAATTTCATCAATTCAATTTTGATATATAATATGGTGTTCAAATTGAATCTCACATCCACTAATGGAAAACCATCATACTCAAATTGAAGGAAACACTATTCTAGATCAAACAGATACTATTCACATTGGTAATGGTATCCATATTTTTCATTGAAGCATTTCATAGTTTGGATAAGAATATAAATAATGTTAGAAAACCTATAATGTTGAATGAAATAAAAAATAAAATGAAAATTCATGAATGAAATTTTTTTATTGTAATGTAAAAATTTCTAATGAATAATAACTAACTAATTATTCATATCAAATCCATCTCCCATTCCTATAAAATTGAGTTCATATTTGTATTAATAAGTATATAGTCCACAAAAATTGTAATTGTTTAATAATAAGACCATGATTTTTTTTGTGGAACTACATCACTAATCAAGTAAACCTGAAGAATTACGGGATTTTTTACCATGGTATATTTACTGCCCTCATTATTTTTTAAACTATTAGTGAAATCAATAATGGAAATTATATTAGATCATAAACTTTTAGAAATAATCTGTATTTAAAAGAAACTTACCTTCATTAATGAATATGAAGCTTTAATTCTCATAAGAAATTTACCAAGATACTGACATGATTCTCCAAATTAAAACTTCACTCCATTTTTTCGTTACATCTTCTGATATAAAAGGATTCGATTATCATAAAATCCCCCAATTAATTAATGAAATATCATCAATAATTGATTAAACTTGTATAAATTGTAACCATTGTGGGGTAATTACAAATGTTTTAGATAGAAGCTTGTATATAAGGATATTTGAAAAGAAACATTAAACAAGTTCCACTCCTTTAAACAAGAAAGAACCCTATCAGTAATTTTTGCTATTTTCATCTTATAAATAAGCCTTGAAAGGACGAATACATATTTCGACATAATTTGAGATGAAATGATGGTAATTAAAAAATATTATAGAGATATGTATTAGGAATATTAGATTCCACATCATATATTTTATGGAAAATCTATCATATCTAGCACAAAAATGATTATGCCTCTAAAATTACAATGTTGCCTAAAATATGCTCGATGTTCGACATATCATTGTAACCCAAAGCATTAAAATAAAATAACTCTACCCATTTTTTCCATTATGTGGTATAATAGCACCAATCCTTTGAATATATATATATTTTTTGATCATCGATGATTGAAAAATTTCGACACAAATTATTAACCTCATGTTCAGCCAAAATAACATCTTATAAGAATGATAAGGAATTAGAGAGTATACAACCTATTATTTTTTTAATATTATTAAATAGGTTACCAAAGATAACATTAGAATAATGAATGTTCATTATGGTATGAAAATCTCACCATGAATGTGAGCCAATTCAAGTTCCCGTACTTTTAAGAACAATATGAAGTGGCCTCCAATACTTTAGAGGGTAAAGAAAACTATTTTGATCTATAATTGAATTCTTTTTTCCAGCCAATCAGCCATGAAGAAAAATACTAGTATTGATCTTGAAATAAATTGATTTTTCCCACGTCAAATGAATCTTTTTGTTATTTTTTTGGTATGTGATTGTTTAGTACAGTACGGAAAATTGGCATTTTGCGACGGGTTATTTGCAACAGGAATAGAACCCATCGCAAATAGTCCGTCGAAAGGATTTTTTGCGATGGAGGCATCAACTAGTCACAAATAATTTGTTATTTGCGATGGGATAAGGGGTCCTGTCTCAAAAGTTTTAGCATGGTTTGCACTCCAAACCGCGTGAACTCTATTTGCGACTAGGGATGCCTCTCCTTTGCAAATACCCCGTGACAGTAAATACTATTTGAAATGCGATATGCCCTCTTACAAATGCCCTTTTAACCACCGATAGTAATTAAATCGGCCGAATTTATTTGCAACGGTTCCCATCACAACTTTTAGTGTTTGCGACGGGAGTCCCATGAAAAATTTTCCTGTCGCAAATTATATAACCTATATATACCCCCATCCATTTTATTCCACATTCCTCTCTATTCCTTCTTTTTCTCTCTCTCTCTCTAAACTCTAATTTTAGTGTTAAAATTTCTCTGAGTTAATTTTTTTTACGAACAGATTATGAAGTCGTCTACACATTTTAGAGATCAAGTTTAAAGGTATTTAGGTTTTATTTAATTTAATATTTATTTCATTTTTTATAATAATTTATATTATTGTAAATTAGTTTTAATTAAATTATATTTAGATTATTTTCTTATCACTATTTATTTATATTAATAATAAGTATTAACTAGTAATAAATAGTAAAAGTGGAAATAAATTTTATTAATTAATAAAAAATTGTAATAAATAGTATTAATTACTAATAAATGGAAATAAATAGCAAAAAATAGAAATAAATAGAAATAATTAGTATTAATTAGTAATAAATACTAATAATTAATAATTAATAGTAACAAATTCTAATAATTAGTAATAAATAAATAAAATTACTAAAAATAGTATTAATTAGTACAAAATAGTAATAACTATTAATAATTGGTATTAATACTATTAATGAGTAGTAAGTACTAATTATTAGTAATAAATACAAATAATTATAAATATTTGGTAATAATTAGAAATAAATACTATTAATTAGTAATAATTAGTAATAATTAGTAATAAATATTAACAATTAGTAATAATTAGAAATAACTAGTAATAATTTTAAATAATTACTAATAATTTGCAATAAATACAAATAATTATCCTTAAATAGTAATAATTAGAAATAATGTGTAATGATTAGCAACGTATTGAAATAATTAGTAATAAATAGTAATAATTTGCTATAAATATTAAGAATTAGTAATAAATAGTAATAATTAGTAAAAAATAGTAATAATTAGTAAGAAATTGAAATAAATAATAATAAATACTAATAATTAGTAATAGTTTTATATAAATACTAATAATTAGTAATAATTAGTAATAATTATGAATAAATACAAATAATAATGAATAATTTCTATTAATTAGAAATAATTACCGATAGTTATAAATAATTACGAATAATTAAGAATAATTACTAAAAATTTCCAATATTTAGTAATAATTTTCAATAATTAGTAATAATTAGCAATAATAAGTAATAATAAGAAATAATTAGTAATAATTTGAAATAAATAGTAATAATGTGCAAGAATAATAAATAATTATATAATAATTAGTAATATTTAGGATAATTAGTAATAATTACCAATAAATAGTAATAATTAGTAATAATTAGTAATAAGTAGAAATAATTAAGAATAATTAGTAATAAATAGTAATCACTAGTAATATTTTATAATTTTTTTATTATTTTAGTAATATTAATATAATATTTTTTTGGATATATTAATTATAACAATAAAATTATTGTATTTATACTATTATTTTATTATTAATATTATAAAAATATAATTTTTAAAACTATTAATATTAGTATTATTATTATATAATATTGGTATTATTATTATTATTATTATATTATATTATATATATTAATAGTATTGATTTTATTATTATATTCTAATATTAATTTATCATAATATTTTTGAATTTTTTTTAATTTTTTTATGAATATGCTAGGAGACCTTTTTTGATGAGTTCCGATTGAAAATAGTATATAAATTCTTTAAATAACTATTTACGATGGGAAAAACAATCCCGTCACTAATTCTTTTTTTGTAACAGGCCTGTCACAATATGTTTTTTATATAAATAGATAACTATTTGCAACGGGATCCCGTCGCAAATAACCAGCATGAATACCACATATTATAGTAGTGGTAGTTTGTGATTTTACATTACAAATGAATAAAAACATCATATTTTCGGTTTAAATTTATATTTTAGTGAATAAGATTCATGCAATACTAAAAACTAAGAAAAATATTCATAATATTTTGATACATTATGAAAATTATCTATATGAATTTTTTTATGTGACGAATTAGATGCACCTCAATCAAATATATGGTGTGACTAATGTAACCTAAACTGTGTGCTTTTAGTTTAAAATCTTACTTTTTGGTAAAAATGTGTCACTCATTGAAAATCAATAAAAAATTGTGTTTTGTTGATAATATTTGAATAGGATTCTTTAATAATATATTCTATATAAGAATCAATGATATGTTATTTTGATGCACGATGTTACCTTAATGAATCAAATCGTGTGTTTTTATTTAAATTTGCAATTTTTGTTCATACCACACACCACAAAATTAAAACTGATTGATATCATCCCTATTTATTAGATAATATAGGTAAGTGATTCATGATTAATTTGTAACATGTATCAACCAACTTCACCATATTTTAACACAATTAGTGCCTAATGTAACTCAAAGTCCATGTTTTTAGTTTAAAATTTATATTTTAGATTTAAAGAAATATAAAATACAAAAAAAAAATAAAACACATTCATAATGTTTTAATACATTTGGATAATTATAAATTATTAAATTTATACCAGTGAGAATCTACCAAACATCAATCTGATGCATGTTATACATGATATGAGTCAGGGTGTATGTTTTTTGGTTATAATTGACACATTAGTTTAAAACACGTTTCACATAATAAAAAAATAAGTAAAAACAATCATATTGTTTTGATACTTTATGAAAACAGTCAAAAAGTGTTTATTAATATGTTAGAATAAGCCAAACCTCAATCTGATATATGGAGTGACTCGTATAACTTAAAATCTGTGCTGTCATTTTAAGTTTGATATTCATATTACAAAGAGGTGTCAGTAACTGAAACCACAAAAAATGTGATCATATTGTCTTGAAAACTTATTAAAACAATCCACAAGCCATTTTTGATGAATAAGAACCAGTTTTATGATAATCTCACAGATTATGTTACCGATATTACTCGAAGTCTTCGTTTCTAGTTTAAAATATATATTTCCATAAATTTCTTTTCAATAACTATAAAACTAGTAAAAAAATTATAATTGTCTTGAAACATTGTCAAAATGTTTCCTAGGACATTTTTAAATTTATGATTCAACCGCATGTCAGTCTAACACATAGTTTTACCGGTATGACTCAATGTGTGTGTTTTAGTTAAAATTGACATTTTAGTTCAAAACATAGTCCACATACTCAAAAAAATATAATTCATCCATATTATTTTGATACATTAGTAAAATGATCTATAAATCATTTGGGACATTTAAGAATCAACATCACCTCAATCTGATACACAATGTGCCTAGTATGACTTGAAAAGTATGTCATTAGTCTAAAATTTCCATTATAATTCCAAACACACATAACAAACTCAATAATTGTGAAAATACATTAATATTGTTTTGATAATTTATTAAAACAATAAATATGTCATTTGTGACGTATATGAATGAATCATAACATAATTTTATACATGGTATCCCCAATATGACTTGAAGTGTCTGTTTTATTTTAAAATTGAAATTTTAGTTCAAAAAAATGTGAGATACAAAAAACTGAATAATACATTAATTTTTTTATAATTTATGAAAATCATGCATAGGCACATTTTGACTTCTAAATATCAGTTACACCTCAATTAAATGCATAATTTTCCAGGTACGACTCAAATGGTATGTTTTTAATTTAAAATTTACAGTTTAGTTCAAATAAAATTTCACAAAAAAATATTAATAAAAAAATAATTATTTCTTTTATACATTATTATAATGATTAATAATCCATTTTTTTGTAGGAATCATCCATGCCTCAAAAAATACACATTTTGACGAATATGGCTAAAAATTTCTGCTTTTAGTTTCAAATTGTTGTTTTATTAATGCAATGTTTTGTATTTATGTTTAGTTTAATTTATTATAGTATTACTAACATAATGATCGTTTTCTTATATAAGTTGACTCTTTTTCTTGTCTTGGGTTGGTTTTTTTAATCTTGATAGCCTGATCGAGCTCTTTTGAGAGGGGGTGGGGAGCCAAATACAATGAAATGTTAATGTTTTTAATGATTATGATAAATTGTACATATTAATACATGTATAGAGAAAATGATTGAAATTTCTATAATATAGCATTTTTTAACTTATTTTTAATGTAAATTTTATTTAAATTAGATTCTATATTTTCTGCGGTAGTGTACATTAATTTTTATTGTACACTAAAGAAGTATGAGTTTTATCAACACTATTTTTAGCATTGAAAAAGGACACCCTCTATCAGTGCTAATGTTACAACAATAAAGGACCCCATTTATCATGTATTTTTTAGGATTGATAAATATAAATTTTATCAGTTATATTTTTAGTGATGATTAATGGGAGGTCATTTTTTAGCACATATAATGTGGTTTTCTTGAATTTATAAAAGGAATATCAACAGTATTTCTACCTAGAAACATAGAAAATCCCCATGAACTAGTAGCCTCAATTCCATTAAAGACTATATACAGTTGGGTGGGGGGGTTCATATGCAATCAATTTTGGTGGTAAAACAATACATATCATTCATTTATTAGCATTAAAATTGATTTTAAAAGAATTAAAAAAACATAGATGTTGTATGCATCTTTAAAATCTAGTTACTTTTATAAAAAAATTAACTGATAAAACTCAAAAAAAAATATTTTTTATTCAGAGACACCAATTTTCATACCATATATGTAATAATGTCATGATGACAACATCCCCTTTTGTCTGTGCTAAATTTTTACACTAATAAAATCGAGATATATTATTTAATAATACATGTGTCTTGTTCAGCCCCCCCCATCATCACAATTTTTATTTTTCTAATTCCAACCCCTCCCCCATTTATTTGTTCATATTAAAGTCTATATTAGTGTTCATTAAAATTAATTGAACTTTCTCATCCATGTGTTCACATAAAGATTCAAACTCATGACATCCCTATGAATGATAAATGTCTATACTAATGTTCCATCTTGTTTTATTATATGTTTTATGATGTATCTATTTTTTTGTGTAAATTTATTCAGGATTCATTATATGGAGTATTTAGACAGAATTGTATATGTGTAGATAATCAGGAAATATTTATCTAAATAATAAAATGGATGTTTACTAATGGGGTGTCTTAGATGGTTTTGGTAGAGAAACTGTAATGCTTAATATAACCTCCATCAGATAGAGGTCAAAAAATATAGTTCTATTAGACTGATTGATGATCATATGGAGACCATTATACAGGGAATGATTAGCCTTTATTGGGTAGAGAAAACATGTTTCTACCCTTTCTTTTTTGTTTTATAGTTGCTAATGGCTTGTTGTTGGTGGATACAATTGAAGGTAAGAATTGCTATCAGTTTTTGATGAGGTCAAAGGTCTATTGACTGTAATGATCAGAAATCAGTGAAAACTTATTGACTTGATTGACTATTAAATAAGGAGGTGGTGTTCCCTATCTCAAATGTACTATTTATGAGTGTATGAATTGTGCATTTTTTGTAAATAATATTTTAAGAATAAAAATAGGATAGGAAGTGAGTGAGTGATTATAATTATTTTTATTTCCTTCAAAGAAAATATTTTTAGGGTTCCCCCATAGAAGATGGAACATGTTTGAACCATATTGAATCATTCCTATCAATTTATTTTTAATTTATTTTTATAATGTATATCTATTGTTTTTATATTTGGTTATTTGGCAAGTTTTACACTTCCTAGTTCCAGTGATTATAACTCAAGAGGCGCAAATATTAGACATACTATTGATCGTGTAAATACTTTTGAATATAGTTTCACAGTGAAGCCTTATGTGTCTAGTCAAATATCTTCATCTAGTGAACACTGTCTCTCCAAGTACATCCATTTGAACAAATGAACAGTGGTTTTTTGATTTCCACAATCATTTCATCCTCCAAACAAGTGGGATCAATGTGTGATACTAGTTCATTTTTACTTCACACATAATATTCTTGTGGATTCTCTACATTAGTTGTTTGTTATTAGATTATATTTTATTAACTATTATATCTAGATTGGCATCATCGAATGGGAATTTTTTTATCAATAATATTTACTGAAAAAATGTTCCATTTAAATAACGCAGTTAGAATATCTTATGATATAGAATGATCTTGATTATCATTTTCCTATAAATCATTTGAAATAAAGAGCAAAGCCTATTAGCGTTGTGGAAAGGAAGGGTTTAGCCTTATTAAAAATGTATCATTCAGAAAATGATTCGATGTATATTATAGAGAAGAAAGTAAATAATTAGGTTATAAACTCATAGAATTAAATCCATCGGAATAACCAAAATCATAACAATGACTTTATGTTATCTAGATCATTAAATTGATAATTATATGATAAATGTTATTCTGTTTATCAAATGAATGATTTCAATATGATCTAACAGATGGTTAAATATGTGATGTTAATAGTTAGATATGATATTTTTCCTTTTCTTTTTATTTTATCACTTCTATTGAGTTGGGATTATATAGTGATAGTGGTGAGGAACTCTAGTGGTAAGTCATAACAATTTTTTTAAAAATATTAATATATTTCTCTTGAATGAATAGTTGAGGAGGAAGAATGATCAAACTTCATCCATAAATTCTATCAATAATACCATTCAAGTATGGTTAGTTCATCTGACAGACTATTAGAAGAATAAATCATCAATAGATGTGTCCCCAGTAATAAGTAGATATAAGTTGATAGGTTTATGTCCTAGTTTCTAGTTTTAAGGGAACAAACAACACATTAAATAATATGGATGAAATTAGTCTGAGAGATAAACTTTTTGAAATACAATATGAGTCAGTAAAATAGATGAAAGGTCCAATGTGATTCTATTAATTTCCATTCTAGAGAAATCCAAGGTTATTGATTTCCTTTAATATTTTTATTCAGTTGGTGAGAAAGGGTGAATGGATTATTATATACTAAGATTCTTAGGAATGCTATTTATAGAAAATGCTGAATCTCTCGATATTTTTTGGATTTGTGATGTAAAAATTAAGATTAATAAGGGAAGTATATTGAAAATGAAAGATTTTAGATATCATCCATGACTTTAGGGGAACCTCATATCAATTGGAAAACATGATGATACATGTTTTGAGTGAATTATTTGAAGGTTGTTTTGTAGATCAGTAGAGGTTCAATAGTGATTTCTCATAGAGTAAAATATGAAACCTTGTATCTTACCAGATGAAGTGATAAAGTTGTATTTATAAAAAATACTTCATGAGATGATCAAAAAAAGTGGAACTGTAGATTTGGTCACCAAACTGAGAAAATTATTAATTTTATATGGTGAAGGGAATACATAAACACAATCACATCTAACATGGATTATTCGAGAGTTTAATATTAGGTATAAAAGTTAGTTTCTTTAATCTTTTATGGATAAATTCGTGGATCCAAAAGATAGAACTCATTTATTCTGATGTATGGTGTCCATCACCCATTTTATCATATCGAGATTCACTATAATTTTTTGTATTTCATATATTATTCAACTTTTAAGGTCTGGATATATTTTTTGAAGAATAAATATGATGTATTTTATGAATTTATTTAGTTTCTAGTTATGGATGAGAATTAATGTAAAATAAATTTAAAATATCTCCAATGAGACATTGATGGGGAATACACCATACATAAATTTCATAAACCATATATGAAGGGAATACATTTTGATAAGAATAATCTAGACACTACATAACAAAATGGAATAGCTGAGATGAATAATTGTATACTAAGAGAGAAATATCATAGAATGAAGCATTGCTCCGGAATGCATTAGTGGATTTGTGTGGAGTCCTTAAATAATGTATAACACTATTGAATAGATGTGTCTCTTCATATGTTGAACAAGAACAATTGATGGAATTTTGGCCTCATAGGAGACCATAGATCAACCATTCCAATATATTTAAATTTTTTTATATTGTTATATTGATGAGAAATATAGAGACATTTTGGAGGTGAATAAAACATTTCAATACCAGATATGGTGATGAGAAATTTAATTATCACCTGTTGGATGATGAAAAGAAATAAATAATTTGTAGTTGAGTAGTTATTTTTAATGAAAATATTATATGGTAAGATCATAACCTGGATAAGAGAAAAGTTGAATAAAATTAAACTACCAATGATTAGAGTGATCAGACGAAAGTCACCAAACAAACATGTTGTCTAAATAGTTTTGATGAAACATCAGAGTCTGGTAGATTTTTAGGAAAAATATTGGAATGAGGAAATTAATACATACCATTGATATATGGTTATGGTTCATTAAAATATGTACCATACAATGATTGATTTATTGGACCTTTACCATGTGGAAGACATTCAAATACGGAGGTTCAAAATGATGAACATGTGGTTGTGTTGAGAAGTTGTAAGAATATCAAGAACATGATCATTTGTTTTAGAATAATAAGATATTTTTACATCTAAAAAATTCATGGGAACCAAATAATCAAGAAGATTTTTACAATATCAATGAATTTAATTTGTGACATTCATCTAGGGATGAGAAACTAAATTTTTTAAATTGAAAAAATAAATTTAAGATGGTTGATCCACTGGATGGAATGATAAATATGAAAAATACATGAGTTTTTTAGTTAAAATAGGGCAAATATTGAAGTAAATAATTTTAATCATTTTTGGGGAAGAATGGTTTTTAGAAATTGGAATGAATTTACATTTCTAAAATTTTCTAACAACCAGAGAATCATGAAATCATTCATACAATACTCATCATTACTACATCTAATGATCTAAACATAGAGAATATGAATTTAAAATGAAAATTTAATTATAGAGATATTAAGGATGAAATTTATATGGTCCATCCGGTGGATTTTTTATGATTATCAAAAGAAGTATTTGGTGTGTCAGTTGAAATGAGATATTTATGTTTGGAATCAGCCACCACAATTGTGGAATATGAAATATAAAACATTTATATTTGATGAAATTTATAATCAATGTGTGTATGAAACTATTATTATTAAAAGACGTGGGAATATGGAACATTAATCATACCACTCTTGTATGTGGATTATATATTGATTGTTGGTCTAGAGTTTGAGTAGTTAGATGATCTTAAGAGGAAGCAATCAATAAGAGATGAGATGAAAAATCATTTTCAAGCTATGAAAATATCAGTGGTGATAATTTATTAGGATAGAAAATCCATATCATTAGTTTTATCATAGAATAAATAACTTAGAAAAGTCCCCAAATATTCAAAATGACTCTTCATAATCCTTTCTCAACCCCCCCCCCCCCTTCAAACACGTTGATCTAAGAAAAACTGAGTGAACATCAATGGATGAAGTGGTTTGTGACATAGGGAGGGTTCTTTATACTCCATCTACATGTAGTATAATGTATTCTATGATCATTACTTGAGCATATATTTTAATTATAGTGAGATTTTTTCTACATTTCAAGTTAAATCTTAGATGGAAACAATATGATTCTATGAAATTGATTTTACAATACTTAAAAGCGTTAGATTATGAAGTATTATGAATCAGTAATGATGATCAGTTGGATGATTTTTTGGGTCCATATTTTTCTAGTGACACATATTTATGGAAACATACTATAGGGTATATATTTAATTTTAGTGTAACAATAGTATGTTTCACTTATCTGTGTCAACTACTATTTTATTAATCCAAAAAATAAGCAATGTAAGTTGCTACTACTAAAGTAGTTGAAATATTTATATGGCTAATGTACATAGTAAATAAGAATAGAAGAGGGTTAGATAGAGTAATTATATTCTTTGGTAGTCATATTTCCATCCATGTTTCATTCAACCTAGTGTTTCTTGAGACAACGAAATAGAATGGCCTTAAATATCATTTCATACACTGTATTCTGGAAAATAATATGTTGGATATTTATACTATCATTGGGAGTAAAAATCATTTAGATAAATTTAAAAAGTTTAGAGGTCCATAAATACAGGTGAAAAATTGTTTTACTATGGTACTTGGATGATTTTATTTAATGTTGTTACTAAATAAAGCCGAAAAAGAAGAGTTTAGTTGGATGAAAAAATTATATGATTAGAAATATAAATGCAATTTACAATTGGGTTTATTTGTGGTTGTTGAACTCACTTAGTGATTCAATGGATTGAGTTTTTTGTATTTGGTTTTTCAAACAATTATTTCTACATAGATATGATCAGACATAGATTATTAGAGAGACTTGATTGATGTTTCATGATATTTTGTTTCAAAGAATTTGGTTAGAGAATATTTATTACCATAATGAACTTTAATCAGATTTAGTTTCATCAGATTGAGATATGATCAGACATATATCATTGAATGGATCATGGTTTCCCTTTTGTGGGTAGAGGAAACAAGTTGCTACCATTTCAAATGTGTTATTTCCCATGGATAACTCGTTATTGACAGTGCTAAATGATGGTGATACCGAGAATTGGTTTTTGCTCATTTAAATGGGAGATTTACCACAATGATTAGAGGTCAATGAAATATTTCTTATCATATGAATAGCTCTATAAAGAGTTGGTGTCCCAAATAAATTATGTACTACAAAATATCGTATGAATAAAGAATCTTTCTGATATGAATAGTTTGAGATCAAAAAAATGGAGAGGTACTGAAAAATTGATTGTATTTTCTTGTTTATCTGAAAATGAAATTTATTGATGTGTTCCCACGTGAATATAAGGCTCTATCAAATTCATTTTAGACCGTATTTGTCTATTAATTTTCTATTATATTTTTTGAAATGTGATTTGATGTGTTTTTGTATTGTGATTTCTTTTTTTTTGACTCTTTTTATTATTAATGCACAAGGCTCATGGTGAGAAATTTTCCGAAGGGGTCCATATTTCCTAAATCATTGAGAATGTACTTTTCTATGCATGTTAATGTGTCTAGATGGTCATTTTCTTCTAGTGAAAAATTTCTCTTCTTGTCCATCCATTGGATCTAATGATAGAAGGATTTATATTTACTTCTGAAGGGTTCTCCTCTAAAAATATTTATTTACTTATATATATATATTCACCCATATTTTTTATTTATACCTTTATTAATATAATTATATTTAATTATATAATTATTTTAAATACATTTATAAAATATCATTATATATTTATTTATATATTTAAAGATTTACCTAGTATATTTACATATAAATTTTTCATAATGTAATTAAAAATTGTATATTTATTGTAAATACATTTATATGTGTGTGTGCATACGTATATTTTTTATATATCTGTGTGTGTTTGAATCAACATCTCTATATATATAAATATATAAATATATATTTGTCTATGCATCTATATATATATGTATCTATGTATGTATATATGTGGGTGTCTATACAAATAAAGGTATACATATTTTAATATATATTTTTTAAATGTATAATGATACATTCATATATACAGAATCATAAAAATGCACATTTAACATTAGATTAGTGGATTTCACTTTTTATATATTGACATATTTATATACATGTATGTATATATTTCAATATATAATTATCTTAACCTATATATATCATAATGTACCCAAAAATTAAATATCGTTGTATTAATACATACACACACATTAATATATATATATGTGTGTGTGTGTGTGTGTGTATTTTTAGGTATATATATGTATACATTTTTATTTTTAATAAAAAGGTTAATAATTGTTTATTTATACATGGTATATATTTTTAATAATATATTTTACATGATTGTTTACAATTTTATACAGAAATATGTATATATATATATATATATAAACTAATTTATAAATAACACTACTATATGAAAATAATTAAAATTTCAATATCATAATATCCATATGTATATAAGCCAACGGGATATATTTATTATCCAATGAAAAAAAGATAAGATGACCCTCTTAGAAAAAATAAAATTCCATATTCTATATAAATACTAGGGTAACCCTACATTAAACTCCCTTTTAGAGGCCTTTTATACATTCTTTAGAAAGATGAAAATAGGGTTTTGGGTCCACCCTCAAATTAAATTGTGTAAATCATTTGTACAGCTTTGATTTTGTACCTCGTGGATCAAAATCAAACACCCTCATCAAAATTTATTTTCATTTTAATTTCAATACCATCTTCTATGAAGATGAAATATGACTGTAATTTTATTCCCACTATTAAAAAACACATGGTGATACGGTAGTCCACTTCCATGGTTTGATTTAAACGGTGGTTGAAGGGATGCCTATTTTAGTATATAACCATATTTTATAGAAATTGTGGCTCTATAATAGAATATAGCCATTTTAATTTGAATCATTGAAGGTCATTGGTGGTGAGTAAGAGTAAATTTTTCAATAAATTTCTATGACCATAACTTTTAAAAAATGGTGGTTATTGAGTGGACATACCAATCTATGACAATGATTTTCTAAAAATTTTGGTGGTTGAGATGCATAAACCCTTTATCATTGAGTTTAAACACAAGGCATCACCAATGATTTCAAAAAACATGAGTGTTCGAGAATCCCAATGGACATTGTTTCCCAAAATAGTGGCCTAGCTCTTACACTGAAAACCAACGACCACAGTTTCACAAAGCAATGGATATAGGTCAAGGTTTATGTATCATATTCTAATTTTTAAGGTTTAATAATATATATATACATTATATTAATACATATATATAGATGTAGGTTAGCAGTAAGGTATTATGAAAAATTTAAAAATGTTCATGGGATGAAAACAAGCATGGTTTATATGAATTTTAAAATGATCTTGACAATTATTGAAACCATAGAAATTGCTTTTGTCCTACCTCAATAATTGTTGTTTCAGTTCAACAAACATGGTTTCGATCTGTTTCCATTAGCAAGACACATCTTACAGTGACCTATATATCATCGATGTCCATATTCATGGTCGTAGCATATTTCTATGGGTTTGGACCATATTTCATTGGTTTTGAACCATGGAAAATTATAATTTCCAAATTGTGTCTCTTTTCATCCAATATTAAAATATTAATTAATTTATTAATCTATTATTTCACTATTTTTTTAAAATTCTATTATTTTATAAAACCATTTTCACTAAATATAGTATATATAATGTGTAAATATACATTCAATATTATATAAATAATATTTAACAAAATATTATATAAATATATATCATTATATATATATATATTAATATAAATATATAAATATGTTAAAATATGATATTCAACTGAATATAATGTATTTTTTATAATTAATTCCTTTTTAGTGATAAAATAAATTTTGATAAAGGGTACCCTTTTACCATCACCATTTTATCACTCATAAATGTTATCTTTATAAATAATTTTATTTATCACTAATAAAATGGATCGATTTATCAGTTTTTTTAGTGTAAATAAAAGAGAGTTCATAATATGAAAAGTTTTAAAGTAGTATATTCTCATACATTTCTTGTATACAGTGATTCATAGAAGTTTTTTATAGAGTTTCAGTGATTGTTTCAGGTGAATATGAAAAAAAAGTTGTTGGCGGGTGTCAAAAATGAATTTGTTGGTTTGAATTGGAATCTTGGTACTCAAGGGAGTGATACAACTGAGTTCGTGATCATTAGTGGTGACAGGTGGAATTCTATATATGAACATGAAAACAATTATATCTATTCATTGTAATTTTTTTTCATGTTTTGGTCACAATGAGTGGATAATTTTTATAGTGTTTGTATTTTGAAAAACACAACAACCTATAAAATTAATTAATTATTATTCATGTTCGATTTCCTATTTTAATATTGTATGTTGGTTTTTTATTTATTAAATAATAATTTTGTATTTTAATTAATAGGACATTTTTAAACAACACTAATTTCCACTCATGTTATACATAGTAATAACATGAGTGGTAACATCATGAAATTTAATTATTCAGAATTTAATCATGTTAAGGAAGAAATCAAAATATTCACATGAGTGGTTTTAGAATAATTTAACATTAAAAATGGTTAGAGGTGAAATAAATAAGTATATTGATTTAAAAATTATTACCTTTTTTAGTTCTCAAAAAAATTATAGATAATACGTAATAAAAAATATTGTGTGAGGGATCCTGACACTGATAGACATATTAAATTTTTATGAAATTAATATTTATATTTCACAAGTTGATTATATTTCAAAGTGACATGAAAATTATTCATCATATTGGAGAATGAGATGATGATAATTTATATTAAAAAATTATAGTTCAATTTAACATCACAAAATGATATTTGATAATGTTTTAATTAAATTAGGATTAAGTTATAAATAAATAAATAACTATTCAAATGTTTTAATGATATAATAGACATCCCATATACTTGAATGGGGGCCACAAATATGGCTCTATCATCTTTTTTTGTCTCACTATAGATTTTTTTGTCATTTTTTTAGTTTCATTGTTTTCATGAATGTTTTATCACAATTTGAAATATATATTCATAGAAAATATTTTAAAAGGATATTACTAGTCCATACCAATATTCTTTCAATGGGATAAACCCTACCTATATTACAATAGTAATTTTTGGATTATAAATTTATAAATTTTTTCACTTTATGAATGTACGTACCACCATCCCCCTTGTATGAATCTCATTCATCCTATACCTTATCAAAAGGATTAAAGAGGGAGGGAGATAGAGAGGTGAGAATAATAAGAGAATATCAATCACACATCTTATTATTGATTTATTTAGTCTCCATGGTCACACATTCATCATGAATCGCCAAATTATTTTGTGCTCATACTTAAAGACTGTAGATTGGTAAAATATGAGATTTTGTATATGATTGAGTGATGTAGATTTTGTATTTCTTGATTACTTCATGAAATGATCATCCAATGATGCTAAAAGTTTACATGGATCAATTTGTTTCACCAAAAAATAATTATTTATTCATTCTTCATTATAAAACATCATTTCACAAGATCCATACAATAATTCAGGTTTTATCAAGTTTGAATTATTCTATAAACATTTATTAGTTGTAAAAAAATTAAAACTTATGCATTTCTATGCTCCGATTGCATTATATATTCTTTCACCAAGATATATTTCAATTATTATATATAATATAGGTCACAAATCAATTATACCACAAATTAATTTAGTATATGGGAGGGATCAGGTATTTTATTTATTTAGATAGATACATTGATTAAATTATACACTTCGGCCAGGTTTATTGAATGTGTAAGTCAATGATCCACAACTCCTATGACATCAGAGATCTTAAAAGGGCCAATGCACCTTGGGATGTGCTTTCTGTTTCTTCCAAACCTCACAGATCTCTTATATAGAGATGTTTCAATGAACAATTTGTTTCTGATATAAACCTCTATGTTTATTTGATGTTGTTAAAAATATCTCTAATATTTAATTTTTTTCTTTAATATATTGTTGAATATATTTGACCCCCTTTCATTTATTAATCAAATTCAGGTCACAATATCATTTCCAAAACATATCTATCATAAAACATTGGTGTTCTATATATATTCCCTTATAGTGCATCATATAGAGACATTTGAGTACATTATTGAACATGATTGTTGTACACTAAAGAATCATATTGAAGATAATAGTCCTAGATTACATTAAAGTTCATAAATAAAGAACCCAAAATGTATTCAAGAGTATGAATTGTCTATTCAGGTTGACCATTTTAACAACGATTAAAGGATGTACTGATGTTCAACTCCGACTTTAATTCTCGTTAAATACTCATCCAAAACATTATGGTGAACCTGGTATATTTTATTATCTATAATAAAAAATGTTACCCAATGTTTAATTTTATCCTCTTTGTTATATTTAATTGAAATTTCATTGATAAATAAAATATCTCAAATTAAAATGAAGTGAACATCATTATAAAGTCCAACCAATAAATTCAATGCCTAATTATTTCCTTTATAATCATTTTTAACACTAGTAATAAAATCCATGAGGAATTTTTTCTTCTCCTTGCTATAACAAATAATGGATTCATCATTGTCTTGGACTTTTATCATTATTCCTTAACATTTAGACACAAGAAACCTATTTATGTTTACTCTACAATATCCATATTTATGTTTCCCTACTTACATTTATCTCAATTTTCTTCCTATATCATAGTATCTCACGGGGTGATAGAGGAAATTTTTTTTCATACATCATCTAATAAAAAATTCATTATGTATTGTAATAATATCATATAAACTCTACTAATACATTGAATGAATCAATATTTTCAATGTTGATTTCATAAATCATCCCTTCATTAGTTACATTTCATTTTTATTTTAAAATTTAAAAAATCCCTTTGTATGTCCTAGATTTTTTTCGTGGAAAAATGTTTAAGTAATCAATTATAAAATGTAGAATGTCATCCCTCATCCCTATGATTAATAAATCCATCCTACGCATATCCAGGAAGATAGGTTTTTTTCTCAATCTTAATCACAACCATAGTGGTAGGATTCTTTTTTCTAATATAATCAACTAACTTATTCAACTTCTTAGGATGTTAGTGTATTATGAATCCATAGTTCTTGTTTAACTCTATTCATGTTATTCATATTATTTTCATATCATTTTATGAGAATATATAATATAAAATATTGTGATCATCATATATGTCACATATCGCTCTATAAATGTTGTTCCATCGAATAATTAATTTAAACACCATAAATAATAGTAATATTTAAAATTCAAGGTTCTTTTTCTCATCAATACTCAATTATAATGAGTCAAAGGCTAACAAAATATCATTTTTCAGGTGAATATAACTCTATACCTTGTTTTAGGTATTGATGTATATAAAAATATCTTCTCCATATGAGGGTAGTTTGATTATAGGTACTATAACTAGTCTCTTATCTATCTTCTTAAATAATTATTCACATCGGTCCATGTAGATAGAATTTACTCCCTTCCTTGTTATCTTAGTCATTAGGATCAAAAATCAAGAGAAATTTCCCACAAATCACCAAAAATACCAAGCTAATCTAAAGAAGCAATTGGAATCTGTGACACTTTTCTATTCCAGCTATTCCTTACTTCCCATAATCTCTAAAAGATGCTTGGAAATTCGCTAATAAGTTATCGCATGCCCCAAAAAACGGGACATTCTACATCTAGAAGCCACCCATTCTGAATATATAATAAAAAATATCTTCCACTAAATTTTTCATCCTAACCCTTATATATTCATCATTATATTAATTAATCTTGGAGTATATTAGAATATTACTGATTAAAATAATTATAATTTTATCAATGTGAACTATACATATTATATTCATCAAAAAGTAAATATTGTTGGATAATTATGAAATCCAATTTTCATCACTATAAAGTCATTATTTCCATATATTATATGGAATATTTCCTTTTGAATATCTTCTCTCTTCACAATCAGCTAATGATACCTTGAATGAAGATTTCATTTTAATAATAATGGAATACTATTAAGCCCATTGAAAAAGACATGAGTTTGTGGTGGATGATACATGTTCTTTATAGAGATCTTGTTGATCTTTGTAATTCATGAAAAAATTCATTGACTCATGTTTATTATTAACAATTATTGTTGATGTAGCCAAAGGAGATGAACTATTCTATATAAATTATTTTTAAATATTTAGTTATATTTTCTTCTTAAATTATTATAGTTCTAATAAGGTTATTTTTTATGGTATCTTGGATATTGATATCATAATAAGTATAAGCTATACTGATTAATGAACATCATAATTTCAGGGAAAGACCAGACAACTCATTTCAAAATACTTAAGTTTATTTCATAATTTTATAAATGGCATTGATGTTAAAATTTTCTTATATCACAACAATTTGAGTTAGATATACATCATAATTAGGTATCAATATTCATATACTCAATGTTATTTTTTAAGAGAACTCATAACCCTCATTGTATATTTATAGGAGCATGGGATTGATGAATATATTGAAAATATTTAAATATCATGCATTTTAATATGAAATATATTTATTTCTATTGAATCCATGACCAATATAGCATCAAATAACACTAGAGGAAGAATTATTAAATTTTATATAAGAAATATGGAAAAAATTATTGGGAATTTATAAAAAAACAAGTGATGAAAAAATTTCTTATCACAATGTTTTAATGATATATCTACTTCACTTAATCAGGGATATGATTCAATATTTATATAAAACATGAAGATGTTAATGATTGTTTTGATCAAGAATCAAATAAATCACTCTTCGTTCCCAATAGAAAAATAATTTTACCTTTAACCACCTTATTTTGTAATTCTAGCATAGTATTAGTGACAGAGTATGATTTAATTTTCTCATTTAGATTATGTATCATTAACATTTATCATTCTAAAATGTATCTATTCTTCAATATAAAATTGATTTATGTCTTCATAATTCCTATTATATTGAATGAGTAAACAATTTCTTATATAGGGTATTAATCTTATAAATAATAAATCAATTTTTATCATGGATGAAAACAAAATAATAGCCATTCAATGTAATACTTGTGAAGTTTACCACATACGTCACAATAAATTCATTCTCTTTTTTCTCAACCTCTATAAATTCTCTCTCTATCCCGATTCAAAGATTATATGGAATGTAATTGTGAATAATGTTTTTCATAATGCATTAGAACTGAATTGACTCAACATCCATCTTTGGTGATTCACTATTACATAATAAGTAGATCGGATGTTCTATTATATAATTTTAGTAGTTATAAGAAAAATAAGTCAATATTTATTTTATACATCTTCGGTATAGGCTTAAATTCCATATGCTTCATGTTCTTTTTCATAATATGGGATAAGTGATAATGTAACACCATGAGGTTATTGAATTTCCTCCCATATCATATTAGGAATGTTTTTTAAAAATTGTTTCATTTCCTAACCAATTGGTTATCTGATTATTTCCTCTTAGTACCCACATTTCTCAAAAATAGAAAAGGTTATAATAATATTAATCATAATAATGTATCGACAAAAAGGTATTCATATATCTAAATCAATGGTATAATATAATTATAAAAATATCCTTAAATTTTTTGTATGTTGAACGTTAGTATATAACACAATTATCAAATAAAATAAACATTACTATGATAAAAAATATCAAATCCCATAAATCAGGTATATATCTATGACAACAATTTTATGAAAGACATACATAAGATTAGAAATACAGAAATCAAAGTTTTAGTGTCTTGGAAAACATGGGCCATCCAATTATAGTACAAATTATAATTTCAACAATGTTTAAATCCTCAATTATATTATTTATAATGGAATTCATATTCAATATAATAAATGTGATAATCTAGGGATATACATTAAAGGGTGAGATAAATCGTAGTGAGAGGATGAATAATAGGAAGGAACATGATAAATCAATCAACATGACTATAAGGACGAGTATAATAATCCTCATTACATAACGTTTATAGGATAATAGTCATAAGAATATGATAATAATATTAAGGATACATAAAGTGTGACACATTAATAATAAGGAAATATCACAAGCACAATTCAATCCTTACTTTTAGTACATCATAACTTAGTGGATAATGATGACCACATCATGTCCCTATAAAACATTATAGACAACTCAAACTGCAATATGTCTATGCAGAATTATATTAAGATATACAATAAATTAGAAAACATATTTTATGGATTTATAATTTTACGATCACCCATAAAATTATAATATTCTCAAAAAAATATGTTTTAAACAGAAAATAACCATAATCCTGAAATAACAACCTAAGAAAAAATAATTTCCGTAATAATTTAAATAATCATATATTAATGACTAAACTTGAAGGTACCCTATATAATAATTTAATACATTATATCAGGTTTTCAATTTGAAAAGAAATAAATAAAAATAAGATATTCCTGGAATAAAAAATGAAATAACTTAAGAATAATGAAAGAGAGTATTTTAAAGTAAAGTCATTATCAATCCTATTAGAGGAAACTGATAATTTATCCCAATGAAATAATGACATGCATATCCCTATAATAAGGAATTGGAAATAAAATAATGGAAATTTAGAATTGATGTAATAAAAATTTATAAATATCATAGGGATAATAGACATGAAGATAATGTATAAACATATAAGAAAATGAAAGAGTTTTGGGTCCCTATACCATCTGTCTTTTGTTAATTTTTCAAATTTTCACCCAATGGACAACTATGTTATGTCAATTAAAATAATAATCTAGTAGAATATTGTATTTATTTATTTTGTTAATGATAAATTATTATCATTGAAAACAATTGAAATCTTTTTTTAATGATAAGAATAAAATGTTTTGATGGCAGTTTGTTTGGATTATCCAAATTTAATTACAATAATTTTGTTATGATATTTTATTATTAACTAAATACATTAACTTTATAATATGAAATAAAAAAAAATCAATCCCTGATTACATACATTCATCTATACATACATACATACATATATATATATACAAACATATATATATATATATATTAATACTTACATATATACATACATACATACAAACAAATTTTCAATATGTTATTCTAACCAATCAAGAAGGTCGTTCTGAATAAAGAACTAAAAATTTCCTCACGGATGGTTTCATTTAAAATTAACATGATATGTAAAAAACTGGAGAGGTATAATATAAAATATAGATTGTTTGTAAAAACAACACAGTATAATGAAAATATTTTTTTTGTGTGGGAAACAGTAATCAACCATAACGGTGGTAATAAATATAGAATTAATGACATCCTCATAGGTAGTAAAATTGACCATTAATGGGACTTTTCAAAAAAGGGTTGGTGATAGTATAAATGTATATTATAAATATATTATAATGAATTTATATTATCACAATAACATTATTACCATGTTAATATACTAATTAAACTAGTTTTAAAAAATTGTATTCCAATACTTTTGAACCCTTGGTATAGGCCCTTAAACCATTTGAATAGACTATACCTCCAGGTTATACTTCAAAATATTAACAACTAAGGTACAATGACATTGATTAAAATATTTATATACATATTTATTTGTATATTAAAAATATATTTAATTTTATGTTACAAAATAATTCATAAAAAATAAGGGAATCCATACCAACATTTCTCGAAAACCATTTGTAATAACTTAGAAATATTGAATAACAATACCATTGATATAGGTAACCAATTTTTTAGGACATATACCAAAGTATATCTAATAATTTTCTTATATTTTTATTTTCTAGTATTGTTAATATCATTTTTTAATGATTAGTATAGAGGGCTATAAAATAATAAAAAAATGAATGTTGATAGGAAGAAAGGAAGGATTTTTACATTATCCTTAATTTTTTCACATTTTCTATGGAACTAATTTCTTAAAGTCTTGGTGTTGTAATGTCCCTTGATTATTTGGGATGTAAAATTTTGAAGGAATATGATTTTTTGGTCCTTGTTTGGGGGAATTTTCATGACATTGATCTCAAATCATAATTCACATATAATGGATATATCAAGGATGTTTTTCTAGATTTGTATTCATGAAAAGAATGAGTTTCGGGAATATAGGTTGATGGTTAGGAGTGGTTAGGTATACCTAAAGCCATTTTAGCTATAAGGGACCCACTATGGGAAGAACTATGGCATGTAGCTCATCATGGTGGAAGGATAAATTCCTAGATGGGGGGAATGTTTTCCATAGTTTAGGTATGGTACCTAGAGATTTCAATATTGGGAATGTTCAGATAGGATCACACATAGGGTGTTGATATTTTTTATATACCTAGGTGAGCATGGTGCTTGTGTTTTGTGAGGATTTACTGCCTTGAAAACCCCACTACATCGTGGTGCTCAGGAGTTCTATGTATTAGTGTGCATGTCACCTAAGAAGCCCTATTTTGAGAATTTGTATCGAGAAACACATATGTAGGGAATTGTTTCACGCCTTTTTTCTAGGGGGATTCCCATGTGGGAAAAGAAATGTTAAAATCACAAAAGTTGGGTGTTTCTATATGTTTATTGTCCACGGGGTTTCCCCATGGAATGTAATAGTAATCAATGTAGCATGGTGTATATTATAGTGTGAGGTAAAATCAAGAGGGATCCAAGGATTCACAAGGGTGTCTAGGTATATTGGTGGATCTCTTGGGGATTCATGGTTTTCCATACTGATGTAGTAAGAAACATGTGTCTACCCTTGTGTTTTATATTTTTAGGAAATCCCCCATTTCCCCTCTCTATTTTAATTCACCTCTCTCCGCTTTCCCCGTCATTCATGTTTGAACATAGAGGATTACCTATATCATCCTCTAATGAACACCCATGGATGTAGGGTATTCATGATGGGATTTTATTGTGATTCAAGGTAAATAAGTATCTTATTCTATCATCATTATTGGTTTTCATTCAGTATTGTTTATTTTTGGTGATTTGAATTGGGGTTATTGAGATGATTCCTCCATATTAGCATATAATTGTCTTAATACAACTTGGATTTCTTCTAGGTTTTCTTGAAGGTGTCATGACTATACAATTTAATTTATTGGTTTATTTTTTTGTTAGTGGAAAATCATAGAATTATTTCTTTAGTTTTTCATAAAAAATGAAAATAAATACAATTTTGACTATGCTTTGTTCATTAGGTATTTTCCCTAGGACAGTGTTGCAAGGATTTTGTGGACCATAAATGGGTGTTTGGTCATAGCTTCTATGTAACAAGTTCACTGAGTGAGCCATTAGATTATTATTTTCCATATCACATTTAATTGAATAATTTTTATTAATTGTCTGATTAATTATTTTTTTATAATTACGTACTTTGAATGTTTTTGCAACATATTTGGGTATTTGGTGATGAGAAATGGCAGGTTTGACATACAAAAAAATGGGAAAGATTGATTATGATAAATTGAAAGAGAAGAACTCCTAAACTGAGAAATGTAGTCCTTTATGATTCCGTATTAGTGTTATGAATGTTTATTAGTGTATTTGATATGTTAATTGGTAATGAGGGTGATAAAACTTTTAGTTAGTTGTTTATTATTATCTAATGAAATATTTATGTGGATGAATGTACGTGTCAAAAACCATGATGGCCTTGGAAATTAAATGATACCCTGACTGACATTGGTCAAGGATATAATAATAAAATTAATCATTATGTGATACAGACATAATGTGGCGAGACTCAATTTGATTTGGTGAACATCCCATACAAAGATGGCTTCCCTTAGACTAACTGAGTATGTGTGATAAATAAACAGGAATGATAGGACCAATTAGGGTGTGATAAAATTTAGTTATGAATTAATTGATTCATTATAGTTAAGAGGGGAATGAGGAAAGTATCCCACCCATCCTAAAATGGGAGTGCCTAAGGGGATATTCCATAGGTATGATGTCTACAGATTTATTGGTTGGGTGTGTGAGGTAAGACCTATGATGAACATGGGTATTATTGATATGTGACTTATTGATTATTCTAGGAGATATGCTAATGTGGATTTTCCTATGAGGGTAGTGAGGTCATAAGATGATTACGATGAATATGGTGGGTATCATGACCTCTAAGTGATGAGTTTTAACCTGATTTCTATATTGAGAGTGAGTATCCCCTTTAGGGTGTTCATGTAATGGTGTGACCTTGGGAACCACGGTAGGTACCCTAATGTGATGTCGACCAAATTTAGTCATAGTTTCAATAGACTAAAAGAGTCAATTTTGGGTGTCACATTAGAACCAAAATCAATGGTGTGATCCCGTTATGGTTATTGTAACTATGATGTAATATATCATGAGAGGAATAATCAACCCCTAAGAAAAAAAATTATATGTATTTTCAAGTGTTACCATTTAGTACCTGGTATTATCCTTGATTTTATTTTGATTCCATGTTTCTCCCTAAGATCCAGGCTTTGATCCAGACGTATTGAATTATTAGGATGTTAGATATGATTTATCATCTTCCAATATTGTAAGACGTGGTTGTTCCCTAGGATCCTTCATTAGACGTGACTTTATTATAATCCTATGATGTTCCCTATGACCTAATAGATACAATTGCTGTATGTAAAACCTACTGTACTACCTGGTATTTGGTCATAGACCCTAATTACTATTGGTTTCACAAGATTTTTTTGGGATCTGATGAGTATGCCTCATTTATATATATTTTATAGGGTCACCCCATGGAATAAACTACATACCACCATCACATATAATTTCCATTTATTTTCTCATGTGGATTCGACTATTTGGGAATAATATTATCATTATTCCTTTGGATAATTGAAATGATATGGTTCTTGCACCAACTACTACATAGACATTGGGGTTGGTGTGGGTTTGAACATTTTTAGCATGCTTAGAGACACACCAACACTGAACAAAGAAGGTATAGTTTATCATTTGTGTCATGTTCAAACCTAAGGATCGATGTTTGATATTTTATAAAATCTTATGGACAATATGTATTTATCTACTTGTGCATGTCACATGAAAAGGGACATATTTTACTAACTTTGTATGAGTTCGATTTGGTGATTATATAATGAGTTTAACTCACATGATTATTGGGTGCTCATGATACATATGTACCTGAGTAGACATCAATGTTCATTGTTTTTGGGTGGGAAGAGGATTTTAGTTTTATGAAAGAGTTGACAACTCTGTGGGAGTTGGTGACTAGGCCAAGTAAAAAATTTGGGATAGTTGTAGATACCCTCATACATACACTTTATTTATTTTGTTACAGTTATTTTTATGGACAGGTGGATGATCCAGTATTGTATATTGGTATGACCTCGAGTCTATTTTAATCCTTACTTCCATGATCCATATGTTATAACACGATCTATTTATTTTTTCCATAATTATCAAAAAAAATGATTATTTATAATATAATATGTTTTGTTATTATTATATTGTTTTAAACTGTGATATTTTTGTATAATATTCACACGGTAACACCCTAGATCCCATCTAATAGTTGAAATCCTCTGGTATATAGGGATGTAATCCTAAGGTCTGAGTAGCACTTCGACGATGAACCAGATTAGTGTTATGGGATAATGAAATTATAGAGATGAATAAAAATTTAATATTTTTGTTTTAATATATATGGATTTGTTATAATTGTGATATAAGAATGTTTTAGAGCTTTTCATGGACCTCAAAATTTTTCATCCTGAAACCCTTTTTTGATATAATTTATAGTTTATTGGTGATATGATATATCTATTTTTTTTATTTTATAGATCTATGACTTCACCTATCATGATGAACATGGATTTTGGGTTTTTTATTTATAGGTTACTGGCTCATGGCTTATTAAAAATAGGTATTGTACATGCATTATTCCAGGAAAGTATGACTCATATGACATATACATGCTTATGGGTGACTGACATCACTTTTTATGAAGGTTAGACTATTTATAGTTTCAACAAAAACCTGTATGGTGATTTACCATAAATCATATATGTTTCATTCCACTCCATTGAACATTATTTAATATTACTTTTATGAATGGTTTTGTGAATTCTATATATTTATTCTCGTTGATGATTACTATAAAACCCCTTAGTGAACGGTATGTATAATAACAATAGAAGGTCGATATATGAATTTGATGCCTTATTCATAAGCTCGTTATGGGGGATTATAGTATTATTTATGAAATAAAATTGTGTTCAGTTATTTAAAGATTCATGCATAACCAATATAGTATTTTCCCATATAACTTCTTGGTATAATTCAACTTAACCGAACCATATGACTAATGTATATTGAATTATACCATTAGAGTATGATGTTGATATTTATATGATCCTGGGATCTTGTTTCTCAAGGGGTAGTATCATATAAAAATGTTAGGTAGGTATATTTTCTATTATTGAATAATGAATTGGTATGTGATGAATGATATGTGTATTTTATAACTCTGTAGGTGTGACTTTTTTCATGTGAATTATCAGTTGATGTTTTATATGGGATCAAAGTGGTGTTTCCCATAAGTTATGAACAATTTCTGGTTTGTTTTATGGGTTATTTTGGATAGCATGTTTCTCTTGAGATATACCTTATAGGATTAGTGAATTAGGTATAATGGTTGATATGAGACGTTATATATACTAGGGTAACTCAAGAGATGTATTAGATCAACCATTTGAGTGCCCTTAGATATGGAAAGCATGGGTCGATAAATTATGTTATGAGATCAGTGTACATGATGTGTTACTAGGAATGTGTTATAGGCATGGAAGTGCCTCATAATTTCATGATAAAATGAACTAATGTGATTTGGGATCAAGGATGGGTTCTATGGATGATATTAGTTGCATTCCTTACCCTATTGATTATGGAGACTTTTTTAGGAGAAATTTTAGAGCATGGTTAGACTCATGTTTATTTACAATGATTTTGTGGTCGATAGGTGTTCATGCAGTAGACCATGGAATATCTGAAATGTATGATTTTTAAGAGAATTTATGAGAGTGTTTGTTTATATATGTAATTGGGAAGAGACACATTGGTCCATGATTTAAGCTTATGATCCATGGACTGATAAATGAAACCCTTTCAATCATGAGTTAGGATACTTGAATGGGTGGTATGGGAGTTTAGACACATTGTGTTTATACTAGATTAAGATATCACAAACTAGTTACAAGTGAGGATTTTTTGTTTTTGGATTAGTGAATAATTATTGGTGAGTCATGGATCAACGGATTTCTTGAGATCCTTTGGACAATAATACCCCATGAATTTTTATAAGAATTGGAAATGCCCCCTATGGTAGAGGAGATATTGAAAAATATTAGCTGTGGTGGAATATCCTACTAGAGTTTTATCAAAGTATTTTTTTAGAAATAATGATCATGGATAGGGATGTGTTGTTCTAGAAAGAAGATTAATCCTTTTGATGTTACAATCATGAGTTGTGAAATGAAATAAATATAGTGGCAGTTCATTTTTATTTATTATACGATGTGACCCTCATTATCGTATGAAATATTGGCAGATGTTAAGGATGATTTTCATGGTTTCTTAGAAGAAAATAGATGATGATATGTTATGTTGGTTTTTTTGTATGACTGAGAAAACTATGTCTACAAATTACATGCTATAAATAATTTTTTTGTACTATAGAAGTGTGATTATGAGTGAGTGTGATTATTTCATTAAATTGATCGAGGAGGTGGAATTAAAAGTTCAGTTAGTATATAAATTTGATTTCATTGGGTTATATAGGGAATACCATAATTGGGTTGTAGATGTAGTTTTTGGTGGAATCTAGGATTTGGAACCATAATCAGGTTATTTATTATATGATATGAAGGTGATTAAAATTTATGGTGTTCTAGTGCTTAAGTTACAACAATGAGGAAAATTGGAATGGTTGAGGAAGAAACATGAAATTACATTTGAAGTTAGGTTTTGTAAGGGAACAATTCCTTTGTGGTAATTACTATATATGGAGTATTGAAATTTTGTAAAGAATATTTGATGAAATTTCAAAAAATATTTAAAAACTTTGTTGATTATTTATCATTGATGAATTCAGAACAACCAATAGATTAAATTATAGTATAAAATTTATAATTAAGGTCTAGTGTAAAACTGATATACATTTTTATCCTGAAGAGACCTTAATATATAAAATGGAAACTTTTGGATCAATGCATGAATAAAGATAAGGGGTGAACCTTGGATTGTAGTATGTTATTAACTAAACTATTATAGATTTTATGAGCCTTAGTGGGGACTGAACTCACCTCATGATGTACATCCAATGAGCCTTGATGTGGAGTTAATTCCAATAAATCTTTCATGTGCTAGTGTTATATTCTACTGAAGAACTTATTGGTGGAGTGTTGCATGTATTGATTATACATAGACAATAAAAATCATAGATTCTATTTTAAAATGGGTATTGAAGAACCCCAATCAATGTTAACATTTTAAAAAATCCATTTTGAGATTGATGTTTTTGGTTCATTGATTCACATTATTCCATGTGGTGAGGGGACCATATTGTGTGAAAATGTTTGGGGTGTTGAGCCTTGGAAGGAATAACATAGAGTGGATGACAATTTTTGTTAGGATATTACAAAGAGATGATATGGGGATGATAAATTATATAGTGAATGAGGATGATCCCTTCTTGGGAAGTTGTGTACTAAGTCTATTTAGATCTATGCTCTCCAAGGATGAAAGAAATGCATGTGAATGTGATTTTTATGCTTTATATTCTTTACAACCATATTTATAATGGATACCCATTTGTATTATATTCATGGGTAAAATAGTTTAATGATGAATATGATGTGAAAACAAATACATTTCTGATCCAATCTATTATAATATATGAAATAGTTTTATTAAGATGGTTTGTTGAGTCATTGTTCATTTTATAGCATCATAGTGCGTCATTAATATTATTTTAAAAATAACATATATTTTGAGACTGTGTATAATGGATGGAGAATTTATGAAATTTATTCAAGAATGAAGATTTAGATGGGAAGTAAAACACTTCATTTTCATCTTGAAAAAGGGTTTTATCCTAGGAGTGGAATAATTCTTGTTCTCAATGGTGTCCTCAAGATTATACTACTATGGGTAGACTGCATTAATTAACCTAATTGCATGAATTAATTATTCAATTAATCACTAGAACCCCTAAACCATGTTTATATTCATACCAAACATCTCTCACTAGGCATGATTCTATAAAAAATATTTTTAGAGAGATATAGAGTGTAATGGTCGGATATTCATTGATTAGGGGAATGGATACAACTTATATCAAGACCAAATCCTCAATGAAATGGATGATTGGATTGTCTAATGATGTAGGAAGAATATAATAATTTAATGATGTATCTAATGGAGACTATTATCTTATGAGGTAGAGATTCGTTATTTTAAATTAAATCTATTTTTAATAAATCTATTTTGTATTTTTTTAAACCCCCAATTTTTATGATTAAAAAATGATGAATTATTATAGGTTCTTAAAACAATGATTTTTTGGATTAATTATATATTCATGATTTCAATTACCCGATCTAAAAACCCATTAGGTTTATATAATTATTTTAAAACAATGTACCACGTTCATGTGTTATTTATATTGATTCAACAATCCATATTTGGGCATGTCCACTTCTTTTATTTCTTCAATATTTCTCACTGGTTTTGGAGGATTCCAATATAGAGTCATAATGTGGTTTTGGGAGGTGTCTTATAAGGAGAGTGGGTGTAACATCACAGGTAAATAAATAATATGACATTATCATATTTATTAATATTTGTGAAAAAAAAGTTAATATTACTTTAAATGGAATTCTATGTTCAATGGTGTACCCAATACGCAGCAACGAGTTTTTTTTCTTACGTTGCACACCTATAATATAATAATATTATTTTAAATGGTAGTTAATGCCTAGCTGTTGTAATGGCGGGAATGAACAGAACTATCTAAAAAAAGATTATATATGGTTGATAAATATTTTAACAATTACCCAATAAATGAGAGAGGCTTAAAATGCGAATGAATCCTATTTTAAGCATTAATATTCTAATATTCTTTAAAAGGTAAATTAACCTCCTTTTGATGGAGAGCCCTTTTTAAAACTACATTTTGTAAATTTTATATGTTATATTTGAAATAATAAAATCATTCTTTAGAATTTGGACATCAAAATTTAAGTTGTGTAAATTTTTATTATTTTTCCAATAAATTTCATTTTTTAATGAATAGTGAAAATGCTGTATTTTAATTCAAAACCTCCTTTTAATCTAATTTTTATAAATGGTAAGATTATATTTTTATTTTGGATTCAAGTGTAGTTAAAATATATTTTTACCATTTCATCCAATGGTGGTCATTGGAATTAATTTCACTATGAAATGAGATATAATCAAGTGTCGATATTTTGATAGATATTGTTTCTAAAAAACACACTATTTGTTTTGATAGTGGGAATTAATTATAAAATTATTAAATGAAACATATATGTTTCTAATTTGGTATGATGGACATCATATTTTTAATTTGGAATATAAAATTTACCTTGGATAAATTTTTGGTATTTTTCTGAAAAATGTTCATTTTTAATGAATAGTGAAAAATACTGCATTTGACTTATAAAATCCATTTTCCTCTAATTTAATTATATAGTTATATTTTAATTTTAATTCTTTTTAATGTGTAATTAAATTATTTTTTATCACTTAATACAATTTGTTCATTGGATGTTATTACACTCTTCAATTGGATGTAAAAACATGTCAATCTTTTGTAAAATTTTACTTCCAAAAAACTCGTCTTTGGTTGTGACAACGTGATTTTTTTAAAAATTAATTAATGTAATTTCTATGTTTTTAATTTGGTAAAATGGATTACATATTTTGAATCATAAGGTCAAAATTGTGTATTTAAGACTCTTTTTTTCAACATTATGAAAATTAACGATAGTAATTATCTTTAATTATAATGATTAATTAGTAATCGGTTAGTTAAGGGTAATAAAATAATATCATAATAATATAAAATGACCCCAAAATATGTCCAAAACCTCTTTCTTGAGTCATGGAAGACAATCGGAATCTTTTAACCGAACTTCAGGTCCCATGGAGTCACATTGGTGTGATAGTGACATTTATGACATTATTTTTTAAAAAAAGAAAAATATAAAAAAAGTTTGTATTTCCAAAGTAAAACAATTTTGATTTTGATTACATAAATGATCTCATTGACTATAAATATTAATTGGAAATATAAAAATATTTTCTACATCATGATACTTTTTTATAAATTTTAGACATTAAATAAAAAAATTATTTATGACACAATGATGATGCAGTGATTACATCCTTAATGAAATATTTAAATAAAATGAAAAGATAAGGTAAAATATAAAACATACAATTTGTCAAAAACCTATTGGATGGGTGTATTTATAAAAATTATCATCTTATCCTCAATATATATTATTGTGTGTCCTTTAAAATCCGAAAATCGTTTTATAATAAAGTCACATTTCAAGACTTTCCAAAAGTGACCCTCCTCCCTCTTATAAAAGGCCCCCAACTCTACCCCTTACCCAAACCTCTCTAGCCCATGGACAGTCCAACATCTGCTCATATTATCTCTCAACATCCCTCTCTAACTCCCCAAATCCTCACTTTTGGTAGAAGTCATTCCAAGGAAGCATTTGGATCAAATCAAAAAGAGTTACCCCATTTAGAGGTAATGTCTTCTCCCGAGTTTCTTTCTATTATTTACCTTCTTCACTAACCACTATATTTTTATTATTTGATCACATAATAAAACCAAAATACTCAATATACTATTATTTTGTTATGATATGGATTATAACTACACTTACACACACCCCCCATGTAATGGTTAAAGAACATACTGTTTCTGTGGGTGGCAGATTATTGCCTCATGAAACGATGATTGTTCAATCTACTTTTAACACCATTCATGGTGTCCATTATGATGTCACTGTCTTATATATGATATATATGGTATTTATTTTTTCTATATGATTCTTAATTTTATTTTTAAATCACATTGTTGTTCTTTTCATGTTGTGGAACTGCAATAATTTCATCTGAGGAAGTACGGACTATCGCCCCCTCAAGTGATGTGACTCGTTCATTCCAATCATGGAATTTATAAATAATGTAATTAATGAACATATGTTACCTATATAACATATATATTATACTGGAATTATAATATATCTTTGTTTCATTTAGGTTTACCTTCCATTAATATGATAAAAAAAATGAAAGTAATGTTCATGCATACATACAGCCTACCTTCTCCATGAACGGTACATTTCATTTCATATCTCCAAACATTATGGAATATTATTGAATACATATATACTAGATATATATGAAATTTAAATCATGAAAACCATTCCAGAGATTATGTACTGATAACTACATGGACAATTCTCTTCAAACAAGTTCATTGTTGATTCATGTAACGAACATCGACAAAACGTATGATATGAGCTCACATAATTAACTAATTATTATGAAATGATAATATATTATATGAATTGAATAATAAACATTAAATGAATTAATTAAGAAATTATAAATTTACCAAAGTTTATTTTTCAGGAATGTAAAGAAACGAACAAGACAAGTCAGACTTGAGGTACGGGGATTTCTTATCTCACTTTTAATTCCGTGAGATTTCCATTGTTTTCCACTTATTTGTTTCATGTGGTGTATTTTGTACTTACATTTCATATATATTCACATGATTATATTTATATTCATGGTATTATGTAATTAATTTTGTGTTTATTATCTTTTGTTCATATGACTCAATTGATTACAACGAGGTAAAGTGTTTTTATCTCACTTTTTATTCCCGTGAGATTCATGCTACATTTGCCACTATTTTCATTTTTGTGGTGTACGTACTGCCCATGATTGAGTTTTTTGTGTAATATACTTTAATTTATTAGTATTTATATCTTCATCTTATGACCCATCATTCATTGGGTGTATGTTTCGAAAGTTACCCAAATCGGTAAGGGAACCTTTCACCCTCCTCTTTTTAAAAGACTTATTTTTTTACATCTTTAAATTTACATCTTCTTATATTGGGATATGTTCTTATATATCCTTATTGCTGTAAATTTTATGTTCAGGTGATGATATACCCTTTTTATCTCTCATATTCTCATTTTTTGAATGTTAAAGTGACGCTATTTGGATGAAAAATTTCTGTAAGGGAATTTCTTAACCTAATTTCAGTTCTTTGGGTTAAACCTCTACTTCTTGATTATTTCATTCTATGAATATTTTTGGACTACCTCTGATTGTTTTACACTACATATCCACTTTTATTGAGTGTATTTATATTTTTCACACATAATTATGTAATTGATTTATCGTTAATCTAAGGATACCGTCTTTGTACGGGACATCGTCTCAATCTCCTTTCATTGAGGAATCTTTGGATTTCTAAACAACTTTATTTTATATGGTTTATAAAACCCCTTTGACATTTAATTTCATTGAAAAAGAATCTTTTTACACGAAGCATTTTACTGAACGAAAAAATGAATGTTTTTGTCTTACTTATGCGGTGACAACAACTTCTCCGCCACTGTGACCATAATTTAAGTTTCTTCTTCCTCTACAAGCCATAACTTTTTTTAAATGAAAAATAAATACCTTGATTTACTTATATTTTATTTTGATATTGAAAATGGTTCTTATAATTTGTTGATTTTATCAATGTTTTGTATTGATATCTTCTCATTGAAATATGGAAATTTATGTTTCCTTTATTCATGTTTTATGTGATATGATTATGTTATGGTTCTTGGCCATTGTTTATGAATTCATGTGGTTCTGTGATATACTATGGGCGGGTGAGCCTAAGATAGCTCTCCAGTGCATTGGGTAATGTGAAGGAGTTAAATGATAAGTTTTCTCTGAAGAGAATTAGGGAATATACTGTGATGGTTATTCCCAACGTAACCATGAGGGTTACTCCAGACGTAAGTATTTTATGAATGCCTCAAGTTACCTTTATGTATTATGATTTATATGAGTTATTCATAAATATTATGATTTCAGGAGGTATGTTAAAGTGCTTATGTTTTATGGGTAAAGTATGATTTCGTTGATTCTTATGTATACAAGGACTAATGTTTTCTTTTCGTATTTTAATATCCCTTACTGAGCTTTTTATGCTCATCCCATGTTTTTGAAATGTTTTCCACAGGACTTAAAGAAGAATATGGTCAAGGATGGGAGAAATGGAAGACATGCTATCTAAAATGTGAAACTAGAAATGTTTCTTTTTTAAGACTTTTTATTTTATGAAAAAATGGAAACTGAGTAGAAGTGTCTACTTTAAAATCTTTTGAGATGTAATAGTTATGTCCTAATTCTCTAAAACACTATACCTGAAAAGATCCTAAATGCGAATTATTCATTTAATTCATGAATATGTAATGTTTTATGGCCAATTACTTATATTGGGCATCATAGTTTAGTTTAGATAACTTTAGAGGGTAGGGTATTCTTAATGCACAAGTGACATTACAAAAATGGTCAGGATTTTAGAAAGAGTCATAGTTATTTTTATAAAGTGAATGAGTTTTTGATAACATGAATAACTATATATTTCTATTTACCCTCCACATAAGATATTATATGATCATTTTACTGATATACTCACATTGACCTTTTTGGTTTTATTAAATGGATGGATCTAGAAGGCACCAAAGTAATAGTGGATGTGAAGAAAACATTGAAAATTTTATAAACGAGCAAATGAATGATATGGGAGCTGTAATGAGAACTCTTGTAGTTATTCTCAACGAAATATATGGAGTCATTATTGACCACCTGAACCTCAGTGATTTTTATAAGTCATCATATATGCGAGAAAAAAATCACTATGGTAGTTCAGGTAATAATCATAAAGGTAAGAATTTTCAAAAACCAATGTGTCAAAGATGTTGAATGAAACACATAGGAAAATGTTTCAAAGGGATAGAAGGATGCTATAGATGTGGAAATGAAGGTTATAAAGAAATAACCTACCATGGAAAATGGAAGCATCTAGTTGACTCTAGGAAAGGGAATGAAGTTCTTTCTGAAGGATCAATTGAATGTTTTAAATGTGGCGTGCATGGTGATTATGCAAAAACATGTCCTATGAAGAAGTTTCGGGAATGGGATCACCAAGATCATAAAAATATTCATTTAGCAATAGCTAATTCCATTCCGATTGAGGATGAAGAAACTAACAATGGCCAATGAAAGGTATGGATTATTTCTTAACATATGTTTTCATATTATTGAATCATGGTATATGATTCATGATTTGGTTTGTTGGAAAGAAGTCCTTCAGAATAAGTTGGAAAGGAATTGTTAATGGATCATGAATAAGGTTGAATGTGTAAGAAGTCAACATATAAGAGATTCAAGATTTATGGTAGATTTTAGGACGGTGAAATTTTTAAAAGTATTAAGGCTTTTTTGATGATGGAATTACATTACAAGTATTTTTATAGAATGTGTTACCATGATGTTTGATATATGAATATTTTATTAAAGGAATAATTATCTATTCTTTTGTGGATATATTTATAGAGAACCATTTTGGTTTATAGGATCCTTAAATTTTGAGGAAATTACGGGTGAATACATTTTGGGATGCAAAACAAAATTTATTAGATAACCTTTGTGTTTAAAATATTTTATGGTTATTTTTTATGAATTTATCTCTTTTTGGGAATTTTATAAAATTATATATTTTTTAAATGGGAAAACACACAGACCGTGTGGCAACACGTCACTTCGGATGAAGCTATGAGATTAAACCCACTACCAAAGTGCGACTAGTATTTATCACCTTCCACTGGACTATGTGAAGTCCCTGATTAGTATGACTAATTCATTTTAGTTAGATGATCTTATGAATCAGGAATAAGTTGATTTTCTGTAATCTGTGGAAATGATTAACCTATCATCGAGGATATGTGATTAGGTTAATTTCTTTTTAGTATGAGACTTTAAGAGTAACTAATGTTATTTAGAGATAAATGTTACGATTTACATTGGAAAACTATGTGATTAAATCCTTCCGAAATTTGGGTTTCAATCTTAGTTTGGATTACTTTGAAAAATTTTAAGGATAGATGTTTATTGAATGGTATTTGTTGAACTTTGGGTATTGTTGGACAAATTTTGGAGATTAAGAGTAGCTTTTCTTTTTATGAAGGATTATCCTTTTGGGGATTATCCGATCTTGTGAAAAAAAAATTGGTTTTGGTTAAGGTCTAAAGACATTGGAAATATATAGTTCATCCTTTTTGGATTAGATGATTCTCAAGAAGTTGATTACAACGCTCTTAATGTGAACAAGACATCCTAAATACTCATCTTTTGGAGAAAATAAGAATTTGTGTAAGAAATATAGTAAGAGATGAAAGTCTAAATGGAAAGTAAGTATGTTTCCTTGTGATTTAGTTAATCTCATTAATAAATTCCTCAATGAAAAGTAACATAAAACAAAAACATTTTCTGTTATATTTTCCTACCAGGGAATCAAATACTGTTTAATCCATCACATGTTTGTGATTTTCTAGTGATTAACATTCTCTTAAATCATGTTTTTTATCACTCTCCATCAGAACTTGACCCTTTTTTTCTCTTCCATATCCATGTTTTCATACATGGAATTCTAGTATGGGTCAAATTGATGACCATTATACTTATCTTTCTTTCTTTTAAAGTAATAGTTTTATTAAATCTTTTTCTGATATGAGACTTTCAATGAAGTTTCCAAGCCAAATTTTAAAATTGCGAGGATGCAATTTCCAAAAGGGGGAAGGATGTAACATCCCAGGTAAATAAAAAATATGACATTTTCATATTTATTGGTATTTTTGAATAAAATGTTAATATTAATTTAAATGGAATTCAATGTTCGATGGCGTACCCAATACGCAACAACGGGTTTCTTTTCTTATGTTGCACACCTATAATATAATAATATTATTTTAAATGGTAGTTAACGGCTAGCCATTGTAATGGCGGGAATGAACAGAACTAACTACAAAATTATTATATATTTTTGTTAAATATTTTAACAATTACCCAATAAATGATAGATACTTAAAATGAGAATGAATTTAATTTTAAGCATAAATATTCTAATATTCTTTAAATGGTCGATTAACCACCTCTTGATGGCGAACCATTTTTAAAACTACTTTTTCTAAATTTTATATGTTATATTTGAAAAAATAAAATCATTCTTTAGAATTGGTATTTCAAAATATATTTGTGTAAATATTTGTTATTTTTCCGATAAAGTTCATTTTTTAATGAATAGTGAAAATATTATATTTTAGTTCAAAACCTCCTTTTAATAAAATTTATTTATATGTTTAGATCAACTTTTTAATTGGGTTTAAAGTGTAGTTAAAATATATTCTTACCATTTAATCCAATGGTGGTCCTTGAAATTAATTTTACTTTGAAATTGGACATAAACAAGTGTTTATCTTTTGATAGATATTGTTTCTTAAAAACACGATATTTGTTTTGACAGTGGGAATTAATTATAAAATTAATTATTGAAAATTATATGTTTTTAATTTGGAAAATTGTACATCATTTTTGAATTTGGAATATCAAATTTACTTTGGATAAATTTTTGGTATTTTTCTGACAAATGTTCATTTTTAATGAATAGTGTAAAATACTGCATTTTACTTCAAAACTGTTTTTTCATCTAATTTAATTATATAGTTAGATTTTCCTTTTAATTTTTTTAAAGTGTAATTGAATTATTTTTGTTATCACTTAATAAAATTTTGTTCATTGGAAGTAATTTCACTTTTCAATTGGATGTAAAAACTTGTCAATATATTGATACATTTTACTTCATAAAAACCCGTCTTTGGTTGTTACAATGAGAATTATTTTTAAATTAATTACAGAAATTTCTGTGCGTGTAATTTGGTAAAATGGATTCCATATTTGGAATCATAATATCCAAATTATGTAATTAAGACTCTTGTTTTTTGGCATTATGAATAGTAACAGCGGTAATTATCTTTAATTATCATGATTAATTATTAATTGGGTAGTTAAGGCTAATAAAATAATATCATAATAATATTAAATGACACCAAAATGTGTCCAAATCCTCTTTTTTGAGTCATGGCCGACCATGGGAAGATTTTTACCGAACATGAGGGCCCATGGAGTCACATGGGTGTGATAGTGACATTTATGAACTTATTTTAAAAAAAGAAGAGAAATATAAAAAGGTTTGTATGTTCTAATTAAAAAAATGTAATTTTGTTTATGTAAATGATATCTTAGACTATAAATAGTCATTTTAAAGCATAAAATATTTCCTACATGATTATTTTTTTTATAATTTTTTGACATTAAATAAATAAATTGATTTATTACACCAAGATGATGCAATGATTACCTCATTAATGAATGATTTAAAAAAATGAAAAGATACGGTAAAATATAAAACATACATTTGTTGAAAACATATTAGATGGGTTTATTTCGAACTCTTATCACCTTATCCTTAAAATATATCATTGTGTGACCTTTAAAATCTGAAAATTATTTTATAATAAATTAACATTTCAAGACTTTCCAAAAGTGACCATCGTCCCTCTTATAAAAGACCCCACCTCTACCCCCTTACCCACACCTCTCAAGACCTTGGATCGTAAAACCTCTACTAATATTATCTCTCCACATTCCTCTCTCAATCCTAGAATCCTCACATTGGGAAGAAGTCTTTCCAAGGATTCCTTTGACTCAAATCGCAATGAGTTACCCGATTTAGAGGTAATGTCTTCTCCAGAGTTTCATTCTTTTTATTTTCCTTCTTCACTCACCAATATATTCTTATTATTTGATCCCATAATAACCCCAGTATACTCAATAAACTAGGATATTGTTATGATAAGTTTCATACCAACACATACACACACCACCATCTAATGGTTAAAAAACATATTGTTTCTATGGGTGGTGAATTACTCCTTCAAGAAACGATTTTATTCAATATTATTTTATCAACATTAATGGTGGCCATTATGATGTAATTGTATTTATATATTATATACATGGTATTTATTTTTTTCTATATGCTTATGAATTTTTTATTTAAATCACATCGTTATGCTTTTCATGTTGTGGAACTGCGATAATTTCATCTGAGGAAGTGTGGACTACTTCCCCCTCAAGTGTTGTGACTCATTCATGCCAAACATGGAATTTAAAAATAATGTAATTAATGAAATTATTTTAACTATATAACATATATATTATACTTTAATTATAATATATCTAAGTCTCATTTAGTTTTAATTTCCCTTAATATGACAAAAAAATGAAAGTAACGTTCATGCGTACGTACGACCTACTATCTCCATGAACGGTACAGTTCATTTCTAATCTCCAAACATTATGGAATATTATTTAATACATATATACTGGATATATATGATATTTAAATTATGAACACCATTCTGGAGATGATGTACTTATAACTAAAGGGACAATTCCCTTCAAACAAGTTCATTGTTTACTCATGTACTGAACATCGACCAAACATATGATATGAACTCACATAATGAACTAATTATTATAACATGATAATATGTGATTTTAATTGAATATTAAACTTTAAATGAAGTTCTTATGAAATTATAAATCTACCAAAGTTTATTATTCAAAAATATAATGAAACGAACTAGACAAGTCGGACATGAGGTAAGGGGATTTATTATCTCACTTTTAATTCCGTGAGATTTCCATTGTTCTCCACTTATTTGTTTCATGTGGTGTATTGTGTACTGAAATTTCATAAATATTATCATAATTATATTTATATTCATGGTATTATGTGATAAATTTGTTTTTTATTATCTTTTGGTCATACGACTCGATTGATTACAACAAGGTAAGTGGTTTTTATCTCACTTTTTATTCCCGTGAGATTCATGATACATTTTCCAATATTTTATTTTGTGTAGGGTATGTACATACCATTATTGTATTATTTGTGTAATATAATTTAATTTATGGGTATTTACATCTTCATTTTATGACTCTTATTTCATGGGGTGTACGTTTCAGAATTTATCCAAATCGGTAAGGGAACCTTTCACCCTCTTCTTTTTAAAGGACTTCTTTTTGTTAGGTCTTTTAATTTACATCTTCTTATGTTGGTATGTGTTCTTATATATCCTTATTGCTGTAAAATTTATGTCCAAGTGATGATATACCCTTTTTATCTCTCATTAACAAATTTTTTGAATTTTAAAGTGACGTCGTTAGGCTATCGAATTTCTGTAAGGGAACATCTTTACCCAATTTCAATTCTTTGGGATAAACCTATACTTCTTGATTATGACATGATATGAATATGTGTGGATAAACTCTGATTGTATTACAATTAATATCCACTTATATTGAGTGTATTTATATTTTTCACACATAATTATATAATTGAATTATCCCTAATCTAAGGATACTGTCTTTGTATGGGACTTCGTCTCAATCTTCTTTCATTGAGGCATATTTTGATTTTTACATGAAATTATTTTACACAATATATAAAACCATTCTGAATTTTAATTTCATTCAAGAGGAATATTTTTAAACGAAGAGTTTTACTAAACATCAAAAGGAATGTTTTTGTCTTACGTATGTGGCGACAACCACTTCTTGGCCGTTGAGACAATTATTTGATTTTTAGTTTCCTCTACAAGCCATAAATTTTTTTAAATGAAAAATAAATACCATGTTTTACTTTTCTTTTATTTTGGTATTGAAAATGGTTCAGATAATGTTTTGATTATATCAATGTGTTGTATTGATATCTTTTGAATGAAATTTGGAAATGTGATGTTTCATTCATGCATGTTTTATGTGATATGATTATGTTATGGTTCATGGGAATTTTTTATGATGTCGGGCAGTTCCGTGATAAAATAAGGGTGGGTGAGCCCGAGATAGCTCATCAATGCCTTGGGTAACGCGAAGGAGTTAAACGATAAGGTTTCTCCGAAAAGATTTAGGGAATATACTGTGATGGGCATTCCAAACGTAACCATAAGGGTTACTCCCTACGTAATAATTTTATGAATGCCTCAAGGTACCTTTATATCTTATGATTTGTATGAGTTATTCATAAATATTAAGATTTCAGGAGGTATGTTAAAGTGCTAATGTTTTATGAGTAATGTATGATTTCATGGATTCTTATGTATACAAGGACTAATGTTTTCTTTCTATATTATTATATCCCTTACTGAGATTTTTATGCTCATCCCAGGTTTTTGAAATGTTTTCCACAAGACATAAAGAAGAATAGGGTCACGGATGGGAGTGTGGAAAGAAATTCTATCTAAAACATGGAACTAGACATGTTTCTTTTTTTAAGAGTTATTTATTTTATGTAAAAATGGAATCTGAGTAGAAGTGTCTACTTTATAATCTTTTGATATGTAATAGTTGTGTCATAATTCTCTAAAACTCTAAACCTAAAAAGATCCCCAATGTGAATTATTCATTTAATTCAGGATTATGTAATGTTTTAAGGACAGGTCCTTATAGTGGGGTCATAACTATGTGGATCCAAGGGAGAAAATGATTGAACAATGTGATGGGGTGAAGATTATGTGGATGGTCTTATTGAGGAGAAGATCATGTGGTGATGCTATTGATAGAACGAGTTGATGATAATTAAACCTCAACATGGAGGTAATGCCTCGATGTGAGGCCATGATAGCCTACAATATGAATGGAAAAACGAGAATAAAAATTTGATCATGAATAATTTTCCATGATAGTTCTCCCACCCGATTTTTCCTATCATTCTGGGACATGTGGGATAGTCTTACAATCCATAGTTGAGCAGACTAGATTCCAAAATAGAGTGAAAATAGTACCTTGCTTGCAGAACAAACAGGGTGTATCAAGTCAGTTATAATTGACGTGCATTGTGAAATGTGTTGGGGTGCATGTGAACCATGATCACATGAATTCCATTTTTCATAGACACTATGTGATGAACATAGAGGCATAAACATTGACTAGGATCTCACTGAAGAGGCTTTTTTCAAAATTATGACGCTGCATTATTTTTGGGAAAAAAATATCCCATTCTGAACATTTTATCGTATATCATAGTAGTGTGTTCCATTGAGCTGATGAAGGTGTTAAAACACGGATAAATGATAATTATTGGGAAAGATATTCCCATAGAAATTAGTTTATGTTATGATTGTGATTTTATGTTATGACTGTACACCTATATTCTAGGAAAATGATTGCTATTTTCAGAGTTAGTTACCCCATATATAACAGAATTGATTGGGAATGGGTCCTTAATTGGGGTAAATTAGCATTGACTAATACATATCCTTTGATGATGAATTTTTCCACATTTTACTTCAAGAAATTTGACAGAGTTTTCTCAATGTTCTGTAGTTATGATGGTAGAGGTTTTTACACCAACTATTGAAATCTATCCTTGGTCAATGTTCAATACTTATATGGGTTTCAAAAATAGTGGTATGGTATCAGTGTAAGAAAAGTAGTGGTACTCCCTCAACCTTCACATATGAATCATTTATGAGAAGGTCATGATTTATGGTTTCTAATTTCAATGAGGAATATATATAGGTTGATCAGATTAGATGCTTCAAGACTAGTATCTCATATAGGAAATTTATGTTACTATTGAAATACCACATATTGTTAGGCTATTTACATCATATATTGTAGTATTTGTTGTTTCTCTAATAATCCTTAGTTTCTCATGAGTTATATACATCAAATATTAGAACTAAGAGGACTGGAGATTCACATCATCCACGAGTCTTCTTTTGGTAGATCATATTTGGATTATTCTTCACCATATTCTTAGATATATTCTTATACTAAATTTTTAGCTAAATTGTTTATTTCCATTCTATTGTGGTCATGGGGAATCTAATAGATCTTGTTTATAGTTACCCATGAAAAACAGTTGTTCCCAAACATGTTGTGTTTGTGAAAAAGGCATGATGTATGGATATAGTCTTAGGGAATACAGATCTAGAGAGGCTTGTGAAAAAACTGAATCATAGTGATTTTTATTGATTCATGATGCAATATGGTGGTTCTTGGTGAAGATGGTGGCCAACATGATTTGAAATTGTTCTATAATTACACAATGTGAGGGGGGTCATTCCAGAGTCTTGGGTTTTTCAGATTTAGAGGATTTTCAAATGTAATATTACATTGGTATTTATCTGTGACACTACTCTATTATATAATGTCTCAGGATATTATCTTATACTATTTATTTGTTCATAAAGATATACTAAAAATGTTTCAGGTTATTTTATGCATTGGAGATATTCATCTATTGTGGTATGATATAGGTTAAGGCTAGCAATATTTTGTGATATGAGTACTCAATTATAGACTATAGCCCATGTCCAATTAGAGAAAGTGTTTATAGTGACCCTAACATTTAATACATTAACATTTAATAACATTATGTTGAATACATAATAAATTATACAAATAGATTCCCAAAGACTGTACAACTCAAATACCTTTGGAAACATGAAAACATAAACACTAATACATAAGTGAGCTACATTATCTTTCAGTAGGATCTTATCGACTAGAACCGTTCTTAGACATATTAAACACAATACATATCATCATAACCTAGAAATGAACCATAAAAATATGTGAGATGAAATTATTAGTAAGGGTAAAAAAATGGATATGTTATTCATTAATCATGAGCATAAGAGAAAGAAAACATTACCATGAAAATAAGATATCATACCCTGCATATGAATGATCATATTCATGAATCCTGGCCTAATGCTTGGCAGTTCATAAGACATGAATCATAAGGAAATATAGAACATAGGCTATGAAGTCATAACATTGGAATAAAAATGGTATTGTGGAAGACACATAAGCATATAGAATTATTTCCAAAGTTGAAAAGGAATTTCATCCAGGACCATATTTTTTATGAAATCCTTTACTGAACTGAGTTCACATCCCATTCTAGCCCTGTATTTTTGAACCGAGTTCACCCCTCATTCCATCCATATATTACTAAACCGATTTCATTTCCTGTTCCAAACCTATAATACTAAATTGAGTTAATTTATAATTCTATAAATGTATATTTCATGAGATATAAATCATTTCCCAATGAATTTTATGGAAATTTAGGTCCCAACCACCTCGTAATGCATTCATACATCCATGTTCTATATGATAATAAAAAATCACATCATAACCCATGTAAACAAATGGGTATTATAAACATGTTATCAAATTTTTACCTATTATATGAGATAGGTTTCATTATAATTTCATCATTAATACAAACGATGAAAATTAGTAGGATTCAAAATCACATAACCTATTCAAGAGAAACGTGTTTCATAAACATCAAGCCCTCAAAAAAAATTTATTTCATAGAAAGAATAATAATAGAATCATTGATTATTTTAATAATAACTAATTATTGACACCAATTATTTTCATCTTGTGTTGGAAATAAATTTGAAAGATCTTTTAAAAATACATTTCTCGAGGAAAATATCCTTCCTACCGTCAATATAGTTTTTAAAACCTTAAACATTATGGAAAAAAGATTTCATTGAAAATATATTTAGAAACAAAAAAATGAATTGAAAACTATAAAAAGTTTCTAAAATAACATTTCCTTGAAAATTGGCTTCAATAAACAATTTAATATATTGTTGAAAACATTTCTAAAAAATTGGTTTTGAATATAATAGATTTCTTACTAGAGAATGACGTAGTCATATTTCATTTATAAAAGTTTATCTCAGGTTCCAAAGAGTTAGAGAAATGTTACTCATTCGTGGAAATATCTTGAATAAAAAGAGTAGAAGGAAACTCAAGAGTGTTCATGAGAGATGGATCATAATATTTCATCATAGGATGTATATACATAAACAATCTCGAAAAGGTGAGGAGATTGATTCAATTAACTATTATAACTTGGTAACATGGGATTATATTGTCCATGTAATAAAAGTAAATTATAGGAAGCATAAAATAAAATTATAGGAATTAAATTCATGATATAACATGTAAAATTGATGTATGAAAACCTTTAAAAAAATTTATGTGCATAAGAAAACTTGAGTCTCTAATAATGGATGTTGAGACAAAACTATTTTACCAGTTGGGTATCATTGGAAATATAGAACCCATGAAATTAATATAATCAAATGGATATATTAATAAAAATAAATTTAATTATAATATACATAGAATAAAATCATGGTCATTATATATACCACACAATAGAAATATTAGTGAACATATCATGAATCTAACAGAAATAAAAAGTGAGTTGAAATCCCATTACATTATGTCTTAACTCTTGTCGCACTCGTTAAAAATTATATAATAAATATAAATTTATTGTTATTCTTTTAAATAAAAATATTATTACATCTAATATCATATATTATCTTATTTCAATATTTTATTACCCTCTTGTTAACCATCCTATGTTAAGCTACCACTTTAGATAATATTCCATTTGTTCATTGAATGTGTCTTAATTTGTTATATATTTGGTATGTAAACAATTTTTCATGATTTGAAAAATTTAAACCCTCATATAAATATAATTTATTAACGTTATTTTTTTATAATAGTCTATAATATATACATGTATGAAGAGTAATACCCCATTAATAGAGATGAGATGCCATACGTACGCATGAATGCTATTTATTTTTAATTGTCATATTGAAAAAATTAAATTAAAAGAAATATATGTGTATATATATAATTATTAATTCAGATTTAGGATATAATTTATGTATTATATGTTAAGTAAAACCATACTTAATACAACACATGTTGTGTATGAAATAATTATATCCCTTTGAGGGGGCGGTAGTCCATACTTTCTCAAACGAAGTTATCATATTAACCTCAAATGAAATGTGAAAATTTTTGTCTTGTAAATGGAATATAGAAGATTAATTAAATAATATATATTATATATATTATACATAGTAATAAAATCCATCATAATTTTTTCCATGAGAGGAGGTAAGGAAAAATGGACAATCATTATTTAGTGAGGAGGTAGTTCACTAAATTAATAAACAATATGTTTGTTATCAATTAGATGGAGGTGCGTTTAAGTGTTGTTTGTAGCCATAGAAAAATAATAATTATTAGATTATTTATTATACTATTATTTTTATAAAATGATCAAAAAAATAACGTTGAGGGGGAGGAAAAATATATAAAATAATGGACTTGAGGGAAGATGTTACCACTTAATCGGGTAACCCATTTTGCTTTGTGCCAAAAGGCTTTGTTGGATTAACTTTTTCCCAGAGGATGAATTATAGGAGGAAGGGAAAATTTTTCAAAATTTATTTTGGTAGTTATTGGCCTAAATTAATTGGATTGATAGGTGTGACGAAGAGGGTGAGGTGGTGAATTTTTTTATGTAAGGAAAAGGGCTGACTTGATTTTTTTTAATGATAGGTATACACAATTTGTTACATAAAAAAGTAATAAGTAACAAAATAAATCAATAATATAAGGTTTATGGAAGAATAATGGACATATAATGGTAGTTTAACAAGTCTACAGGTCGTTTTGGGACTTAAGGTTATTGTTTAGTCCCCTATTAAGCTTAAATGTACCTTAATCTATGCACATATATTTAATCACTTTATCTATTTTTTTTGTCAAAATTCTATTTTTAACTAATTAAAAATTATAAATGTGATTATTACCAATATAGAATCCATTTTCTGATATTCTAAATATATAATTGACAATATATTATTTAATATTAATCCTATAGTCTCGTCGATAATGCAGGTTTTTAATACAATAATGTCCAAAAAATTTCTATGTTTTGATTATCAAATTTCGTTGTTAAATTTTTTAAATTAAAAAATTTATACTTATTTATTAAATTATCATTTTAATTAATAAATAAATTTAATTTTATATATAATTTAACCCAATTAAAAATTTTATGAAAAGAAGTTCTGAATTGAAATCTGGTATTTTTCATTATTTATCTAAAAGTGAAGTCTCTCAAAAAAATCCCAAAAATCTACCCTAAGATAATTTTGACATAAATAATTGAGAAATAAAATTTATATCATCATATCAAAGTTTTAAATTTTTTCAAAATTAATTTTATTATTAAAATTAGTTCATTCGAGAAAATTGTATTTTTATTCGTATATGGACATTATAAAAAATCTTCTCATTTAATATCAATTTAAAAAATTCTTTGAAAATTAGGTATTAAAATTCATATTAATAATATTAGAAAATAGGTAATAATTATTGTATTTTAATAATAAGAATAATTAATATATGGTTCATAGAAAAATTTGTGTTATGTGCATCATAGGCCAAATCAGTGTTGCGTGTAACATACACAGAGTTGATGATCCATCTAACCTAGGAAACATCAGTGTTTCATGTAAGATATGTGATGTTGATAGCCCATGTAACCTAAGAAATGTCTATATAGTTTTAAAAGAATGTTTAACTTAGTTATCATTAAGAAATAAATAAAAATTTCATTTAATCAAAAAATAGGGCATAAAAACTCGCGGTGTTATAGGGTTGAGGTGACACCCTTGGCTACTTCCATCCTAAGAGGTCCCCCAATGGGTGTGTCATTCTTGGTAAAACTATTATAATGTGGGTTAAAGTGATCATTAAAATTTATAAATTTATTGAGAGAACCCAAACGAGATGTTTTGGAATTGCAGATATACAAATAATGAAACCATGGGTGGATCTTATAAATATTTTCCAATTTTCATTATATATTTATTCATGGTGTATAAATATATTATTTATAGATATTTTTACCTTTTTTAAAATTATGTCTATTTCCTTGGACTTATTAAATTCTTTTCCATTTTCCATTATATATTTAAACTCTCATTTATTTCTTAATATATATTGTCATGCTATTATTTCATAAAAATCGTTAATTTCCTAAACCTGAAAATAATTCTTGGTAATCATCTAGATCCCTTTAATAATTTTTTAATAGTATATTTTATTCAATTTTTAATTAATTTATATGTTTGCATCAGGTTATTTCTTCTTAGCTTGTAATTATTTTTCCTCGATAAAAGAAAACATTAGAAATAAAACACATATATTTTTTTTATTTTTTATTCCCCCATAATAAAGTTTTCTCTAATCTGAAATAGAATGGTAGTTTTATTGTGATTACAATTTATAAATTTAAATTTTTATGTATGAATATTATATTGATTCATATTCATTTTAGTCATGATTAATTGCATTTTACATGAAATTTGTTTTCTATCTGTTTAAATTGAAATTCTTCTCATTGGGATTATCCAGACTCAGGGTACCATTGATTTATCCAAAAAATAAGCTTTATATAGTCAGGATCATGGATTTTATAAATATAACTGAACCCAAAAATGTTCTTTTCATATACTAGCAGTAGTTGATGGTTTTTATTTTCTTTTTTTGATTTATCTATGGAGTTGTCTCATTTCTTATGTTTCTTTCCATAATATTCATGCCAAATTAACCCCGTAAATATATTTGATTGTTATAAATAAATTTATTTGATCATTATCCATTTTTTACATTATTTTATTTCTAACTTGAAAAATTAAATTCCTATTATTCCATTCATATGTATTCATTTCACTAAGTATAAAACCTAATATAATAAGAAGGAACATATTACAAAATTCATTTTTATTTGGATTTATTTGAAAAATTATTTTTATACATATAAACTCATGGAGATGTTCATATTTGGTAGGAGAAACACTATTGGATTATAATTCTAATTATTTTTTTAATATTTATTCATAAATAAATTTTTCATATGGCATTTCCAATGATTTTATTTTTCACCGCCTCTCATTTCCTTATGTTTTATAGACAACTGATATATTTCTTTCGGGACCAATATATATGGAACTGAATTATTTTTGGTCACCTAAATAGTATTTATATTTGTTTTCTCTATTAGTGGGGATCCAAAATATAAGTATAGTGTTCATAGTATAGTGTTGATGTGCTAGATCTCACCCTAGTTTGATGATTTGGTTTACACCGACTATCAATTAATGTTTCTGGTCAACACATGAATTTGTAGTAATGTATAAAGAATGAGGTAGAAGTACTTACTCATAACCATCACTAATATTTTATTAAATTGGTAGATTAAAATGAATATCTAGTGTCGTTGTATCCAATATTTCATTTTTAAAGGACTCTAAACTAACATTGGTGTATTTAATGATGACATTTTACAAGCTAAAGGATGGTCCTTTGTGGTGGTCAAGATTTTTCTCCTCAAATTCACAATACATTTACATAATGTCACAATTTTTATGGTATGTGGTAACGCTATCAAGAAATTATAACTTGATTCTTGAAGTACAATGATATAGAATAACTCCATTTATGCATTATTATGTGTTGATTTAGACCTATGTATTAATCTCCCAAATTATATATGGTCTGATGATGAGGATAGAAATGATGTTAATGATGTTTTCTCCAAATTGGTTGAATATTGATCAATGAATAAGACCATGGCCTTATGAAAACTGTGGTATATAAATGATTAGTGCCTCATTGTTTAAGAGTTTTAATGTGAATGGCCTTATTCCCATCTGACAATGAATGGAGCTCCTCTAAAGGCTTCCACCGATCATGTGGTTGTCTCAAAATTGTATGGTGAAGGATATGATGATAATATGGATAAAACAACCTCAATAGCAGGGGTGTGAACATTTGCAATAATTATATTAGTATGGAGGAGGATTTTTTCCTATGTATGTTAGATGGTGCTGTGGTGAATTCACTAACCTACACAGAACTGGTGAGATCATGATTCTTACATGGGATATATGATTCCACTAGTATTAATCATTATCCATTATAGAAGATACAATAGACTATTAAAGTCATAATTGGAAATAATGAATCTATTTAAATGATACACCTTATCTCAAACCATTTGGATAGTGCGTCTATCGATATTTCACTAGAGAAGTAATCAGTTGGTGCTAATGATAATGATTCATAAGAGATATCTTCAAGAATTAAGTATAACCATAAGGGATCATAGAAGATTAACAATGACATGTATATTTATAAACATTTTAACAAATTTATTCATTATAATATAGGCCATGAAAATATGGAGTGAAAGGTAAAAAGATATAGGAAAAATAAATATATTTGGGTTTTCGACCTTGTGATAGACCACGACCATGCAAAGATTCATGTAGTAGAATGTGCTAATACCACTATAACAGATTTAGCATTATCCATTGATACCCATTATCTGATTTTATAAAATAACTAATGATGTGGGTAATTTTTTCAGTTAAAAAAATAACAGATAGATGGTTATTTATTCAGCAACTTTATTAGCAATAGTAAAGGATACTTTTATTAGAGATTTTCTTTGCACTAATAAAACTATGACATTTATTATCACTAAAATGATTGATTTTTTCACTAATGAAATGTATATTCCATAATTAAAAGTTATACATTTTTAACAACAATATATTAATAAATAAATATGAAATATTTATATAAATATAATATATATTATAAAATATTATTTATATAATACGAAATATGTAATCACACTTAATAAATAAGATATTTTGTGGAAAATTTCCTATAAAATAAATAAAAATTATATTAATTAAATAATTTCTAATTTTTATTAATTAATTTTCATTTAATAAAAATTTAATGATATAAAGATTCTATATATTAACAAATGATTTGAAATATGTTGATTACATGACTTCAACATCAAGCAACCATAAATTTGGATCTAGGTGATCGTTTGAGCTAGTACATATCAAATCAAATCTTTCAAACGTATCTACACCCCGATGATTGGGGTAACCTTTGTTATCATTTTTTTTGGGTCAAAAAAGACTTTTAAGGCATCTGAAACTGTGTTTTTTGTTTGGGTAACCCATTTTTTAACATTTGATGAAATTTCATTCTTGTTTCAGGGAGTCATATTTTCTTTTTTTGTGGGGACTCAATTATTTAAAAGGATTATAATGATATGGGTATTATGACATTAAAATTTAATAATCTTATATTGTATAATTATTTATAATTATATATACACACATATACACATATTTTTGTATATTTATGCATAAATCATTAATTTTGTAAATAAATGTGTATACATATATACATATAAATATATTTATAAATATATAAACCATATAAAAGTAAAAAAAATATAAATTCAAAATAAAAATATATGAACATTTATTTTCTTATACAATGTATATAGTATGTTTATATATATATACATATATTTGTCGGTGTGTTGGTATTAAATAACAGATATATATATATTTATATATGTATCTATATATTCAAATATATGAATATATATATTAATATATTATATACATAAATAAATATAAATATGTATAAATATATTTTTGGACACAAACATATATATAAGTATGACTATTTGTATGTATTTATAAATACACACACATAAATAACATATTTTATAAATGTATTTGAATATATATATATATATATATGCATAAAAATGAAATGATAATTTTATACCTAAATATATATATATATATATATATATGAAAATGTATACTAAAAATATATAGAAGAGTTTTGAAGGCGTAGATATGTGAGGGTAAGGGCTTATGTTTGAAAATATGTGTAGGAACAGGTGTGGAGGGCTTGGAATCCAGTTCTCTAATGTTGATAAAAGGTTGCGGGCCCCTACTATCACTGATAAAACCCTCATGTAGCATTTTATAAAATGTTTGGGGAGGGTAATCGATAATTTATAAAGGGGGTATTTCCCCCTTTATATTCTTAAGATTAAATTTTGGATTTTTTTTATTACTTTTATTGTGGATTTATTTATCACCGATAACAGGGGTCTATAATTAGTGCATGAAAAGTAACAATAAATATAAAATTTTATCTACACTTTTTTCGTAACAATGAAATATTTTTTTTGATCTTTTTTAGAACTAATAATAGGGGCCATCATCTGGGATATTGTTGTCACTGATAAAAGATACCACTTTTATGGCCACATAGATAAACAATTATTTTTTTATCACTCATAAAGAGTGATTTATATTGATTTTATAAACATTATCTATAGTAGTACAGTAATAGTATATGTTTATTATCCAAATTAGTAGATTAAATCAATGAAGAAGATAGTTATTGTGATTAAGGGAACAATAATTTCGAAATAAAACGAGAGGAATTAATCATTGACTTAAGGTACTACTAAGAAACTATTGGGAGGATCTTTATAGGGTGAAAATATAATTCAAACATTCTTAATACCATGATGACAAGGTTAGTAGGGGATTCAGAGGTCTTTAAGAAGATTAATCATGAAATCAATAAACATGAGTATGGGAATGCCCCCAAATCAGAATTAGGGTCATATGGAACCATGTGGGGCCATAGACATAAAAAATAGTTACACCGTGCTTGAGGATAATCAGGGTAAATTACTTTTGGGGGGACTTAAAGAAGAATGAATGGAAATAGGATTCCAAAATATATTCTAATTTGAGGGGATGTTGGAAGGAAATATAAAGAAGATATAGAACCAGCACCAAAAATGGTTTTGATTCTATAATCCAAGGTGGATATGGATGATGAGTATTTTCCCATAAATGAAAATTAAGAATTTATTGATATTATTTATTACAAGGAGATTCATGTTGATAGAAATGGAATAAAATGTCATGGATCAATATTGAGTAAAAAAATATTATTTTAATGAACTGATGTTTATCTTACAATAATATATTATGATTAGGGATAAGATCAAATCACTCCACGGGGACTGAATTTAAGATGAACTGGAGTGGAAGCAATAGATTATTGAATGATGACTACAATGTGAGAATGAATCCAATGTTTTATGTTTTTCTATACTATTCAACTTTTGGAATTTTTTTGTAAATTTATTTCTATTGGTTAATGCCTTTATGGGCATCCACTTATCCTATAATGTGATCACACTAAAAATGGAGAAATATATGTTTTTAGGATTACTAAAAAATATGCCTAATAATGGAATTTATATCATTTTTTTTGATTTTCTAGAGATAAATATTTTATAACCCCTTCCCCCCTCCATTACTACCCCTCCTAGGACAGTAGTGATGATATGGATGAAACATGAAGCCCACCTCTAATAGGCCATGGGGTGGAGACATGCATCGATTTTATCCATACAATATGAAATAAATTACTATAGTGTAAACAAATACGAGGGAAAACATCACCAATAAACTCCATTTAATATAAATGAAATAATTACAATACCCAAATCCCAAAATGTTACTACATGGATCAAAATACAAAACAATATCATGAAAAAAAGTAACAACCTCGAAAAATAAACTCTTACTCCCATGATCCACATTAGCTTCTTAAATAATAACATTCTCATGATATTTTTAACTACTAAAAAATAGCTCAATAATCAATATATAGGGGTGATAAATTTTGAGAAATTAGAGTACAATATTTCTGAAAAAACAATATCCATGGGGAATCAATGTTCTTAGAGAGATAAGTTTTGAAATAGAAAGAAATATAATGTTGTTAAATTTTAATAAGGCCAACCAAACATATCCAATTACAACCTATCCACCAATTTCATTAAAATCACCTTCAATTACCTTGTCAAAAGTATTCAAGCATCATAAAATACATCCACAATTAAACTATTTTTACATATGATAGATATAACACACTTCGAATAAAAAAATATCAATTGTTTGCAATATTCTCTATAACCATCACATTTCCATCATAATATATCCATCATTGTATTGGTTAAAATAACGACAATATATAATTAAAATATGGAACCCTAAAAAATCATTTCTATAATCCTACCTATCAAAAAAGGATCTTCTATATCAAATTGATATTTATCCCTTTGGATTCCCCTCAAAAATATTTTAGGATGTCACTGATTAACACTGACCATTATAATCACACCATTATCATGCACCCCATGTGGTCATAAAAAACATCCTCATTGATGAACAATTGACACATAATTTCACTAAAATCATCACCATGGGATCATAGATACCATAATCAAAAATAATATATACTGAATTCCAAACATCACATAACATCATAAGTAACTCCAAAAAATTAAAATAATCATACCACATAGAAAAATATTACATATCCATGAAGTAATGAATGGTTGTACAATCATATAAATTCATAAAAAACATCCAAATTATAAATATTTCAAGTATTCAATAGATATAATAATTACAAAATTTTAATCACTATGAGTTTCCTTTACATGACCACAAATTAAATTTTTAATTTAGTATAATTTATCCCTTAACATTATTTACCCTCTAAAATTTACTTGTTACCAACCATGACACATCATTAAATTCAAATTTAACCACTAATCTCCACCCCTTATTTATTTTCATCATTTCATTTACATTAAAATATCATAATTTGGTATAGTGTAATAATATTTTAATTTTATCTATATAACCAAAAATTATTATTTACCAACATAATAATCTATATCCTGATTAAAAATTCATTTATTTATACAAAGTTATTAAAAAATTATTCCTATCAAATATTAGATTAATTTAGGTATCAAAGAAGATAATTTAATTTGAAATATTTATCACAAAAAGATATCTTAGGTAAAAAGATACTCATTATTCTAAACCTATAGCCTCATTATGTATAAGGACCAAACTAACATTTATGATAGTCTTATACAAGTGCTACCCTTGAACAGTTCCATTTCTACCACCTAGTTACCTAAAGAAGAAACCCACTCACCTCACTTACTTCTATCAATCCCCATCTATTATATAAGAAATACATAACCATGTCTAAATCATACATTCTTAAAGAATATCTCTAACTATATGTTTTTAACCCATACTCATATATATAAGCATAGACATATGGAGGGGTAAAATCCCAAATCAAATTTTAAAAAATCCTACTTTGTATAACTTATTAATTTTACTTCTAAAATTATTTTTGTTTAATCCCTATTTATATTACATTCCACAACTAAAATAAAATTTTCAACTCATATACAAACTGTACAAATAAATATAAGAGGAAAAATCATTACAACAACATTTTGATCAATGTTTTATATTACCTCACCATTATTCATTCATCAAAATAATTCACAATGAATCAATTTAATTCTAGGTTTCATACTCAGTCCTTCCCATCATTTCACTTATAATACATCCAAAAATTATCAGGATAATAAAAAAATTAACAAAAAAATTATTATATATAATCTATTAAAATTAAATATAGCTATCCAAACATATTACCATTAGATATCCATGTTTATAAACCATTTCACATCTCATACAACAAAATTTCATAACAATACATATAATAATAAGTTAATTGATTCAAATCAGAACAAAAATTAAAAACAATAGAGGAGGGGGAATCATATCAAAGGATGGAATATTTCACCTCAAACAATATAATGAAAGGACACACAAATCCACTTACTCTAGAGAGAATCCCACAATATCGAACATTCGAGAATTATTAGAGAATAATTTGATAACATACAAGTACCCCTCCCTTCATATTGTATCTATACAACACAAAACACTTTGAGAGAGTTAATATATGGAATGCATAAGTTAGAGGGACACTTTCCCCTAAACAATAAAATTATAAAATCAGGCGTGATAGAATGAGTTATAATTATCATCTTTGATATTAATTTTGTTAAGGTTGTGTTAGTAATGTCAAAAGGATTAGATGAAATTGGTTCGTGGGATTTAATGGGTGGGTTATAAATAAGAAGAATTTCTTAACAATAACCATTCAAGATAACATGCTAAAAACTGAGGTGGAATGAGGAGATTTTTTATTATTCAGTTTTAGGGTTCATAAAAAAGGGATTTTAGGATCCAAGGTGAGTATTTGGTGAATAAACCACATTTCATTAATGAAATTATTGTACGATTAATGTAAAAATTATAAATCCCCATCCTCAATAATGTTGATCAATTCCAATCTAATACAACTAAGTCGAGGACTTATACATCAAAAAGGGGTTCCACTACCATATAATATCATATTCATCATATAAATAATTATAAAACCCCAAAACTCATGGAACACACATAATATGAGATAATTTATCTTTTAATATATATTTCTGATATGTATTTATTAGGATTATTCTTGAGGAGTTTTTATGGTTTTGAAAAATAATGGTGGGATAGATAGAGGTTCTTGTTATGAGAATATTTAGGGGGACCATTTGGATTTCCCATGTAACCATACAAGGAGGATATCGGTTTAATAGGTAGGCACATGATTAATGATTAATTTCTCAAAAACATGTATTAAAAAATGTGAAATTTACTTTTCTATTTAGTGGACATTCAAATAGTGTGTTTTCCAAATTTGGTTCCCTATAATTGTGATGTCATTATTTAAATTAAAAATTTGAATATAGCTCTGGTATTTACTTGAAAACCTTGATTTGTTATTCCTTGTAAAATGTTCTTGACCCCCATCTTTCTATCCGGTGTTTGTGGAAAATTTATTTTTTTCATAGCATAGTTACAATGGATCAACCATTTTATGTTATAAGAGATTAATTTGAAAGACTGATCATATCATTATTCTTATTTCTAATATAGACAATCGGATTTCTCTTTAAACATATCCTTAGAGTGGGGTTACTACACTTGAATTTATATACACTTTCACTTTTCCAAAAATTATTTTTGGGATTTTTTGAAGGAATGAGAGTGTATTATGGATCATTGATATCATGAATAGATTAAATATTTTGAATAAGATCCATGTTATGGAAGGTTGATTAATTATCCCTCTCTAATCCATGTGGAACATGAATTATTATATTTCTAAATGTGTTTTACACTTTTTAGGGAAAATCCATTATGATTTATTGATAGATATTCATATTTTTTATGAATAAGAAAACATAATATATTGAATGATTCACAGGAAAACCCATTATGTTTCTTCATTTAAATTATTTATCTTGAATTAATGTACGTAAGGTTATTGAAAAAATGAATAAAATAACATTCTTATTTTAAAAGGATTTTTATCATGAGAACTTCACATATAGGAAATGGTGTGTGTTAATTTTCAATGGAAAGGGAATCACTAATCTGGTATTGGTAACTATTTCCACTTGGGTCTTATAGAGGATTATCACCAATGACTGGTTTTGTGGATGGGTATGTCACTGGTCAAGAGTATTGAGACTTTTTGGTATTCATGTGTGTATACATGTTTGATGAAGTTGAATGTATATTTCATGTCGAATAAGTAGAATTGATTTTTTATCTACATATAATATAATATAAACTTTTAATAAATTATTTTTTTCAAAATATTTGTTAAATTATTATTTTGAATATACAAAATTTTGATATTCCCAATCCTGGTCCTTTATGAAACTCTCATAATAAATATTTTATTAAGTCCAATTATTTTATATAAATTATGATAACGAGTATGGTAATTAGTGGTATGCATGAGAAACATTTTGTTGATTACCCACTGATTCTATATACTCACTCTCTGAATATGTATTTTTTTTTGGAATGTTGACATTGTTATTCATGGGCCAAGAAAAGGAAAATTTTCATACTTATCTACAAGAGGATCATGATTTTATATTCCTAGTATGGTGGCTAGAGATTGAATTAGTTATTGTGGAGTGGTTGGAGTTATTCCACATTAAATTTTCATACATTATGACTTCTTTAGTTATTTTGTTTGGTGTATTGTTCACCTTTTTCATATTAATTTGATATATTTAATTATAGGATATTGAGTCATTTTTTTTACATTTCATTCATCATACGACATTTCATGGATTTATATTATTATTTTGTATAATGGATTTATATTTTTAAATGGAAAATCATTCCCTAATAATTTTGTATTATTTTTTGATTTATATCATTGCTTTAGTGTCCAAGGAATTAAACCTATGGAAAGTGATGCATTACCTCATTGTAAGCCAATGGTTAGGGTTGAGATGTTAATATTCTATCACATCAGTATGGTTCATCTATCAATATGGTATTTCTAAAGATTTTATGTTTACAAATTGAAATGTTTTTCATAAAAATACATAGAAAACCTCTTTATATTGAACAACATGTTATCAAGAGGTATGTGTATGAAAATAATTTTTAACAACTTCTTGGAGTGTATTATTCTCATAGTTTTGGGTTTAGCTAATGATATTTCTATAACATGAATACATTAGAATTTATACTTTGTATAACGAATCAATATGGGAAATCCATCCATTAAATTCCCATGTTAGACCACCATATACCATTGGTTTATCTTTGATCTTCTCATGTTGATGAAATGTGTCAAATGTATCCTAAAAATATGTTAGGTATGGTTTTATCCTCATAGAACCAAATAAAAGCATCAAAGTAGATTATAATAGTAAAAATGAAATGATACAAAACGAGATACATATGATATAAATAAACATTCAATCATTCTTAAAGAACTAAAATAGTAACTAAATCAAAATAAAGACTGAATAATCCGATAAAAATAGTGATCCCACTAGTTACATGAAACAGAATGTCTAATCACTAACTTGGTGTGACAATCTGGTCAATACAATCATCCATAGAACACCCACTGTGAAAGGGAGAAGGAACCATATCCCTCCCGAAATCCAAAACATGGAGGAACCATTACATGAAATGACTACTACATACACACTATATTAAGTATATAGGGTGTCAGATAAATCTAGTAGGATAACACCATGATTCATATTAATTCCTTTTTATAAATGAATCCAATATAAATAATTTGGAAATAATAGGAAAAATAGGTATTCATTTTACTTTATATGGAATTGGGATAAAAAGTGAATGGGATGTAATTTTCTCAAAGAAATATATTCCTAAAACATTCAAAGATATGGTTTAACCAAAATCCATACCAAATCAATTGGGAATCCATTTATCTAAAAAAATACAACACTCTTGAAAAATAACATGACATAGGATTTAAAACCATTCAATATAATGGTAACAATAATGAAAAATTCAAAAACCATTTCAACCAATTTACATTAAAAGGCCTTACACAACCAATATAAAGTATAATAAGTGAACAACAACAAAAATTAAAAACCCCATCCATAATGGGTTATAAATAAATCCGTAAAATAGATGGAATAAAACTAGTGAGAAAATGACTAAACTACAGGGGGATCAAATATAAAACATGTCGATCAAAGTAATAAACATCACACATGGAAATATATATATGAAATAGTATATCATAGATATATAGAATGAGGAATCACCATGAGGAATAATGGGAAAACATAAGACATGTATAGGTTGAACTAGTTTCAGTAGGTTAAGGTTCACACATTGGAAAAATAAATCACTATAAGTATCCTCCTCAATAATGAAACCTCATGTTAAGAATACATAAATTTAAGGGGGGCGAGATAATATTGAACTGCAACTATATTATTAATTCCCCAATACTTCCAAATTAGAAATCTCAATATCCCTATTGAATGAGAACGAAGGTGGTTCTTGAACAATAATATCATCACATGAATATAAAAATATCATAGGGCTTACACCCTAATCAAATCCTTCCCACCTCGAACATAAATATTAAAATGTCCCCTAACACATTTTCAACACATTAATAACATAAAAATATATATCATGTGGATAAGATTATAAATAAAAAAAATCCAAGGAAGATCAATAGGTGAAAAATCAACATCACATCAATATTTCCAACTGAGACTTCACTTAATAAAATACATTATGAAATACCTCTTTGAAATAATATTCAATTCAAATAAAATTTCAAATAATCATATGCACTTCCGATCGCATAACTATAAATCAAGGGAAACTCAATTTTTACTTTATATAACTAAACCACCACTTTGAAACAAAGATAACCTTTATACTTCGAAATGGAATCCACTTTGAAAACCCCATATCGCTTAATTCCCAATATACTTGTTCATAACACAAGGAAAAATCTCTTAAGAATTTTATCAATCATAAAGAATGAATAAACACGGGAAATTCCTTTTTTCGAAGAAATTCACTAAACATTTCAAAAATAATCGACCAAATAAGAATTGAATCCCATTTTGAACAAAACTATATATAATATTCAACATTAATTTAATTAAAAAAATCATTATAAGAATTAATCAATCATGGAACTCTTAAATAAATAGAAATGAACTGGATACACAAACCTCATGTGGTGCGATCATATTGCCCACAATAAGAACCACTATAAGTAGACTCATTCTATTAATAAAAACCATTACAATCAAAAATAAAAAGTTTAGAAAACCCTATACATGAAAATATAAAAAACATCACCATTAAAGTTTTATGAAAATTGGAAAATGTGATAAAAAGGAATAAGTGGAGTGATGCCCTAACCATATGAATCAATTGCAAAATCACAATGATACCCCCACTAAATCAACATTTAGGATCTTTAGATGTTCCAAAATAGGTTGAGAGATGTGTCCAAGGAATATAGTGTTAAAGGGTATTACAAGGGGACAAACCCAAATTAAAAAGGCAAATTGATGAAAATAACCCTCTTCGAGGTGATTGTACAGTTAAACAAGCTTTGTGAAAATTATATAGATCTCCATTATTAATATATTTATATACATTACACTTAGGCTATATAAATAGTTTATCCTTGTTCCAACCAATAAACCAAGATAAATCCCCTGGAAGAGGGTACATGGTTAAACTAACTATGCACCATTACCATGAAACCTACACAAAGTCCCAAACAGTAACCACTTTCAGCCCAAAATAAATCTAAACCTAGCGGATAAACCATATATTATTACAATTAAAAATTAGTGAACATTGTGGTGTTAAAATCACTCCACCCTCCCACATTATTCTCCTATAATCACCAGAGTCAAGATGAAAGTAAAAATAGAACAAATCATAACACCAATTCCAAAAAGAGACATGAGTAGGATGTCAGACCACTAGAGAGTTCCGAAAGAAGCAACACTCAAGAAATAACAATTCATCAAAAATAAACCACCAAATCCAAAAAGCCGAAAAAATTCTCCCATTAAAACACAACCTTGATTACTAGTACAAGACTTAAAGGGTAATGGTGTGTATGCATGGGTCTCCACAACATTTTAAAATCATATATGTGGATTTACAAATAAATTACATAAGTAAAACCTCCACCATGTGGATATATCTCCAAAAGCATCTAGAGAAAAAATAAAAACGAACTCTCATATCTATAAAGTAAAACCAACCTCAAAAAACTAAACTCACACATAGTCATGTCATAAAAAGGTTCACATTCAGCTGTATATAAGAAAAAATTCATGGAATGGAACATCAAGAGATATCATGAGCCCCTGACCTACGTCTCCATAATATAAGGGAAAATGAGGACCTCATAATAAGACACTATCCCATAAAGAATACCAAAAAACTAGCTCCGTAATGTTATAAAATGACCAAGAACAACATCCTTACCAATTACCCAGGTGACAAACCAAAAGTAAATTACACCAACATCAATAAGAAATTATCTATAAAATTGGACGTGATATAAGAAAAAACAAGATACTTCAAAAAAATATAACTGAACAAAAATTCATACATTAAAGTTCAAAACATATGGCATCACAATGGAAAAAATATAAACAAGAAATCCATAATAATTCAAAATATATAATACAGACATTAATTTAACAAAAAACTCAAAATTGGTTAAAATAAAAAACAACTTGAAAATCACATTCTACAGGCTTATCCACTATTTAAAAATTCAAAAATTGGTCATTTTCACACAATGTTATCATTTAACTAACCAAAATTCATTTTTTATCTTTAAAAATTTCCCCAAAAAACATGTGAAATAAATACTCCTATCTTTTCTAATAAACTTTTTAAATCATTTTCGAAATCCAATTTAATGGGGAATTAATGAAAAAACTCACCAACTCCACATTGGAGAACAACAAATGTAAATTTTTTAAAAATTGTTGATTTTCCACTTCAAATGTTTTTTGAAATTATACTAATAATATAATTTTTAATATATGTACTCCAAATTACTTTCCACAATCTAAAATAATGGAATTTTCATAAACAAGTAAATTTTTCTTTTAAAATCCCTAATGGTCTTATTGTACCCCTTAAAAATATTACAACAGGATTCGGTCATGTTTTATTCATTTTTAACCATCAAACATTTTAAAAAATATATTTTCATCAGTTTATAATGCACATGGAACCTAAAATTACCTCATTAATTACATTTAAAAAAATTCATGTTGAAAACCACAAGTTCCATTTCGTTCCATGACCAAAATGTGGTAAAAAATCAATGTAAAAGGAAAAATAAAATTGTAAATCAACCATTTAAATTGAAAAATTATTTTCTATTCAATTATCAATTTAAATTTCAAGTGAGAAATTTCATTTAAGAAAAACCAATAAATTCACCTTGAACATGTTTAAAAATCCAAACATTCCAACATGTAATGGTTAAACCATAACAATATGTAATTTTGAAACTATCAATCACAGAACCCATGAAATCAAAAATATATGAGGCATAAACCCTTATAAAAACTACCAAAACAGAAACCCTATGAAAAACACACTGTCTTACATAATTAATTTTCACGGAGGAACATAAAAACAATATAATATATGATTCTAACCACCCATGATCCTCAAGAAATGAAATTTGTACCAAAACCATGTGAATTAAACAAAGAACCATTTCAAAACATCCTTTGAAAAATATTTCAACCGACATTTAAAATATAATTGGGATGCTCAACCCATTACACAGACCCACTAAACTAAAATGTCACACAAATACACATTCAAACCCTATATTTCTTCAAAAACAACATATAAAATTTCAAAAAAATATAAATATCATAATAATTTAAAAAATTTCATAACTCCACTTTAAAATATACCTTTTTAATGAAATCACCTTCATATACCAATTCTAAAAATACCCACATTAAGAATTAACGTGTTTCACAAAAATCCACTTTTTGAATGAATGTTTTTGAAACTCAAAATTTTTTCCATACCAGATTTTAAAAAAAATACACATGGTTTTCTAACTACCTTGAAAAGGTTCTAAAAAATGAACATCTATTTAATTTAGAAATCCAACTTTCATCTATCAAAACAATGTCCCCAATAGAAAAAAAACCAAAAAAATAAATAACTCATATAAAACCACACTAACCACAAAAATTACCATAGAAATACAATTTAAAATCATTTATACTATACTACACCAATTAAAAACAACATTAGAGTTAATCATGGGGAAATAGAGGAAAAAAAATTATAGGGGGGAAACTATACTACGCATAGTTTGGTCACATAGTCTGGTAAGCATTATTCCTACTAGAACCATGAACTATCTTGTTTTCATAACCACGTCGCATGGGGACCGTATGGTTTCCTAAGTCATGCATGCTAAATGTGAGACCCTGGTTCATTAAACATTTTTGCCTCTAAAACTCAAACCTCCCCCCAAAATCACTGTTACATATAAAAAGTATCACATAAAAATAAAAACATATAAAAAATACACAAAATAATTTAAATCCATACTCAATTTCAAGATTCAATAATGATAAACCCATGGAATCTTGAGATTTGGTGTGAAATATTCTTCTAGGCCCATGCCCAGACACTCCACCTAATCCCTGACAATAATCCATGTTTGTATACTATCATGGCTAACCCATGGTAAAAAAATGTTTCCTAAAAACCCTTTCCCCATTTCAAAAAACATATATCCTATGATATCATGTTTTAAATAAAAATGCTAGGAAATCATTCTCAAAAATTCCCAAGATGGCCCGACACATACCTAAGGACTGTCCCAGATCATACCAGTTTGATTAAAAGAATTTATGTTAATATACATAATAGTTGGGGATGGTTTAATCTTCATGGAACCAAATATAAACTTATAAATAATTAATAATAGTAAAAATATATATTTTATTCAAAGAGATATAAAATATATACAAACAAAAAACAAGTGATCAAAAAATATAATAGAATCAAAAAAAATTAATAATGAATCCAATTCAATTATTGATTGAATTGGTTCTAGGAAACTAACTGTCTGGTCACTAATGTGGTGTGACTATACTTTTCCAATCATCATCCATACAAAATCCACATTCTAGAGAAGAAATTACATGATTCATAATAGAATCCCAAACCTAGAGGAACCTACAGAATAAAAGAATATTACATAGCTACCATCTTGATTAGGTAATGTTTTTTCTGAATCCAATTGGATAAAATCATGATTCTAATTCATTTCTTTTATAAAAAAACAATGCTAAAGTGTTTGGAAACAATATGGGAATATAGGTTTTTATTTTTCTTAAATCTTATAGGGATAAAAAAGAATGGGAAATACACATTCTCAATGTATTTTTTAATAAAAATTCTACGCTGAGGTAAAATAGCTTCCAATTATATGTGATAAAAATTTATCCTAAAAAATACAACACATTTGAAAAATACACCCACACATGGTTAAAAACATTTCAATATTATTCAATCTATTAATTCCACTTTGAAAACTATTTATCCATTTTTAATTTGAATTCTTTTACACACCAAACATAATAGTGTATAAGGAAAAATAGGTTACGATGAAGAAAAAAACAACAGTAGGTTATACATAAAGCCAATAATTAGGAGGAATAAAAGTAGTCAACAATATGAAAAATTTACAAGGGGGTCAAACATGAAAAAATTCCATCCAATAAAAAAATATCACAGATGAAAATATATTTTAATACAAAATTAATAATATAGAAACATAGAATGAAGAAACACCATAAAGAATAAATGGAAAACACAAGAAACATGTAGGTATACCTATGACGGTAGGTCAATAGTCACAAATTCATTAATCAAATTACTCTATGCAATATCCTTGGTGACATAACCCTACACTAAGAAAATATACAACTAGGGGGAATAGCCAGGGAAAACATAAACTATCTTGAAAATTCCCCACACTCCCCACTTATCTACATCCATCTCCCAATGGAATAATAAACTATTTGAGCAATGAAAAATAAAATATTTACATAAAAATAAAATGTACCTTGGTCTAACACCATAATCAGGTGCTTCCCACCACAAACACTATACATAAAATGATCCTCAACACATAAGCACCATATGAATCACATCACAAAACTTATATCATGGGGATAATCATACACAACAACAACTTTGGGGGATCAACAAGGTCATAATTAAAATCACATCAAAAGTATGAATCCTCCAATCATATATATCATACTAATTTTAAATTCCCGTGTTAAAAAAATTTTCAATACAACTAGAATTATAAAAAATAATATACACTTCCATGAACATCCAAATAAGTAAAGGGATGCTATATTTTAACTTTACAAAACCTATCATGTCCTTTAAAAATATGGAAAAAAATTTTACATGAAAAGGGAGTAATCTTTTTTAGACCCTTACTATCCAAAAGACCAAGGAGCTGGTAAATTTCACAAGGAAACCCATATTTAACATTTTATCAAATAAAAATAATGAATTAAACATTATTATTTATCTAAATACCATTTTTGACACATAAATTTAAAACTTTTTCCAAAGAAAATCTAAATTATTCTTGAATATAAATTTTCAACCCAAAATAGAATATATATATTAACTAACATAAATTCTAAAATTCATTTAAAGCATTGTGAAACATTAAAACTTTTAAATAAGGAAATAAACCAAAAACACAAACATCATGTGGGGGAATCATGTTGACTTCAATGACACCCACCATAAAGAGAATCCTACTATGATTCCCATACATTTTTAAAAAATACCCAATTTAACACATCTCTATACATGAAAATTAGAAATCCATGGATACTAGTTTTAGTGGAGAAGGGTAAAATGAGAGAATACAAATGAATAATGATTCCTTAACCTTTTAAACCAGGTTAAGAATCACTAAGAACCAACTATAATATCAACTTGAAGAAGATATATATGATCCAAAAAGTGTTGGGAGAGAAATACACGGCATGGAGTACAAATAGGGGAAGAAATGTGAAGATACCTCAATTAAAAATAATGATATAGGACTAAAATACCCCTCTAATGGGGTTCTAAATAATTAGTCACATGATTAAAAAAATTAACCATACATATCGCTAAAATTAAGAGCTATAGAGGCTATGTGTTTAGTTTAACTATGCGCTTACCATGAAACCTATCGAAATACACTGCAATATGAAGAAAAATTATGTTGCACAATTAAATTAACCATTCAACTTAATTATGTTACTAGGAAAATTTCCAAATAATTCTCCATTTACATCCAAAAATACTTCTTACTCAATGAACAAAACAATCCATTAATTACCCCCATTTATATGTGAAACTTCATATGTCGCACTTCACACTTGGATGAAAAAATTAATATGATATTTTTTGGGTTATTCTTTGGATAATGGTGATATGATAATCATGTTTTCTAATATGGGTCGTCCTACTTATGGATGAAGCCGACAATTACTAAGAAGTGGTTTCCAAAACATTGTAAATGTTGTTATCATTTTTTTATGTATTGATTATTGGTATATTTATTTTTAAATGCTTTATATATTTTTTATTGTGTGAATAAATTCAAAATTGGTGTAGAAGTGGACGATAAAAAAATTCTATAATGAGAAGTTATGAATATAGTTGTAATTAGAATTCGTGTAATTTTAAAACAATGTTATTAAATTTTTAGCGAGTAATAAAATGTGTACTATCATTGTAATTTTCTTGTGAGCATATTGATTAATGATATTCCTAAACTGTAGATAACTTTTACACATGAATACACATTTTTTAAATCCTATATCTTAATATTTTCAAGTCATTCTGTGTGCTAATTTAAATTTAATGATTTGATATTTTACTATATATTTTCTATTTTTGTACAAAGCTAATATTAGATTTTTGAATACTATTACCTTGGATAATTTTATAATATGTTAAAAATGCTTGAATGTTGTTGTCTATCCATATTACATCATAACTATTAAATCATGCCTCATATAATGACATGCATAGAAAGTTCAAATTGCTTATGTTAAATGTAAGAACTTTTTCTAAGAACTCATTTTTGAAATTATATGATTATTAGATTAAGGACCATAAAAGCATTTAAAAAAGGTAACTATTTTTAGTTATTTGGAAAGAATAATAAAAAATATATATTTTTCAATATAATGTATGTAATTATAAAAAAAAATATTTTATGCAATGCAGAATAATGTGGAAAACATAAATTTATATTATTTAAAATGGATAACATGTTGTAGTATTTAGTTTTTTATCTAATTCTATTGATAGTTCTGTTATTGACATAAAAAAATGAATAAATTTTCCAAGTATATATATTTCTCTTAATTAATTAGAAAAAAAATTGTTCATCATTCCTATAGAGTAATATCATTTTTTATATTGTGTTTATTCATGGAATATGGTAGTAAAATATGTTTCAAATATGATTTTTTATCTTTTTTGTTGAGAAAAAAAATTTCACATGATTAAGAATAATGTAACATGAAGTGACTAATATTTTTTCATATATTGTTTTAAAAATCATTAGAGGATACTGAAAGTAAAAATCCATTTAGCTATTTTTATTAGTTTTTTTAAATTTATTTATCATGGTTGTTGAGTGAAAAAAAATAATATAAGAATTTTTTTCATGCGTATTGGATTGAAAATTTAAATACATTAATAATCACAAAAATATATTTTCATTTTGTTGGAAATATATTAGTACGCTTAATTTTTTTGAAATGTACTGTATCTAGGTTGTAAATTTACTCTGATTCTAGATAATTAATGTTTACTAAAACTAAAAATTCATGCACAAAATTAAATCCTTTTTTACCTAGTTGATGTATTTCAAATAAACATTTCCATTATTTCTTATTAGTTCTTATGTGTTCATGTTGATGAAGAAATTTTTTCATGATAAAACTTTTTCTAAATTGGTAATATCACTGATAAGATAGGGTTTACAAATATTTTGATTGCCTTAAATTCTGGTCTTACAATGTATTTTTGGAATATTTAAATAAACTAATTAGATTATTTGGGATTGATAAAATATTTAAAGGAACTTATTTACATCCATTATTTAAAGGACCTTGATGGAAAATAGTTTTTTAAATGAATCCTTTGGTGGTTTTGAATATACAATATCATGGTTTTATCATGTTTTGAGTCAAAACCATGGTATTTTTTATGTCTCTTTTCAAATTACTTTTATTACGGGATATAAAAATAAATTTACTAGTATAAAAATCAGTAAAGTAAATAAATAATTTCATTAAATAGGAGTTTTTTTTAAATAAAAATGTTCATTGAGTACTTAATATCCCTTTTCCATAATAATCACTATAGAGGTAAACAGCGCACTGATGATATTGTAGGAACATCCTAGGGTGGTGTAGTGGTTTTTGTTATGTTTTCATTGCTAGTTTTTCCTATGGTTCTTGTTTTTATAGTAATGTTTTCAAGTTGTTAAACATTATATACTGGTATTTTAGATATTACTTTTATGTTGTTTTGGTTACCCATGGTGTAGTAGTTCATTCATAGAAGTATTATATGGAAGGGGGATATGTGTTTGTGTGAAATAATGACTCATTGTATGAGTTTAAAAAAAATACAGGGGTAATGATGTTTTCTAGTATCTGGATTGGCCACCATGATTAATTATTATAGACACGGTATAGCATAGTTTTTAATAAGTGGTGAAAATTTTCATTGTTGAAATCTAGGGAATTTAATGGGTCATAGAATTCAATTTCATATTGATTGATAAGCTTAAAAATTAAATATCACAAAGAAGGATGGTGTCGTTCTCATTTTTCTATAACAATGGGATATGAGTGTGGAAGGAGAATAATATCAATAGTTGATTTGGGAACTATATCTTTTCATTTACCAGTTAAACTATGTGATGTGTGAGTCTAGTTGGATGGAATTGTGGGCCAGCATTTCTCAACATTTCAGGTCATTCATGGTTCATAAAGATTGGGATAGAATTGTTACCCCATTTTTTGTACTCTAGTTTATAGGTGATTACATGTACATATATATAGATTTAAAAAGGAATTAAATGTTTTCTTAGTGTGATGAAATGTTATAATTTCAAAAAACATAAAGGAATAATACCCTCTATGCTTAGTCAGTTATTTATAGTTACATTTTATGTATTCTTATCTCTGGTCAAACTGAAGAATTTTCTACCCAGGTCAAATGGTTTATAACCAATTGGGAAGTATATGTATAAACATTCTTGTTTTTTGGTGTTAGGTTAGTGACAAATTGTACTAGGAATGATTCAAGTGGTTAATCATTTCCATGAAATTGGGTTGTCCTAAATAACATGATTTCATGGATTTCATTGAGATAGTCTCATTCTTGATATTTGTGTCTTTTTACAAGGAAGTCTTGTGGAAATATTTTCGTTATCCTATAATTATATCACACCATAATGGTAGAGATTCATTAATTAGGTGGAAATGATGAAAAAAGAAACCACTTTGTCAATATATAATTTTAGTTCCTCCTTGTCTTGGGATAGTCTCATGTAGGTATGCCATTCATAATTAGGAAAGGTGTATGAGTTAATGAAAATTGAACACCAACTAGATGGAAGGAAGAGACTATTAAAAAAACCACTAGATTATGTTGAAATTAAATATCATAGGCCATGATACTTTTTGTATTCAATTTCCTGAGGTTGTTGAGATTTAACATGGATAACACCTTGGCTCAAATATTTACTTTCTCATTTGGGAAATAGATTAGTTTTAGTTATCTAGGGAGGTATGTTTTGGAATAGTTGAAATATTATCATGTTCTAATCCTCATTGAATTTTAAAATATACTATTTTCATTTTACAATAGGGTTTAATGTGGTTTTAATGGAATCTGAGTTCATTATGGATACATGATACCACATTTTATATAAAGGGGAAGCTGAAATAATCATTAGTATGGGTGAAGGGGTACATTGATATTTGTTATATCATTGAAGGATCACTTTCCATTCACAAAGATTTTATATTTTTTAATTTATCTCTAGTGGTTTCATATGACCCTATCTGAAACATCACACTATAACAAGTTTTTAATTATGGGGTTTTTAGTTTTTTCATCTTTGTGTATCAAATAAATAGTAAATTATCATGTTCTTTCGTCATGTTTTCTTAGAATATTGGTGATTTTTCCACTCGATATTCCATGGAAGTTTTTTATTTGATTTGATTTACCTATTGAGTTTCATTACTTAATTAGTGTGGTTGTCTGTTGGTTAGAATTGAATTTAATGTAAAATGTAGTTCACGTTTTTATCTTATCTTATTATGGTTATTATGTGAGTAGTTCTTTGTATGGTTTTGGTTGTTCTAATTTCACTCTTGAGATGAAGGTGTAAATCAGTTCTTATTATTTTTTTGTATTTATTGGAAATCATTATGTGATCATGCTAGGTTGATGTTTACCTTTGGAATATCTATTGTTTTATCATCGATGATTCTCTGAATAATGATTGAGGTGGAATACTTTTATTTTGGGCCAGTTTATTGGACTTTGGTCTTGACAAAGCCTCTTTATAGCTTTATAGGGATGTAAATACTGACGGTGTCAATAATTTTACACCCCTAGTTGGAGGGATATGGTACTTTATTCCTCTTTTATTATTCTAGGGATTTTTTTGGAATAGTCTCAGGGTGATCTAGTTAGATTAAAAATCTTTTGGAATGATTCTTGGGGGGGTATAGTATGAGCACGATTAGGGGAAACCATATCGATTTCATAGAAACCCATATGAGAATGAGAGGAGTTTAGCGTGAAAGGTTCATGCATGGAACACAATTGCGAAAACCATGCCGAAAAACCATGAAAATATTATTTTTCAGACATTTTTGATTCACATTGTATTTCTATCCAAGAATCCTAACAGTTAAATTTCATTAGTTATATCAAATATCTATTATCACTTATACTCCCACAAAAAACTCTCATTATTCCTTCCTTATCCATGGATCTCAATACTCATTTTTCTTAGAAATTTCTATCAACTTAATTCATTATAAAACACGATTTCAATGGATAAATGTGTGTTGGATCTATAATAGTAAAATAAAGAGCCCATTCAGCTCTTTATTATCCTTTCAATTCTTGGATTTCTAATATTTATTTCAATGTATCCTTAAACCAGGGTTGTTTTTCCCAAATATAGTGGATTATTCTTATTTTGTTAAATTATTTTTGGTATTTATTGATAGAATATAGAAGGGATTGTATTAGTGATATATTGACTTGATTCATCAAGTTGAATGATATCTACTTTAATGTAGTGGTATTCTCACTCTATATCCCTAGTAACTGGAAATCTTAAATTTCGAGATGTTTTCTAATGAATTTCATGGAAACCCTATAATGATTTATATTAGAGAAAAAAAATTTATGATTCCTAAAACATTCTATTTTTAATTTTTCATGTAATACCACTTTTGGGTTTGTGATTTAAATTATACACATAAAATTAACAGATGTATCATGTTTTATAAAATGACTAAAATAACTTTTTGGTGGGAAAAGGGATTATTGTAATGAGAACACAGAATATATATAATGACATGTGCACATTTGAACTGTACATGGCCTTATTGATTTAGAGTTGATACCTGGTTACACATTGGGAACATAGAGGATTATCACCCATTAGTGACACTGTCGATTATTGAGTTACTACACATGGATATTGGGGCTATCAGGACATGTATGAGTGTGTGTTTGTTTGAGAGATGTTGAACATGACATGGGTAGACTATGTGGAATAAGTGGAATGTAATTTTTTTTATTATAAAACTAAAGCCTTTTTTAAATAATTTTTTGAAAATCTTTTTATATAATGATTTTTGAAATAAACTTCTCTGATATTTCTCTTAATTCACTTTTATGAAACTTTCGGGATAATTATTTTAATGCTTTTTCTTATTTTAAATAAACTATTCTACCATTCGCTACATATATTGTCATGTGTTTGAAGTTGATTTTTTATTTCAAATTAATCCAATATACTCACCACAATCATATGAAATTTGGTGCATATGAAAACATTTTTTATCATGTATGTTGTAAAGGAAAATTATTCTATTTCACTACTGGAGAATTATGATGTTACATTACTAGGATTGTAGATGAAGCATGGATATTTTCATGTAGTTTGGTTGGAGTGATTCCATATTGGTGTTAATGTTTCATGATGTCAATTAGTTTTTTTGGCTGCCTTATTAAACTTATTGATGCAACATTGATATTATTTAATGACTTTATTTTAATATTTATTAATTACATTTCAGCCATTTAATATTATTTGTTTGGTTTTTATTTTTATTTCTGTGATAAGATGATTATTTTTAATGGTTGAATAATCCCCCAATGATTTAGTAATCCCATGGTATTTATTGACATCCTTTGGTGTCCATGGTATTTTAACTAAGGATAGTGTCACCTCATAATATTCAATGACAATTCATAGTGTTATGATGTTACAACCCTGAAGAAACTCCATCCCTATAATTCCTAGAAGAATAATTATGAAGAGAGTGGAAAAATAGATGAATGTAATATTTAACTAATGGAGGTAAAATGGTATGTAATGAGTATATTTTTATTAGATGAAAAATCAAATTCTGGGATGGACCCTTGAATCATCTAGGGATTGAGATGAAAGAAGGGAAGAAACAAGGAAGAACTGACGATTAGGTTGAATCTTGTTTTTATAGAGGCATGATTGGTTCCCAACACAACATGAATATTCTAGAAATATACATGGTGTAATTTTTCCCAAATATATCTTTGATCCCTACACTGAAAGTAACGAACTCCACCCCCTTTATCCCATGTTTAAAAAATGTGATTTAAGCCTTTAGTTGTCACCACACCATAGGCGATGATGTAGTTAATTTTCCTCAGTTTCTTTCGCGTTCCTCTAATTCACAAATCTCTATACCTACATCATGGTGGTCACCCTCTATACCAATTTTATATAGTGATGCACAAATTGTACAATGTCATATAGGCTTCCACAAATCATCCACTATTTAGGTGTTTCAACTACCCATTCACATTGGCGAACTCTCCATTAAAATTAATTTTGAAATGTAAACCACAACTATTTTTCATGCCATTGTTTATCTTGCACCATGATCCACAACCAAACCACAAATACTTATAGCCCTATATCGTTCAAATCACCCATTTCCCCTATGTGAATTCATTGAACAAAACACGACAACAAATCCTCTAACATCAAAATGGTGAATATGTAGATGAAGAGAATCCTTTTAAGCCTCCGAAACATCATTTAAACACCACCGATCTACATTTGGATTATGTTAGACCATAGTAAAATGTAACGCCCCGACCCCAGCTACCCAGAGTCGGTGCATTAATTACATAACATTGGCATGATCACAAGAAAGATCAAAATCTCGAAAGACCGATTGGTTTAGTAGCCTTGGAAACACTAGATATATTCATAAGTTTTACATTACATCATAAAATGAAAAACTACTACAACAACATAATGTTTCCACAGTCCACACTATAATCCCCTCATAATATCCCTGCAGGTCATTCATAACTTACATCTTCACATCCTGGGAAAAATAAAACATAGAAAAGGGGTGAGCTCAAATTCCCAGTAAGGATAACAATATAGCGGAACATTCAAAAATAAGCATAAACATTTAAGGCAATGAATTACTAAAAAAAGCCTTTTAAACTTGAACTTCAACATAGTATGGCAAAAGTAAAATGAAATAATGCCATTTACATGTTCACATGGATATTCTACTAATCGAATAATCACATGAAAAATCAATAACCACTTTCATAATGTTGGAATGCATAATGCCAGACTATCATAACCACATAGCCAAGGCCTCGTGCCAAGACTACAAATAAGATTTTGTCAAGGCCTTGTGCCAAGACACTAGTTTGCCTCATGAAACCTACCGATGCATCGAGGAGCTATAGCGGGCTCCACCCGTCACATATTAAGTCCAATGTATTCCCATATGAAAAGGTTTAAGCATAACATAAACATTCATATTAAAATTAGCATATGAAATGTCAATACTTTCACTATAAACTATGAATGGTATAAAAATAGCACATCCACAGTCAAACATATCACAAAACCTTAAATACAATATAGAAGTTTTGTATCATAATAAATCAACTTCAAATAATCTTAAAATCCATCAAAGGATGTTGACATAGATGAAATCAAAATTCTTTTTAAAGAAATATCTCCTTTTATTTTGAAATAATTTATGATCCATATAAAATAAAACATTTTCTTTGAAAATATTCTTATAATCTTGTAGGGGAAGATTTGAAGATTTTATAACGGCGGAAAATAGCCGCACCCGCCGTATAAGTTAAAAAAAACATTCTTACCTTAATTCTGTCGAAAAGGTTAAAAAGGACCTTGTTTTGAAAACGACCGAAAGATTCCTTTATAAACCACTTATAAAAGTCAAAAAGGGTATAAATGAATTTAACTCATATTCTAGTAAATAGTAAAAATGTTTTGAAATGCATTTTTAAGAAACATGGATGTGGATGATAAAGAGATCCCAGTAGATTATTACGTATAAACAACCTTGGATAATGAAGAGGTTGTAAAGTAAACCCTTAACTTGTACTTTTCCTTGGTTGGGGTAGGTTAACCTCCTGTATAATGGTGAAATAGTTGTTATTAAATTATACAAGAATCATATATAATAATATGATATCATATATGATCTTTTAACATTGATTTGTTAATAATATCTTAGAATTATCGTCGTTTCGGGAGTTAACTTACTCATTTTCTTTTATATGTTTTGTTACATAAGCCATGGTTGTTGTATCTTATTCATATCCAGAATGATATCTAGTCCTTAAACATCATTTTTAAATCATCAAATGATAATTATACTTGAATGGATACGATGGAGAATGAATCTCATCGCGTTCGTGGAGACGGTAGTCCGTACGTACGCACGAGCGACAATATCATTCTTTTGATATTAAAATAATATATAAATGGATGGTATATCATATATACAGAATAAGTAACATGTTATATTTATTATTTACATGAGTTACACATCATTATTATACCCATCCAAATAATATTATATTGAATAACAATTACACCGCGACGTGGAGACGGTAGTCCGTACGTACGCACGTATGGTGACATGTTATTCAAAGGGTGGATAGAATACTGAATATGGTTGTACCATATTTATAATAACATCACAGTATATGTGAGATACTGGAGTTATTATTTTAGAATGGTAAGGACAAAGGAAGAAGAAGTGGAAGAAGAAATGAACTTGGAGAAGGGTGGTGAAATCATTACCTCTTCTTCGGGTTCTTCCTTTTGATTTGATTAAAAGGGCTCCTTAGGTTGGATTTCTGATCAAACTAAGGCCTCTCGGTTGTAGTGAGGGATGTTGGGAGAGTATTTGGGCAGAGTTTGGCCGAACCAAAAGGCTTTGAAGGTGTGAATAAATGAGAAGGAGGAGTGCCCTTTTATAAGAGGGGTGAGGGGCACCTTTGGAAAAGCTAGAAATATTAATTTATAATAAATTCATATTCGGTTTCTAATGGCTCCAAAGTTGATTATTCAAAGGTTAAGGTGGGGATAGGTCGAAAACCACTCAACCAATATAATTTAGACAGGTTTGGGTACTTATATTAACCTTATCTTTAAGTATTAACTCTAAGTTAATTAGTTTCACTTTTACAATGTCTCTTTGTATTTTTATATAATATGGTTAATAAACATACTATATACATCCAAGCGACCCCTAAGTGGTCCATTAATGATTAACCTATCATAATATAAGTCTCTTGGCCGAACCTTAGATTTTTAGGAATTTAATATCAATTAATAATATAATATTTGTTTTAAGAACTCTTTTATGTCAATTTTGACACTATTCAATAGTTGATTTTTGTGAAACTCATAACAGATTGATTACTTCGAAAAAAGTCCATTAAATCAATCCAAATATATCATATTATCCTAGAAAATTAGTTTAATTCATTAAAAGTTTCATATTTTATTTATTTGGGTATTTATAATATCAATTATTTTAATTTTTCACTATTATAGTAATTACTGCATCATCATTGTGTCATAAATAAAATAAATTATTTAATGTCTAAAAATTATAAATAAAATTTCATTATGTAGGAAATCATTTTATCTTTCTAATGAATATTTATAATCGAAAATCCAACATGTATAACCCTATGTAAAAATTGTTGTTCTAAAAGATATATGCTTGTGTCATTTTTGTATTCATTTTAACTAAATTAAAATAAAGTGTCATTATCACTTACAAGTGGATCCATGGGGTCCCAAAATTGACACAAAGATGTCCATGGTCGACCATCTATCAACCAATAGGGTTAAGACACGTTTTTAGGGTAATTTAGTATTATTATAATATTATTTTTTTAACCCTTATTTACCGGATTTACCCTTCACCATGGTAAATAAAATATTTACCGCAGTAATTATTCAAAATGTCTAAAAATAAAAGTTACCTATTTACACAATTTGAACATCCTGATTCCAAATATGGAATCCATTTTCCTAAATTTAAAACACAGAAGTGGCAGAAATTAATTTAAAATTAATTCCCGCTGTCAAAACAAAAAGCGTGTTTTTAAGAGATAATAACTATCAAAAGATTGACACTTGTTTATGTTCGGTTTAATTGTAAAATTATGTCCAATGACCAACATTATATTAAATGGTAAAAATATAATCTAAATATACTTTAAAACTACTAAAATTCATAATTTATCACTATTAATTATTTTGATTAAAAAAGTTGTTTTTAATTAAAATTTAGTAATTTTCACTATTCATCAAAATATAAAAGTTATCCGAAAAGTACCAAAATTTCACCCTAGGATAATTTCGATATTCCGAATCCAAAAATGAAGTCCATTTTGAAATATAAAATATATATGATTTCAAAAAGTAGGTATAACTATTCACAACGGCTAGTTTAATTAGTTGTGGTGTGTGTTAGAACTCGAGGTTGCGTACAACACACGCTATCGCATTATTCGAAGGGAAACGTACCGTGAAAGCTTGGGGTGTTACATTCGCCCCTCCTTCAAATAATTGCGTCCTCGCAATTTCTAGGGTATTACTTCATAAAAAGACTCGGGTGGTTCTTCATCATAAGTTCCTCGGGTTCCCACGTTGCCTCTTCCATCTTATGATTTCTCCACAAAACTTTTACCAGACGTGTCGTCCGGTTTCTCAGCACTTGTTCTCTCGTATCAAGAATCTTGATGGGCTCTTCGCAATAAGACAGATCGGGTTCCAGTTCTAAATCTTCATAGGTGAGTACATGCGTTGGGTCAGGCATGTATTTCCTCAACAGAGATACGTGGAACACATCGTGAACTTTGGAGAGACTTGGCAGCATTGCCAATCGGTAAGCTACAGCCCCAATTCGTTCTAGAATTTCGAAAGGTCCGATGTACCTGGGACTCAATTTACCTTTCTTACCAAAACGTATGACTACCTTCCACGGAGATACCTTCAGGAAAACATGATCACCGACTTGAAATTCCAAATCCTTCCTTCGATTATCGGCATAGCTCTTCTGCCTACTTTGAGCTGCTTTGATGTGATTTTGGATTACCTTTACCTTTTCCATCGTTTCCTCCACCAGTTCTGGACCTACAAGTTTTCTTTCACCGACGTCATCCCAACAGGTTGGTGTACGACATCTCTTTCCGTATAACGCTTCATATGGCGCCATCTGAATACTCGAATGGAAGCTATTGTTATAGGAAAATTCTACCAGAGGTAAATATTGATCCCACATACCCTGAAAATCAAGTGAGCAAGATCTCAACATGTCTTCTAAGGTCTGAATAGTCCGTTCTGATTGTCCGTCTGTCTGAGGGTGGTAAGCAGTGCTCAAATGAAGTTCAGTATCCAGGTATTTCTGAAGACTTTTCCAAAATCTTGAAGTAAAACGGGGATCACGATCAGAAACAATTGATAAGGGTACTCCATGAAGTCTCACAACTTCATTAATATATAGTCTTGCTAGACGTTCCAGGGGTAGATCTTCTCTTATAGCAAGAAAATGTGCTGACTTGGTAAGACGATCGACAATAACCCATATTGCATCGTTCCTTCTAGGATTCTTTGGTAGCCCCATGACAAAGTCCATCGTAATATTGTCACATTTCCACTCCGGTATGGGAAGCGGTTGCATGACTCCTCCAGGCTGTTGCCTTCCAGCTTTCACTTGTTGACAAACCATACATCTTGACACAAAATCAGCAATCTCCCTCTTCATGTTGTCCCACCAAAAATGTTCCTTCAAATCTCTATACATTTTGGTGCTCCCAGGGTGTATAGAGAAATTGGAACTATGAGCATCATCCAGAAATTCCCTTTTTAGATCAGGTATATTGGGAACACAAAGTCTCTTCCCGAATTTCAAAATTCCATCTTCATAAACAAAGTCTCTCAATCTCCCATCATTCACAGCTTTAATCTTCTTTTGGAATTCTTCATCATTGGTCTGAGAACTCTTAATCCTTTCTAGTAAAGATGGTTTGGCAACCATTTGAAAAAGCATTGATGTTTCACCTTCCCTGGTTATTCCCATGTCAATCTTCACTAGATCCATGAAAATTGGATCCCTTTCAATTCTCATATTGTTCAAAACTCCATGGTCTTTTCTACTCAAAGCATCTGCCACCTTGTTTGCCTTCCCTGGGTGGTAGTGTATCGTACAATCATAATCCTTGAGTAATTCAAGCCATCTCCTTTTCCTCATGTTGAGTTCTTTTTGTGAGAAAATATACTTCAAACTCTTGTGATCAGTATAAATCTCACATTTTTCACCATAGAGGTAGTGCCTCCATATCTTCAAAGCAAAGATCACTGCTGCTAACTCGAGATCATGAGTAGGATAGTTTTGTTCATGAATTTTCAACTGTCGTGATGCATAGGCAATAACTCTATCATTCTGCATAAGGACACATCCAAGTCCTTTCTTCGATGCATCACTATAAATAACGAACCCATCATTCCCCGATGGTAGAGTCAATATAAGAGCATTGACTAATCTTCTTTTCAGTTCTTCAAAACATTCTTCACACTCTTTTGTCCAAACAAATTTAACCCCTTTTCGTGTGAGCTTCGTTAATGGGTTTGCCAATCGGGCAAAATTCTGGACGAAACGTCGATAATAACCTGCCAAACCAATAAAACTACGTACCTCAGTTATACTCGTAGGTGCTGGCCATTCTTGGATTGCCTTGGTCTTAGAAGGATCAACAGAGATTCCATCTTTAGAGACAATATGGCCAAGAAAAGAAATCTCCTGAAGCCAGAATTCACACTTGCTAAACTTTCCATATAATTCATGCCTCCTCAGAGTCTTCAAGATAATGCGCAAGTGATTTTCATGATCTTCATAGGTTTTGTTGTATACCAATATATCATCAATAAATACTACCACAAATTCATCGAGATACTCCTTGAAAACTCTATTCATCAGATCCATGAATACAGATGGTGCATTAGTCAATCCAAACGGCATTACAGTAAACTCGTAATGCCCATACCTGGTTCGAAATGCTGTTTTCGGAATGTCTTCCTTCTTCACACACAACTGATGGTATCCAGATCGAAGGTCAATCTTTGAAAAGTATTGAGCTCCATGAAGTTGGTCAAATAAATCATCAATACGAGGTAGGGGATACTTGTTTTTTATCGTTATAGCATTGATCTCCCTGTAGTCGATACATAACCTCATAGATCCATCTTTCTTTTTAACAAAAAGAACAGGGGCTCCCCATGGAGAAACACTAGGGAGAATAAATCCCTTATTACTCAATTCCTCTAGTTGTTTCTTTAGTTCGAATAATTCTACAGTGGCCATTCTATAAGGGGTCTTCGATATAGGCCTTGATCCAGGAATCAAATCAATGGAAAACTCAACTTCTCGTTCTGGAGGATGCCCAGGTAAATCTTCCGGAAATACATCTACAAATTCTTTCACAACAGGTACATCCTCTATTTGAACATTCCTTTCCTCACCGACAGTTATTTCATTCTCTTCCTCCCCAATAATTGAATTAAGTTGAGCTACTGGGGGTGGATCTAAATAAGAATTAGGTGGTGACGATTCTGCTCTAAAAATAAGGTGTTCCTTATCATTATCATCAAGAATCGTAACCTCTTTCTTCTTACAATAAATCTTCTCATCATAGTCCGAAAGCCAGTCCATACCGAGGATTATATCAAACTCAATCATAGGTATGACGATGAGATCAGCAGATAAAGAAAATTTATGTGCTCTAATGGGGACTGATTCACAAAACGTTGTTGCAATGATACTTCCCTTAGGAGTTTTAACTGACAACTCCCTTATTAAATCAAATTGGAAATATCTAATTTTCTTAGCAAACTGGGAAGATATGAAACAATGCGATGATCCAGAATCAAATAATGCATTTGCTAAACTTGAGGAAACCATTAAATTACCTGCCACCACGTCTTTCGGAGCTTCTACCTCAGCAGTAGTGATAGCATAAGCCTGGCCTTGATCCCTTGGCCTTTTCTGAGGTAAGTTCTCCTGACGCTTAGGGCATGCATTTGCATAATGCCCCATCTCCCTGCAATTGTAGCACTGAACGTTGGTAGCTTCCTTCTTCCCCTTGCAATCATGAGCTTGGTGGACTTTTTCACCACACTTGTAACAGACTCCCATTCCCTTCAGGAAAGCACCGGGGTGTTTCTTCCCGCACTTACCACAAGATGGATATTCAACCTTTCCCTTCTTCCCCTTATTTCCATTCCCAGATTGATCAGCAGGTCTCTTCTTCTCTTGCTTTGCTTTAAAGTCATAAGACTTAGAGAATTCCTTTTCGGTCTTGATAGCATATGAGACAATGTCTTCGTACGATGAAAAGGATTGTGAGACTAATGCTCGACGGAGAAATGTTTTTAACCCATCAAAGAAACGATCAATCTTACTTCTTGGGTTGCGAATATAATCACCAGCGTACCTCGCTAACCTTGTAAAGTTTGCCTCATACTTTGTGACAATCTCATCCTCCTTTTGTCTCAGACTCAGAAATTGTCTTTCCATATCTGCTCGATGGTCGCGAGGAAAGTATTTTTCTAAAAACAGATCTTTGAACTCCCTCCATTCCATGTTTGATACTTCATCATCTTCCTTCATGTTTTGAATCAATGACCACCATTGATCAGCATCTCCAGTGAGGCGGTAAACTGCCATGGTAACTTTTTCCCTTTCACTACTCCCCAAAGCCTGAAATATTTTCTCTAGGGAAAATATCCATTGCTCAGCTACTAAGGGATTTGTACTCCCATTGAACATTGGTGGTTTTTGTCTCATGAATCGATCTAACATTGATCCTCCACGATGCGGATCAGGGTGCTCCATACGGGTAAGGTTATTATTCATAACTTGAGTAAGTTGTCCCAGTACGGTGATTAGCTGATCAGCACCAGTTGCATCACCAGCCCCACTATAATTATCTTGAGCAGGAGGGCAATCCCTACATAGAGTGCGTGCATTGATACGGTTTCCATTTCTTCCACTAGGCGCCATTTCTAAAAAAATGGCATAAACTAGATCAGTTTATGCATCAAAATACATAATCCCATACTTATAAAACACTAAACATAAATTGAACTATCTATGGATATAATCCATAATCATAAATATGTTTTCTTTGAGGAATTATATACTCATAAACCCTTCATAATGATTTGTAAAGAAAGTGAGAGTTATCCTAAGCATATCCCCCGGGAGTGTCGTAACCAAGAGTGCAGCAAGGCCCGTTGTCGTGCACCAGTTCCCGTTCGAGTCTAGCTCAAAGCGGTGTTTTCGGGTTTTACCCCTAGGTACATCTGTGCCAGAGCCGCCTCTACCTGCTCGTATCCAGACAGGGATGTATTGCTCGGAAAACTCACAAAATCTCTACAATACCAAAATTCTAGGAAGTTCTTCTATACTAATCCTCAAAGTTCATCTTAGGTCTACGTACTCTAATCAGAGTTTATCTAAATCTAGCTTCCAAGGTTTTTACTAAACTTCCTCTGATACCAACTGTAACGCCCCGACCCCAGCTACCCAGAGTCGGTGCATTAATTGCATAACATTGGAATGATCACAAGAAAGATCAAAATCTCGAAAGACCGATTGGTTTAGTAGCCTTGGAAACACTAGATATATTCATAAGTTTTACATTACATCATAAAATGAAAAACTACTACAACAACATAATGTTTCCACAGTCCACACTATAATCCCCTCATAATATCCCTGCAGGTCATTCATAACTTACATCTTCACATCCTGGGAAAAATAAAACATAGAAAAGGGGTGAGCTCAAATGCCCAGTAAGGATAACAATATAGCGGAACATTCAAAAATAAGCATAAACATTTAAGGCAATGAATTACTAAAACAAAAGCCTTTTAAACTTGAACTTCAACATAGTATGGCAAAAGTAAAATGAAATAATGTCATTTACTTGTTCACATGGATATTCTACTAATCGAATAATCACATGAAAAATCAATAACCACTTTCATAATGTTGGAATGCATAATGCCAGACTATCATAACCACATAGCCAAGGCCTCGTGCCAAGACTACAAATAAGATTTTGTCAAGGCCTTGTGCCAAGACACTAGTTTGCCTCATGAGACCTACCGATGCATCGAGGAGCTATAGCGGGCTCCACCCGTCACATATTAAGTCCAATGCATTCCCATATGAAAAGGTTTAAGCATAACATAAACATTCATATTAAAATTAGCATATGAAATGTCAATACTTTCACTATAAACTATGAATGGTATAAAAATAGCACATCCACAGTCAAACATATCACAAAACCTTAAATACAATATAGAAGTTTTGTATCATAATAAATCAACTTCAAATAATCTTAAAATCCATCAAAGGATGTTGACATAGATGAAATCAAAATTCTTTTTAAAGAAATATCTCCTTTTATTTTGAAATAATTTAAGATCCATATAAAATAAAACATTTTCTTTGAAAATATTCTTATAAGCTTGTAGGGGAAGATTTGAAGATTTTATAACGGCAGAAAATAGCCGCACCCGCCGTATAAGTTAAAAAAAACATTCTTACCTTAATTCTGTCGAAAAGGTTAAAAAGGACCTTGTTTTGAAAACGACCGAAAGATTCCTTTATAAACCACTTATAAAAGTCAAAAAGGGTATAAATGACTTTAACTCATATTCTAGTAAATAGTAAAAATGTTTTGAAATGCATTTTTAAGAAACATGGATGTGGATGATAAAGAGATCCCAGTAGATTATTACGTATAAACAACCTTGGATAATGAAGAGGTTGTAATGTAAACCCTTACCTTGTACTTTTCTTTGGTTGGGGTAGGTTAACCTCCTGTATAATGGTGAAATAGTTGTTATTAAATTATACAAGAATCATATATAATAATATGATATCATATATGATCTTTTAACATTGATTTGTTAATAATATCTTAGAATTATCATCGTTTCGGGAGTTAACTTACTCATTTTCTTTTATATGTTTTGTTACATAAGCCATGGTTGTTGTATCTTATTCATATCCAGAATGATATCTAGTCCTTAAACATCATTTTTAAATCATCAAATGATAATTATACTTGAATGGATACGATGGAGAATGAATCTCATCGCGTTCGTGGAGACGGTAGTCCGTACGTACGCACGAGCGACAATATCATTCTTTTGATATTAAAATAATATATAAATGGATGGTATATCATATATACAGAATAATTAACATGTTATATTTATTATTTACATGAGTTACACATCATTATTATACCCATCCAAATAATATTATATTGAATAACAATTACACCGCGACGTGGAGACGGTAGTCCGTACATACGCACGTATGGTGACATGTTATTCAAAGGGTGGATAGAATACTGAATATGGTTGTACCATATTTATAATAACATCACAGTATATGTGAGATACTGGAGTTATTATTTTATAATGGTAACGACAAAGGAAGAAGAAGTGGAAGAAGAAATGAACTTGGAGAAGGGTGGTGAAATCATTACCTCTTCTTCGGGTTCTTCCTTTTGATTTGATCAAAAGGGCTCCGTAGGTTGGCTTTCTGATCAAACTAAGGCCTCTAGGTTGTAGTGAGGGATGTTGGGAGAGTATTTGGGCAGAGTTTGGCCGAACCAAAAGGATTTGAAGGTGTGAAGAAATGAGAAGGAGGAGTGCCCTTTTATAAGAGGGGTGAGGGGCACCTTTGGAAAAGCTAGAAATATTAATTTATAATAAATTCATATTCGGTTTCTAATGGCTCCAAAGTTGATTATTCAAAGTTTAAGGTGGGGATAGGTCGAAAACCACTCAACCAATAGAATTTAGACAGGTTTGGGTACTTATATTAACCTTATCTTTAAGTATTAACTCTAAGTTAATTAGTTTCACTTTTATAATGTCTCTTTGTATTTTTATATAATATGGTTAATAAACTTACTATATACATCCAAGCGACCCCCAAGTGGTCCATTAATGATTAACCTATCATAATATAAGTCTCTTGGCCGATCCTTAGATTTTTAGGAATTTAATATCAATTAATAATATAATATTTGTTTTAAGAACTCTTTTATGTCAATTTTGACACTATTCAATAGTTGATTTTTGTGAAACTCATAACAGATTGATTACTTCGAACAAAGTCCATTAAATCAATCCTAATATATCATATTAGCCTAGAAAATTAGTTTAATTCATTAAAAGTTTCATATTATATTTATTTGGGTATTTATAATATCAATTATTTTAATTTTTCACTATTATAGTAATTACTGCATCATCATTGTGTCATAAATAAAATAAATTATTTAATGTCTAAAAATTATAAATAAAATATCATTATGTATGAAATATTTTTATCTTTATAATGAATATTTATAATCGAAAATCCAACATATATAACCCTATGTAAAAATTGTTGTTCTAAAAGATATATGCTTGTGTCATTTTTGTATTCATTTTAACTAAATTAAAATAAAGTGTCATTATCACTTACAAGTGGATCCATGGGGTCCCAAAATTGACACAAAGATGTCCATGGTCGACCATCTATCAACCAATAGGGTTAAGACATGTTTTTAGGGTAATTTAGTATTATTATAATATAATTTTGTAACCCTTATTTACCGGATTTACCCTTAACCATGGTAAATAAAATATTTACCGCAGTAATTATTCAAAATGTCTAAAAATAAAAGTTACATATTTACACAATTTGAACATCCTGATTCCAAATATGGAATCCATTTTCCTAAATTCAAAACACAGAAGTGGCAGAAATTAATTTAAAATTAATTCTCGCTGTCAAAACAAAAAGCGTGTTTTTAAGAGATAATAACTATCAAAAGATTGACACTTGTTTATGTTCGGTTTAATTTTAAAATTATGTCCAATGACCAACATTATATTAAATGGTAAAAATATATTCTAAATATACTTTAAAACTACTAAAATTAATAATTTATCACTATTAATTATTTTGATTAAAAAAGTTGTTTTTAATTAAAATTTAGTAATTTTCACTATTCATCAAAATATAAAAGTTATCCGAAAAGTACCAAAATTTCACCCTAGGATAATTTCGATATTCCGAATCCAAAAATGAAGTCCATTTTGAAATATAAAATATATATGATTTCAAAAAGTAGGTATAACTATTCACAACGGCTAGTTTAATTAGTTGTGGTGTGTGTTAGAACTCGAGGTTGCGTACAACACACGCTATCGCATTATTCGAAGGGAAACGTACCGTGAAAGATTGGGGTGTTACAAAAAACATAAGGGAAGAGATTAAAAATATGATCCCTTAAATCAGATTCCTCTCAAACATTTCTCACCCTTAAGAAAAAAAATATCTCAATTGATAAAGGAAAAAGGTATAATTAAAATTACAACCCTAAGAGATGCCTCTTAGAAATCATGATACAACTAAAACATAACAACCTATTTATACAAACAATTACCTCATGCATTAATAAAAAAATAAAAAATACTACTAGAATACAGACCTCTCAAACAAGTGGACACACTATCTACACTACAATAAAAAAATACTTCACTATCCCAAAAAACAATAACAACAAACAGAAGACTGATAATAGTGATTCAATCAGGGAAATTATACTCGAGATAACCCCTAGAATTATAATTTAAATATTCAACTCACCTAACATGGAGATCATTGAGATACTCAACCACTAGGATCAAAGTGTCATACTAACTCTAGAGAAGTGCATCACTCTCTTCTTCAGTGGAATTTGATATCCCCCACTTAGAAAATTCACCATATCCTCTCTACAAAACCAAGAATGATGTTTTAAAAACCCTAACATACACGGAGGCCCCTCTAAATGACGCTTTTCATGATATCCCACAATATCAAAAGACTTTTATTTAAATGGAACAACATATTGTTGAATCTTTATCCATAGTGATGAGGAAAAATGATTTTCTTTATTGGCTTTGCTGATTTGGAATGACGAAAACTGAAAAACTAGGTCCATATATTGATTTATTAACCCATGTATAGTATCCCTACCATACTATATATCCAAAATATACATCTTGAAATTATCATATTTCATACAAGATACAAAATCATTATTGATCATATTATCATATTCTACTCAATGAATTACATTCCGGTTGACATGCTTCATCTTAAACTATCTTGGAGACTACTTCCGAAGAAAACTAACAACTATAGACACAAAAAAGGATCTAAGGGTTTTTTAAAATTAAATTGATAATTCATCGACTTGTATACATTACATATCTTAATTAAAAATATATTCAATAATGAATTTCAATACATCCTACTAATAAAATTATAACAAGGTATTAACCAAATATTATTTTTCTATTTTTTCTTTGAAAAACATAATGATGATGATTTGATGATATATATTTAGTTAAATTTAATCATGTTAAATCCCATTATATAAAACATGAAATAATTACATGGAAGAAATATATCAATATGTGAACATATTAACTAGCCATAAATATATCATAACAACACATCCAATCGTTACAAGTAGAGAACATTGGAAAAATAATATCACAACTAAATAACCATCCCAACGGCATTCTGGGAACCATTCCACACTAACTACATCAACACAAAATTTCAACATGCCCGAAAAATTATCACATGTTAATACCATAGGAATAATAATAACTTTGTCACAACTAGTCATTCTATCTAATTTTACAAAAGTAAAATTAATTATTTATTTAAGAACGCGATACAGGTGGTAGAGAATCAACACAAGATTATGAAGATAATCCCTATGAATCCCACACAAAGGGTTCATCAATTATGCTATAAAACATTTCAAATGGGAATATTTATATAAATATCAAACCTATATTATTATAAGTCATATTACAAAAAAAATATTACTCGAAACATATTAATATCATCCATTATCTAATGTTGAATTATAACATGATTTATTTTTAGAAATTACATTAAAACATTGCAGGATTATTATGTTTTGAAACATAATCATTTCATAAGAAATGAGTGAAAAGACATAGTAATTTGGAGAAAACAAAATATTCAATCCAATGTAAAAAAAATTAATAGTAATAAAAAATAATAAACATGTTTGAAATCATAATATTATTTCAAAAAAAATCTTCACAATATTTCCCCATCTAAGACATGATGTTTTCAATAACACATTATTTATTCTTAGAAACCTCGCTTGAATGATAAAAAAATTATTATTATTCTAATGGTTTTAATGTTTGATGATATCATTTTATAATATAATTTTGTTTGGAGAAATATTAAGAAATTTTTGAAACGTATCATCATTAAGACATGAGTCACCACCAGAAAAGACACACAATTGAAGATGGATCATCACTATAAATTAATCATTTATTATATTGAGTCATGAAAATAAATAATTCACCAAGGATATATCACACTGTAGAATGAAAAATCACCAAACATCACCTACCACTAAAGATAAACTATTATTAGACAAGTCGCTATTGGGATTAGTAAATGTTGAGACCAGTTACCAATGAGACAATTCACCATTGAGATTAGTCACTGTTTAGGATAATATATATTGAGAGGATTCTCCACTGAACATGGGTAACCTCAAGAACTTACAAACCATCAGATTATCTACTAAAAGCCTAAATCACTATTGGACTAAATCACCACCTGACACGAGTCCACGTCAAAATACATAATAATTTGTATTCGAGGACATTAGAATTAAAATATTTTAATAGATATATTATCAAATTTAATATTATGTATAATTAAATGATTATTTTTAACTATTGGAGGAATACATTAATGTTTGTGTCAGACCACAGTATGAGGGTGAATAAGACCCAGATGATTACTCTTCAAATGGATAAACCTCCATGCATGGATTTATATTGAAAAGAAGTATACATCATGGTTAGAAAAGTAATTAAAGAATAATAACAATGTAAAAATATACCTGTTGAATACTATAAGGATAAGATATCTTACATGAAACATTATTACTAATATTCAACTCTGAATGAGTGGAGCACATCAAATATTCAGATCCTTTCATATGGTTAGAACAAAGAGATCGTACTAGGAAATTTTTTTCTTGGATTTTTAGAGAATAAACTCAAGGTCCACTCTAAACTACATATAAGAAGACTCAGGCATTCAATGAACATCAGATTGAGTTACACTAACTTTCCATTATCTTTATACATGATCTTTATGTTTTCATCATTTATAATCGATCAAGGCCAATTTAATTTTATTTAATAAACTCAAATTTTCTCTTGCTCTATTACATTAAGATATATGATATAGTATTCAATATAATTTTATATGTTTACCCACAATGTTGTGGATGAGGTCCTTGTCTGGCTCTTATTTGTTTCACATGGTTATTGCTGATGAGGTCATTTTCTGGTCAGGACATATTGTAGCAATGTTACTATATACCCAGTCTGGTTTTTTATCAAGAATATATTTATATAACATTCTTAGAAGTAGGATATTTCCATGTTGAGGGTATTAGGTATCATCTTGAGAATGAACCACTAGTCCCAATTATATAGTATGTATTTGTTATGATTTATATAAATAATGCTTCAAAATGAATTTTTATTATTATTAAAAACAAATACAATTTGTTATTTAATTTAAACATGTGTATATATATGATTTTGATTAGGTAAATATATTTCCAAAGATAGTTAAATTTTCTTACACTTTTATAACCGTGACATATTAACTAATTGATAAATCATTTAAAAGATAAATAATTATGTTGATCAACTATTTTGGTTAACAAGAAATTTATAAATAATTAGTCCATTTTATTGAATTATTTTATTATATTTTTTTGGGAACACAATTCACCCCCATATTGAGTTACTCTCTCTCAAAAACATATTGTTTCATGGGATGTCAAAATCTATTCAACTATGATTTTATTTCTATTTTAATGATTCTAATTTTTAGTTAGTCATAAATTTATTTCATTAAATAGATAATAGACATGAGGGCTCTCCGACAAATAGAACACCATCATTTAATTCTAATAATTATGCGTAAAAGACAATGTTGGGGAATATTCATATTGATATCATGGGATTAAAAATATAGATTACTATTATAGATAAATATGAATAACATTTAACTTCATGGGCTACATGAGATAATGCTAATAAAATTTCCTATAACAAAATATTACAAATGCATGTGTGCCCTTTATTGTTCTTTATGTGATGAAGATATTAACAATATATTTATTTTAAAAATACATATAAAATACTGGAAAAATTATCAATTTCTCATGTAGGAACAACTAATGTGAATTCAATGATATTGAATAAATAAACAGTTAATTATAACACAATTAAGTTGGAACTTGAGGAGGTGATTTTTTATATCAATATCATGTTTAAGGAAATATTTAACACAATTAATTTCTTGGACAATCCACATTTAGATTAAGAAAAATCTTTAGATTGTTGATATATCTTCCAGAGAGACTGAGGGGAAGATAAATTTCAATAACATAATCTTAAAAAAATAGTAAAATTTATGTAAAGGATTGTTATAGTAATATTTATGATGTAAGAGGATGAGTTTAAATTAAAAATTTAAGAGTATTATTAGGAAATTTGAAACTCTATAGACTTTATGACTATTTCATCAAAACTGAAAGAGAAAAGTAAATGTTGAAAGATCTAGTAATGAAGACTCACCATTTAACAACGATGAGGAGATGGAACATCTAGACATAAGTGTTATGAAATTACATAATAATAGTAAATTCATTATGAAACCAAGCTATAAGGGAATGTTTGATAATATAGGGAATTGTAATAAATACTAGAAAATAGATTATATTTAAAATGTGATTACCTTTAATGATTGTAAAATAAAAAGATATTCTTAAGATTGACTATCCCATGTTTAAATACAAAAATAAATATTATGATAATGATATAGATTAAAAAATAATTGAAAGAGACCTAAAGTGCCTCTAAGGATTTCTCTAGCGTCTCAGAATTGACTCACGTAGAAAATCCTAAAAGAAAAAATATGTGTTTCATGAAATACACATATGAGGTATCGATCATATTTAATACTTCTCCGAAAAATAATTTAAATCATCTGGGAAATGAATGTAAAAAACAAAAATATGAAAAATTATGAAAGTATTATTTATACTAATATGATTGAATATATCTTCAATAATCTTGATGATAAAAACAAAAAAATTGGGAAATAATATTCTTTTCCTACTATTGTTAAATATGACATTGGTATATATAATGAAAAGAGTTATGAATTTTTTAAATAAAATAATGTACTAGAATGGTCATATGTGAAATTGAAGAAGGACAAAAGGAAGTTTACTAATGAAAGAAACACTCTCACTTAAATTTTATGAATGATAAATACCCCAAAATATTCCACTAGTATTGGAAATGAACCTGGACATATGATAAATATCGGGAACAAATTTTTTATTATCCCTAATGCATCTTCTAGTTATTATTCCTGAGTTATGAAATATGTTTTTATTCATATCAGTTTAGAGTTGGCGAATAGAAACACCGTTATGGAAGTCTAGGTTTCTAATGCCCTAATCAGTAACATATATAGACCCAAGTAGATTTGTGTACCTAAATCATTCATGGTATCATTTTTTTACAGGGTATGTGCTTGAAGATCTCCAGTTAAACTCAATTGTACCAAGATAATAGATGTTCTAGAATTATAAAAATATATTAATTGGGCTTCAGGAACCTGATAAAGGTTGATGGTGTTCATGTATCCCTTTGTGGAAATATTAATGTTAATTTCATTAACCATGGCTGAATATTCCATTATATCTTATATCTTAGTCAAAAATTATCATGTCCAGAAACAACATTAAATATTTTAATTTTCTTTCTTTAATATTTTAAAATATGAATATACAATCCAACATGATTACCTTACATTTTCATGGTTTATATACAATCTTAAATAAATAGTAATAATTAAAAGTACAATAACCCATATATTAGTGAAACATATAACAATGATTAAAATAACCAAATAGCGGGATAAAAATTAAATGAAGGAACATATCATCTTAAGTAATAAAAAGGGAAGCAACATTATCCACATCACTCAAACTGAAGTCCATAATATTATTCCTTTAACAAAGGTTAGATAAATCATATAAAATAAATTAATCTCCCCTCCCCCAGACTATATCTCCACAACACTAAACTTGAGAGTGTTAAAATATTGAATATATATGTTAGAGATAACCTTTTAACCATAACATAGCCCCACAACCCCAATACAATGGGAATGAGTTATATGTATCATCAATAAAATTAATTTATATTTGAATGGGTTAAATTTTTTTAAAGGAATACAATAAATTGTTTCATGGGATTTAATGTGAGGTTCTCAAATAAGAGGATGTTAGTGACAGTAACCATTGAAATGAAGTGGAAAACTATTGAAGGGGTATGATTATAGTTTTGGAAATTTTGGTAAATGGAATATCAAATGAAGTATTTTCGGTTTTATTATGCATATTAGCTTAACTATAGACATATGAGGCATAAAAAATTCATAATATAAATTTAAAACATAAAAAACCACTACTACAATAAGACTAATCAATTCGTAGAAAATACATTTTAGTTGAGCACCGCTGTCTCCATAATGACTTCCACAAAAAATTTAACATAATATTCATCCTAAAATGTTAATTATTAACCACCATAATAAATAACACATGTAAAACTCGCTGATTTAAGAATATAGTATTCATTGAATAAAAAGAAATTATTTGATAGCATTCATTATTTGAAACCCCATTATAAATGAATAATGATATATTAACCCTTCATAGCCTAGATAATGAAATTGAATGTCTAAATTGTAAGAATCATATTATTAAAAATAAATAAAATTTATTTAAACCATGAAAATTTAATGAATAATTTATAATAATAAAGTAAAAAATTTATGGTAAATTCATTTGATGATAAAAAAATATGTTTTCTTGAAAAATGGGATTTAATAAATTTTATGCTTGAAAATTATAATTTATTTATAATTTTTTTTGGAAATTTATTTAAATACATTAATATAATTTTTAAAATTATCATTCCAATATTATATTAGGTTGAATTGTTATGATTTTTCTAAAAAGATATATTTTTTTTACTAAAAAATTCAACTTTTTATACAATATGTCATTTATTTTAATGAAAAAAATAAAATTATTTTTTCAATTTTATATTATAATAACATAATACTCCATAATGATAAATAATATAATTAATTTCATAGTAATAGTCATTATAAGTTATTTTATATAAGTTATTTTTTTCATAAAAACAAATTTTTATAAAAAAATGGTTTTGGGTATGTAAAGTATTTTTATCTTAATAAATTTAATTAATATACACTGAATTAATTTTTTAACTAAATATTTATATTATATGTTCAATAATACATTTTATGATTCATTTTTATGTCTTTTTTATGAAATGAATGTTTGTATATTAAGTCATATGCCTAAAAAACATTTTCTTAAAATCGGTTTTCGTTTGTTGTTTAAATGGTTATTTAAGAGTACGTTCTATCCTATATAGAATTTAAATAAAGTAAAATGGATTAAATATTAGTAATAATATTTATTAATATAATTTAATTGGTTCTATATAATTGTTGGTCTTAGTAAATAGAAAAAATATAAAATTTTGTTACTACATTTGAGGTTTAAATTGCTTTACCAAGGGACGGGGTTAAACCAAGAGAAACAGTTAGTATTTCCCCAAAAATTGTTCAATTTTTTTTATTGATGTTATTTAATTCTTATATTATCCTAAATTTTAATATATTTCCAAAGGGTTCCACTCCCCTATGAATGTTACTTTATATAGTAGAGATCTTATATGAGATTCAGTATTTGTCCCTCCCCTCACTTATAATAAGGGGCCTCTAATTCTCACTTATTCAACCTATTTGAGCCTTATATATCATACTATACCTAATCCAAAACCATACTAGGTCCCTTATATTAATCATATTGATTTTTTTCTTCACAAGAGATAATTATTTGCATGATTAAGCTGTATGCCAAAGGTGGTCTATCAAAGAAGAGGTAAAAATCATTCCCAAGATATTTAAATTTTATATACTGTTAAAAATTATCTAAACTAAATTAATTAATAAATAAAATAATTATTCTAGTATAATAAATATACTGATATTTTATTATGATTATTAACCTATAAATTTCCCCCCATCTTTATCAAATGGGAAATAAAAATTTCACCCACGTATATGTGTGGACTACCTCCTCTATAGAGTGATGTGATTCATTTTCAAGCAACATATTTCATTAGTAGTTATAATTATGCAATTTTTTTATATTATATTTAATAAATAATTATCCTTATGTTATTTTAAGATTTTATCTACATTTTGACCTTATAATCAATTGGTAAATAATAATGTCTCTCGTGCGTATTTGTAGACTACCTCAACAAAGAATTATCGTTTCATTATCATTTATGATTAAATTGCATGGTGAAAATGATAGTTTTAATAATATTATATTATATATAAAATAAAAAAAATATTTAAACATTAATTATCATTTACCTCTCTATTTTCCAATCCATTGAAAAGTTGAAGGATCACTCACATGTACACACATATATCCATATCAACATATAATTAATTTTTCATTAGTACTTAATTTGAATGGATATAAATATACATATATTATAATATATTATAATTATATCATGATTAAATAAACATATTTGGATTAACCATGATCAAAATGAAAGAACCATAACTACCAAACAAAAGTAAACTTGAAAAACGAAGCAATTAAAACCCAAAATGAAAATTTTAATTGAGAATTGTATATAAAACGATTTTGAAATTAAATAAGTGGAAAAAATATAATTTTATATTATTAAATATTATTATTTAATATAATAATACTAAATTTATATTTTTAAATGGAATTTATAGGGCTTTCGAATCAATTATGATATAATGTATGGGTTCTCTGCAATTTCTGTTCACAGTGACACGTTTTAATGTCCCGAACAAACTTTTTCTTTATATGTTGTATTTATTAATGAGGAACATATTTAGTCATAATATGTTATTTAATTAAAAATATTTATATAACATTATGATTTTCAATCATCAAAATATTTTATATTTAAAAATTATCAAAGCCGTAAGGGATCTTCATCTCAATTTTTTTATTGAGACAAGTTTGTAGTTTTTCTATTATTTAGGTTTATAAAGAGTGTATAATTTCATTTAACATTATATAATGTGTATGATTATTAATTCATGGTATATAATGTAAAATTACATTTATTTCATCTAATAGATTTGATTCGAATGTTACCAATGTGGTAACGGATTATAGTCTCAAATTGTCTTCTTTGGCATATACATTATGTTATAGACCTATATTATTTTATGATGTGAATATAATATGAATATGATAGTTTTAAATTGATTTATTTATTTTCAAGGTGTTTTACTTATCATTTGGATCTATTTCTTTCATGGGGTTCATGAATCAAAATTTACAAAAGCGGTAAGGTTTTTAATGTTACAATCTCATTTTCATCAGGATTTTTTTATACTTAATTTATTACTAAATTATAAGAAATATATATCCCAAGTAATATATATTATATTATTTTACAATGATTTCCATAAAATACATGTTTTACATTCATTTCTATATCCTTAGGTACTCATTGTACCGAACGAATATTTCTTAGGAAAAATGACAATTTTTTATTTTCAGTCAAGAATCTTTTCATTCATGACCAAATTTTCATAAAAATGATTCAATATTTTTAATATTATAATAATATTATTTAAAATAATCATTTACTATATATTAATTTACTTAACATTTATTAAAAAAATTCATATTATTTTCAAAATGTGGTACTTTTAACTTTTTACCGAAAATGTAAAAGTAATTATTGTTCAAACATAGACGTATCGAACTAATTTACATGCCACTTTGAATAATTTTTTAATTAATGTTTCCTTTATATGATTCCTTGGTTTTTATGGAAAATTTTATCCTTAATATTTTTTAATCTTTTGATATAATTTTTTTCAAAATGAAAGTGATATTTTTCTAAATAAATGTTCTAGTGATATTTTAAATGTATTATTTAAGTATAACAATTTCGTTTTGATATTTCATTTGAATTAATGAGGAAATGAAAACAGTATTTATCCTTTCAATGGATAGTTTATTTTTATAATCATTAAATTTTTATGATAACCATTTATATTCTAAGGGTTAATCATTTATGTAATGATAATTTTTTCATGTACTATTAGAATTGATATGAATATATTATAATTATATAATTGTTTGTTCTTTACAAATCAAGGATAATTGTTTATGTTATTATCCAAGGATGTGTGGGTTCATTATGGGTTTAAAATTATTTTGGTAATGATGATAGAGTAAATAAAATTTTAATAGGTGATACAGTTAATAAACTATGATGACATGATAGAGTTAAGTAATTAGAAGCTACTCCAAATAGTGTATTAGAAATAAATGGGTATGTCTTTCAAAAATGGGAATTTTTACTAAATGATAGTATTTGGATTCAAACATGACTACAGATGTTAGCTTCCATTCTTATGTGACTTCCATTAACATATGTCATATGATTATGATGCATTCTCATGGCTCATTATTGTTAATTTTGATTCCATACACTTTGTCTTATATATTTTTATTCATATATCTTCATGCTATGATTTGTTTATAAAATAGATGAATTTTTAGTAATTATTTTATAATATTAAGATTATTTTATTATTACCTAATGATTTCACTGTAATTAATTATGCTCAGTGATTAATGTCTCCCTTTTTACCCTTGTTCAGAATATTAGTTCACAATTTATTGTATTTACATTTAAATAGGACATTAAGAATGGTTTTATAAATGGTATTTGAATGAAGAGTGATTGTCATTAAAAACTAAGTTCAGATTATATAATAGTTTTATTTACTAGTTGTTTATCTATCAATGCTACGAAATACAATTAAACATTATATATTATGTGTGGATCATATGGTTATGTAATGAAAATTCATATATTACGATGAAATATTTATGTTTGAATATTTTGGGTCTCTATATTCTATATCAATCCATGTTCAGAGAAATTTGGAAACATGGATGAGAAAACAATAGTGATAACACTTATGATAAGCCTATATATAAGAGATCAACCAAGGTTATGGAAAATAACTATGTGTGGATTCCCAAAGTAAAAAAATACATGAATGGATAGTACAAGTGGATATTATTTTATCATAGATGAATATATTGCACATAAAACGAAAATTATTTGGTTGGGTATATCTCATCCATAATTCTTCTCCTTGGTGAATGTGTTCTTACTATACAATAAATTTGAAACTCTTGAGGGAAATAATGGGGTAATTAATATTTTTATTATGAACCATTATATATTATTTGGATATATAATGACCATGGATGACCTAGGTTGAATCTATGTCGGCATAGATTAAAAAAAGTGGAATGTTTTAGATATCATATAAATAATTTTTCATAAATAAATTATTACTCAATAATATTTTTCACATTAGGATTTTGGTATTATGTATTTTTTGGAATCAGAAGGAACCATTTTAACATTGAATGTGATGGATGATGTAATGATTTTCCTCATGAGAAACCAAATGAGATGGGATATAGAATATAAATTTTTTGGATTTTTCCTAACCAACTATATTTTAATTTTATTATCAACAAAACATAAGTGAGTTTAAACTAATCCAAATAATTGGGAAATGGAGTTTCATAATGTTCGTGGAATAAAGAAGGTTAATCTTTATATATGTCATGAATGTGGGAATAAGTACCTGAGGTAATCATTCAAAGGAATATGAAGTTGTTTTATGTTTTTAATATAAAGACCTAGAGAAATCAATTTCTACGAAAATGTGAATATATTAATGAAGAGTAATAAAGTACATCTTAATGTATATTTTATTTGTTGGTAACATTATTTTTATCCATGAAAACAACCTAATTCAAAGGATATATCTTAGACCATGGAAGGGCCTATAATATACAAATTATTGAAGTGTAATGAATAATGTCTTCATGTATTGGGATTTCATATTATATATTATAATTTTTTATTAATGACATTTTGGTTATACGAATCATGAAACATCTATGGTTTTTCCATAGTTGTTATTCCTTATGTAATTTCATGTATATGTTGAATTGTGTTGATAACTGATAAAAGTGATTTAGTTGCAATGTTATTTTTTTAGAAATGTGATTGTGGGATTTTTAACCCCTAATATATGCATGATGTTGATATAATAATGTTTAGTTGGAATAAATAGTTTATAGATATTGATAGAGTAAACTGGATGGTGTTTTTGACTTTGAAATTTATTAGGGATTTGATGATAACATATTTAATGTTATATTTGATGATGGTTATTAATTTTTTTAATTTGAGGAATAAATTGGATATTAAGTTATTTTAATTGGGAAATAATAATACTGTAATTTTTTTGGAAACATATATGTTTTTAATAAAGTTTTATTATGAATCATGTTATTAGAAAATTTTAGGATAATATATGATAATGTTAATCACATGATTGGTTTGTGAAAATAAAAGTTACATTAAATTTGTGGAAAATAAATATTAAAGATGATATTTTAAAAAATATGTGACCATCTATTCATATTTTTTGGGGTTTTGATTTTGATCATTTATATTTTATAATATCAGTAATAATATCTTTTTATGTAATGGTTTAAATTCAACTTTTGGTGTTATTATATACATTAGAGAGTTTAATATATAATTTTATCATATGAATATTTATCCATATTTGATAATGTTTTATAAAAATTTTAGTTTACGTATAATTTATTTATAAAAATAATTCATTTTTTGTATTTTATGGGTCTTATTATCCATTAAAAGATAATTTTAGTTCTTTAGACCTAAAAAATTCATTTTTAATTTTCATTTCATGGAGTAAGATATGATATAAAATAAAAAAAATTTCAAAACACAACCAAAGGATGATTTTATGATTTTGAAATGCTATGTAATCAACAAAATATATTTTTCTCATATTACATGGTAAAATCATTCCTCAATTATATGAAAAATGATCTCTAAATTGAAAACATTTTTATTATTATAGCTATGTCTATGGAGTTGGTGGTGGATATCACCCCTCATTGATTTATTTTTCTGTAGTCATTATCATTATCATGGAAATGTTCTTTATCAATATATTTTATTTTTTAGACATTATATTTCTCCCCTATCCACATATTTTCACTTCCCAATAATGTTCTCAATAGTGACCAAACATTTTTATATGAATTTTACATCATTTTTATGATAAAACATCATAATATTCATATAATACCAAATACAAAGGTTTAGTATCTTTTAAAAATTATGCTAATAAATAACATATAGATAATAAGAGAAAAACATTACTTAATTAATTGTCTGTTATCCATTTAATATCTTTCACAATCTCATTAGTTCGTGTAATCACCTAAGTATATAAATACAAAAATGAGTGAGCTAAAATCCTAGTAAGGAGATCAATAACAAGGATGGAATACGGGACATGAATCAATACATCATTATTGTGGATAACCAATATCATCCTATAACAATCAAAGGATCATCATATTAATCACAAGGGAAACATTTTATAAATTCATGAAATGAGGTATATTAATTATAATAAATCATCTCAAAACAATTGTAAAATACCACAAAAATTTGTTAACAATTCTAAATATTTTTCATGTATATCATGTGAACAAATTGTTACATTATAATTGTGAAAAAATATATAATAATGTTCACACATAAAATAAATAATTTTATGTGGTATAGAACATTACCAAATTCATTGTATGTCTATAATAATTTGGTCCCACCAATTATATCATAAAAATCTATTAATAATTCCTTATACATTTAATGAGAACATATATCAATCACAATCATGAAATAAAGCCATTGAATAGAATGGGTTTAAAAAAATTTATGTGAAGCATAGTTTCATTATTAAACATTGGAGTAATAAAAGTTATAATTGAAATAATTTTTTTTCATAAAACATTATCTTTCTTTAGTGGTGATGATAAAACTACCGAAAGTTCAATACAATATTTTGTAAAATAGATAATATTTGAAAAATATTTATATTTTGAAATAGAAATTATTGCTATAAGGTAGAAACATTTATATCTCTACAAATTAAAGAAAATCAATACTGAAATTTATTTTTCATGTTATTATATGAATATCCACACCAAAAACAATTTATGTAGGATATAATCTATAATAAGTAGTTTGATTTTAGAATCCCCATACATTAAACCCTACTCTATTTCATTGCTTTTCATACTCCGTAGCAATAAAATTATTTTATTATATTTTTGAAATCTAAGTTAATTATATTATTTATTAAAACTAATTATATATTATAATTATTCTATTTTATTTCTTAATACCCATTGTTAAATGGGAAACATTTTGATATCATATCTTTTTAAATAACATGTATTGCTTTCATTTGATGTCATTCTTAATTAATATTTATACATTATTGAGAAAAAATAAATAATATGATATATATATATATATACATTTATGTATTATAAATAATTTATTATGATAATCCATAATGGTTTGAATAATTATAGAGTTACAAATGTCCTCATGGGTGGTTAGCAGACCGTTGATGGGCATTGTAAATAGTATAAGAAGAGATGTATAAAATATAAATATATCATAAAATTAGTAATTATAGTATGTAAAAATCATTAATATATTGTTAATTTACTTAAAAAATAATTTTATATGATTTTTTATTGGAAGGATTAGATACAAATAGAAAGAGAAAATAAAAATGATAAGAAATATTGTTGAAAACTCACCATCCTCTCGGTAATTATTCATTCGTATGACAGAAAAAAACATTTATGACAATATTTGGTTTAATATAGAATGTCTATAATGATTATTAGGATATAAATATATAATATTTTAGGAATAAATTTTTATTTTATGTGGAAGTGAAGTGGATTTTCAAGGGATGCATGAGGGGTAATTTATACCCGAGGACGGGTATATTTGAGTTATAATATTGAATAAAATGTTATATCTAATGTAAAACGTTCACTTTTTGTTACATTGATATTTTTAAATACTTTTTTAATAAATAAAAATATTTTAAGACATTTAAACACATTATAATCAGAATTTATTAATGTACTGGAACGAAAGGTTGGAAAATTAGAAAATAATATTTTAATTGAATAATTTATACTTACATCTTTAGAAAATGATTTTTATATTTGTAAAACATGTATATTGAATTTATATGAACCATTTATCATATTACTTATGTTTTCTTTTGATCAAACATTTCCATAATTTTTAGGTCATTATTACAACACAAATGAATTAAATTAAAATATTAAAGTTATCAAAATACAATTTTTTTATGTTCACCAAAAAATATATGTATTTTAAAATACTAATAAAAACACCCTTGGAAAATTTGGAAATATGTTTTATAAAAATAAAATACATTTTGTTAAATAAATTTTCGAACACTGTTAATTTTAATTTTAATTATAAAACAATATTTTTTTAATGAAATATATTAAAATACATTTCATTAAAAATGAACTAATATTTTATTTTTATAATTAATATTAATATTTAGTTTATGGCATAATAGTACTTATATTTTCATAAATAATTCAGTATAAGTACATTATATATTAATTTTTTGAGGTCAAATTACTATTCCAACAGTCGTGTTATTATTCCCAAAGGTTGGGTTTCTATTACTAATGGTCACATTACTAGTCCAATGGTCTTATTAACTTCTTTAAATAACTATTTATTCATTATTAAATTAATCACTAAAATTAATCCAAAGGTGTCATATATTTCATTTCAAATATGTAGACTGGTTTACTTCTATTATGATTATTTTCTGTAGTGTTGTTTGTGGGTGAGATGATTCTAGCCAAATTAGAAGGATCCAAATTTTCTCCGTCTATATTTATTATACTATATTTTATTTTCCATTGTAGTGTTTGGAATTTTAATGGTTTAGTTACTAAATAATGTAAAAATATCCAGTAATGAAATAATGTTTCTTCAGTTTTCTAGGCACATTATATGTGTAATTTTTTGTAATATAACACACAATTATTTAGGAACCACATTTTGTTAATAAATTTTTGGCCATTAAAGTATTCCAACATTTAGAATTTTTATCCTTTAAATTTCAACTATTATTATATTTTTAGAATAGAGGAATCTACTTGTGTTTTATAAATTCTTCTGGTACCCACATCACCTTTTCGTATTTAATATCCCTCCACAACACTTTGAAAAGGTGATATGTATTTTATGCATAGGAAATTATATCTATGGTCTATGATCATCACTATATGATCTACATAAAAGAGGTTATTCTCTTTTTGTACCACATCCAGATTCTATACATGCGAGGGATCAACTATATACTTCCCCAACATAGATACATAGAACATATCATGAACTATCAAAATATTTGGTGGAACGGAAATCTGATTGGCCAGTCCTCTTACACTAACAAAAATATCAAAGGGGAAAACATACCTACGGATAGGAATTACCTTATTTATGATCCATGTGACTCTCTTCCATGGGGATATTTGAATTGATACTTTATCTATAACTTCAAAATCGACAGTTTCCAATATATATCTTCTTCGAAATCAATGTAGATTTTATATGTTGTTTTGTGGATTGAATATTGCTTTCCATCACATGAACAATATCATGTCCATATAGCTTTGATTCACCAACATCATCCCAAAATGTTGGAGTTTTACATATCATCCCTTATAGATATTTATATGGAGCAATTTGAATACATGATTGGAAGCTTTTGTTGTATTTGAACTCATCTAATGCGTGACGCTTAACCCATCCTCCATTAATTTCAATTGTTGTGGAATATGATATGTCATCAATTGTAAGAATGGTATTTTTATATTTTCCTCCTATTTGGGGGTGATAGGTCATACTGATATTCATTTCAGTAGTTATAACATGTTTAAAAATTCTCTAGAATTTTGAAGTTATCCATAAATCAAGATTAGATAAAATTGAGTGTGATTCCCCATGTAGGATCACCACATCCTTCATGTTTATAATATCATGTCTTTCAAGTGATAAGTCTTAATGAATATATATGAAGTGGTTGTCCTTGGTGAGTCGATCTACCACAATTCATATTGCATTTCTTTCATTAGGTGTATCTGGGAGACAAATGGTAAATTCCATGGTGATGTTCTCCCCTTTCCATGTGGGTATGGTGAATGGACTCATAATAATCATGGACTAGTTTTGATTTTATTTAACTCTATTACTTACCTTACACTTAGCGGTGCACTCAATGTTCTCATTCTCCATGTTTTCAAATCAAAATAACTCTCAATGAACATGATACATCTTGTTACATCCAAGGTGGATGGAAAAAGATGATTTATGAGTAATATCCCATATATATTTATTTATATCTGGGATGTATATCGGAAAATTATATATCTAAACCAAATAACCCTATCTTTGAGGATGTGGAACTCAAGAATATTCCACTCCATTGTTGCTTTGACATTTTTTAATGATCTATATAATCTCGTTCTGCTTTACTGATCTTATATTGGATAAAGGGTTTGAAAATTATTTGGTAATAGAAGGATGTATTCCTTTCCATTATGATTTCAAAATTCATCCTTTGCATATCCACTAAGAGATGATTTTTCTCAATCTACACCATGAAGATATTTGTAAGATATTTTCTATTAAGATAATCATCTATATTTTTCACTTTTCCTAGACAAAAGTGAATAGATCAATAATTGTCCTAGATAAGCTCTAATGATCTACAACGATACATGATACAATATTTTGATTTGAATATATACTTTATACTCTTGTGACAAGTATATATGTCATGCTTCTAATTATATAGGTAGAACCACCAAATATTCAAATAGAATATATATATTGCAAAATGGATATCATTTTCTAGGTATTTTTTATCATTTTATTCAACTTTTGTGAGAAATAATATATAATTATATCATTATACATGAGTACAGGACCCAATACATTTTTAAAGCATCATAATATATAACAAAACATTCTCCAATTTATAGTTGTTTGAGTAATAGAATAGTAATTAACCACTTATTGATATCATTAAATATTTTATCACAATCTTCCTCTAAACATTCATACCCATTTTTTAACACATTAATTTGGCCATAAAATCATGAGAAATTTCTCACAATTGTAAATAGTGGCCAGAAAATGTAAGAAAAATATGGAATTCAATGACACCTATGGGTTAGGGGAAACATTTATTTTCCATCGGCTTCTATCAATCCATTGAAATGCCCTCTCTTATGATATGTTCCCCAAAAATGTTTCTTTTCCATCAATAAGTTAAACATTTTGAACATTTCATACATTTCACCCTTTTTTATATCACCACAATTATAATTAGATAATTTTCATTTTACTATGTAATCTTGGATTAAATGATAATTTAATTAGTAAAGACTACAAATTTTTTCACGGTAGTCTCTAAAAACACTATTCATCAAGTCCATTAATAATACATGGGTTTTAGTACCCCTGAATGGAATCATTACGAACTTGTAGTGTCTAAATATTATATAGAAATCTTTCATCTTACTATCCTTATTCCTCAACATCAGCTAATGATATCGGTAATGATGATCCAACTTTGAGAAGTATTAATCTCCAAAAAGATGATAGAATAAGTCAACTATCTGTAGTTTGGCATTCTTGTTCATTGTGGTGATCTTGTTTGACTATAATTCATTTTCACAAAAGAGTATTAATTAAAACTTGTTTTTTTACCAAGAGAATAACCATACATAAAGGCAATGAACTATGGAATATGAACACTTTCTTCAATTTCTGTTGCATTTTATTATTTATACCCTCTATTTCAATCAAGTGAATCCTATATAGGAATTTGGAGATAGGAGTGGAACCACATATATGATTTATTAATAACTCTATGTCACTATGTGGTTAAGTTGAAGTAATGCTTTAAAAAACACATCATTGCATTCCCTCATAATTGGAATTTATTGATGGATATTACATTAATTTGAATTAAGAATTTGGGAATGGTATGCTTCATCATGAGGTATCAATAGCCACACCATTTATGGATTTACTAATGGGGATTTATGATCATCGTTTAATTTTTAATTTATAGTTTGATAGTTTGGAGTGTATAAAGATAATTTTATTTCCTAATAGTTGATTTAATATATATTTCATTAGAACCAATCTATGCCATGTATAATATAAAATTACACCATGGTAAGTATTATGATATTTTCTAGAAGAATCTTCCCACATACACTAGTTGGAGTTGAGTCCAACAATTAGGATTCATTGATCTCACCACTAGAAGTTTTTACAGCTATCTCTACTTCAAGGTATCTTTGTTATGATCAAATAATTATATAAAACTTATAGGATATATAGTAAAGGGATGATCCTGAATAAAATTATACTTTTTCCCATTCATGATTAAATGGTAAGTGTAACTTGTCTGGCATTACTTTTATAGTCCACTTTAGCACTAGTGATTATATAGTATTATCCTTACTCCGTCATCCTTGGTGGTTGCTGACAATAATTGCACCCATAGGCCCTTATATTAGTTCACTAATATTTATAGTTGTAACATACCAATATTTTATATGTATACCATGTTTGATGGTGTATAAGATGTGCAAATCTGAGCATAAACAAACCATGAAATATTATTATTTAAATATGACTATTATAACCTACCCATTAGATCGGTGGTTATAAATATGTTTAATAAAATTACGAAATGTATATATAATTCCTAAACAATAAAAATTTATTTATTAACACCTAGAAAATAAGAACCCAAATTTTCTTCAAAATTATTTTATTCAAGAAATGAATATTTTCTACAAATATAAGTTTTATTAAATTTGGTCAGCAAATAAAATTATTAATTTCTAAAACATTTTGTAACTATATTTGATGAAAATGATATAATTTTGGAATTCATCATATCAAAATATCTTCGAATGAATTTTTTATAATTTTCAAAATATGATCAACTTTTTAATGAATAGTTAAAATTTCATTATTTATTGAAAATAATTTTTTCTATTTAAAGAATGAAAAAATAATCATTTTTTAATAAAATTAAAAATATTATTAATTCCCTTAATGTTTAAACAACTGTAATATGTTCATTATAGTAACCTTTTTGTTGAAATTTTTATAAGAAACATTTTTTTTATAAAAAACCATTTTTAAAAAAAATCTATATTTCTAAAACAATTCTATTCGTTTTTTATCTCAAATTAATTTCTTCCACATCATGAAATTGAATCATGGAAAGTAGATTCCATATCTAAAATAAGGATGTAATATCATTTTAAATATTACATTTTTATTTTCAGTCATTGTGAATAGTAACCATAGTAAATATTTATCATATCAATAAGAGTAAAATGGGTATAATATGATTAAAACTATAGGATGAGGCTTTATAATTTTTATAAAACATTCCATTATCATATTGGATGATTAAGGTTCTTTCCTTTATATACTTGTTTCAATAATATGGAAACATGGTTCCATTTTTTTCAAACCATTATAATATTTAAGTAAATGATAATGCAAAAAACGACACTTTCAATATTTTTAGTATCTTTAATGTTTATTAATGGGGATTAAAAAACATTTGTTTAGTTATTAATTGTTATTTTAATATTATTTTTTTTGTTTTTAATTAAATTTTATTTCTACGTAATGAAATAATTATATTAAATTCTTACACAATGGTAACACATGGTTTGTTCAAGCTGTAGAAAAATCAAGTATATTATACTAAAAATAATAAATGTAATATTATTTGGTGTTTAATAGTGTCCCTTTAATTTAATATATCATTTTAACATATTATAGAACTATTAAATGATTATATTTTAATAACATTATATTAAAATTGTTTTTAAAGACAAACCATGATAATAGTGTAAAAATGACACACATTATATTTTATGATAACTATGTTTCATTAAATTATTTAAAAATTATATAAATATTGAAATAATACAATTAGGATGAGAAATGGTTTAATAATTCATCAATTTTCCATTTATGTTCCACATTTCCCCTAATATGTAAAATTTTAACCATTTAATATTGAAAAAGACATTACTGTAGTTAAAGTTAATATTGGTTATCCCAGGGTTAAAATAAAATATAATATTTAAAATGATATTTAAACCTATATAAATTTTTTAGGATATTATATTGCAACAATTTAATCCTTATATTTTAGTCAATGTCATTTCTGATCTATTTTTTATAATTCAGACACATATTATATTATAATATTGGATGTATTTCCAAAAATATCATTAATTATATTTTATCAAAAATAATTTTTTATTAAATGATTTAATGTTAATAATAAAAATTTATTCTATAATTTGAATAGTATATGGTTAAAAATGACATTGTTGGTTAATTTATATTTATCATTTTAATAGTAACTTTCATTCCCCCTCAAGTGTAAAGAACTATTTTATCTCCGTAATTGTCAAATTGTTAACATGGGGTAAAATAAATTTGCTTACGGTGAAATAATCAACTAAATTTGCCCAAATATTATTGGAAGAGATAACATAAACTCATACTAATCTTATGAACTATTTTTATATTTTGATTTATTTTTACCTGATAATTAATTTATATTAATTTAGTTCACTAAGAAATTCAATGAATTCCCTTCCATCACATTAAAAGGGCACCTCTCTCCTCTTTTATCCACACTTTAAGAGAAATTTATTTCATACAATTACTAAAATTATATCTTATTATAAACTTTACCAAAAAAAAGTCTTTTTTTACTTCTAAAATATAATCCCTTCTAGGATTAAGGTGTAAGGTGAAAGAGGTTTCTCAACGAAGAGATATAATTCCTAATTGAATGTTCGTTGTTTTTTTATTCTTATACCTCATCAAAAAAAAATAGAATATAGTTAAAACTAATTAATTAAGTATATTAAATATTATTATTTATTAATACTATTATTATGTAATGAAAATAAATCAACTTCTTCTCATCCGTGGGAATATGATAACGTCGATCATGCGTACGTGTGGAATATCACCTCCATGAAGAAATGTGATTAATTTTTCATTTATAAATTATGAGGATGTTAGTAAAGATATATTTAATTAATATATTATATATATATTATATAATAATAATTTATTAATGGTTCTTTATTATTTACCTTTGTTTCGTTCCATTCATCAAATTGTGAAAACAACCTTCATGCGTACATATGACATATCGTCTCCATAAACAATTTAATTCATTTATATATATCTAATAGTTATGGATTATTATAACTATGTAGATAATGAGTATTTATGATATATTTTATCATTAATAAAAATATGTATATGATGAAACATTGATCAAAATTTAAGGACCAAAACTACTGAATAAAAATTATATTGAAAAATGAAAGGATCAACACTTAAGAATGGTGCTTTTTATATGTAATTTTACATAAATGGGAATTAAAATATCATTTTAGGATAATATATAATATTATAAGCATATATGTGAATATTTTATATAATTATAATAACTTCTTGTCTATTATACATGTTGTTAAAGCGCTTTAGATGAAATATGAAACTGAGGTAAAGGGATTTCTTGAATGAATTTAATTTCTGTGAGACATATTCCATAATAAACACTTATTTTTTATGGTATATATACATTATATGAATTTAAATTATAATTATTTTCATGAAAATTATGGGGATGGGAATATATATAAATTTCTATCTTTTTTTTGTTTTTTATTACGATATTACCAAAGGTGTAAGGGTTCCTCATATCAATGTTGTTTTGTTGATACACATTTCTTGTTATAAACCTATTTTATTTTATGAGGATTATATACATTAGCATTAATGTGTTGTATTAGGATATACCTTGTGTTATTTATATTTATAGATTCATTTGATTTTATTCTTTTAGGTGTATTATGATTCAAAATTTACCAATGTGATAATGGATTTATGTGAAAATATCATTATTTAACAATATTTCCTTTTATTTTTCTCTTATAATAAAATCATACAAAATACATATAAAGAAAATAATTAATATTAATTTATTAATGTTATTTAGAGAGATTTAATATTTTCCATGGCTATTTCACTCTTTAATAACTAAATTGACCGAAAGAATGTTTTTAATTAAAACATACATTATCTATCTATTTTTCTGAAAGAAATTTTTCTTTGATGTTAATTTTTTTTTAAAAAATTCTATATATATATTTAAAATTAACCAATTATTTTTTATTTTATTTTTACCAATTTTTTATTCAAAAATAAATGGTTTAAAAGGACACTTATTGTCACATTGTGAATAATTCAAACAAGAATTATTTACCAAGAAACATGAATGGAATATATTTCTATCAAGAGTGAGATAAATAAAATTTCCATAAATATTTTATACATAATTATTGGAATCTGACATTACATTTATTTCAAGGTTACATTCAACAAATATTTTCTCCATTATATTATAATGTTTTTTATATTTTTATTCAGTAACTTAAAAATAAAAAATTTATTTTATTCAAGGAATATTCTAGATATATTATAAAAATATTTTTATTTAAGATGAAATATCATTATATTAATTATGATTAAATGGGATATGATCCAGTGATAACAAACACATTCATTAATTATATTACATACTATGATGATAATTTATGTATGATTTTATGAAACTCATTTCTTTTTTATGGGTTATGCTATGATGCAATGATTAAATATTTATGAAACCCATTTAATTTACATAGGCTATGATAAGATAAATGATTTATGACTATGGTTCACACATATGTATGGATTATGATTATTTTATTTTTCCGAATACTGTTACATGTCCCTCAAATGCATTGGGTAATGATTGATATCTGATGAGCTAAAAATTATTTGAATAGGGAATGAACCTAATTCAGTAAGAGACATTGTCCATTATGATAGCCATGTGAGTGAACCATGACTAAGGATATTATGGGTTCTATATTGAACTCAACCCACTATATTAGTCCGGGTAGTGATCTATGAGTACTAAGTAAATTAATTTCAAAACTTATGTGTATTAAAATAATTTGTGCCTTTTACTAAAATTAGGATTTCATGGTTCATGTTCATAGAATAGGTTATCATTTATGAATTATGAAGATCTTGGATTTTGGATATGACTAAATATTATGATATATAATATTTAGGCTATGATTTTCTAATTTAATTTTGATTTTATCTTACCCTTATTTTCATGTTATATTTATGTGATCATTGATATATCCCTCATTTATCATTAATACACATCATTTCTCACACATTCTAATGCATCCATTACAAATATTATGAATAATGGTTTTAAGTATTACAAGTTTAAATCGATTTATAGTTATAAAGAACATAGTGGGAGATGATGTAGATCTCTTATAAACAAGTTGTTCATGCATCCATGTATCCAAAGACATAATAATTTTACAAGTCTTTCTTGTATCCTAATGTTTTTTATTTATTATTCCTAAACTAATATGTTATATTTATGTATGAAACATATAGGTCAATAAAATTATTCCCTTTCTCTCTATAGTTTAATCATTGATCCGAGAGTGGTGCATTAAGAGGGTCCATCCATTCCTCTATCATGTTGGTTTGATTCTCCATATCTCTTCAATATTTATGATCATGGTTGTGCTCTTTAATGTACATGAAATATTTCTTTTTCACTATTTATCCCACGTCATTTACATGTGGGTGGTTGGATATTGTTTCCTCATTTATTTGATCCAATATATTGAAAAATTATATGTCTTTTCTTTTGTCCAAAACCATGGTAATATTTTGAAACATCTATATCTACATTGAGGTCATGGATTAGCCACTAAATGAGGCTAATATTCATTGTTAATATAAATAATATTCATGTTATTTATTATTAATAAACACCATTTTAGTTTATTTTACACTTTGAACGTCATTTCACATTATGATTGTAATACCTTTTTAAAATGCACTACTATGTGGTACATTTTTTAACATCATTTTAAGTACACAATTATTCATCTAATTTTAAGGAATATAATTATAAATATTTTAATTTTATATTCTTTTTAAATGGATATTAACTTCAATATGAACATTTTTTATTAAAGGATCAATGAAAGATTCAGAATGGATGATGGAGATATTTGGCAATGAAAGGAAGCAATTTTGGAGATGGCAGATTGGACATCATCCCGCTGATGAGAATGTAGGGCCAAACATACAATCGTATGAATCCAATATTTCGTGGAATTATAGAAGATGTGTATAGTAACAAATCACTCTTCAAGATCCAATGCTAATTCGGCCTCCATGGTGTCCATTTAGGCAGCCCAAGTTAGAGGTAATATTCCAGCCCAGATTATGTGGCCCAGAAAAACATCACACTAATATTATAATATATCGGAGTCCACAACCTCAAATGAGCCCAAATTTTATAGGCGGTTATAATACATCAGGATCTCCATTTTATTCTTCTATTACCCACTCTTATGCGGCCATATAGAAGGTCTTCAATGCGCGTCTGTTCAGTGAAGGAAAGATGGCTGCCACCTCGGGTCAATGGTGGAAAAATCAACTCTCCCTTACATTCCACCAACCTATGGCCTACAAAAATTAATTGAGGAGACTTGGAATATTGGAGGCTCAACCAAAGGGCTCAACAATGACTATTTAAGGCAGTTTTGTTGGAGTATTGAATGATATTTGGTGCTTGGTTTCATTGTAGTGTTACGCTGCCGCTTTGGGTTTGTAATCGCATTTCTTTTTCATGTAAGTTGTTTAATTCACCTTAGTTTATTAATAAAAGTTCTTCATTTACTATAATTATGTTACTCTCTTTATCACTTTGATACTTTTGTTTAATGGTGTGAACTTTTTCATACCAAATCTTGTGATATTATCACACAACGGTGGAGTGATCGTTATTTTATTTTGTTTTTTTACTTCTCAATTTCCTCCCTCATGAGTCTACTTCCCGCTTCCAATGAAACCATAGCATCAATGGAGGGCTAACCCACTTATGGGATGACCCAAGGGAGTATCAATGGTCTGTATTTGATGTTATTTATCACCTCATTAATGTATGATCACTTATTTAATTGAGATTTTTATTTGATGATTTTTAAACTCCATCGTCCTTGTTGAATTTAAGGCCACACACTTCATGTGCTAATATGAACCATTACCTTGAAGTGCTCAAAACATTGATCATTTAGGTGTATATTTTATTAGTATTAAAGGGTGTAGTTACTAAACCAGTAGGTGATGATGTTCTTTTATCTTCTTAAATTAACCCATCTCAAATATAAGAAATTGAAATCATTGAAAAGGAAATACGTCCAATCCACCCCAATTCATAGCCTAGGATCAATTCATTCATTTAAATTGAATTCACCTAATTCTCTTAGAGTTCCTTTAAACCCATCTAAAATCAACCCATGTTTTCCACTTCATAGCCAAAAACAGTCTATAGAATGTACGTGTCTATAGGTTTCTTGTTAGGTCTCTGAGGATTCGACATCCCAAGCTAGACTACAAGGACCGTCATACCCTCTTCTTTTGGGTAAATTTGAGAGTGAATCAAATTTTGGCACCGTTGCCGGGGAACCAAGTAAGTCATCTAAAAACCCATTACATTCTACCCCATTTCTTCTTTTCTCAACCAAATTCTATTATCTTGTCCCTTTCTTGTTTTTTTCCTTTTGGTGCATGTCCATCTACACCCGTGATCAATCCAACCATCTAGTTAGGGTAGATAGTCCTGGGGTTGGGGTGTCAAGTACACCTAGAGAACTCATTCCATTAGATCCTAATCTTCCTAATACCTCTAATTCAAAAATTGATCCCATTTTAATGGATGGTCTTCAAAGAAATCAACTCATAAACCCAGGTGGGAACCAAAATGGAAACCCAAATGAGGCAGCCCTGAACATGGGGAATGCAATTGATCAAACCATGAATGACTACCTCACACCTTCCTCGACCAATGACCCCTCATGCAATAGACACAATTACCATGGAGATGACAACTACATCTTTAAACCCCATGTCCTAAACCACCATCCCACATTCCATGGAATGGAGTCCGAGATGCCCTACCTTCACATTAAGGAGTTCAATGACATTGTAGAAACCATGTGTCCCCCACATCAACTATAATCAGCTAAGGTGAGGCTAATTCCTTTTTATTTAAAGGATAGAGCTAAAAATTGGTTAAAAAAATTGATACCATCATCCATAAACTCTTGGATTCAACTAGAAAGATAATTCTACAAAAAATACTTTCCCCACCACAAAACAATTACACTTAAAAAGAGTATCCAAAACTTTTTTGAAAAAGAGGGAGATTCATTCTATGAAACATGGGAGAGGTTCAAATACACTCAAAACATGTCTCGACACAATGATGTTTCTATTCAAGAACAAGTGAGGATCTTATATGAAGGGTTGGGTCCAAGGAACAAACAATTCATTGACAAGATGTGTAATGGAACCACTAAAAACAAAGCCCCAAATGATGCTTACAGGTATCTATAAAGCCTTTTTGAACAAAAACAAACATGGGGAGCATCACCTTATTCTGAAAAGACAGAAAGAAATACTGGAATTAATACAGTTAGAAGAGAGGAAATCCTTAGGGCTAAACTCGTAGCACTCTCTAGGAAGGTTGATGATATAGACCTTAGGAAAGTCCATGAAATCCAAACTGTTGACCCTGTTTGCACAATTTGTGACAAACATGACCATAAGATAGAAAAATTCCCAACCATTCCATCCATCAAGGATATTATTTTAGGAGGACCCCTAGAGAAAGTAAATGCTTTAAACTTTCAAAAGCCTCAATACAAAAACAACTTCAACCCAAGGTATAATGACCACCTAGGCCTCTACTGGAAAGATAACCAAAAACCTAGCCAACCACAGGGACAAAATCCTTACACCCATCAGAACTACCAAACCCATAACTAGTTCCAAACCCAACCTATCCAATACCAATAGACACTAGTCCATTTTCAAAAAACCATCCCACCTCCAAAATATCCCCCAGGGATAAACCAATCTTCTCAAGCACCAACCCAAACTGTTCCACAAAGTATACTAGAACAGCTGTGCAAACAAATGGAAAGGATGAACTTAGAAGTATCTTCCCTTAAACAAGAACGTAAAACCATCAAAACTGGAAAGGCACCCATGCCAACATAGGAAATTCCATCCTCAAATTCAAGGGGAGAATCAAGTTGTGCTCAATCAACTCATGAACAACTAAAGGCTGTGACTATTTTAAGAAGTGGGAAATCAATCGAGAAACCTAAACAACTCATTCAGAACCCACCTGAGGATTTAAACTTTGATGAAAATTAAAATTAACCCCAAGATGAATCTGAGGAAACTGATTACAATGTTAAAGAAACAACTCTTCAACAAACAACCCCACAACCTGCACCATTTCCTCAACGCATGACGGGGAAAACCAAGCCTGAATTTTTTGAAACATTGAGGGAAATCTTATCACAAGTCAAGTTGAACATAGACCTTCTCGATGAAATCCAAACCATACCTACCTAATCAAAGTACCTTAAGGACTTGTGCACTTTTAAAAGAAAATTTTCACATAAAAACCAATTCCTTTTGGCTGATAATGTGAGTACCACCATTTAAGGGACCATTCCTCATAAGTTGAAAGACCCGGGTTGCCCTTACGTCAATGTTGAACTAGGAGAGAGAAATATTTTCAAGGCTCTATGTGACCTAGTTGCTAGTGTCAATCTCATCCCATATGCTGTGTATTTCCAGTTGGGCCTAGAAGAGCTCCAACCCACATCTGTCACACTTCTTCTTATTGATCGTAGCATTAGGGTTCCAAAGGGGATTTTGAAGTATGTTCTAGTAAAGGTTGAAAACTTCATCTATCCTGCTGATTTCATTTTCCTTGACACCCATATAAACTTAGGAAATAAGGAACAAACCCTTATCATCCTTGGTTGTCCTTTCCTTGCAACCATCAACTCTGTTATCCGAGTTCAAAATGGAAACATGACCATCACCTTTGGGAACATGAGTCTAGACTTGAACATATATACGAAAAGCTCACAAATAGGGGATGATGAGGACATTCATGAAGTAAACATTATGGCAAGCATTGATAATGAATCTATGGAACCTCAAGGAATATTTGATGAATGTTTAAGTCAAGATGAGATTGATTTTCTTTTTTTCATATGAAGTAAGTTTATCTCCTTGGCTTGAATCATTTTGAAATTTCTCTTATGATGAATTCTTAGGTCTAAGAATCAGTGAAACCTTTCAAGAAACCACTTTCATAGAGACCACTCCAAATTCCTTCCCTAAATATGATCAAGCCAATCTACTAGCTGAAACTTCTACATGTGGGGAATCAATCCTATCTGAAACTCTAAAAAAAGAAATTGAACTTCATCCAATGTCCCAATATTCTGCTGAAATTTTGAACCAACCTGAGCATGAATTGAAGGACCTTCTCTCTAAACTCAAGTATTATTTCATATGGGACAATCACACAAATCATATTTTCATTTCATCTTATCTTGAAGCTAATAATTAAAGTATGCTTCTAGATGTCTATAGGAAGCATAAGAAAGCCATAGGTTGGACCCTTTTTGATATTCCTGGGATTAGCCCACTTATCAGGACTCATAGGATTGTTCTGGAATCTAATTAAAAGTCTTTTTATCAACCTCAACAGTGAATCAATCCTAATCTCATGGAGGTAGTAAGGAAGGAACTTATGAAATTGTTAAAAGTTGGTATCATATATCCCAGAGCTGAGAGTGAATGGGTGATCCAAATCCAAGTGGTTCCAAAAAAGGCTGGAATCTCAGAGATAACGAATGAGGATGGAGAGATTCTTCCAGCAAGGGTGAGTAGTGGATGGAGGGTCTGCATTGACTATATAAAGTTAAACTCATTCACCATGAAGGACCATTTTCCCTCACCATTCATTGACCAAGTCCTTGAGAGAGTGGCAGGTCATGCGCTCTACTGTTTCTTAGATGGGTACTTAGAGTATAATCAAATTGAGTTCTCCCTAGAGGATCAAGGGAAGACTAAATTCACATGTCTATTCAGAACCTTTTCATTCAAACACATTCCCTTTGGTTCATACAATGATCCTAGAACCTTCTAGCGGTGCATGATGGGAATCTTCTCAGACATGGTGGGGGGTTGTCTAGAGGTATTCATGGATGACTTCTCTGTGTTTGAGGATATATTTGAGGGATGTATGAGGAATGTAGAGAGAGTCTTGTCCAGATGTAAAGAAAATAATCTGGTCCTAAACTGGAAAAAATGTCATTTGATGGCTAAATAATGACTAGTTCTAGGCCATCTGGTCTCAGGTAGGGGGATTGAAGTTGATAAAGCAAAGGTTGACATCATTCGTCACCTTCCATCACCCAAAACTCTCAAGGAAGTGAAGTCTTTCTTATGACATACTGGTTTCTATAGAAGATTCATCAAGGACATTAGTTCAATCTCTCGTCCCCTTTGTGCTCTCCTAGTAAAGGATGCTCCATTTGTTTGGATAGAAAGCTATGAGGGTTCATTCTCAACCCTGAAATCCTCTCTCACCTCTCCTACCATTATGAAATCTGAATATTGTAACCTTACTTTCTAACATATGTGTGATGCCAGGGACATTGCTGTAGGAGCTGTGTTAGGACAATTTTGTGACAAAACTCCTTAGGTCATTACCTATGCAATCAAATACTTAAATGATGACCAAATCAACTACACCACCACTGAAAAGGATTTACATTCTATTGTGTTTGACTTAGAGAAGTTTAGGTCCTACCTCTTAGGATCCCCCATCACTATGTTCACTGACCATTCTGCACTAAAATACCACATCCAAAAACAAGATTCTATGGCTAGACTGATTTGGTGGGTCCTTCTCGTACAAGAATTTGACCTGACAATCAAGGATAAAAAGGGCATTGAAAATTTTGTAGCTGATCACCTCTCTAGGATGGAATTCAAAGAAACTCAAATCACCTTTCTGTGTCTGATTCATTTCCTGATAAACACCTATACTCTGTGAGTGACTGCCCTTGGTATGATAACATAGCCAACTTCTTAGTTATGGGAGTAATTCTAAAATTCTTAGGGACTAACGCTTGAAGTAAATTCCTTTCTGATGCTAGGAACTATGTGTTTGATGATACATACCTCTATATGTTTTTCCCTGACCAAGTCATTAGGAGGTGTGTCCCAAAATCTGAACAAGAGTCCATCCATCTATTATGTCATAGTGAGTCATGTGGGGGTCACTTTTCTCTATGAAAATATCTGCTAAGATTCTTTAATGTGGTCTCTTATGGCCCACCCTCTCAAGGGACTCTTACACATTTTGTCAAATTTGTCCTAGGTGTCAAAAAGTATGCTCTATCAAAAAAAGGAATCAAATTCCACTCACTCCCATCTTAGTAGTTGAAATATTTGACTGTTGGGGAATTGATTTCCTGGGTCCCTTCCCAAACTCTTGGGGATACCTCTACATACTCTTAGTTGTTGATTATGTCTCAAAATGGGTGAAGGTCATTCCCACTAAGTCCAATGATCATCAAGTTGTGATTTGATTTCTAAAAGAGAACATATTTTCTCGATTTGGAATTCCTAGGGCTATAATCAGTGATTGAGGAACCCATTTCGGCAATCGCCCATTCTCTTCACTCATGTCTAAGTATGGTATTTCACATAAAGTGTCCACTGCATACCATCCTCAAACCAATGGTCAAGATGAGTTAGAGAATATGGAGATTAAGTAAATTCTTTAAAAAACTATCAACCCCTCTTGGAAAGATTGGTCTTAGAAACTCTTAGATGCTCTTTGGGCCTATAGAATAGCATATAAAACCATTTTAGGAATGTCCCCATATAGGTTGGTTTATGGAAAATCATGCCATTTACCTTTTGAAATTGATCATAAGGCCTTTTGGGCAATTAAGAAAATGGATTATGACCTCTCATTGGCCGGAACAAAAAGAAAATTACATCTCAATGAACTAGAGGAACTAAGGATGGAGGCTTATGAAAATTAAATGATAAATAAAGCTAGAGTTCAAGCCTACCAATCTAGGAATATCAAAGCCAAACATTTTGAACCTGGAAAACTTGTGCTCTTGTATACTTCAAAACTTCATCTACAGCCGAGAAAGTTATGGTCTAGATGGTCAAGACCTTTCATAGCGCATCATGTATTCCCCCATGGGGCATTAGAGATTCAATATCCCACAATTGGTTAAATTTTCAAGGTCAATGGTCAAAGGTTTAAGACATTAAATGAATCATTCAATAAACAAGAAATAGAGGTTGATTTAACTGAGCCAACCTATGATCTAAGAAAAAATTGATAGATTTAGGGTCTATTTAGGGGCTAACAATGTTAAACAAAGTGCTGCATGGGAGGTAACCCATGGTTTTCAAGTTTCCTACCATTCTGTAGTTTTAATAAAATTTATATTTTAAATACGATTAATTAATCATTTTTATATTAAAAAAAAGATTGTTGACTTGTTCTTCTATTATGAGTATGGATGGGTATGAAAGGGGAGCACTGTATTCATCTGTGTCACATGGTGTGATCCCTGAGTAATACCTTACCCAAAAAATTAAAAGAAGACAATGTATCACTAGTTTCATTAAAAAAACAGAAAATAGTAAAAACCATAAAAATGATGATACTTGGAATTAAATAATTCATTGTGTTGTTTGTTTTGTATGGTTTTCTCTTCTTTTTATGGTTTAGGTACTATTTGGGGTAATACACGTTCAATCAAGGAGGTACCTACATCCCCCATGACATCAAATGACTAATTTGGAGTAGCAAGAACTTGAACTTCAACCACCATGTGACTTCATTCCATGATCCTCAGTTTTAATTTCATTTTTAAACTTCCATTATCTTCCTCCACTCCATCTAAATTTTCATTTCTTCAAACACTTTGGAAAATGTTGTTTTATGTTGGGGGGGAGATAAAATAAAAAAAATGCTTTGTGTCAAAAAATTGAATGATTTGAAAAAGATTGTGTAAATGGAAGGAAGAATTCCTTTAACTTTGAACATCGTAATACACATTGCACACTTTGAAACTGAATATCAAATAATTTTGCATGCCCTGATTCTGATTTTAATCCTTGTATAATTTCATGAGCATAGATTTTGGAAAGTGTGGTTGTCCAATGTAATATTTCATCATTTATATTTTCATCCAAATAATAAAAAGATAACATTTCACGTCCTTTGGATAGTGGGGTATTAGTTTAAGTTCATGGGGTCCCCTAAATAAATAGCATAGGATTGGTGATCATTTTAGTTTAATACGAGTATTCAAAAAATTTAATATTTTTTTTTGCGTAGAGCAATGAAATGGCCTAATACCTGGATTTCGGCACTTGGGGACCGTGACTCCATACTTGTCTGGCCCAGAGTTAGTAATTTTATCTCTATTTTTGGTAATTTGAATTTGTGTTTGACTAAGTTAACTCGAGATGATGGCCGAGTATGTGGGCTTCACATGGTGCCCTATGGTCTTTGAGCCTGGGAGTCATCGGCAAAGTCTCGCTGTAGGGGTTGAATCCTTTGAGTGAAACTTCAATTACCAGGTCAAAATTGCAACAACAAAAAAACCAAAAAAAAACCAAAAAAAAAACCAAAAAAAAATACAAAATAAATTAATAGTCATCTTAATATTTAAATGTGATTCCACCTAGTTCTTCCATCATTCCCCCTTGAATAAAAATGAACCCCCATGTCTATTGTGATGAACAACACATCCTCATACTTAATTGATATTGGATAAAATATGGCAATGAATTTGATCAAAGGAATGGGCTTGGGATTGGGATCGGCTTATAAAAAATCTTGTATTAAAATATTTTTATGGGTTTCATGATTGTTTGGTATAAGGGTTCTTGTTGATCATTGTGTATTAAAATGTTTTTTGGAAAAGAGAATTCAAATTTCATATTGTTGAGATATATTTTTTCGTGACTAGAAAAACTCAAGTTGGGAGTGTGATTAGCCACTAAATGAGGATAATTTTCATTGTTAATATACATAATATTCATGTTCTTTATTATTCATAAACCCCATTTTAGTTCATTTTACACTTTGAACATCATTTCACATTATGATTGTAATATCTTCTTAAAATGCACTATTATGTGGTACATTTTTTAACATCATTTGAAGTAGCCAATGATTCATCTAATTTTAAGGAATATAACTATAAATATTTTACTTTTATATTCTTTTTAACTAGATATTCACTTCAATATGAACATTTTCGTTAAAGGATCAATGAAATATTCATAAACGGTGATGAAGATATTTGGCAATGAAAGGAAGCAATTCTGGAAAAGGCAGATTGGACACTAGCCCACTGATAAGAATTTGGGGCCCAACATACAGGACCAATGAATCGCAAATTTCTTGGGATGATATAAGATATGTATAGGAAGAAATCCCTCTTCAGGGTCCAACACTAATTATGCATCCATTGTGTCCATTTAGGCGGCCCAAGTTAGAGATAAAATTCGGGGCCATATTTTGTGGCCCAGAAAAACAGCCCACAAATATGATCCTATCTCAGAATACACAACCTCAAATGGGTCCAAAGTTTACAGGATGTAAGAAGGCCTCTGGGGTTCCAGTTTCTTCTTCTATGGACCACTCTGATTCGGCCACCTAGAAGGTCTTCCAAGCACGTCAGTTCGGTAAAGGAATGTTGGATGCCACCTCCGTTCAAGGGTGGAAAATTCAATTCTCCCTTACTTTCCACCCAGCTATGGCCTACCACAATTAATTGAAGAGACTTGGACTATTGGAGGCTCGACCCAAGGGCTCAAAAATGACTATTTAAGGTAGTGGGGTTTGAGGATTGAAGGATCTTTGGTGCGTGGTTTCATTGTAGTTTTATGCTACCGCTTTGTGTTTGTAATCACATTTCTTTTTCATGTAAGTTGTTTAATTCACCTTAGTTTCTTAATAAAAGTTCATTCTTTACTCTTATTATGTTCTTCTCCTTATCACATTGATATTGTTGTTTCAAGGTGTGAAATTTTTCATGCCAAATCTTGTGAGATTATAACGAAACGGTGGAGTGATCGTTATTTTATTGTGTTTTTTTACATCTCTATTTCCTCCCTCATGAGTCTAATTCCCGCTTCCATTGAAACCATAACATCAATGGAGGGCTAAACCACTTATGGGTTGATCCAAGGGAGTGTGAAGGGGATGTATTGGATGTTATTTATCACATCATTAATGTATAATCACTTCTTTAATTGAGATTTTTATTTGATGATTTTTAAACTCCATCGTCCATGTTGAATTTAAGGTCACACACTTCATGTGCTAACAAGAACCTTTACCTTGAAGTGATCAAAACATTGATCCTTCATGTGTATAGGTGATTAGTATTAAAGGGTGTTGGTATTAAACCAGTAGGTGATGATTTTGTTTTATCTTCTTAAATGAACCCATCTCAAATATAATAAATTGAAATCATTGAAAAGGAAATACGTCCAATCCACCCCAAGTGATAACCTAGGATCAACTAATTTTTTTAAATTGAATTCACTTAATTCTCATAGAGTTCCTTCAATCCCATCTAAAATCAACCCATGTTGGCCACTTCATAGCCAAAAACAGTCCATAGAATGTACGTGTTTATTGGTTTCTTCTTAGGTATCTGAGGATTCGACAACCCAAGCTAGACTACAAGGACTGTCCTACCTTTTTATTTTGGGTAAATTTGAGCGTGAATCAGTCACATCGAACATAAGCTTCATAACTCCAAAATTCATCACTGTGTAGAACCTTTTAGAGATGTTTTTTGATGCCACTAATGTTGGAACAATATTGTGAATCGATATGTTTTATATCCTTAAATGGTTCGGAAAAATGTTTCAGGAAGGTCATAAGAATCATTTAGTGCTTGAGGGGAAAAACGAGATGGAACATGGTAGAACCGAAAATTAAATTGGCACCACTTTATAAAAGGACTTTGCTGACTCCTATTTTGGTTGGGTGTAAGTTTTTAAAATGGACCAATATTTTTTGAAAGGGATGCTATGTGATTTTCACCATTGTGAAAATGTTTTATAAAATTTCATATAGGATTTATCAGATTGTGAAAGATATATTTATCATGTAGTGGGTTGTTTTAGAGTGAGTATAATTTAAAAATGAATTTGTATAAGGAAGGGGATTATATGACAAGTGCATGGTTCTTTTGGTGTGTGTGTGTGATTTGAAACAGGTAGTTGAATGTGAATATGTTATTTCATGGATTGTGGAGCTTTTTTTAGCCCTAGAGTGAAAACCTAGGTATTTAGGTTGGTGGACTTGTACTAGTATGATAGTGATCCTGTGGGGTTTGGCCCTGATTTCACTTAGAAAGTTTGATGATGACCACACTAACTAAACAGTGATGATGTTTTTTTGTTGGGGAACCACTATTTAATGGGTATTATACCTACAAGTGGATCGTGTGCATGGGAATTGATATTTATATGTTACAATCACTAAGATACGAGGTACCTGAGACCCACAGCAGGCTAGTTCCTAAGGGGGTATTTACATTGTCTTGTGCTCTTTAGATACTTTATGATTACTGTCACCATAAATTATGTTGGGATGGAAAATTCAGTATATTTTTCATTCTTTCTCAATGTGTTTATTATTTAATGCAGACCACTTGAAGACAATTTTTATTTAATGTTTCATCTCATTAAAAATTATTATTAGGATTTCATGTTTACGAAAACATGCAAGATTTACATATTTGAATGATTATTACATGGAATAAATTGGTGGTGGAATCCTAATGGGAATTTTCTCACACCCTACATACCCAATTGGGTGTGTGTAGACCTGGTTATTTTCTTTGTAGGTTCGGGTACATCTTTTTATGAAAATGGTTTGGGTTTTTTCAGTCATTTGTGATGCAGTGTTGTGGAGATGGGTTGAGGGTGGTGCCTCTTTCCATGAGGAGGTTCTTGGTATGTCAATTTTGGGTTTCATAATTTTTTATAATATTTGAGAATTTTTTTAAATGATGTTATTCAATTATAAATTTATTTAAATAAGGTTTGATTTGGAAAATCAAGATTTGTTATATTTAATTTTTAGATGTTTTATATTTATAAACATGAGTAAATCATTTCGAAATTTCATTTTATGATACCAAGGCACTTTTGACAGCCCATGGGGAACAGGAAATCCCTTTGCGTCATTCCACGGGCCTGGTTTGGTGCTGGTTTTGATGGCGGCCAGATTCGGGTAATGACTTTTAAATTATACATGATAAAGATATAAAAATATTTAATTCCAATGTGTGGGTACTAATATCTCATAATTATTATAGTTCATGACAATATAATAAAGAATATAAAATATCTGTAATTAAATTTTCTTAATTTTTGGTTAGACATGGATAATTTTAATTTATTATTTTTTCTGTTATGGTTAATGTATAATAAAATAAAGGTATCCAAATTTAGGAATGTAGATCATTTATATAGAAATAGGGATTATTTTAATAAAGAAAATTAGAGAAACACTATTAATGGAATTATGAAGAATGTGTGTTAGTTAATAGGTGACGAATGTGTTTTTAATGGATGAAAAAAAAATAATTCCTGATAAAATGATGGTATACTAAAAAATGAAACTCACATATGAAGATATATCTAATAATTATTTGTTTAATGATGAAATTTTTTTAACCAATAATAAATTCCTAAACCATAGATAGATATAATGGTAGTTTTTTAAAATTATCTGAATAGAACAATTTGTAATAAAACGTGCATTTAAAATCCATTTCTAGTATTTTATATATACATGGAAATGATGTACACAATATTTTTTTCATGTTGGTTTAGGATAAATCATTGTTCATATGAAATAAGATGACCTAATGTCGACCCTATGTTTTTTAATAAAACCTTATTTTTTTTGTGTTTAATGTGGTCATTGGATATCATTCTAGATTGTTTTGTAATTTCGTGGCACCAATGGTGCAACGAGGAATTATTATTTTGAAGTGAAGTATGAGCATTTATGCCATGGAAAACTTCCATCCTTAGTACTCCACAATTATAGTGTTTCACTGTTCAAAATCCATAATATTTCTTCTATAAACATTATACTTGAAGGATACACATAACTAGACAATGAAAAATGTAATTGAATATCTAAATTTTAGTTGGATAAAAATTATTTCATCTTTATCATTGGATTTGAAATCGTTGTTTTGTAGTATTCTGATATGTTTTTATTAGATTTGTGAGTTATCTAACATACTAAAAAAATGGGTATACCATTTACTCTAATATGAACTTCTATAAAATCATCACCATGAAAAGATTACCATTTAGGTTAAAAAGACGATAATTATTAATTGATATCCTTATAAGGAAAATGATAGTTTTTTATTGGAATTCAATTCTGTAACCATTAAAAATTGAAAATTTTCCCACAACTACAATCAATGATATTTACTAAATGGGTTTCACTTATATAACATGAATTAAGGTGATTCTTTTGATGGTTGGTGGTAGAACATTACTCCAACAACCCCCATCGAGTGGGATAATATTTATAAAAGAGTTAGGTAAATAATATGTGCATAAAAATAAAATTAAAAATATTTTAAATGTGGAGAATATGATTATTAAGAAGAAAAATAATAAGAAGGGCGCATAGAAGGTATAGATGCTCTCCTAACCAAGCTCCCTAATCTAGGACCAATGAAAAAATTCATATGTTCTCTCTCCATCCCTCTCTACTTAAAAATCCCTTCCCCTATGTTAGAACAGTTTTCCAAACCAGTCCCCCCAAATGACATTCATACCCTTACTAGTAATTAATACCAAGTTATCCACTACATCAATGTTTTCCATTAATGGGAATGTATTTATCACTTGAACCTCCTTAAAAACCGGTATTATCCTCAACATTGAGGGAAAAAACTGATTTTGGATGGCAATTGTCATTCCCCGGAAGCTTTTATTAATGACATAAACAGAAAAAGAGAATTCGAAGGACAATTGTTTTTTATATAGAAATAAATGAATGTAGAATTTGAAAAATATGAATTACCTAAATAAATGTGAAGATGCTCATAACAACCATCCCATACTCTCTAGATCCCCACATGTGTATAAGTCTACTATATGAAACCAATGCATAGTTCTCAATTCGAAACATATTTTTTTTCTTCATTTTATCATGTCTAAGGGATTACATCATGATGAATTTATACTTGGAATAATATATATTCTATATTTCTATGTATCATTCCAGAACATGGAAACCATGTTTAGGGGGTGTCTGAATAAATTATTTAACATTAGACATTTCCATGTACCTCATAAAATGTTTATATATATATTATGAATTATAAATTTAGGAGAATATATAGAACAATAGCTAACGTTATCTAGTTTTAACAATTGTTTCCCTGGGTTCCCTTAACCATAGTGAAAATATATCTTATAGTCAACGACCAATCCATAGATGATATCCAGCATTAGAAAACTATAATAGTATAACATATGGGATGAAAACAGGATAACAAATCACATTTAATTCTCATAAATATTTTCTCAAACATACTAAGGGAATGAATCATTGTTGGATGTTACAATATACTCAAATATGATTGTGTTTCTGAAAGAAAAGAGTCTCCATGTTCTTCAATCATTTTCTGCATAGTTGAGATGAAATGTTTGGAAGAATGAGGATAAAATTCATTAAGATTCACATTGTCATGATCATTAGATGAATCTATACATCTTGAAGTCCTGGTTCACTAATGAACACATACACATTAAAAACATCATATTTTAGATATTTAATAGTCTTATTTGGGATCTTAGAGAACAATATAATATTTTTCCTACATTTCAGGAAGGCCATTGGAGATAAATAAATGAAAAAATGATATCATATCATTAGGTAGATTATGGTGAATAATTATTTCATCCATAATAATACCTATACCACATGATTCAAAATCTATGTCCGAAAGAACAATAAATTTTCATTTTTGGGATCCATTCAAGGTTCAATACTTTTTTATGATTAGATATACAACCATGATGTTTGTTTAAAACAATACTATTTTGTTTTTCTTTAGAAACATCATATACACAGGAATAAATCTCCTTGGTGTTCCTCGACATTTTGGCCTCTTTGATTCTCCAATAAGGTGATCATATTGCTTGGTAGGGAGGATAGAATCCCCCTCTACTCTAAGTCCTAAATTCGAGTGTTCATTCCTTCTATATCATGTCCAAAACAATATAACAATGCAACTCATAAATCAACTAACATGTAATCTAAAATACCAGTACTCAGAATCTCCTTCATACCTAAAGAAATTTCTATTATAGGGGTATGCTCCTCTTATAGGATCATGTGGTTATGTAGTGGAATTTTTAACGTCCTGGTTCTAGAAGCCACCCAGAGGTGCCCCGTACCCAGTTGGTCACATGGCCTCAAGAGCATTTCCCTGAATGCCAGAGGATACCGACTATAAGCGAGGGCATTGGGTGTGATAGTGGGTAAACTAAGCCCTCATTGGCAGAGTACACAGTGAATGTAACAACCCATACAACATTGGAAGAAATAAATATCCAACAACAATAATAGCGGAAGAAAGATAAATAAAATACTGGAGAAGAAATATTTGTAAATGATGCATGATACATTTATAACCAGGAATACAGCCAGACAAATCACAATGCTGAAATATAGTACTAAACACAAGTTCAAAAGAAAAGTAATCAGATAACTCCTTAGCATCGCAAACCATATCTTGGCCTCATGCTCTCCAACTTCAGTGAAATCAAGAACCTGAAGTAGGAGGGCGTTTGCCCTAATCTATACCTGTAACAACATAATCTATTTGGGCCCAAAAGTGTGACCCAAATAGTGTGTGTGATAAAACTCCAAGTGGGAAAGCACCCAAAGATCTATGCCTAACTGTTAGTGAATATATGGCAGGTAAAAGTACAAAAAATAGTAAATAGGAATGTACTCAGCAGCAAAAAAACCCACAGTCTCTAGCATATAATGTACAAACAAGAAAGAAGCCACTCAAGAAAGTAGACCAAAAAAGTAAACCTCTGAGTAGTTCTCACAGCCTAACCCTTATGGTTCAACCAATAAGTAGTTTAAAATATCTAGGAGGCACATATAGTCTCACCCCTCTTGTTCACCTAAAGAAAAAAAATAGACTCTCTGGGGAAGCACTCACCACCAATTCCACCTATAGTCTCATATCGTACTAATGGGTCTATGAGGAAGCACTCAACACCTCGTTCCCAATGTGGCCTGCATCGAGGAACTACATACACTCTGATAAAGCACTCAATGTCAATTACCCATGTGGTCTCGTATCGTAAATTAAAGACACTCTGGAGAAGCCCTTACGTCCATTCTCCCTATGGTCCACTACACTAGGTTCTCACAGTCCTGTGTAAAGTTAGCAAGTATCGCATCACGTAACAGCCAAAGTATCCTCAATAGCTACTTGGCTAGCATTCTACAGCATCTCAGCATTGAAGAATAGTCACACCATCATACAAACTAGGCATGGAACTGGAAAACTCCTAACATGAAAATCTATACCAAAAAGTCATAAATAGTCAGAACGAAGCATGGGAAAAACATCCAAAGCATAGTAATTTACCCTATTCACAAACAGTTTCCTCTACTTAGGCATATAAGAAAAGAAGGAAAACAACAAGGGCAAAACAGGAAACACGCAATACCCCATTCAAGGGTATTGGTGGAATTTGCCCAAAATACTCAAAGACTTCTACTGAAAGGCACAAACATCCTACCTCAACGTTGGGAGATCAATATACTTGAGCCACGAGGCTTAAATCTCCTTATAACATCGTATATCTACAAAAAGGCACAAAATGTTTAACCCACAATAAAATGTAAAAGGGAATGAATTCGAAAATAGGGTCCCAACAAAAGAGAGAACTCACCGATGCGGTTCCAACGCAATCGACAGAGTTCGATTCAGAGGACGGACGATCTCTCAGGGGTTCATCAAAGATCCATGAACGTTTGGGAGCTCTTGGCCGAACGGGACCTAAATGGAGGCGTTTCAGGCGATTAGATGTGATCCTGGTGCATTTAATGAAAAAAATAAAGTACATGGCATGTACTTTTGGAGTACACGGTGTGTACTAGGCTTTTCTATACTCTGCTTTAGGTGGCCTCCATGTCACACCTACATGGTCGTGTGTGTGGCCATGACACGGCCAGCACACGGCCTCGAGCAGCAACGAAGTACACAGTGTGTACTCATAAAGTACACGATGTTTACTTCAAAAATTTCAAGAAATTCTTCTTTTCACAAAAACTCCCGAAAAAGGAAAAATGTACCTGAAAAGAAGACCCGAGTTCTTACAAACTTCCCCCCTTAACGAAATTTGTCCCCAATTTCCCTTGCGAGGCGTGGAAGAAGAAACCCCACACAGCTATGGCCACTGCGATCGTACATCGGCATCCCTCTCCCAAGTCTCATCCTATACTTGCCCGTGCTACCATTTCACCCATACCAGAGGAACAAACTGACCACGGATAATGTTTTTTCTACGATCGAAAATTTGGATAGGATCCTCCTCAAATGATGCATCCCCTTTGAGCTCAACCTCCTCGGGTTGAAAGACATGAGGAGGGTCTGAAAAGTAACATCTGAGTTGAGAAACATGGAAGACGTTGTGAATATCTCGATACCATTGACGTAACCGCAACCGATAGGCAACTGGACCAACTCTCTCCAACACCTAAAATGGCCCGACGTACCATGGTGAAAGCATACCCTGTCTCCGAATCCTCTTGTATCCCAACCTCAGTGCGACATGAAAGAAAACCTGATCCCCATCCTCGAACTCTAGAGGTCGTCTCTGCTGATCATCATAAGACTTCTGTTAAGACTGTATCGTAGCCATCCTCTTCCGAATCAACTCTATCTTCTCTATGGTCTCCTAAACAAGACGAGGTCCCAACAAAGATGCCTCTCCCACCTCCAGCCAACATAAGGGTGATCGGCATGGCCTACCGTACAAATCCTCATAAGGTGCCATATGAATAGTCTCATGGAAACTATTATTATAGGAATAATCCATAAGATGTATATGCTTCTCCAAATAACCTCCAATGTCCAGAATGCAAGCTCGGAGCATATTCTCAAGCACCCGAATCGTATGCTTGGATTGGCCATTTGTGTGGGGATGGTATGATGTACTCAAAAGTACCTATGTACCTAAGGCCTTATAAAGCCCCTTATAGAACCAGGATGTAAAACTGGCATCCCTATCTGAAACAATGGATTGTGGAACTCTATGTAGACGTACAATCTCTCGGATGTACAACCGTCCCAACTCATCAACACGGAAGGTCTCCTTGATCAGCAAGAAGTGAGCGACCTTCGTAATCCTATCGATGACAACCCAAACAACATCATCCCCTCAAGGAGACCTTCGTAAACCTGTCACGAAGTCCATTGAGAGGTCATTCCACTTCAACTTCGGAAAGGGTAACTGCTGTAAAAGCCCTGCTAGTCACTGAAGATCCGCCTTCACCTAATGACAAGTGGAGCACCTCATGACAAAACCAGCGACATCTCTCTTCATACCCGGCCACCAATACTGACAGTGTAGGTCTCTATAAATATTGGGGATTCCAGGATGAATTGCACAAAATGAGGAATGAAATTCCCGCATCAGCTCATCGCGTATGTCTACTGGCACCCAAATGCGTCCCTAGAAACGCAAGATCTCATCCTCACCTACTATCCATCCAGAAATAGGGTCCTCTCTTGACAAACTTTATCATAATACTAGGCCTTCAGAATATTATAGATGCCTGATTCATACCTGATCAAGAACTGCATAGGTAATAACTACAGAATATAGGAATGTCTTCCCCTGTATGTCGTGCACCTCTGGATGCATATTAGTGAACAAATCCATAAGCTGCCACTCACCGCTGGCCTCCTGAACTGTCTGAATATAAGTCCTCCTTCTCAATGCATCATCCAATGTGTTACCTTTCCTAGGTGTATAAGAAATATCAATGTCAAAGGACTGAAGATACTCGACCCACCTATGTTGTCTCAGATTTAGATCATGCTGAGTGAAGATGTACTTGAAACTTTTGTGGTCTATGAAAACCACAAAATTCTCTCCCAGATTATAATGTCTCCAAAAACATATGGCATGAACAATAGCTTCCAACTCCAGATCATACATCAAGTAGTTTTACTCATGTGGCCTCAACTGCTGAGACCTGTACACGATGACTTCGTCTCCCTGCATGAGTACAGATCCCACCCCGATACTTGAAGCATCGCAGTAAACAGTGTAGCTCTTGCCTGGATCGGGAATGACTAGTATTAGTGCTGATGTAAACCTCCCTTTCAGATCCTAAAAGTCTAACTCACATGAATATGACCAAAAGAACTTCACAACCTTCTTGGTCAGACCCGTCAGTGGTGCTTCTAATCATGAAAAGTCTTATATGAAGCATTTGTAGTATCCTTCCAGCCCTAGAAAACTCTGAACCTCAAATAATTTCTTCTAATGCTCCCAAGAAAAAAATTCTCTCAATTCCTCTTGGTCCATTGATACTCATGTTTCTGAGATCACATGACCCAATTAGTGAATCTAATCCATCCAAAAGTTGCACTTCAAGAGCATAGCATATAACTGATTCTATCTCAGTGTACTCAGAACAATCTCAAGATGGGTAGCATGGTCGTGTCGATTGTGAGAGTAAAACAAGATATCATCCATGAAGACCACCACGAAAGAGTCTAAGTATGGATGGAACACTCAGTTCATTAGTGCCATGAAAACTGCAGGCGCGTTCGTGAGACCAAATGACATAACCATATACTCGTATAGACCATACGTGCTCCAGAATGATGTAAGAGGTATATCAGATGGTCTAACACACAAATGGTGATAACTGGACCTCAAATAGATCTTTGAGAACACCCGGGCTCCTCAAAGTTTATCAAAGAGGTTATCAATCCTAGGCAAGGGATATCAATTCTTGACCGTCAACTAGTTCAGCTTCTGATAATCCACAAAAAGACTAAGGGTGTCATCTACCTTATTTTCAAATGGAATAGGTGAACCCCAAAGAAGAAGTACTGGGTCAGAGGAAACCCTTTGCCTGCAACTCCTCCAACTGCTTCTTGAGCTCCTGTAACTTAGGTGTAGCCATCCTATAAGGAGGAATGGACACTGGTGCCTCTCCTGGCACAAGCTCAATAGAAATGTCCACCTAAATCTCTGATGGAATACATGAAAATTCCTCTATAAATACATCCCTGAAACGATCCACCAATGGGGGAAGGTCTAACTATGAAGTCCCCTAGTCATCCAGATATAGACTGGCAATCTGAGCTGTAACTCTACCTAACCTAGGATGCTTGGGTATTGATCTACTCGCTTAGACATCCCACTCGCCTCTATGAAGAAAGGATCCACCCTTTGGTGATACGAAACTCACTCTGCGGCGATAACAGTCGACTATTGCCTGGTATGGAACTAGCCAGTCCATTCTGAGAATGACATCATAGCCTTCCATCTCTAGAACATAGTGATCCCATAGAAAGTGGAACCCCTAAACCTCAAGAGGGACCTCTCTGAATTGACGTACACTAGCCGTCCTATTCCCCAACGGTGTGTCTCGAGTCAATGTATTGGTATAGGGAAAGATATAGAGCCCAAGGCTCTCCAAAATAGCTATAGAGATAAAACTATGCGCAGAGCCAGTATCAAAAAGAGCTGAAAATAAAACTGAGGCTACTAAGATCGTACCTCAAATAGTAGAAGGTCATGGATCCTACTCCTGCTGGGTCTGTTCCACTGGAAAAGCTTGACTTGTACCATGGCCCCATGATACTACCTGACTACTCTGAGCTAATCCACTCTACTGTCACTGAAAGACCAGTGACTGACCACCACGGCCTCGTCCTCCACCTCAGCCCAAATGGCCTGAAGAACTCCAGTTCCCAGACAGGTGGGAAACTGGTGGCACTGCTCTTGAACGAAGAGTCATGGACGAATGGCCATCACCACTTATTGGTGAGAAAAATCGAAAGAAGCTCTGAAGGTGACCCATCTTTCTGCATGATTAGCGCTCCACTGGGTCCCTTTGCCACTGCGGCCTCGTATGCCCTGTCCTACCACACTGGTAGCATACCACCTAGCTACCTGAAGATGTGTCTCACCGCATCAGATCACCACGCGTAGACTCCCTATGACGCTTTTTGATGTCAGGTGGTGAAGCACTAACTCTAGAAGAGGAACTGCCCTAGCTCTCAGCTCTAGAATCTCTTAGATTGCACTCTACAATCAGTGCTTGGTTGAAGATGGAAGCAATGGATGTCAGACTGAAGATATTTACCTACGAGCAGATCTCTTGTCTGAGACCATCCTCAAACATCATTTCCAAGAACAACCCATCTCCTCTCTTGAGGGTTGTGAAATGATGAAGCTTGGGGAAACGAGAGGAATACTCCATGATAGAAAGAGTACCCTGCTCTAGGCTCATGAAATCTCAGGCTCGGTTGGCCCTCAGGGTCTCCGGATAAATGTAGTTGTAAAAGACGTGCTGAAACTCCTCCAACGCCTAACTTGATGATGACACGCATGTGAGATCACGTCCCACCACCTCTTGGTGGTATCTCGTATCATGTAGCTAGCGAGCTTGACCCACCTTTTTGGAGGTGTCTTCATATGCTCTAAGATTGTCATCACGACTTCTAGCCATGACTCTATAGCCTAAGGTTCTCCTTCCCTAGAGAAAATGGGAGGACGGTGCTACAGGAAAACCCACGTCAAGTCTGCCATAGTCGAGGCAGGAGGTGGTGCTCCCGGGATAATCTACATCATCCTCAGAATGAATTCCCTAAACTATGCATCATAACCTACAACTATTATAACTGCTGGTACCAAGGCTGGAACAGCAGGAGGATCTGCAGGAGGTCCATGATAGGCCATATCTGGTGTATGCTCACCGTCTGACAGCTAACGTACTACTGGAGGACGTCTTAGTGGAATAACTATGAAAGGTCGAAAGCAAGCCTTAGATCTAGATTAAAAAATACTAAACACAAGAATACAAGAGGGGAACAGGAGAAAGAAACATAATTTTTTTACTAAACATGATTACATAGTGTTTATAAAAACTACACAACATTTTCTTTTAAGCCATTCACATGGGCGTGTACATCTGCCACAACTGGTCGTGTAACTCCCCAAACCACACGGTGTGTTTTCCCCCACACACGGAATGTACTTGAACTCTATTCCCCTACCCGAGTATCCTTACAAATCTATCCCACACGGTCCTCTAAGACAAAACTACATGGTGTGTTCAAGGCAGACAAGACGTGTACTAGAAAAGCTTCACCGGCCCATGTTGTCAGCTACACAACCGGCTACACGGCTGACACTACAAAGCATGTTCTAGATGGACACAACATGTATGAGGATAGGTAACACCGACCCATGTTTTTCGTGACACGGAAGGGTACCCTAGTCATACTACACGGCTTTTATGACTCATACACGGCGTGTATGTGAAAAGATAACATGACCTGTGTTGTTCGTGACATGGTCGGGGATTTTACATCATACTACACGACGTGCTAAACTATTACACGGTGTGTTCCTATAGAATTTTTCACAACCCTGTGTCCCTGCTTGTATAGTTAGAGAAACAGATATAGACTAAATGACATGTATTCATAATGTGAACACTGTGTATTCTGGGTTTTTTCCGACAGTAGCCTCAGAACTGCACTGGATCCCAGAAACACTGAAAAACACGTGCTAATGTGCCGAATTCCGATCCTTGAGGTCCCATACTCCACATGAATGAAATCTTGGAATCTTATACAAGTTATAACAAAGAAAAAATACAACGATCCACCAAATTCCAGACCATGAGGTCCCATAACACCTTAAGAACCAATTATTGGCGTATATCTAAGCAAAGAACTATACAAACAAATTCCCTATCAAACAGTAGGGATTATATAAAAGCATATAACACAATAGCATGCATAAAGTATAAAAAATCTATCAACACAACATGGAATCATTAATGCATCCTAGATGGAATGGAATGAATGCATGGCATGTGATTTCTAACAAGTTCATGTTGATGCATGAGATGGAATACCCTCATCTCATCAGGTTGCGACAAAAATAAAACTGCAATAACAACGGTAACAGCCCAAAACATGGGAATCAACCAATGGTGAAATCAAAGAAATTGTAAAATTGAAAACCAGTAAAATTGAAATAAATGATGTAGTATAGATTTTCCCTGTACCCGGGTTAGCTACTCATGGTCACAACTTATTTCCAATACATATTTTGTTCAATCCCTGGCTATAGCCTCCAAACAGTAGGTCATGATAAAAGAAACATGCCACTGATAACACTTTGTAACATCCCAGTTCCGGAAGCCACCTAGAGGCGCCTCATACCTGGTTGGTCACATGGCCTCAATCACATTTCCCTGAACACTAGAGGCTATCGACTAGTAGTGAGGGCCTTGGGTGTGATAGTTGTGAAACTATTCCCTCATGGGCAGAGAACACAACGGATGTAAAAACACATACAACAGTAGAAGTAGTAGATATCCAACAACAATAATAGCAGAAGACTGATAAATAAACAACTAGAGGAGAAATATATGTAAATGATGCATGATACATATATGTCTAGTAAAACAGCCAAACAAATCACAATGCTGAAATACAGTACTAAACCCAAGTGAAAAAGAAAATTAATCAGAGAACTCCTCAGCATCACAGGACACAGCTTTGTCCCGTGCTATTCAGCTCCAGTGAAATCAAGAACCTCAAGTAGAAGGGGGCTTTCCCTTATATATACCTCCAAAAACATAATCTATTTGGGCCCAAAAGCATGACCCAAACTGGGTGTGAGATAAAAATCCTAGTAGTCAACCACTCGAAGATATCTTCCCAACAGTTAGTGATTATATGGCAGGTAAAAGTACAGAAGATAGTAAATAGGAAAGTACTCCATAGCAAACAATCTACAGTCTCTAGCATATAATGTACAAACAAGAAAGTAGCCACTAAATAAAGTAGAACAAAATGGTAACACTCTGGGTAGTTCTAATAGCCTAACACTTATGGTTCAACCAACAAGTATTCGCAGCCCTCTGGTAGGCACACACAGTCTCACCCCTCTGGTTCAGCTAAAGAAAAAAATAGACTCTCTAGGGAAGAACTCACGGTCAATTCCCCCTATAGTCTCATATCGTACTAAAGGCGCTCTGGGGACGCACTCAATGTATCATTCCCCATGTGGCCCATGTGTAGGAACTATAGACACTCTGAGGAATCACTCAACGTCAATTCCCCCGGTGGTCTTGTATCGTAAATTAGAGACACTATGTAGAAGCCCTTACCTCCATTCTCCCTATGGTCTACTACACTAGGTTCTCACAGCCCTGTGTAAATTCTGCATGTATCGCAATGCATAATAGCCAAAGTATACTTAAGAACTAATTGGCTATAAATCTATAGCATCTCAGCATGGAAGAACAGAAACACTATCTTAGAAACTAGGCATGGATGTGGAAAAACTTGAACATGAAAAGCTAGACGAAATAGTCATAAACAAGAAGAACAAAGTACGGAAAAAACATCCAAAGCACATTAATTTACCCTATTCACAAACAATATCCTCTACTCTAGCATGTTAGCAAATAAGGAAAGCAACAAGGGAAAAACAGGAAACATGCAATACCTCGTTCAAGGGTATTAGTGGAATTTTCCCAAAATACTCAAAGGCTTCTATAGATAGGAACAAACCACCTATCATGATGTTAATAGATCAATATACATGATCCACGAGGCTTGAATCTCTTTAGAACATCTTAGATCTATAAAAATTCACAAAATGTTCAATCCACGATAACCTACAAAATAGATGGAATTGGAAAACAAGGTTCCTGCAGAAGAGAGAACTCAATGATGCGGTTCCAACTCAATTGACGGAGTTTGATTCGGAGGATGGACGATCGATTGGGGGTTTATTGAAGATCCATGGACTTTCAGGAGCTCTCTACCGAAAAATTCCTAAAATGAGGTGTTTCTTGCGATTAGATGCGACCCTGGTGCATTTAATGAAAAAAAGGTACACTACATGTACTTTTTGAGTACACGGCATTTACTAGGATTCTCCGTACTCCGCTTTACGCAAACTCCATGTCACCCCTACATAGCCATGTGTGTGGCCATGACATGGCTAGTAGACGGACTCGAGCAACAATGATGTACACGGTGAGTACTCAAGAAGTACACGGTGTGTACTTCAAAAATTTCTAGAAACTCCCCTTTTCTCAAAAACTCCACAAAAAGGAAAAACGTACCTATAAGATAAGATATGGGTTCTTACAACATATTTTGCATTCATCAAATTACACCGAATTTATATTTCATGGATTCCTATTGAAACTTTATATCTTCATAATGTATAGTCAATAAATAAGACTAACTCTCATCTACACCATCTTCTTCTAAACATAATAGTTAAGAATTAGGATGTTGTGAATGTTAGGTTCTGGGACTGTGCAGCGGAAGCAAGTGGGCTGGGATTTTAAAATGTTTCTGCTTCACCTGAGTGACATAACCTTGTCACCTATGGTGATCTTGTCCTGGCATGGTCTGAGGATCTCGCAAGGTTCAATTGGAGCACAAAAATAAACATGAACATTTATCTTGTTCAGAATTGAAGTCCAGGACGCCGGTGATCGTTGCTCGAACACTCCAATGAGGAAGCCCTCTAGATCGTCCACACACTCCTCACAAATCTACACGAGCATCGTTCATCAAGATCCAGGTGCTAGCATGGATCTTCGAGGCACACTTCGACGCAACGATGATCACCACAAAACTATCATCTTCAATCTGTGAAGGCGGAACATGAAGAACTTGCTAGTTTGAGAGAGTCTCTCTCTAGAAATCAGGAGGAGGGAGAGGCTCTCAATTCCAACAGATAAATAGTCCCAAGGGGAGATCTTCTCTTTAAATATATATAGGGAATATCTAAAATATGCGGTAAGGGTTCCCGGCCCCCATGTATTAAACATACACTATATATATATATATATTATAAATAATTATTTATGACAAATTAAATTATGCCATAAATAATATTTATTATTTATCACTGTACTGCAATATATATAATTATATATATATATATATATTACATGATAAACATGAGTCTAACATGACCTTCACCTCCTGATAATATTGATCGAACCCAAGATATCAATATCTCTCCGATTAATATTTATCTATGTATTTACTTAATCACTCGTAAATAAATGTTATAAATAAATTCAAAAAATTATTCCATACTTGAATAATAAAAGGATTTATTTATTTCTTGGTGATCTATAGGACTTCGATAATACCCAGACCTCGTGGTGGGGCCCACCAAGCCCTATAATCCTATTCATCAGAATATGGAAGATTGTCAAAGCGCTGTTGTGTGTGACCCACTAGGCCCTTATCTCAATAGTAGTGAATAATATCACCGTCCTAGAGTGGGGTCTAGCAACCCATCGAGGCCCCTATAGAGATAAGGCAATTTCAAAGCAACGACTGGCTTCCCATGAACACAGTCTTTTTAATCTAATCTCTTCGTCATCGATAACTCAATAAAGCAGAATGCATACTCAGTGTCATCATTATTCATTTTCTTTACTTTGTTTGTTGATTTTTCCGGACGGCCATACCTTCCACTACCATGGCCATGGATTTTATGATGGTGCAACCCTCCTAATCAACCAGGCCCGAGATATCTCTTCCTAAACTCAGAAGTGACAAATCCTTTCTCGATCATTCAATCAATGTCATGCCATTAATGACGTACCTGATATAAACTACCCCACCACGACTTGTCGACATGCTTTTCGCCTTATTTAAAATGTACGTAATTAAATGACATTCATTGATAATAATCTAAATTCAGGAACCATTACACATGTCCATAGATAGGAATGACCAATGACACCATAAACATGTGGTGTTCCTATTAAGCAGGTCTGTCCTCATAATCTCGATAGCTAGAGATCATCAAGTGAGAACTTCATGAGATGAAGTCTAAATGCTTATGATCCCCCAGCACTTGATGGTCACACATCATCTGTGTGCTTTCAGAATGATGTAACTCAACCATATAATGTTACTTTAAGATTACTGTCATGGAATCTCAGGGTTCTCATTATTTTCTAGGACCTGCTATAACCATTTGATGTGACAGGTAATCTATGGACATTTCAATTAATAAAGTGGATGCAGAAGTATCTACACTATCATAGAAAGATAAATACATGTATAAAAAATGAATACATGTAACAGTAATCAAAGTACAAAACAAGTTGGGTCTAGGGCACCCACTTTCAACACACCCACTTGCACTAGAGCCAACTGCTAATAGGTTTCAATCCTCTAGCTCTCACATGTGAATCATGCTTCTACTGAGAAATGGATTTAGTTAGGGGTTGCCACGTTGTCCTCTGTGGCTACTCTGCTAACTGTCAATTCACCTCTTTGAGTAAAATCTCTCAAGAGATGGAACTTACAAAGAATATTATTTGTCCTCTGGTGAGACCTGGGCTCCTTGGAAAGCACCACTACAGTGGTATTGTCACAATATACTGGAACAGGGTCTGCACTTCTAGGTACAACACCAATGTCTGAGATAAAGCTATGTATCCATACTGCTTCCTTTGCAGCATCAGAAGCTGCAATATATTCGGACTCTTTTGTAGAATCAGCAACCACAGCTTGCTTTGAGCTTCTCTAGCTCACTGCCCCACCAATCAGGCAAAAGATATATCATGACTACAATTTCATATCATCATGATCTATGTAGAAACTAGAATTAGTGTATCCCCTCACAACTAGTTCCTCATCTCCTCTATACACCGGGAACGTATCCTTAGTATGCCTTAATTACTTAAGGATAGTTTTAACAACTGTCCGGTGCAGCTCTCCTGGATTGGCTTGATACCTACCCACCATGCGTAAAGCAAAGGAAACATCAAACCTAGTACATAGCATGGTATACATGATAGAACCCAGTTCTGAAGCATAGGGGGCTATACTCATTCATTCACTCTCCTCCTGTTTTTGGGGACACATTTTCTTGGAGAGATTTACGCCATGTGACATTAGTAACAATCATCTTTTGGATTGTTCCATATTGTACCTTTTGAGTACCTTGTCAATATATGTACTTTGACTTAGGCCAAGCATCCTTTGAGGTCTATCTCAATATATCTTGATCCCTAGAATGTAGGATGCTTCACCTATGTCTTTCATGGAGAAGCATCCATTTAACCAAGTCTTAACTGACTGTAAGACTTGCACCTCATTCCCCATGATTAATATGTCGTCAAGATATAAAACTAGGAAAATGATAGCATTCTATTCATCCATTTTATAGACACAAGGCTCGCTTTCATTTTTAAGAAACCAAAATCTCTTATGGCCTCATCAAATTGTACATTCCATTATCTTGATGCCTGCTTCAATCCATAAATGGATCTCTACAACTTGCATACTTTATTGGCATTCTTTGACTTAACAAACTCTTCAGGTTGAGCCATATAGACGTCTTCAACCAACTTCTCATTTAGAAAAGCAGTTTTGACATCCATTTTCCATATTCCATAATCATTCAAGGCAGCTATTGCAAGCAATATTCTGATGGATTTAAGCATTGCCCGTAGTGAGAAGGTTTCATCATAGTCAATGCCTTGACATTATCTGAAACCCTTTGCAACCAGTCTTTCCTTAATTGTATTAACCTTACCATCCATGTCCATCTTTTTCTTGAATACCCATTTTCAAACAATGGGCTTTAGATCAGCTGGAGGGTCTACCTAAATCCAAACATGATTTTGGTACATGAACTCTATCTCAGAATTCATGGCTTCTTCCCATGTTGCAGCTTCTTTTCCTTCTACTGCTTCCTTTTAGGTCAAAGTTTCATCATCCTCAAGGATTACTGTGTCACCTGGCTCGGTGACAAGAAAACCATAACGCTCTGGTTCTCTAACCTCTCACATAGACCTACGCAGTATCTGTTTCTCAGGAACAATTTCTTTTTCAACTTCTTCTTGTGGAGATTGTTCTTCTACAAAATCTTGTGCATCTGGAGCATTAACTTCATCGAAGTCAATCTTACCCCACTATTTCCAGTAGAAATGTGATCCCTTTCTATAAATGATGCGTATCTTGCCACAATGACTTTTCTATCTAAAGGGTCATATAGGTTGTATCCTCTAGTTTTCTTAGGATAACCTATAAAGATTCACTTAGTGCTTCTGGATGCTAATTTGTCAATTGGTAAAGTCTGGAAAAATGCCTCGCACCCCCACACACACATGTGGGTCAGATTGGGTTTCTTTCCAAGCCATAACTGATATGGAATCCCATGTGGGGATTTAGTTAGTACTCGATTAATGATATATGCTTCTTTCTGCAAGGCGTATCCCCAAAAGAATAATGGAAGAGATGTATGACTCATCATTGATCTGACCATGTCAAGCAAGGACTTATTCCTCCTTTCACTAACACCAATCCATTGTGGTGTATTAGGAGGAGTGAGTTGGGATACTATCCCACACTCCTTCAAATGATCAATGAAAGCTTGGTGAAGATATTCTCCACCTCGGTCTGAGCGAAGTGCTTTTATCTTCTTTCCATGTTGGTTTTCTACTTCATTTTGGTATTCCTTAAAGAAACGAAAGGAATCAGACTTATGCCGCATTAAGTAGATATAGCCATACCTACTATAATCATCGGTATAAGTGATGAAGTATTGAAAACCACCCCTTGCCTCTACTAGAAATGGACCACATACATCGGTATGTATTAATTCTTGTACTGCATTGGCTCTTTCTCCCTTTCCTGAGAAAGGTGATTTGGTCATCATTCCTTGTAAACAAGCTTTACATAAATCTAAGGGTTATAACCGTACAGAGTCTAGATACCCTTCTTAATGTAATTTTTGTAATCGCTTCTCATTTACATGACCAAGCATGTAGTTCCATAGGCGGGTGTTATTTGAGTCATGTTGGTTTTTTTTTCATTTATAGCCATTAATGAGTTTTCTAGTTCTAGTATATATAAACCATTGTTAAGATGTCCCATACCATAACATATGTTATCCCTATAAAAGAGACAACTTTTATTTCCAAACTTGAAATAAAAACCCATAGTGTCTTAACATGACACAGAGATAATGTTTCTGCTAACATACATTACATAATAGCAATTGTTTAAAACAAGAACCAAATCAGTTGGTAAAGTCAAGTGATAGTATCCCACAACCAAGGCCGCCAAACTGGCACCATTTGCAGCTCGGAGATCCACATTACCATTTGAAATCTTCTTAAACCTACATGGTTGTTGTATATGAATACAAATGTGGGAGCCACATGCCGTATCCAATACGCAACTAGTAGATAAAGATATATTTCATTCAATGACAAAAAAACCTGAAGAAGAAGCGTCAGCTTGCTTCTTCTTCCCAGCTCTACAATTCTTTTTCTAGTGTCCTTTCTTGCCACATCCAAAGCAGACAGCTTCCTGATCATTACTTTACCTCTGAATCTTTGTCTTCTTGGCAGGATGATGCATTGGTGTCTTTGGCCTTGACTTGGATTTAGAACCCTTTGCCTTGCCCTTGTTTTTCTTGTTCACCATAAGGACAGATGTATTGGAATTTTTCATTTCCTTATCAGTTTGGCGAACTAAAGTGAAAAGATCCAGGATTAAATTTGTCATATCATTCATATTATAATTGACAATGAAAGTCGAGAAGCTTGACAGTAAAGAGGCAAGAATGAGATCCACTTCTAGTTCTTGGTTCAGTTTGAACACAAGGGCTTCAAACCTCTCAATATACCCAATCATTTTGAGTATGTGTGGACCTGCTTGGTGCCCTTCTGCTATCCTGCACTTCTAAAGCAGACTCGAGATTTCATACCTTCTTTCCTAGCCCTCTCCTGATATAGTTCTTGGAGATGTGAAAGCATCTTGTAGGCGTCCTCTTCCTCATGCATTTTTTGCAATTGGCTTGACATGGATTACAACATGATGCATTATACATCAAGCGTGTCGTCTACATGCTTTTTCCAGTTATCTTTTTCCGTGTTTCTTGATCCCTGAGGAGGCTTAGCAGGAATTGGGTATTCCAGCACATATAACTTCCTTTATTGGCGTAGTACTATGCGCAAGTGCCTTTACCACTCCTGGAAGTTATTTCCAGTTAGGATATTTTGTTTATCCAAGATTTATCATAGTAATAAAGGTCTAGTGGTGTTGGTGATTGCCATTTTGAATCTACATCAGATAAACATTTAGCAGTTAGTACTTTGTCTTGATTACCTTTTTGACATTTTATGATTAATAAATTATTATATCATTTAATGTCTCCCTCTATTTTAACTAACCATAATAGACCTCACCATTAGATTCGGAATACTCTATCACTTGATCATTCTAGTGGAAAGGATCCTCCAAACCCCCTTCGTAGTCTACATGCTAGGGCTACGACACTACTTGAAGGGTTTCAAGGTAGGCTCTATGATGGCCAACCACTTGTTCTTGTGGATCCTTGTATAGTTGAGTAAAGTCCCAGCTTTTGGAATCTGAACTTGATTCCCTCAACTTATTGCCTCTAAAGTGATATCAATTTAGCTAAAGCTAATCCTTGACTACTCACTTTAGTTATGTCGACCCATTTATCAAATGAAAATTCCTCGGTAGTAAGAGGCACTCTAAACTGAGGCTGATGAGAACCCAAACAGCCGGTTTTGTTTAGATGTGAGAAATGGAAGGCATTATGACTTAATATATATTTGAGGGATTTTTAAATATTAATTGATTAATATAATCCTTTTTCTCTTTATTATGTTCAAACTGGGTTGTCGCACTCACAACTATACATTCAATAGAGTATTTATTCGTCACAACTTTATGTATTTTATCTTGTTTACTATCCTATGTGATCATGCAATAATCATGCAGTCACATAAAATAATAAATTGTGCATAAAGTAAATCAAGAATTCTGATTGGTCTTGAACATTCTATAATGATTGATCTATAAATGATCAATCATCACGTAGGGGCACCCATACCTGAGTCAATACAAGACTCGTGTTACTGTTGGCCCCAGTGAAAAGCATACAACTCCTGTCTGGACTACCGCCTCATTTTGGCGAGGTCTGTCTCTCGGATCGTAATTGAATAAATACAAATATACTCGCACGTAGGCGAGGGGGTCTGGGGTACAAAATAAAAGTGGTGCAATGGACACATAGGCCCTTATACATATTTTAATTTAAAAACACGATTCGCAGACCGTCATTTATCTAATTAAATATTACAATCATCGCACGCATTGAATAAATAATTAAATAAATAAATACATGCCAGACATACACAGGTCGGTCAATAGCTCCAGACAAGTCGGGGTAAAAACGCAATAAAAATTAAATTGAAATAAATTTAAATTATGCGAGGGTGATCTAATAAATTAAATGAATTTTTTTAAATTCAAATAATTTATTTTTATCGGTTCCATTTTTTTAATTTATTTTTAATTCCAAAAATTAAATTGAATTAAAACATAAATTTAACTCCAAATATAAATTAAATTAATATTTTCGGATTAAAATAATTAAAACCCCTAAATTAATTCCTATTAATGTAATTTAAAAAACTAAATTAATTAAAATTAATTCAGTGTAGGTTGCTTCTAACCGGAGAGGAGTCTGTCGACATTGCGTACCGCCGCAGGATGTCATCCTGGAACCGCGGCGTGACTACGGCGTAACCACGGTGTGACCACGGCGTGGCCGCGGCGTGACTATGGCATGACCGTGGCGTCCGACGATTCCCGTGACGGTTGCATCTCCTGACAACCCGCTGCTCCGGTGAAGGTCTGGGTCGGCCGGATGGAGCCGGTCCGGCGCGGCCCAGAGAAAGTCTGGCAAGGGGTCGGGGAGCGGGCTATGCAAAGGGGTCTGGTAGGGGGATCTCCGGCATGGCAGGCAGGTGCCGGCAGGAGTCGGTCCAACGAGGACCACGTCCAGTGAAGGGGAGGCCGGCGCGAGGTCGGTCCGAGGAAGGGAGGTCGGCGTGAGGTCGGTCCGGCGATGGGGGGTCGGCGCGAGTTCGGTCAGGCGACGAGAGTCCAGCGCGAGGTCGGTCTAGCGACGGGAGGCCGGCGCGAGGTTGGTCCGGCGAAGGGAAGCCAGCGCGAGGTGGTGCTGGACCGACAGAGGGGGAACGGTGGCCTAGGGTTTCAGCCTCCCTTGGTGCGCCGCGGGAGAGAAGACCCGTAAGGGTCTTCCTCCCCACTTCCTTTATTATTATTATTATTATTATTTTCCTTCGACAAAAATGTCCAGCCCATTTTTTTAATCATAAGGTGAATACCACATTTTGGGGTCTTTTCCACTCCTTTTTTTAAAAAACAAAAAGGAGGAAGACCCCAAATCTTGGTCTCCTTTTTTTATTATAAAAATTTCTCCACCCACTTATGTGGAAAAATATTTTATATATTTTATTATTATAATAAAATTTATTATAAAATATAATAAAATATTAATTATAAAAATTTATAATAAAATATATTTTTGATGTTTATCTCAATTTGAGAATTAACATCAAACGAACAGAAACTCGCGACATCAATCTGATTAAAATTTTCAAATGATCGTATCTTGATCATTCGAAATTGAAATGACCCGCGGTCGAATCCGAATGAACCGTTTTAACACCCCACAATTAAATTTAATGCAATTTAATGTTTTTGACTCAGAAAAACCTTGTGCTCCCTCTGATACCACTGTTAGGTTCCGGGACTATGCAGCGGAAACCTGTGGGCTGGGATTTTAAAAATTTTCTGCTTCACCAGAGTGACATAACATTGTCAGCTCCAGTGATCTTTTCCCAGCTTGGTCTGAGGATCTCGCAAGGATCTATAGGAGCAAAAAAATAAACTTAAACATTTACCATGTTCAGAATTGACGTGCAGGACGCTGGAGATCGTTGCTCGAAGACTCCGATGACGAAGCCCTCTAGATCGTCCACACATGCCTCGCAAATCTGCACGCTTGTCGTTCGCCAAGATCCGGGTGCTAGCGCGGATCTTCGACACACACTTCGACGCACCGATGATCATCAGAAAACTAGCATCTTCGATCCGTGAAGGCAGAACATGAAGAACTTGCTAGTTTGAGAGAGATTCTCTCTAGAACTCAGGAGGAGAAGGAGGCTCTCAATTCCAATGGATGAATAGTCCCAAGGGGAGAGCCACTCTTTAAATATATTTAGGAAATATCTAAAATATGTGGTAAGTGATCCCGGCCCCCGTGTATTAAACATACACTATATATATATATTATTAATCATTATTTATGACAAATTAAATTATTCCATAAATAATATTTATTATTTATCACTGAACTGCAATATATATAATATATATATATATATATATAAATATTATATGATAAAAATGAGTCTAACTCGACCCGCACCTCCTGATAATATTAATCGAACCCAAGATATAAATATCTATCCGATTTATATTTATCTATGTTTTTTCTTAATCACTCGTAAATACATGTTATAAATAAATTCAGAAAATTATTCCAAACATTAATAATAAAATAATTTATTTATTACTTGGTGATCCATAGGACTTGGATAATACCCGGACCCCGTGGTGGGGCCCACCAAGCCTTATAATCCTATTCATCAGAATAGGGCAGATTGTCAAAGCGCTGTTGTGTGTGACCCTCTAGGACCTTATCTCAATAGCAGTGAATAATATCACCAACCTAGAGTGGGGTCTAGCAACCCATTGAGGCCACAATAGAGATAAGGAAAAGTCAAAGCAACGACTGCCTTTCCACGAACACAGTCTTTGTAATCTAATCTCTTCGTCATCGATATCTCAATAAAGAAGAATGCATACTTAGTTTCATCATTCTTCATTTTCTTTACTTTGTTTGTTGATTTTCCCGGACAGTCTTACCTTACACTACTGTGGCCATGGATTTAATGAAGGTGCAACCATCCTAATCAATCAGGCCCGAGATATCTCTTCCTAAACTCAGAAGTGACAAATCCTTTCTCGATCATTCAATCAATGTCATGCCATTAATGACGTACCCAATATAAACTACCTCAACATGACTTGTCGCCATGGTTTTTTCTTATATCAATTGTACGTAATTAAATGACATTCATTGATAATAATCTCAATTCAGGAGACCATTACACATGTCCATAGATAAAAATGTCCAATGACACCAGAAAAATGCGGTGTTCCTATTAAGCAGGTCTGTCCTCAAGATCTTGATAGCTATAGATCATCAAGTGAGAACTTCATGAGATGAAGTCCCAATGCTTATGATCCCCCAGCACCTGATGGTCACACATCATCTGTGTCCTTTCAGAATGATGTAACAGAACCATAGGACGTTACTTTAATATTACTGTCATGGCATCTCATGGTTCTCATTATAGCCTAGGACCTGCTATAACCATTTGAGGCGGCAGGTAATCTAAGGACATTGCCATTAATAAAGTGGATGAAAAAGTATATATAATATCATGGAAAGATAAATACATGTATAAAACAAACTGAATACATGTAACAGTAATCAAAGTACAAAACAAGTTGGGTCTAGGGAACCCACTTTCAACAGGGAAATCCTCACCCACCCAGTTTTATACTCTTGCATGTTTTTAGAATTATTTTCCACTAAAAACACATCCACTTGGAACAAATTTACAATCACATTCCCATGAAAACCAGCTATTGATATTTCCTAGCTTTCAGCAAAACAAACGTCGGTCTCCACCATAACATGGGACGGTCGATTCCGTTCAGTTTGAATAAAGTGTGTAGGTTACTCACTTGCGACGTTTCTAAAAAATTCATTCAACAACATTGTATTCATCTCATTATAAAAACTGTGAAACACTAATTCCTATCATCAATGCTCCCTTTAATTTCCAACACTATATCCAACATTCCATCCAAGTATCGTAGGTTGTGGCATTGGTTTCCCATCTATCTAAAAAGGTACAGTCATCTCTTAATAAAGTTTGATCTTATTAAGCTATCACTCTTGATTTGTGAGAGCTTCTCAAGCATCATCTTACTGCCATTATAGCTGGATTTATATGATCATAACATTTATAATCCTATTATGCTCGTCCACACCATCTAAATATATTTCCATCAGTTTTAGAAGTGATCTCACCCTCAAGAGGATAATCCTACTGGTTAGAGCAATGATATAACCTTTAATCCAACTGCACCCTCAGAGTGGCTCAATTTTTTTAAAATATGAAGGTAAATTATAGGTGGAAGAAAACAGAATATGAAATAACAAGAAAATATTGTATAATAAAAATAATATTACATGGGTAAAAACGGTACTCAAAAGGCACCACTTCTCTACCACCCAAACTCTACTACCAATGAACAAAAGAACTAATCCACCATGTTCTCTCTTAATCCCTATCTATTTAATAGTCCCATTTCCCCCTATGTGGAATCATATTTCGTAAAAACTTCACCCCACCTCCCAAATAAAATTTATACCCCATTTAAAATTTTTTACTAAGATGACTCGTCCATCCAGAATGTCCATCAATGGGTAGGTATTTATCAGTAGTAATTCCATAAAACCTTAATTCTTGTTTTTTTTGCATCTGTGTTTGTTCCTATATTTTTCATTCATTATCAAATATAGGTTATTATTTTTTCAATATTGTGGAATTTGGTATACCTACACGTATCATATACTTCAAACAAATTATTCCAATCATGACTAGATGTGTTTTCGATTCTATGAAGGGATGATAAATGAGAGTATTATCATAATCATAGAGGGATAGGGGAGATCTAATTATATATCATATGGGAAGGGTTTATTATGGAAAATTTATAAGGCCACATTTCATAGTTTATAATTTAGAGAAGAGGGCACTCTTTAATAATTATAGTGTATATTTTACTTTTTTTTTCTTATCATATCTATTGATTCTTCAAGGAATGTGAACTATTTCTTCAACTATTACATTCATTACAACAAGTACATAATCATTTGTGTGATTTCATTGATATATTGAACTAAATTACTCAACTAAATCAATATAATAAAACTAATGTATAAATGGAGATATATATTCTTTAATAGACTTAACATTGACGAGTGGCGTAAAAATCCATAAAGAGATTATCTTTTTATATGAGAAATCAATGTTGACCATTAACGAAAGCCTTGAAAAATAATGACAAGGTCATGAAAATATAGTGTGTATAGTGAATGATCAGTTGTGGAAGTGTGAAAATAAGTTATCATGAAAGATATAAGTCATGTATTAATATAAGATTGAGTTAATTAAGAGACTAATATCTCATGTATAACAGGATTTTGATTCATGACAACATAGAATATGAATAGAATGGAAATGTGAGTATACAATTTTGTGGGGGATATGGGCAACATTTTATTTTTATACATTGAATATATTAGTGTAGTAAGATGGGATTGATGGATGATGGTTAATTAATATTAAATAGGGTTTTCTTGGGGTGTAGAGAGTGAATATTTATCCTTTGTATTACAAATCATGTATTTTTGAGGCTTTGGTCATGGACATAGTGTGGACCTTCCCTAAGATATAATTTTTCAATATTATACTTATACTTAATCATGTTTCTCATAATATTATGGTTCATAAAGTAATAAATCTTATTATGTAAAATTTATCAACATAATCCTCACATTAACTTATGATTCTGAATATATCACCATCGATTTTTATAAATTTGTTATTTTAGTATGATATTTGTTTTTTGGAGAGGTTGGTTAAAGATAATTGGTGAAATTTTTCCAAAATTATGATTCTAGAATTATTGTATAAGATTGTGGAACATGCCAAGGAGAATATAGATGTAATGAATCCCCCTCGAACTATTATGAATAAGCTACAAAAACAACAATGAGGGAATTATTAGAAGTAATTTGTGTTGTTTGGATCAGTCAATGTATAACTTGAAGAGAGTGATAAAATACCACGAGAGATGTTTCATATGGTTCCACTACAAATATACATAATAGTAGTGTTTTTTGTCAATAAAATCCTTCCCTTTTATCAAAACAATTTTTTGTGGTGGAAATGATAATGGTAGTGTTGTCACCCTTATTTTAGTGATCACCAAATCATGGGTCTTATTTTATTGTTGATATATGTGCTGTGAAAGCATTTTATATTATAAGGTTGATTGGATTTATATTTGTCTATGAATGGGAATGAATCATTGTTGAGGTTGATTCACCCCTAAGGCAGACTCACCAGTGAGGTTGAGTCATCGCCAACAATGACTTACCATTGGGGACAACACCCAATCAGAATGATAATATAGTTAAGTGTCAGAAACACATACCAAAAGTTTTGTATCACCACCAGAATAAAATTTTGGAAATTTATGGGAACCACCTACCACCATAATATGGTTCGCTGTTGATCCCATAATTTTTCTCAATCTTGAGACACATACTACAAGATATGAGTACCTGTTGAATATGAATAACATTCAGAATAGAAATCTGAAAGGGTATTGGATTGACTTACCATTTGCATGTCTCACAATTTTAATATCTCACTGTCATCTTAAGATACCATTATGATGACTCAAAACTCAATATTGTTTAAACATTCAAAGGAGCCACTACAAATATATTAGATATTTTTTAGTTTAATATTTGTAAAAGATATATTTTTTAATTTAATGAAATTGATTATTTTAATTATTTAGATTTATCTATTTGAAAAAAGAATTAATCAATATATCTTCACTAAGTATGATGATTCATGATATCTAGATTAATATTATACACATATAAACATATGAATATTGCTATTAAATGGTGTAACATATCCTCTCTTTAAATGAATAGGAAATGATCATAAGAACTGATAACTAGGATACACATGGATACGTAGATCTGAACATTTCATGTTCAAAATAATATTAGTGTGCCATTCATGAAGTATCATTATTCATGGTCAACGTTAAAAGAAGTGGAGAACATTGATAACTTGGACTATTTTCTACATATATAACAAATTATTATACGGTAATCCGTTCTACTAAAATTTCAGAATCTTGACTCGGTATACATGTTCAGTTACTCTCTAGGACTCACAAGAATCCGAGGATGTCATACTAAAAAATATACCTTTGTTATATATTTTATTTTCTCATTATGTTTATTTTATTTATACATTTAGTAGTGTGTGTACACTTTATATTTTTCACAAATGCAAACACACGCATTTTCTCATTTCATTATCTTGAAGATACTTGATATCTTCTTAAAATGACCTTTACTCATGTTTAACCATGGTGTTGTGGAATAGGTCCCCATTTGGCATGTGTTTAGCTTCTATACCATTGGTTATAGGGGGAAGTGGTACATCTATGGACTGGATAGGTTTTCTATTATACACATAATCTCGAATATGGATCATAGGTTGTTTTTATAGTCGTATTTGTATCGGGAGATTTCCCTTTGGATAGTATTAGGTCTCAACGTTAGACTGAACCTCAGGTTTTTTATTTCACTATGTTTTTTATTTTATGTTATGCTTTAAACTGATTCTATTTTAGATTATAAAAAAACCAAAAAAATTCAATTTTAATATTACATATTGTTAGTATAACATTATGGTAGAGTAATTTGAATTCAAAATATAATTTAGTATTTTTAATTGTTTTAATAGAGACCTAATAAATATTTGAGAAATATTTTAAAATATAAAAAATGATATAAATATGCTATATTTATTGAATACAATATTTAAAATTAATTTGTTATTTTATTTAATCATGTTTTAGAGATAGATATTTATTGATTATCCAATTCGACCCCATATTAAGATACTCATATTGTCCAAAATTTAGTATCTAATGATTTCAAAATATGTTCAACTAGGACATTAGTTGTTTAAATGATTTTAAATATTTATCATATCTAAATTAAATTATTCCAAGTGATAAAAATTAAGAAGTTTCTACTTACAAAATACCTTCTTTATTTAGTGGAAATAATTATTCTTAGTGGAAAATGTAAAGAAAAATGCATATAAAGAGTATGTATTGTGGAATTTGGTATTCTATAGTGGATATGTATGTGTTACCTAAAAATCTTATAAAAGGATTATATAATGAAACTAAAATTTCTATAATAATATATTGAAAGGTATGAACTCTCATTATTTTTTAATGAGATGAAGCGTTCAATTGAATATATTTTTTCAAAAACTACCTATGAAATATGGGAAACTTTATGTGTTTCAAAAGAATGAGAAATAAATATTATATAAATGACATTATATACTTATATATTAAAATATGAGTCATTCAAAATAAAAAATTTTGATTTAATTTATTGTTTTTTCTTAGGATAAATGATATAGATAATACGATGAGCTCTTTGGGAAATCAAGATTCAGACATAGACCCAATCATGAGACTTTTAAGATTTAATCAATAGATATGGATAGGGATATCAATATCAATTATAGAATCCTATTACATATATAAAATACCTATTAAGGAATTTATTGTTAATTTTATGAGACATGATGGATATCATAATGTCAATTGAGATGAATTTTACGAACTAAATAAAAAATTCATTGCCATAAAGTATACTAGATCCAGATAGAAATATAAAGAAAAATTCTACATTGAACGATCTATGGAGGATGAAACATAAGTGGAATGTGATGGTGAAATGTCCCATCAGAACAGAATATTTAAAAATTTTTAAAATAAGAAGAAGTTCTTAATTAATACATGTTATAATGGAAAGTATTAAAACAATTTATGATGGAAAACGGATATTAAGAGAGATGAATACTCAAATGAGATTCCCTAAAATGAGTGTAAGTAAAAAAGGACATGTTAAGGATGAATTTACTAAGACAAAATAGAAAAATAAGCACCGGGAAAATGATAGAAAATATATGAAATCCCTGAAAGCCACATGTAGTTCCTATGAGGATATGTATTGTGAATCTCAGTCGCCTCATGTAAATAAACCCTACAGAGCCAACATATGCTTCATGAAAAATGTATTTTTGTAAAGACCCGTAAAATTAAAGGGAAATTTTTTCTTAATTTTCTTTGGAATTTTACAAGAACGCGGTTTCTGACGGCACCTGATTCCGAGGTTCGGAGTGCCCGGAATCAACTTCTGAAGTTTGGCTCGGGTACGGTCAGTGAACGAATGAGCCGGAATTTCTAAATTTTGAACCGGTGCCCGGAATCAAATTCCAAGGGCACCGATGAACTCGCAGCGCCGATATTCGCTTAAGGGGACCTTTTCTGAGGTTGCGTTTATTGCGGGTTGAAAGTTAGTTTCTGGGTTTTTTAGAATAAGTTAAATAAAATTTGTGGAATACAAATTTTTATTTTAACTTGTTTTTTTAAAACCTACCAAAGGGAGTTGGGGGTGGGACCCACAACCACTTAACCTCCCTTGGGAGGATTAAGTGTGGTGGGGCCCACACGAACCACAACTCCTCAACTTCTCTCAAAAACTCCCCTTTAACCCATTTCAATTAATGTTTGACAACTTGGATTAATTAATTGAGTAGGGTTAATTTGAATTTTAAACCTTTGAAATTCTAAGAGGAAGGTTGTGTAATAAAATAAGCTTAAGATTATTTTATTATTTTGGGTTGGTTTCCTTTTCTCTTGAGAGGATTGGAGAGCTCTTTCTTCTTCTTCTTCAAACATTGACGAAGAACATGAAGAACCTTCGAGCATCGACGAAGAACGCCACGTTCTCGGGAATCGTCTTCTGCGACACCATACCCGCGACACAGACGACGTACTCCTTCCGCGTTATTTCTTCCGCGACGATTTCCCGCGACGAAATCGTCGTCAAAGAACTTTGAATCCTCGCTTCACGACATCGACGTCCTTCTTCCGTGACGCCGACCACCGCGACGCTCATCTTCCGCGGGTAGTTGATGATCATCGTTCTTGAAGCCGAGGTAGGGGTTTGTTGTTGATTATTTATTCAATCTCGTTCTTGGTTCTAGCATGATAATCTTGTGGATAAATATTTAAGGGTTATCATCTAACGAGAGGGGGGTCGGACCGCACAAACACGGCCGAATTCCCCCTCCTTTGTTCTTGATTATTATTATTTTTTTCTTGGGGATGAACGAGATGGAGTGGTGCCGTCGCACCACGCAAGAATCACGGAAAATATTGTGCGGCGCCGTCGCGCCGCGCCGTGGAAAGATTATCTTGAACGCGATGCCGTCGCGCCGTGTCAAAGGAAACCAAAGGCGCCGCGGCCGGAGCGTGGCCGCGGCGGAGGGGCGCGATGCCGTCGCATCGTGACAGACGACGAAGGCCGCAGAGGAACAGGAAGACCGGCGGCCAGCCGGGCTGCCGGTGTCGGAAGTCAGAAAGGGGATCGGCCTTGCCGGTCCCGTTGTGGAAGGACCGGCCGGCCAGGACAGGCCGGCCAGATGGGAGAAGAACCGGGGGAATTAATTCCCCTGGCTGGCCAAAACCGCCCCCCCATAATGGGGAGGCCGTGGTTACACCAAGGGGGGGCAGCGCCCCCCTGTTTTTTTTCAAAAGCAGGCCCCCACGTGGGGGGGCCATTGGACAAAGGCGCGGCTTTCAGCCGCGCCGCTAGCAGGAAAGCGGGGGCTTTGCCCCCGGCGCGTGGCACCCGAGCGGCGCCCAGGCCGCGCCGCTGCCGGCCGGGCCGTGCCACCATGCCGGACCACGCCGCCGCGCCGGGCCGCGCCGCCGGCCGGGTCGGGTCTGGTCGACCCGGTTCGGGCCGACCCAGGGGAGGTCGGGCCGGGTCGGCCCGGACCCGGACCCCCCATTTTCGAATCGACTTCGGTCTTTTGCCCATAACATGAGCTACGGACCTCTGATTGACGAACCGTCAGCGGCGATGCGATCCTTGGATCGAGGCGGTCGATTCGGTATATCGCACTCAAAGTTTTGGAATACTTTGAGTTCGGCCGGGTTGGTTTGTACACAAAACCAACGGGGCCCTCGGAGCGGAAACACTCATATCACGAGCTACGGACGTCCGATTGACGCGCTGTCAGCTTTGTTGTGTTCCTATTACTGAGATGGATCTTTTTTCATACTCTGCTCGAGGTTTGGACGCAGTTGGAGTACAGTCGGGTTGGTTTTGCCTTAAAAACCAACCGGGCCCCTATGACGAAAAAGCCAATAACTCTCAGACCAGGCGTCCGATCGACGCGCCGTCAATTGCGTTGAGTTACTATTGACGATACAGAACTTTTGGATACATCAACTCTGGACTTAGTGACAGTTGATGTATCAGCCTCTCGGCTCGTGGAGGGGACCCTCCCGAACGAGCTTGTTGTGTGCGGGAACCCTAGAGCTGGCTGCGACTGTGACTGCTACTGCTACTGCTACTGCTACTGTGACTGCGACGATGACAGTACAGAGATCCTTAGTGGATTCGACGACGACGACTACAGCACTCAGCGATCCTACGTGGATCAGTGCTACAGGTCTTGTGTGGGCCCGATCCTGTGTGGGTCCGATCCGGTGTGGGTCATTGCGCTCAGCGGTCCTGTGTGAACCAGCGCCTACAGGTCCTGTGTGGGCCCGATCCTGTTTGGGTCTTTGCGGGGGTTAGTTACATATCAATCCTTCGTGGGTCCAACGACTTAGATGGATCAGAGATCATCTTTATCGTCTTTCGAAGAAGTATACCTGTGTGAGCTGAATCCTGTTGCTTTCCTGTGTGGATTTCGTTTTGTTTTCCTGTGTGGAATACGTATACTTTCTTGTGTGGACTGAGTTGTACTTGGTCTCGGAGGTTGGAGCGTATTGGAATTGATGACTTAGGTATATGTATGGGAATATACCTAAGCAGTGTTGGTTGTTACTTCGTGTTGTATCTATATTTTGTGGTTTATCCTTTGTGGATTTTGGGAGACCTTCGGGGGTCTCGGGGTCCCTACTGAGTAGCTATACTCACCCCTGCACGGGCAATGCCCGCACTACATTGTGCTGGTTGCAGACGACAGACAGCGTTGATCTTGGCTGAGGCTTGCAGAGCAGGACGGTACCTGGAGGTGGACCACTGGGCGAGACGTGTTCGGAGCGGACGGCGGGACCCGAGGAGCAGTGGAGCTATCTGTACCCACCCTTCAGGTGGGATTTCTAGTGGACATCTCGGTGTAGCGGCTCTTACTTTACAGTTGTTGTTTTCCCTTTCGAGTTGTACTTTACTTTCAGTTTGGGTTTGTATACTGGCCCATTTACTTTTCCACACTTTCAGTTGTACTCTGTTTTTTACTTAGTGTTTACTTTTCTGCTTACTTACTCTATGGTGTTTGTTTACTTTTCAAAGACAATGTCATCCCTTTTACTGGGAATTACGCCTTGGTGCTAGTCGCCAGCCCCTGGCCTATAGAAGGCGGGCTTGAGGTAGTCACGGCACGGGCCCCGAGGGAGGGTCATGACAAATTGGTATCAGAGGAGTTCAGTTCTACCGTGAACTCTGATCTTTTCTATGTGAAGCAATAATGTTTAGCGTATTGAGTGTGGTTATCAGTCCAGGGAGTCCAGTGTTGTTGCGGCGGCCGACGTATCCGTACACCAGGACCCTGACTTCTGATTTCCGACTTAATGCACGAAAACACTGATTGCATGTGTGTTTCAAAGTTTTATTTGTGATTACTTTATATTAGCTCACCAGGTATACTGTTCTGACCATGGCGCACCTGTTTCCTTTTCAGGATGGCCACACGACGGCAGCCAGCTAGGGTTCCGAGGGTTGAGCATGACGACAGCCCACCGAGCGACGAGGCCTCGGTGTAGGGCCCTTTGTCATTAGTGGCACCAGCGGTAACACTACCCGCCGAGCCACCGATGCTTCCAGCACCAGCCGCTGACGACGCACATCGCCTTGGAGCTCTGCACGAGTTCCAGCGCCAGCGACCGCCTAGGTTCGGTGGGGAGATGGACCCCCAGGCAGCAGAGGACTGGCTTGAGGTAGTGGTACAAGTTTTTAGGCTAGTGAGGACACCTGCAGACCTCATGGTGATCCTCGCTGCGAGCCTACTGCACGCAGCAGCGGGCCGATGGTGGAGCTTGATGCTCCAGGTGCACGATGAGGCATCTCTACTTTGGACGGACTTTGAGAGCCTCTTTCGCTCGGAGTTCATCCCAGCCACCCTTCATGCGGTGCGTATCCAGGAGCTTCTTCAGCTGCGGCAGGGCAGCATGACGGTCGCTCAGTACTCGGTGAGATTTACTGATCTCTCGCGCTACTCGACCGACATGGTACGAGACCCATTCTTCCGGGCCTGGACCTTCGAGCAAGGTTTGAGACACGAGATCAGGGCATCGCTGATCTCCCTCAGCATACCGACCCAGACAGGAGTACTGGAGCAGGCCCTTTTGAACGGGAGCTTCCTTGCTGAGTCTACACCAGTGCCGAGACCCACCGCAGGGCGGCACGTGGCAGAGTCATCTGCAGCAGGTAGTCGACGGATGACTCAGGGGTTCAGGTAGACCAGACCTTCAGGCAGACGACCTCAGGACACTGGCTCAGCAGTGCAGGGCACACAGCGAGGAGCCAGTCTTTCGAGAGGCAGGCAGTGCTACTCGTGCGGCGGGCAGGGCCACATGTCTCGTGACTTCCCGACCCGCCGTGCCGAGGAGTAGCAGACGGTTGAGGGACCACCGAGGCAAAGGCAGAGGGTCGACCGTGGCGGTCCGCAGGGAGGAGGCAGACGAGGCAGAGGAGCTGGCCGAGCAGCAGGTGGTGGGCGACGCTTTGAGGCTCTGCCACCACCACCACCAGGAGGTCCACCCCGACCACAGGGAGCTGGCGGGCAGAGACAGGCACAGCTCCAAGCAGTAGAGGCCTACGACCACGGCGCGCCTGAGATGATTCGAGGTATTATCTGTGTCTATTCCACCCTTGCTGCAGTACTTATAGACACAGGAGTGAGTCACTCTTTCATAGCCTCTACCCTTGTTCGGAGCTCGGAGATTCCGACAGAGCCCTTGGCTCGATCCTTACGGCTAGAGACTCCTACGGGAGCAGACTCGACGATTACGCACTTGTGCCGGCAGTGTGAGCTTACTCTAGGAGGCGAGAGCTTCGGCTGGGATCTTCTTGTAGCAGCGTCGAGGCCTTACGACGTCATCTTGGGCATGAATTGGCTATCTACGGTCCATGCGCAGATTGACTGTTTTAGGCGCATGGTGCGATGTGTACGCACCGACGGGAGCAGGTTCACCTTCACCGGCGAGAAGGGAGCCTTTGCAGCAAAGGATGGACTTCCGCGGAGGAGAGGACAGCCCATTACTCATCAGTTGGCTAGCCTCATCCTTGAAGCAGTTGACGTGCAGAGTCCTTGTTTTCCTACAGTGGTGGATCAGTTTGCGGACGTTTTTTCCGACGACGTTCCAGGGATACCTCCTTGCAGAGATGTAGACTTTTATATTGACTTGTACCCCGGGACAACCCTGATATCCACTCCAGCATATCGTATGGCCCCCGCCAAGCTTCGAGAGCTACGGGTATAGTTGGAGGACTTGCAGGGCAAAGGGTTCATCCCACCCAGTGTTTCACCCTGGGCTTCCCCGATATTGTTCGCCAAGAAGGAGGACGGGAGCTTGCGACTTTGTGTTGACTATCGTCGCCTGAACCAGGTGACAGTGAGGAACAAGTATCCGCTATCTAGGATTGATGACCTCTTTGATCAGCTCAAAGGAGCACGGTGGTTCTCGAAGATAGACCTCAGGTCAGGCTATCATCAGCTCAGAGTCAGAGACGAGGATGTGCAGAAGATGACCTTCAGATGTCGGTATGGCCACTATGAGTTCTTGGTTATGCCTTTTGGTGTAACCAATGCTCCAGCAGTGTTCATGGCCCTCATGAACAGGATCTTTTAGCCATACCTTGATCGGTTTGTCGTGGTTTTCATCGACGACATTCTCATTTACTCTACGACTGAGGAGGAGCACGCCTATCACTTGCGAGTTGTACTAGCACACTCTGAGAGCACCAGCTTTATGGTAAGCTCTCGAAGTGCCAGTTCTGGATACGTGAGGTCCACTTCTTGGGACACGTTATCTCAGAGGCGGGAGTTGCAGTGGATCATGCGAAGATCGAGGTTGTGTTAGCATGGGAGCAACCCAGGAGCGTGACTGAGGTTCGGAGTTTCTTGGGACTAGCTGGATACTATCGGAGATTCGTGCCAGACTTCTCTAGAGTTGCGGCACCACTCAAAGCTTTGACGAAGAAGGAGAAACCCTTCGTGTGGTCAGACAGATGTCAGCAGAGCTTCCAGGAGCTGAGACAGAGATTGACCAGCGCACCTATCTTGAGGTTTCCTGAGGAGGGAGTAGGGTACGTAGTCTACTTCGATGCATCAGGGACCGGACTCAGATGTGTTCTGATGCAGGAGCGGGCAGTGATCGCCTATGGATCACGTCAGTTGAGGCCACATGAGCAGAACTACGCTACCCATGACCTGGAGTTAGCAGTAGTGGTCTTCGCTCTGAAGACATGGCGACATTACCTGATGGTCGAGCGTTTTACAGTCTTTTCTGATCATCAGAGTCTCAGGTATATCTTCTCGCAGAAGGACCTGAACCTGAGACAGAGGCAATGGATCGAGTTCCTCCAGGAATATGACTTTGAGATAGTCTATACTCCAGGGAAGGGGAACGTAGTAGCCGATGCCCTCAGCAAGAGGACGGGCATTCAGCTACTTGAGGAGGCGATGGAGAAGCTAGCCTCTTTGCAGATATCCTTCGTGGAAAGAGATGGGGAAGGCTTTCTTCAGTCTCTCACAGTCACCCCTCCACTACTTCAGCGGGTCAGAGAGGCACCGCGTGAGGACGCTGACTGTGAGACACGACGTGCACATATATCCTCGGGACAAGCACCTGATGGTTTCTCCCTTGGAGCAGAGCACGACATCCTTTTCAGAGGACGTACCATGGTACTAGTCGCTTTGCGAGAGGAGGTTCTGAGAGAGTTTCACACTTATCCTTTGGTGGTACATCCTGGAGTGGCGAAGATGTACCAGGACCTCAGACGACAGCACTGGTGGCCGGGCATGAAGAAGGCTGTAGCAGAGTTCGTTTCTCGATGCCTCACCTGCCAGCAGGTGAAGGCAGAGCATCAGGTACCAGCACGCTTGGTACAGCCCTTGGAGGTCCCGGTGTGGAAGTGGGATGGCATATCTATGGACTTCGTGACTAGACTTCCACGCACTTCCATAGGTCACAACTCCATTTGGGTGATTGTTGACCGACTCACCAAGTCGGCACACTACTTACCCATCAGTGAGCAGGGCTCAGTGGGGAGCTTGGGACGTCTCTACGTTCCGGAGATTGTGCGGCTCCACGATGTGCCATCATCTATCGTCTCCGATCAAGATGCTCGCTTTACTTCCTGGCTTTGGAAGGGGTTACAGGAGGCGTTCGGGACGCAGCTACGTCTGAGCACAGCTTTTCACCCCCAGACGGATGGTCAGACGGAGAGGACCATTCAGACTCTCAAGGACATGCTCCGCGCATGTGTCCTCGACTTTGGTCGTAGCTGGGAGGACCACCTACCCTTGGTGGAGTTTTCATACAACAACAGCTACCACTCCACCATCGGGATGGCACCGTACGAGGCGTTGTACGACCGACCTTGTAGATCTCCTTTGTGCTGGACAGACCCTGGGGAGTCAGCACTTGTGGGACCGGAGATGGGCCAGGCCACGATAGAGATGGTCCAGGTCATCCAGGAGTGGATGAGGACAGCTCAAAGCTGACAGAAGTCATACGCTGACAGGAGGCGGAGGCCACTAGAGTTCGAGGATGGAGACCACGACTTCTTGCGGGTCTCACCTCGACGTGGTATATGGAGATTTGGCCGAGGCGGCAAGTTATCTCCGCGCTTTATCGGACCCTTCCAGGTCCTCAGCAGGATTGGCGAGGTGGCTTATCGCCTGGCTCTACCACCTCAGTTGCACCGGGTTCACGACGTCTTCCACGTATCTCAGCTAAGGAGATACGTGCACGACCCGACGCACATCATTGACCATGGGGAGCTTGACGTTGACAATGGGGAGACTTTTATGGAGGTCCCGGAGGAGATAGAGGATCGACAGGAGAGGGTCCTACATGGGCGATCGATTCTTCTTGTGCGCATCAGATGGCAGCACGGGAACCTCTAGGAGAGCACATGGGAGCGGGAGGCTCAGATGCGTGCTCAGTACCCTCATTTGTTTCCCTAGTTTTTGATGTATCTTTACGGGGACGTAAATCCCTGAGGTGGGAGTAGTGTAAAAACCCGTAAAATTCAAGGGAAATTTTTTCTTAATTTTCTTTGGAATTTTACAAGAACGCGGTTTCTGACGGCACCTGATTCTGAGGCCCGGAGTGCCCGGAATCAACTTCCAAAGTTTGGCTCGGGTACGTTCAGTGAACGAATGAGCGGGAATTTCTAAATTTCGAACCGGTGCCCGGAATCAAATTCTGAGGGCCCCGATGAACTCACAGTGCCGATATTCGCTTAAGGGGACCTTTTCCGAGGTTGCGTTTATTGCGGGTTGAAAGTTAGTTTTTGGGTTTTTTAGAATAAGTTAAATAAAATTTGTGGAATACAAATTTTTATTTTAACCTGTTGTTTTCTTAAAACCTCCCAAAGGGAGTTGGGGGTGGGACCCACAACCACTTAACCTCCCTTGGGAGGATTAAGTGTGGTGGGGCCCACATGAACCCCAACTCCTCAATTTCTCTCAAAAACTCCCCTTTAACCCATTTCAATTAATGTTTGACAACTTGGCTTAATTAATTGAGGAGGGTTAATTTGAATTTCAAACCATTGAAATTCTAAGAGGAAGGTTGTGTAATAAAATAAGCTTAAGCTTATTTTATTATTTTGGGTTGGTTTCCTTAGCTCTTGAAAGGATTGGAGAGCTCTTTCTTCTTCTTCTTCAAACTTTGACGAAGAACACGAAGAACCTTCGAGCATCGACGAAGAACGCCACGTTCTCGGGAATCGTCTTCTGCAACGCCATACCCGCGACACCGACGACGTACTCCTTCCGCGTCATTTCTTCCACGATGATTTCCCACGACGAAATCGTCGTCAAAGAACTTTGAATCCTCGCTTCACAACATCGACGTCCTTTTTCCGTGACGCCGACCACCGTGACACTCATCTTCCGCGGGTCGTTGACGATCATCGTTCTTGAAACCGAGGTAGGGGTTTGTTGTTGATTATTTATTCACTCTCGTTCTTGGTTCTAGCATGATAATCTTGTGGATAAATATTTAAGGGTTACCATCTAACGAGAGGGGGGTCGGACCGCACAAACACGGCCGAATTCCCCCTCCTTTGTTCTTGATTATTATTATTTTTTTCTTGAGGATGAAAAAGATGGCGTGGTGCCATCGCACCACGCGGGAATCACGGAAAATATTGCGTGGCGCCGTCGTGCCACGCCGTGGAAAGATTATCTTGAACGCGACGCCGTCGCGCCGCGTCGAAGGAAACCAAAGGTGCTACGGCCGGAGCGTGGCCGCGGCAGAGGGGCGCGATGTCGTCGCATCGCGCCAGACGACGAAGGCCGCGACCAGTTCCGGGCCGCGGCGGAACGGGAAGACCGGCGGCCAGCTGGGCTGCCAGTGTCGGAAGCCGGAATGGGGACCGGCCTTGCCGGTCCCGTTGAGGAAGGACAGGCCGGCCAGGACAGGCCGGCCGGAAGGGTGAAGAACCAGGGGAATTAATTCCCTCGGCTGGCCAAAACTGGCCCCCCATAATGGGGGAGCCGCGGTTACACCAAGGGGGGGCAGCGCCCCCCCCCCCCCCCCCCCCCCGTTTTTTTTCAAAAGCAGGCCCCCACATGGGGGGGCCGTGGGACAAAGGCGCGGCTTTCAGCCGCGCCGCCAGCAGGAAAGCGGGGGCTTTGCCCCCCGCGCGTGGCACCCGAGCAGCGCCCAGGCCGTGCCGCCGCCGGCCGGGCTGCGTCGCCATGCCGGACCGCGCCGCCGCACCGCCGGCCGGGCCGGGTCGGACCCAGGTCGGGTCGACCCGGTTCAGGCGGACCCAGGGGGGGTCGGGCCGGGTCGGCACGGACCCGGACCCCCCGTTTTCGAATCGACTTCGGTCTTTTGCCCATAACATGAGATACGGACCTATGATTGACGAACTGTCAGCGGCGATGCGATCCTTGGATCGAGGCGGTCGATTTGGTATATCGCACTCAAAGTTTCGGAATACTTTGAGTTCAGCCGGGTTGGTTCGTACACGAAACCAACCGGGCCCTCGGAGCGGAAACGCTCATATCTTGAGTTACGGACGTCTGATTGACGCGCCGTCAGCTTTGTTGTGTTCCTCTTAGTGAGACGGATCTTTTGGCATACTCCGCCCGATGTTTGGACGCAGGTTGAGTACGTTCGGGTTGGTTTTGCCTTAAAAACCAACCGGGCCCCTAGGACGAAAAGGCCAATAACTCTCAGACCGGGCGTCCGATCGACGCGCCGTCTGTTGCGTTGAGTTCCTGTTGACGATACGGAACTTTTGGATACATCAACTCTGGACTTAGTGACAGTTGATGTATCATCCTCTCGGCTCGTGGAGCGGACCCTCCCAAACGAGATTGTTGTGTGTGGGAACCCTAGAGCTGGCTGCGACTGTGACTGCTACTGCTACTGCTACTGCTACTGTGACTGCGACGACGATAGTACAGAGATCCTTAGTGGATTCGACGACGACGACTACAGCACTCAGTGATCCTACGTGGATCAGTGCTACAGGTCCTGTTTGGGCCCGATCCTGTGTGGTTCCGATCCTGTGTGGGTCATTGCGCTCAGCGGTCCTGTGTGAACCAGCGCCTACAGGTCCTGTGGGGGCCCGATCCTGTGTGGGTCTTTTCAGGGGTTAGTTACCTATCAATCCATCGTGGGTCCGACGACTTAGATGGATCCGAGATCATCTTTATCGTCTTTCGAAAAAGTATACCTATGTGAGCTGAATCCTGTTGCTTTCCTGTGTGGATTGTGTTGTGCTATTCTGTGTGGATTTCGTTTTGCTTTCCTGTGTGGAGTACGTATACTTTCTTGTGTGGACTGAGTTGTACTTGGGCTCGGAGGCTGGAGCGTATTGGAATTGATGACTTAGGTATATATATGGGCATATACCTAAGCAGTGTTGGTTGTTACTTCGTGTTGTATCTATCTTTTGTGGTTTATCCTTTGTGGATTTTGGGAGACCTTCGGGGGTCTCGGGGTCCCTACTGAGTATCTTATACTCACCCCTGCACGGGCTATGCCCGCACTACGTTGTGTTGGTTGCAGATGACGGACAACGTTGATCTTGGCTATGGCTTGCAGAGCATGACGGTAACTGGAGGTGGACACTGGGCGGGACGTGTTCGGAGCAGACGGCAGGACCCGAGGAGCAGTGGAGCTATCTGTACCCACCCTTCAGGTGGGATTTCCAGTGGATAGCTCGGTGTAGCGGCTCTTACTTTACAGTTGTTGTTTTCCTTTCGAGTTGTACTTTACTTTCAGTTTGGGTTTGTATACTGGCCCATTTACTTTTCCGCACTTTCAGTTGTACTCTGTTTTTTACTTAGTGTTTACTTTTCCGCTTACTTACTCTGTGGTGTTTGTTTACTTTTCAAAGGCAATGCCTTCCCTTTTACTGGGAATTACGCCTTGGTGCTAGTCGCTAGCCCTTGGCCTATGAAAGGCGGGCTTGGGGTAGTCACGGCACGGGCCCCGAGGGCGGGTCGTGACAATTTTAGGTACATACTATATCATCTGTACTTAATTCAAATCACTCTAAAAGTGAAAATGATGATGAAATTTCTAAATAATAATTTTTTTTATAAAACAAATTTTTTAAATCTGAATTCAATGAACTCATATTAAAATTTTAATTTCTAAATAAATAACATCTTCTATCTTCAGATGTTAAGTCTTATCTTACTATAATGAAAGAAACTTTTTATCAATTATTAATGGAAAATAATGAGTTGAAGATATTAAATGATAATATTAGAAAACAATTAGATATATTGAATAATTTTTCGGAAAAAATTGTAAATTCTAGGGAATTAAATTTATACAATGTAAATTAGAGGAATTGGTTATGAACATAGACAAAAAAGAATTATTAAGAGCACATTTTTACCAAAATCCAAATCTGAAAATTATACTACCAGTTTTTTTTCTAATGGACCAAATAATGTTCTTATTTCAAAAATATTATATTCTTATTATAAGAAACCCATTTATAATGTTTGGGTTCCTATGGATTTAATCTATAACTTATATGGAACCAATAATATTTGGGTACCAAAATCATTTTTGGTTTAAACATTGTTTTGTTAGAATATAGTTAAATATATCTTGAAAAAATATATGAAACATGGAAAAAATATTCTAGGAATATTATATGTGGGTAATCGAGCATCAAGATCCTCATAAAGGTTGATGGTGGTCAAGTCACCTTTGGTGATAATGTTAAACAAATGATCATTATACTTTGACAAATTGGTATCAACAATAAAATTTTAATTTTAAATTAATAATCTTCATGGTTTATAATATATATTCCATAGAATATCATAATTATGTGATGATTCTATTAGAGTAACATTTTAAAACAATTCACGTAATGAATTTAATTCCATAAATTATATAGTGTTTATTGGTTTGTGAAATGAGAATCTTAATGTTGTTAATGTTGATTCTTTTCTTTCTCAAAATTTCTCATTCATAAGTTACATTCATAGTGAATATTTTCTCTGGAATGGAATTCTTGGACATTGTAACATTCACTCACATATAAATATAACTAGAAAAGGGTTAGTTAGGGATATACCCAAACATGAATTCCAAAATGATAATTTCTGTAACCCTATCAAAATGGGGGAATAATACTTGTTTTCTTTTAAATAAAAGAGAAATGCTTCTACTTCTCAAACTCTTGAGTTGGTCCTCATTGGCATGTTCATTCCATCTAGATATTCGAGTTTAAACGGGAATCACTATGTTTATGTAATTGCATATAATTTATATAGGTACACATTGCTATTTTTTTAGCTCACAATAGTGATTCTTATTCTTATTTCCCCATGTAAGAATAATTTCTAGAAAACATAAGTGGACATAGAATTAAGACATTATAAAGTGACCAAGGCCAAGTTTTTTAAATCCAATAAATTGAATCATCATTCTAAAAAATGGATATAGTCATAAATTATCCAGTACTTGGATCTCATTGTAAAATGAAATTGTACAAATATAAAATAAAAACACATAAAGAAATATATCATAATATGTTCAATGAATATGACTTACCTATTTACTTTTTTTTGAGAGGAAAACAATACTACCATTTATATAATCTATAGATTTGTAATTTGACCTATCATGAAGAAAACCCTTTTATGAAAATTAGAATAATAAAAAAACTATGGTTAATTACTATAGAGTTTTTGGATAAAAAGTCTTTATTCTCAAAAATAATGATAAAAAATAACTAAATCAATTTGAAAGAAGTAATGTATGGGAACATACATATAGACCAAATGAAACATTGACTATAGGAACTAAATGGGTGTATAGAAACAATTTTGATGAATCTGGTACAATAGAGGGAAATATAGCTAGACCTGTTTCTTAAGGATATAGTCATGACAAGGCTATGGATATGAAGGTTCATTTTAATATATATCCTGAATCGATTCCAATTATAATACTAAAATCCTAAGAAAAACATATTTATTTCAATCATTATCAAATGGATGTCAATAGTGCATTCTTAAATGGGTATATAGTTAATGATGTTTTTATTGACCATCCACTAGAATTCAAAAACACCATTCCTCAAATTGTTTTTTATGTTAACAAAATATTTATACAGATCAAAACAAGATCCATGATATTTGGATTATCAGCTTAACAATTTTTTAATTTCTACTGGATTTTTATAATGTATTTACGATCCTACCAAATTTATAAAAACACATCAAAACATTTTTTATATTTTCAAATTTATGATTTTATTTATTGTTCTTCTAACAATTATTTATGAACTTATTTTTAACAAATTATTCCAATTGAATTTGAAATGAATATAATAGGTGAAATGAAATTATGTTTTACTTTTTAGATATTTTAAAATAAAGATGGAATTATTTTATGTCAATGAATATATACTAATGATATTCTAAAATGTTTTAATTTTGGAATCACTAAGATTAGTGATACTATTATCAGTACCACCTATAAATTAGACTTTGATGAAGATGGAAAACCTATAGATCAAACCAGTTATATGTGTTTGATTGGAAGACTTCACTAAATAACTAATATCCATCCTGATAATATGTTATGTTTGTGTAAGTGTGCTCATTTTCATGGAAAACTAAAAGAGTCACAAATATTTGATGTAAAATTAATTTTTTAAAAACATAAATTATAAAACCAATTTATTACTATATTACAATAGAGAACAAGAGTTTCATTTTTTTAGTTATTTAGATACCTATTTTTGGGTTTGTAAGTTATATAAAAAACAATAGAACACGTCCCTTTTTGAGAGAGTCTCTTGTTTAATGGTTTTATAGGAAACCTAATTCTATTAAATTGTTTACTATTGAAGTTGAATACATAGATTATGGTAGTTATTGAGGTATAATTTTTTGATAAAACCCACTTTTATAGAATATGGATATCAATTCTAACATGTATTGATAAATTGGTAAACAAATCTATTATAAACATTTCTAAAAATCTATTTTCTCCCTCTAAAAAAGAGAAATTTATTTAAGACTTCATTTTGTTAACAATAAATTTTCCAAAATATTCTATTACTCTTGAATAAATTATTACAGAATTTCAGTTTATAAATATTTTCACTACAAATTTGAATTATAAGATAATAAACAACATCAATCATGAATTAAGCATGATTAATATTTATTATGTTTAATATTATGGGAAAATCATTGAATTTTACCCACCTTTTAAGATTACCCACAATTGAGTTTTACTCACCATTATATTTTACCTAATGTTATGTTTTACTCACTATTGGAAATAGTCATAGTTGTAATTACACACCATTGGAATTAATCATAATCGGAGATACTCACCATTAGAATTACTCACTATTTTTTTTTGTAGTTACCATTATTTTTACCTAACATTGGATACTTTTTTTCTTTGTCATTTTTTTGTCTTTTTAAGCCATTATTTATAATTTTATCATATGAATTATTTATTTATTTAACTTTTAATTCAAGAAATATGATTATTTTTATTTCAATTTTCTAATTACCTAAATTCTAAAATTACATAAATGATTTGTTTGGTCCAATATCAGCATTCAATTTCCTTATAAATTTTCTCTCTAGACATGTTTCTACCCTTTCTCTCTCTACCTCCATCATTACTTTTCCTTTAATGAAATATTTCAAGTTGATCCTCATGGTAATAGTGAATAGAGTTTCATAATCATCTCCAAATAAGTCCCATCATGAAAAATATATGGAATGGGTGTCTAGTCATGATGTTGTTGAGATTGTGAACCTCGATCATATTAAAAGGTTTTTAGTACCTGAGAATGAATTTCATTTTGAATGGTAAATCATGAAAAATTAGTTATTGATCAATGTTGTATAGGACCGATGATGGATGGAATGGTTCTCTTAAAATGAGATCAACTTTTACCCTATGCTGATATATTAATTTTTCCAGTCTTCTGTGGCCTGTTTTGAAAAAAAATGAAGATAGGTTATAAACATTAATAGGAGGAGAAACATTTGTGCTCTATTAGAGGTTATGTTTGATATTTTTAAAGTTTCCTCGCGATGGAGTGGAAAATGACTATCAACGAACCATTTCTGATAATATTGATAATTTTTTCTATGAAGATGCTTCGAATGGGTTACTTGATGATTTTATAGTCAGACATCTAGATCCTTTAGATCATGATAGTGAATTAAGATTTCTTTTTATGTTAATCCATTATATATTTTTTTGACAAATTTATAAATTTGTATAATGTCATACTCGGATATTAATCTTATATATCTTATGAAAATATGATATTATATCCATATATATAGATATACAACGCTTCATATGATGGAGATGTGTGAGCCATCTTCATGGTATAATTCTATAATCTACACCATGATTATTTTTTCTATTCTAGAATCCAAAGTACTGGTTGGTGATGGTTCATAATCATTAGTAAAATCTAGTGGTGTCTTCCTCAAAAGAATAATTTACATATAGATGAAAATAAGATAGAATCCATAAAATATGTAGTGGAAAATGATGGTGAAAATATTTATGATGAGTTCAATCTAGTTGAGCATCATTATATATCTATGGACCTTGTAAATAATGGTTTTAAACTAGAAAACTTTGTAGAATACTCAGATGAGGATAAATTTGTTACAACCATTACTAATGAGAAGTTGGAAAATCCTATGGGGGAAGGAAGTGACCCACATTTTCGTCGAGGCTATTGTTCTATTACTTATGGTTCTCCTAACAATAATAAGTCACTCAATGTCAGGGAATCTCTATTTAAGGTAGTTAATGATGAGGGATAGATTGATGTTTGTGGTAAATATAAATTCCAGAGTACATATAAATCCTCTAAAGTGAATGAAAATAGTGAAAATGATGATGATGAAGAATATGAAGATGATTAAGAAAAAGGATATGATAAAGACGATAAGGGATGTGGAAATGGAGAAAAAGATAATGATGATGAAGGATATGACCCTAATGGTATAATTTTATTTGTTAAATATGATGATGCTAATTTTCCTCAAGAACATGTCCCTTCTCCATGACATTCAGGTGTTTATGGATCTGAAGTAACACCCATCCCAGTTAATGATGTTCGTAGAATAATAATAGAAGAATAGGAAGCATGAATTGTGGTGGATACCCATGTCTGGAGTTTTATACTATTGATCCAATTGTTGGTGATCTTATTGAGGCTATAGATAATATTCATATTGATGAGGGGTATATTGTTTTTGAATAGTCAATGGATGCATAGATGAAGGGTGTTATTGTTGTTGAGTAGTTTGTTACCAAAAAAATGGAAATTGAACCTGATGTTGTTGAAGAATCATGGGACATACATATATCTATGGTGACATATATTCATATTACAATTGTAGGTGTATCTGTAGTTTTTAGTTCTCTAAGTATTATATCTCATAAAAAAATCTTCTCTATTTTGGATGTACCCAATGTTTGATTGACGATATATGTTTCTATTCAGTGCACCAATGAATAGTTAACTCGATCATTGATAATTATGTGATCCTAAGGGTTAATTGGTTGATCAGATTAATGATGTGGGTGATATTTAAAGGTTTTTTTGTGAGATAGTTGCTCCACATTCCCTTTTGTTCCTTCATTTCTAGTTAATGTTATCATAGTTGGTGGCTTGAAATATTTTATAGAAAAAATGATTTATTTTTTTGGTGTTATTTTTGATGAAAATGTCACTACATGTCCCTAAGTTATGTGACAAGGATGAAGGGTATTTTTTTAAGATTGTGATAAATCATATTCATCCAAAAATTATGCATCATATTTTGGAATTAGATATTGAAAATATGATACATTATATTGTGCTAGAGTCTAAGAAATATGTGTTTGATGGGATGCATCAAGACATTGTTGCATCTATGGATACATTGCTTGAGGGATAGGGAATAATTCATTAAAACCATCCAAATCTAGTGATCCAACTCCATATATTTATATTAATTTGACATTATTTATTGTTTAAGAAGGGATTAAAGCTACGTCAGGAGGTGAACCCTATATAGGTAAGGAGTGTATAAGGAATCTTGATAATAATAGTCATAATGTTCACATGATGGTCAAAAATTATTTTGAGGACATGAATCCTGATAGAGAAACCATCACTATGAAAATAGTGTATTATCTTTCAAGTATATACACTAAATATGACAATACTATTCATTTTAAATATCTTGTAGAAAATATGAGAATTCTGCTAGCCAGTGAATCCACTAAAGATAAATTAATATAGATAAAGGTGTTGACTATATTTATATAGATATCCATAGAAGAGTAAAAACAATTCTTCAGTGCATTGGAGATGGAATGTAACATAATTATGGAACTTATCAAATGATGAAAATGTTTTTTCGTGTTTCTAGAACTAATGAGGTGGCTCATGATGCTATGCATATGACATATTATTTACCACTCTGGCATCATCTCTAGAGTACATCAGGTCGATTGTGACTTGATACCCTAACACACTCTTTTCAAACCATTTCAAGCCATTTTATCTATCAATAAGTAAATACATTCAACACCTACATATAATCGTCAAAAGAGAGACTCACTCTCTTACTAGTGTTCCTACAGTTGTTCCAAGAGCCCATCAGGTTAGGTTGTTGTCCCTTCTTCTTTGGACAAATGGAATGTAAAATACAGTATTTCATATTTCATAAAAATAAATACATTTTTTACATCAAATTTTTACTTTAATAATCTGTGTATAAAATTAAATGATTTGTGAGTTTCAGGGGGATTTTGGAAACCTTGTTTTAATGATCACCAAATAATGTTTCCTATGATATAAATGAGATTATTTTTTTTTTGAAAAAAATATATAATATAAGGTAGACTGGAAGGAAAAAATAATAAATATGTGAAAGACTCACAATTTAAGGTGATTCACCACCAAGGATGACTCACTTTTGATGTTGACTCATCGCCAGCAATGAAATACTATTGAGGAGAATCACTATCTAGGTGAAAATATGGTTGACTATTGGGAACACCCATCGTTAGATATGTCTGGCTGCCAGATTATAATTTTGGAAATGTTTATGAAATACCTACTTCCATATGACAACATTTCGTTTGACACAAAATATTTTCCACATGTTGAAAACACCTACCACCAGATCTGAGTAACAATTAAAAATGACATACCAAAATAATGGAGCATTAAAAATTTATTGGAATGAATTACCACCTGAATGAGTCAATATTTTCATGGCTCACCTCCAGCGAAATTCACTATAAGTATTAATTACCACCATAGATTTTCTCACTATTCAAATGTGTTCCTTCAATTTTTTTATTTCATTTTAAACTATATATATATATATCTAATTGGAATATTATTTAATTTAATTTAATGTTTATTTATGTAATTTTTATTAATCTATTAAAGAAATACATTATGGAATGTTATAGTCTTGATAAGGAGGATTGTAAATATCTGAAAGATGGATTTCAATATGAAAACTTATGAATGGAGTTGTTAAAAGTAGTGTCATACATCCTCGTACAAGTGATGGAATGAGATCATAAAAATTGGGAATTGATATTCACATTGAGAGCTAGACAAAAATATTTAATGATAAAAAGAATATTTTCATTCCATAAATAAAACATATTTACCAGAGATCAAATTCAGGATTAGTAAAGGGTGTTGAACACTTTAAAAACATTCTACCATTTGAACCAAAGAGTTTAGTACACTATTTTCTACAAAAAATTTCATAGACTCAACTCAAGCTACCTATAAGGATACACTCAATGAGTCAGAAGATTCAGAGCTTACAAAAATGAGCAACATGACTTCCTTGCATATTTTATTTTCATAGTTTGATTATTTTATTTACATTAAGATAAATGTGTGTAAATAATGCCTTTACCATGAAAACCCATTTCCTATGATTTCCCTGGATGATACATGATATATTCATAAAAATCCATTTAATCATGTTCACCAATGGTGTTGTGGAAGATGTTCATGTGTTTCCTACATTTATTTTTATTCCCCTGGGTTTTTGTATAAGAGTTCGTTGTGTGTCTTGGAAAACATTTCTTTTATAAACCTGATCAAGGTTTTTTAAAATATTTTATTTTATATAAACTTCTTAGTAGTAGGATATCTCCTAGTAGATAGGATTTGGTCATGGCTGGATACTGAAACAATTTTTTTATTCCTTTATGTGTTTTGTTTTATTTATCATTAAAACTGAAGCTATATTATTCTTAAAAAACCAAAACATAGATGGTTTATCATAAGTACTTTTTATATTATATTTTGGTTATGTAATTTGATTTAAAACATTAAATTAGTTTTAAAAATTATTTTAATTTTGACCCAATCAATCTTGGAGAAATAATTTAACATATTAGAAAGTATATCGATATACTATTTTTTAACTTGGATATTTAAAATTAATTAGGGGTTTTATTTTAATTTTTTCTAGACAAAACAAAATTGGGAACTCCAATCATACCCCTATTGACCTACTCATTCCAACCAATTGGTTGTTCTTCCATCTCAAAGATAAATTTCAATTTTTTTTTTTAATTTCATTCTCTTAGATTTTGGAAACTCATGCATGATGTGAGTAGTCCAAATAGGTTTTCTAAGTTTGAATTTGCGTTTTATCAATAATAAAGGGAAATATAAGTGTTAAAACTATGACATATTTTTTATGGGAATGTGATGTCAACAAATTATAGTGTTCTTAGAATGGATATTTAGCGTTATAAACTAGATTGAATGTTGAAGGAGTGGTCTGACTCCAATTCAGGAAGTCCAAATGATTGAGGAAATGGAATATAGTAAGCAAATTGCTATGTGGTTTATTTATAATGAATGATGATCTCTGAGGTATTTGATTTTAATTTTTTTGTTTATATATATAACAGAGTAGGGTGACAGTGCAATATTCAACACATTATATGTTAAGATAATCTATATCAATTTTGAATACATGGAAATGAAAAATAAATTTTATAATTGTAAAAATTCTCAATATAACGAAGACATGTATTGAAATGGGTTAGTGTTGTCTATAAAAGTTTAATGGAAACCAAGGTGGAGGAGACACATTAAGATATTGAAAAATAATTTTTATGTGTGTTTAGAAAATTAATATATAGAAAATGTTATGGGGAATCCATCCCTTCAAAAATTTACATTTTAAAAATGGAATATTGAGTTAAATATATTTTGGATCATGGTTTGAGAATGATGGATATTGTTTGATGATCCCTTGAACCTATGTTCTAAATGTCTATAACATATGTATGAGTCTTGGAATCTATATATAAATAATCTATGTCTTAAATAAACATCATATAGTATATCATATGCATAAATTTACTTATTTATAAGAATAATTTCCTCCATTGTAAAAATCATCTAGGGGTATATTCTTGATGTTTCCGGATATGTAACCATCATCCATGTACTACAAAATAATGAAATATTCTCTATTCTACTATCATCCCTTATCAGAATCAGCATCATATTTGGATTCATCATGTGTATAATTATTATTTCAAGAATTTCATAAGCATCATATTTATGCTCATAAATCAATGTATGGATTATTTATATCTATATATAAATCCTAAATTAAATAAATATTTGGATTTCATGGAACATACTATTATGATACTCAAGAGTATTATATTGTAAGTAAATTAAAATCATAAGTTGAATGGGTCAAGAATCCATGGATAAAATATCACAAGTTTCGTTATGATTTATGCATAAGAATAAATATTGGTGAGATAAGATGTTATCTAAAAGTATATATACAATATGGAATTTATAATAGTTTTCAAGGAATATCTCATACAACAATTGTTTTTACATGTCCAAATCCAATGCGTGATGTATATTTTGTACAAAATAGGAGGAATGTTTTAATATATATTAATTATTAAAAAAATATTTTTTTAGCAATACCTAATAATACTATAGAACAAGGTAATATATTTTTGGTAAATATAATGAAAAATAAATTAGACAAATAAATCAAGGAGAAATTGTCATTTCACCGAGGATAGTTGTCAAAAATAAAATGAGATAAATGATATAATAGTGATTATGGAGAATAGTTAAAGTGATCTGATATGTAAATTTTTTTTCATGATATCCTCAAACTAATAGAATTTATGAAAAATTAAAATACCCTTACAAAAATCATGTATTCACTTATATAGAAAAATAATAAAATTGATGAGGTTTTATATGTGGTGGAAAAGCAGTGAGTTGATGTAGAGACCATTTTTTCATGTAATAAAAGGTCTAAGAGGATGATAAAAATGTTATAGATGATATAAAGTGTTATAGAATGAAGTGAGAAATATAGAGGAAAAATGATGTATAACGACCCATACTTTACATACATTATTAATACTTCAAAATTGAAGCACACTTATTACAACATATGAAAAAACCACAAAGGACCGTATAGGTATAGTGTCTTTAGAAACTGGGAAACATAAACAACTGGTTCATAAATCTTCTACAGTGTCTCCCATTTATTTCATCATATCTAGGGTCCCTTTTAGCATATTCTACTTAATATCCATCTTCCTGACCTGGGGAAAAGAAAACATAAAAGGGTGAGCTCAAATGCTCAGCAAGGGCAAATAAAGGAAATAAAAATCATATCATATCTTTTTGAAAATAAAAACCTGCAAAGGAGATCATAATATCTTAACATGGAATAAATCATAGAAGTGAAAATGAGATCCCCATAATCATAACATAAAACTTGAAACTTTGTGGCATGCACACATAATCATGGAAAATCATTTCTTGTTAGTCATGACTCATTGCCAAGACTATCTTAGTGGACAAATTCCATTTCTGAAAAGATTCACCCTCGTTCCAGTCCTATTCACTGAACCGGTATAACCTACCGTTCCAGCCATGTCTATCTCATGAGATATAAAATCTTTACCCAATGCATTGGAGGGATATATAGGTCCCACCCATCTTATAATGAATCCTTTCTTATGTGTGCCACATAATCATACATCATCACATGTAACAAAAATGGGATTCTTGAAACATCATGACATCATAAGTCAATTCATATAAGATAAAGGAATTAATAAAAATTTTTCCATCACAACATAATCAAACCAATGTAATAATAGGGATAAAAACAGAACCCTTTTATTATCTTAGATGGAAAATAATTTTGATAAAATACTTGAACTTCATTCTTGAGGAAAATATCCTTTCTGCTTCAAAAATACTTTTCCTTTCTTAACATGTCGTACAATTATAAACTAAAGGAAGTTGATTAAAAACAAACTTAAAAACTTGTAAAGGAAACTTCTTGGAAATAATGTTTTAGAAATCCATTCATGCCGTATAAGTTAAAAAAAACATTCTTCGTACTTTTTTCGGAAAAGTCAAAAAGTACCTCGTACGAAAAACGACAAAAGATTCCTTTCATATCTTTTTCTAAAAACTCACCGAAGGGTAAAATTGGATTTAAACTAGTGTAAGTGGATGGAAAAAATATTACATATTGAGGGAACATGGATGTGGATAATAAAATACACCCCAATAAATACATACGAATAAACAATCTCGGATAAAAATGAGATTGTGATATTTCCCTTACCTTAGGTCCAATTTGCTTTGTACGTGTCCGAAGCTCCTGTATAATGGTTTAAATAATGTTATTGACTTAATGCAGAATCATACATATTGATATGATATCATATATGGTCATATTCTTAGCTTCTTGATAGTAATATTTCATTGTTACTTGTTACTCGGGTCTTTATTGCCTTTTGATCTTATGTGTGTTTTGCCGAATACATTCTTATTCTTCTTTTAAGGTTATAGATACCTTATATCCAGAATGGTATTAGTGTAACATATATCATATTTATTCATTCAATTTATATAATTACTATGTAATGATGATCATGTAGAGCGAGTCGCATCACATCGTGGAGACGGTATTCCGTACGTACGCACGAGTGATGATATCATTCCTATGATCTTGGAACTGTATTGGAGTATATATATATTATTTCAGTATCAATATTACTTTATAATAATCATAAATAGTTACTCATTACACCATTATACCCATCCTTGTAAAGTGATGGTGGAAAATAGATTACACCACGGCGTGGAGACAGTATTCCGTACGTACGCACACGCGGTGATTTCATTTTTCCGTAGGATGGATAGAAGGTGAATTAGGGTTGTTTCATATTTATAATAACATATCAGTATGTAATTAATACTGATGTTATTACTTTATCATGAAACAACTAAAGAAGAAGAAGTTGAAGAAGAAATAAATTGAAAAGATCGGTAATGGATATTACCTCTTCTTTGGAACGCTTCTTTGAATCCTCCACTTAGGGAACTAAGATTGGTCTTTGAAGAAGACCAGGACCTCTAGGATTATTCTAGGGAAGTGGAGAGGAGAAAATGGCAGGGGTTGGCAGAGCTTGAGTGCTCAATTTGGTGTGAGGAGGAGGGGGAGGAGGTGCCCTTTTATAAGGGAGGAGAGGGGCACCTTAGGAATATCTCAAAATATTATTTTATATTAAAGTCAAAATCGGTTTATAATGGTTCCAAAGGGTCTTATTTCGAAGCTAAAGTGGGGATGCGTCGAAATCCTATCAACCAATAGGATTTAGACAAGTTTATGTTATTATTTTAACCTTATCAATTAGATTTAATTCTAAGTTAAATAATTTAACTTTTACCGTGTCTTTTTGTTTTCTTACACTATATGGTTAATACACTTACTATAACATGCCAAAAGAACCCCAAATTGTTTACTATTAATATATATATCCTTATATAAGTTATTTGGCCGAACCATAGATTTTTAGGAATAATATAACAATTAATAATATAATATTTGATTTAAAAACTATTTTGTGTCAGTTTTGACACTATTTGATATATGATTTTTTGTGAAAGTCATAAAAGAATTATATGTTTGAATAAAGTTGATTAAATCAACATTAATATATCATAGTAACCTATAAAATTAGTGGAATTCATAAAAAGTCTCAAATTACATTTATTTTGGTGTTTATAACATCAATTATGTCAATATTTCATTAATAAGATAATTACTTCATCATCATTGTGTGATAAATAAATTAAATTATTTAATGTCTAAAAATTACAAATAAAATACCATTATGTTGGAAATCTTTTTAGATTTCTAATGAATATTTATAGTCGAATTTATCTTATGTATAACCCCATATTAAAAATGATTTACTTATTAAACTTTGATTTTAACTATTTTAACCCTTCTTTAAATAAATTAATAATAAATGTCCTAATCTAATCCAAGTGGACCTAAATGGTCATATTTTATTCCTAAGTTTGTTTATGGTCGAATTACACTTGTCCAGTAGAATTAGGACATGTGTTAGGGTAATAATAATATCATTTTTACCCTTAATTACCCTATTTACTTTTAACCGTGGTAAAAAAAAGTAAAAAGTTACTATTCACCAAAAAATTATTTTCATCTCATTGAACCACATTTTAGTCCTTGATATTAACCGTGTCTCTCGGATTTTCGAAATTCCATTCACAGAAGCAGTAAAATTATGTTTTATGCAAAATTCAGTTTTTAACCTACCACTTAGTGGTTTCACTATTCATCAAAAATTGAAAGTTTTCAGAAAAATACCAAAATTTCACCCTAGGCTAATTTCGGTATTCCGAATCCAAAAATGAAGTCCAGTTTGAAAGATAAAATTTATAAAATTTCAAAAAGTGGTTATTACTATTCATACCGGCTAGTTTTAATAATATTTTAATAGCATATCGTTGTTTAGTGAAACTCAGTATTGCGTACGACGCAGGCTATCGAGGAAGGTCGCGGTTGCGTGTAAAGTAAGCCAAGCTAGTATGTAGTGAAAGATTCCTTTGATGATATAAAAACAAAATATTACTCATAAAAATTTCGGGTGTTACATTCTACCCCCCTTAAAAAGAATTTCGCCCTCGAAATTCGTCACTTTGTAACAAACAGATGAGGATACTTCTCCCTCATCATATCCTCAAGCTCCCATGTAGCTTCTTCAAGTTGGTGGTTCCTCCATAAAACTTTCACCAAGCGAGTGGTCTTGTTTCGTAGGACATTTTCGCTACGATCCAGAATCTCTATCGGCTGTTCCTCATAAGAAAGATCTTGCTCCAGCGGTACAACTTCTGAGTTGAGTACATGTGAAGGATCTGGTATGTACTTTCTCAGGAGAGATACATGGAACACATCGTGAACTTGAGAGAGATTCGGTGGAAGCGCCAATCGGTAAGCTACCTTCCCAACACGATCCAGTATTTCAAAAGGACCGATATATCTAGGGCTCAACTTCCCCTTCTTTCCAAATCTCATAACCCTCTTCCAGGGAGATATTCGTAAGAACACTTTATCGCCCACTTCAAACTCTAGCTCTTTTCTTCGGTTGTCGGCATAACTTTTCTGTCGACTCTGAGCTGCTCTTATGTGTTGTTGAATAGATCTGACCTTTTCTTCCATTTCATCAACGAGATCAGGTCCTAACAGCTTTCTTTCCCCAACTTCATCCCAGCAAGTTGGAGTCCTGCATTTCTTTCCATAGAGAGCTTCATAAGGAGCCATCTAAATACTGGAGTGAAAGCTATTATTATAAGAAAATTACACCAAAGGTAGGTGTTGATCCCAACCTCCTTTGAAATCCATAGAGAAAGCTCTCAACATATCTTCTAGGGTTTGAATTGTTCTCTCAGACTGACCGTCTGTCTGAGGATGATAAGCAGTGCTGAAACTCAACTCTGTATCCAGAGTATGCTGAAGACTTCGCCAGAACTTCGAGGTAAATCTCGGATCCCGATCAGATATAATAGAAAGTGGTACTCCATGCAATCTTACCACTTCCTGTACATATATCCTGGCAAGCTGATCTAGAGAGAAATCCTCTCTAATAGCAATGAAGTGTGCAGACTTTGTAAGACGATCAACTATGACCCAAATAGCATTATTGCCTTTGGATGTTTTAGGGAATCCTGTGACAAAGTCCATAGTGATGTTTTCCCATTTCCATTCGGGTATGGGTAATGGTTGTAACATTCCCTTAGACTTCTGTCTCTCAGCTTTAACTTGTTGACAAACCAAGCATCGAGAGACATATTCAGCAACATCTCTTTTCATGCCATCCCACCAGAAGTACTCTTTCAGGTCCCTATACATCTTCGTGCTTCCAGGATGAATAGAGAATGAAGAACTATGAGCCTCATCCAGCAGCTCCTTCTTTAATTCGGGGATGGAAGGAACACAAACCCGATTACGGAACTTTATTATCCCATCACAATCAAGGTTGAATTCAGGAACATTTCTCACCTTCTTTTGTAACTCGACATCTTCTTTCTGTGCCTCCTTAATCTTCGCATGTATAGATGGTTGAACATTCATTTGAGAATGATAAGATTTTTCCCCTTCCATTATAATTCCAAGATCCATCTTTTGTAAATCCATAAATATTGGATCCTTTGTGATCCTCATCATGGATAAACTAGCATTGTCTTGTCGACTTAATGCATCGGCCACCTTGTTTGCTTTCCCAGGGTGGTAATGGATTGAGCAGTCGTAATCCTTAATAAGCTCCAACCATCTTCTTTGACGCATATTCAACTCCTTTTGTGTGAAAATATACTTTAAACTTTTGTGATCAGTATAAATATCACACCTTTCACCATAAAGGTAATGCCTCCAAATCTTTAATGCAAATATTACTGCAGCCAACTCCAAATCATGTGTTGGGTAATTTTGCTCATGGATTTTCAACTGTCGTGAGGCATAAGCTATCACCATATCATTTTGCATAAGAACACACCCCAATGCCTTCTTGGATGCATCACTGTAGATCACAAACCTTTCTCCACTACAAGGCAGTGTGAGCACAGGTGCACTGGATAACCTTCTTTTCAACTCCTTGAAATTCTCTTCACATTCCTCTGTCCAGACAAACTTAACTCCTTTCCGAGTCAACTTGGTGAGTGGATTAGATAATCGTGAAAAATCTTTTACAAAACGTCGATAATATCCAGCCAAACCAAGAAAACTTCGAATCTCAATTACTGTTGTTGGTCTCGACCATCTTTCGATAAACTCTGTTTTTGCTAGATCCACAGATATCCCCTCTTTTGAGATTATGTGACCCAAAAATGAAACTTTTTGAAGCCAAAATTCACACTTGGTAAATTTGGCATAAAGCTTCTCCTTTCTCAGGGTCTTCAATATAATTCTCAAGTGATCTTCATTATCTTCCTTGCTCTTTGAATAGACAAGAATATCGTCTATAAAGACTACCACAAATTGATCAAGATAGTCTCTAAAGACTCTATTCATTAGATCCATGAAGATAGCAGGGGCATTAGTAAGACCAAATGGCATCACTATAAATTCATAGTGTCCATACCTTGTACGGAAAGCCGTCTTTGGTATATCCTCCCTTTTGACCCTTAATTGATGATACCCTGAACGAAGATCAATCTTGGAAAAAGTATTGAGCTCCGCGTAGTTGGTCAAATAAGTCATCAATGCGTGGGAGAGGATATTTGTTCTTGATAGTGATCTTGTTAAGTTCTCGATAATCAATGCAGAGTCTCATTGATTCATCTTTCTTCTTAACAAATAGAACAGGTGCTCCCCAAGGTGACGCACTAGGGCGTATGAATCCCTTATCAAGATTCTCTTGGAGTTGCTTCTTCAATTCCTGCAACTCAATTGGGGCCATTCTATAAGGTGTCTTTGAAATAGGCAAAGCACCCGGTACGAGTTCTATTGAAAACTCAACTTCACGATTTGGTGGAAGACCCGGTAATTCCTCCAGAAAGACATCATCAAACTCCTGTACAATGGGCATATTCTTAATCGCGAGTTTCTCACCAACCATTTGAGATAAATAACCTTCATTTAGTGGAATCAATACCCATAAAATGGAAGAAATTTCCACTGGAGGGTTATGTTCATCCTTGCATTGATAGACGATCATAGATTGATCTGGAATATGAAATATGACTTCCCTTCTTTGGAAATTGATATGAGCTCCGTATAAAGAAAGACAATGCATGCCAAGAATCACATCAAATTCCACTATAGGAAGGATCACAAGATTTGCGGGAAGCACTTTCCCACAAACTTTGATCGGAGAAGAATTATAAACTTTTGATGCGATTGATGTGCCATTAGGTGTTGTCACAGCTAACTCAACATCTAATTGTTGATGTAATACGGTGATACCCTTAGAAAATTCTTCAGAAATAAAAGAGTGGGTGGATCCAGAATCAAATAAAACATTTGCTACTTTAGAGTGGATGGTAAGTGTACCTTTCACCACTTCGTTATCGTACTCCACATCGCTGATAGAAATTGCATGTGACTTTCATTTGTCTTTAGCCTTAATATTTTGTTGACGTCGACCATCATCATCAACCCTTGGATTTGGGCATTGATTGGCATAATGCCCCATCTCCTTGCACTTGAATCATTGAAGTATAGTAGGTTCATTCTGTGTATCCCTTCCTTTGTTTGCATCATTAGACATCTTCTTCCCATTATCGCGACATTCAAATGCCCGATGACCTTCCTTTCCACATTTGAAACATTTACTTGTCTCTTTAAGACAACTCCCTCCATGTTTCATTCCACACTTTGAGCATAAGGAAAAGCTCATCTTCTTTTCCGTGTGCTCTTTATATTTTTCTTTGAATTCCATCTTCCTCTTCTTATCAAACCCATGTGACTAATGGATTACTCCGATCTCCATCTCGACTTTGAGTGCACATCGAACGATTTCCTCGTAGCTATTGAAGTCCCTTATGGCTAACACCCTTCGAAGACTTGGTTTTAAGCCACTAAATAATCGATCGATCTTACTCTCAGGTTGGATAATAATACCAGAAGCGTACCTTGCAAGTCTTGTAAAATTTGATTCATAGGTACCAATAGATTCATCATCCCTTTGCTTCAGTTCAAGGAACTCTTTCTCCATCTTTGTTCGGAGAATACGAGGGAAGTACTTATTGAAAAATAAGTTCTTGAACTCGTCCGATTCCATATATTCAATTTCATCCCTTTGCCTCGTATTCTTAATAAGATTCCACCATTGATCAGCATCTCCTTCCAAACGATACACTGCTAGGATGACTTTATCATGCTCAGAACATTGAAGAACTGAAAATATCTTTTCAGTAGTACTAATCCATTGTTCAGCAACTAATGGATCAGTAGACCCGCTGAAAGAAGGTGGACGCTGCCTCATGAAGGATTCAACAGAATGTTGCTCCTTCCTTTGCTCGTTTGGAAGTCCTATATGATTCATAGCTTGAGAAAGTTGTGTGAGCATGGCTATAAGATTTTTCATTCCAGCTCCCATATCGTTTGGTTGCTCAGGGGGACAATCATTTCATTTCCCATCGCATTCCGCATTAACACGGTTCCTTCGGGTTCCAACCATTGACTAAAACCAAGAAGAATAGTGTGAGCAACACTAATTATAATAGGAAAACCACATAATTCAAGAATAAAATTTTCATGCTTAAGGTCTTATCCTAGGTTATTCAAGGCCATTTCTAAAACACTAAGATTGTGTTCTGTGCTTAGACTTATCCTTAGGCTTCTTACTAAGGCTTTCACATCCTAGTTTCCAAAGGTTTACTATACCATTCCTCTGATACCAACTATAACGACCCATACTTTACATACATTATTAATACTTCAAAATTGAAGCACACTTATTACAACATATGACAAAACCACAAAGGACCGTATAGGTATAGTGTCTTTAGAAACTGGGAAACATAAACAACTGGTTCATAAATCTTCTACAGTGTCTCCCATTTATTTCATCATATCTAGGGTCCCTTTTAGCATATTCTACTTAATATCCATCTTCCTGACCTGGAGAAAAGAAAACATAAAAGGGTGAGCTCAAATGCTCAACAAGGGAAAATAAAGGAAATAAAAATCATATCATATCTTTTTGAAAATCAAAACCTGCAAAGGAGATCATAATATCTTAACATGGAATAAATCATAGAAGTGAAAATGAGATCCCCATAATCATAACATAAAACTTGAAACTTTGTGGCATGCACACATAATCATGGAAAATCATTTCTTGTTAGTCATGACTCATTGCCAAGACTATCTTAGTGGACAAAGTCCCTTTCTGAAAAGAGTCACCCTCGTTCCAGTCCTGTTCACTGAACCGGTATAACCTACCGTTCCAGCCATGTCTATCTCATGAGATATAAAATATTTACCCAATGCATTGGAGGGAGTTATAGGTCCCACCCATCTTATAACGAATCCTTTCTTATGTGTGCCACATAATCATACATCATCACATGTAACAAAAATGGGATTCTTGAAACATCATGACATCATAAATCAATTCATATAAGATAAAGGAATTCATAAAAATATTTCCATCACAACATAATCAAACCAATGTAATAATAGGGATAAAAACAGAACCCTTTTATTATCTTAGATGGAAAATAATTTTGATAAAATACTTGAACTTCATTCTTGAGGAAAATATCCTTTCTGCTTCAAAAATACTTTTCCTTTCTTAACATGTCGTACAATTATAAACTAAAATAAGTTGATTAAAAATAAAATTAAAAACTTTTAAAGGAAACTTCTTGGAAATAATGTTTTAGAAATCCATTCATGCCATATATGTTAAAAAAACATTCTTCGTACTTTTGTCGGAAAAGTCAAAAAGTACCTCGTACGAAAAACGACAAAAGATTCCTTTCATAACTTTTACTAAAAACTCACCGAAGGGTAAAATTGGATTTAAAATAGTGTAAGTGGATGGAAACAATATTACATATTGAGGGAACATGGATGTGGATGATAAAATACACCCCAATAAATACTTACGAATAAACAATCTCGGAACAAAATGAGATTGTGATATTTCCCTTAACTTAGGTCCAATTTGCTTTGTACGTGTCCGAAGCTCCTATATAATGGTTTAAATAATGTTATTGACTTATTCCAGAATCATACATATTGATATGATATCATATATGGTCATATTCTTAGCTTCTTGATAGTAATATTTCATTGTTACTTGTTACTCGGGTCTTTATTGCCTTTTGTTCTTATGCGTGTTTTGCCGAATACATTCTTATTATTCTTTTAAGGTTATAGATACCTTATATCCAGAATGGTATTAGTGTAACATATGTCATATTTATTCATTCAATTTATATAATTACTATGTAATGATGATCATGTAGAATGAGTCGCATCACATCGTGGAGACGGTATTCCGTACGTACGCACGAGTGATGATATCATTCCTATGATCTTGGAACTGTATTGGAGTATATATATATTATTTCAGTATCAATATTACTTTATAATAATCATAAATAGTTACTCATTACACCATTATACCCATCCTTGTAAAGTGATGGTGGAAAATAGATTACACCACGGCGTAGAGACGGTATTCCGTACGTACGCACGCGCGGTGATTTCATTTTTCCGTAGGATGGATAGAAGGTGAATTAGGGTTGTTTAATATTTATAATAACATATCAGTATGTAAGTAATACTGATGTTATTACTTTATCATGAAACAACTAAAGAAGAAGAAGTTGAAGAAGAAAGAAATTGAAAAGATCGGTAATGGATATTACCTCTTCTTTGGAACGCTTCTTTGAATCCTCCACTTAGGGAACTAATATTGGTCTTTGAAGAAGACCAGGAACTCTAGGATTATTCTAGGGAAGTGGAGAGGAGAAAATGTCAGGGGTTGGCCGAGCTTGAGTGCTCAATTTGGTGTGAGGAGGAGGGGGAGGAGGTTCCCTTTTATAAGGGAGGAGAGGGGCACCTTAGGAATATCTCAAAATATTATTTTATATTAAAGTCAAAATCGGTTTATAATGGTTCCAAAGGGTCTTATTTCGAAGATAAAGTGGGGATGGGTCGAAATACTATCAACCAATAGGATTTAGACAAGTTTAGGTTATTATTTTAACCTTATCAATTAGATTTAACTCTAAGTTAAATAATTTAACTTTTACCGTGTCTTTTTGTTTTCTTACACTATATGGTTAATACACTTACTATAACATGCCACACGAACCCCAAATTGTTTATTATTAATATATATATCCTTATCTATGTTATTTGGCCGAACCTTAGATTTTTAGGAAGAAAATAACAATTAATAATATAATATTTGATTTAAAAACTATTTTCTGTCAATTTTGACACTATTTGATATATGATTTTTTGTGAAAGTCATAACAGAATTATATGTTCGAATAAATTTTATTAAATTAACATTAATATATCATAGTAACCTAGAAAATTAGTGGAATGCATAAAAAGTCTCAAATTACATTTATTTTGGTGTTTATAACATCAATTATGTCAATATTTCATTAATAATATAATTACTTCATCATCATTGTGTCATAAATAAATTAAATTATCTAATGTCTAAAAATTACAAATAAAATACAATTATGTAGGAAATCTCTTTAGCTTTCTAATGAATATTTATAGTCGAATTTATCTTATGTATAACCCCATATGAAAAATGATTTACTTATTAAACTTTGATTTTAACTATTTTAACCCTTCTTTAAATAAATTAATAATAAATGTCCTAATCTAATCCAAGTGGATCTAAATGGTCATATTTTATTCCTAAGTTTGTTTTTGGTCGAATTACACTTGTCCAATAGAATTAGGACATGTGTTAGGGTAATAATAATATCATTTTTACCCTTAATTACCCTATTTACTTTTAACCGTGGTAAAAAAAAGTAAAAAGTTACTATTCACCAAAAAATTATTTTCATCTCATTGAACCACATTTTAGTCCTTGATATTAACCGTGTCTCTCGGATTTTCGAAATTCCATTCACAGAAGCGGTAAAATTAAGTTTTATGCAAAATTCAGTTTTTAACCTACCACTTAGTGGTTTCACTATTCATCAAAAATTGAAAGTTTTCAGAAAAATACCAAAATTTCACCCTAGGCTAATTTCGGTATTCCGAATCCAAAAATGAAGTCCATTTTGAAAGATAAAATTTATAAAATTTCAAAAAGTGGTTATTACTATTCATAAAGGCTAGTTTTAATAATATTTTAATAGCATATCATTGTTTAGTGAAACTCAGTATTGCGTACGACACAAGCTATCGAGGAAGGTCGCGGTTGCGTGTAAAGTAAGCCAAGCTAGTATGTAGTGAAAGATTCCTTTGATGATATAAAAACAAAATATTACTCATAAAAATATCGGGTGTTACATGAAGAGCTCTTGAGGTAAAAGAAGAAGATAATATATCCAATATTTCAAATGATTCAATAAAGATGATGATGGGACTGAACATTACTACTGTAGAGTTGAAGTTGAGAAGAAATTGAGGAGAAATAATATATTCCTACCACATGTGATTTTATATTATTGGGTTAAATAGTTATCATGGAGGTGTGATCCTAAGGAATATTCGACATCCATCCTTCACAGAATACACGGTTGACTATCTATCATTGAAGAAGCTAAAGAACTATTCAAATGACGTGTTTCTGGTATCCTTAATGAACTATCAAAATACAATATAAATATCAAATAAAGAGGTTCAAAAAAAAACTATTTAGTTTATTGTTTAAACTAGAGGGATCTATTATTAAGAACCCATAAGAAGAAAATTACTATTCAGATTAAGGACTCATCATTTTTAAGGATTTAATAGAAAATATTTCAAGAGATTACCTTAACATATTCTTAGAATCTCATAATGAATAATAGAAACCATTAATGAAAATAAAAACCCAATAAAGATTAGAATTTAATGGTCAACCCTTGTAAATCCTTATATTATATTCCATTTACTTACTACACTATTTGGGTGAGCATGTATTACACAAGAAGAGTGAATTGTGGATTTAATCGACCAAATAGGTTGAATTAAGGTATGAAATAGTAAAACAATAAAGTGTTTACAAATTCCTTAGATCCACTGGGTAGTGATATCAATATACCAAGGAAATTCAAAAGTGTGAAGGATTCTAATGACTGCTATAGTCATAGAAAAACTGCCTGCATCCATATCATTTTTGTGAGATGGTGTAACACCCCGAGATTTTATGAAAAATATTCTTTTTAATTTTATTGATGTCGTGTGTTGTACGCTACACCAAAAGAAGCTTGCACTACATGCATCCCTGACTTGGATTTCATTACACGCAATCACGACCTTCCACGATATCGTGTGTTGTATGCAATACCGAGTTTCACTAAACAACGATATGTTATATAAATTAGCTGTTATGAATAGCAATACCCACTTTTTAAAATTTTATAAATTTTATATTTTGAAATGGACTTCATTTTTGGATTCTGAATATCGAAATTATCCTAGGGTGAATTTTTGGTATTTTTCTGAAAACATCCAATTTTTTATGAATAGTTAAAACACTAGGTTACTATTTAAAAAACCGACTTTTTATTTAAATAATTAAATATTTTATTTAAAATTTTTTAGGTCAAAATTGATACATAATACCTATATAAGTTTAATTTAATTCATTGGAGTGATTTTATAATAATTTTAGATATATAAAAATATTATTGAACTTTTCACCTTCTTTTACCCACCTCCTAGGAATATTTGAAAATTCACATAAAACTTAATTTTACCGCTTCTGTGAGTGGAATATTGAAAATCCAAGAGACATGGTTAATATCAAGGACTAATATTTGGTTCAATGAAATGAAAATATTTTTTGGTGAATAGTAACTTTTTACTTTTATTTACCACGGTTAAAAGAAAATTGGGTAATTATATGTAAAAATGATAGTATTATTACCCTAACACATGTCCTAATTCTATTGTATAAGTGTAATTCGACCAAAAACAACCTTAGTAATAAAATATAACCATTTAGGTCCACTTGGATTAGATTAAGACATTTAATATTATTTTATTTAGAGAATAGTTAAAATAGTTAAAATCAATGTTTAATAACTAAAACATTTTTAATATAGGGTTATACATAAGATAAATTCGACTATAAATATTAATTATAAATCTAAAAAGATTTCCTACATAATGGTATTTTATTTATAATTTTTAGACATTAAAAATTTTAATTTATTTATGACACAATGATTATGCAGTAATTATCGTATTAATGAAATATTGAAATAATTTATGTTATAAATACCCAAATAAATGTAATTTGAGACTTTTTATGAATTAAAATAATTTTATAGGTTAATAGGACATGTTAGTATTTATTTAATTAACTTTTTTCGAACTAATAATTCCTTTATGAGTTTCAAAAAAATCAGTTACCAAATAGTGTCAAAATTGACATAAAATAGTTTTTAAAACAAATATTATATTATTAATTGTAATTTTATTCCTAAAAATCTATGGATCGACCAAATGAATTATATAAGGTTATATATATTAATAAAAAACATTTTGGGGATCTTTTGGCTTTTTATTGTATGTTTATTAACATTATAGTGTAAGAAAACAAGAAGACACGATAAAAGTAAATTATTTAACTTAATGTTAAATCTAAATGATAAGGTTAAAATAGAAACCTAAACTTGTATAAATTATATTGGATGAGAGTATTTGGACCCATCCCCACATTATATTCGAAATAAATCAATTTGAAGCTATTAAAAACCGAATATGACTTTATTATAAAATAATATTTTTTGTTTTTCCAAAGGTGCCCCTCTCCTCCCTTGTAAAAGGGCTCCTCCTCCCTCTCTTCCTCACACCACATTGAGCCTTCACTATCAGCCAAACCCTAAAATGATATCCAATCCACTTCCATAGAAACATCCTAGATATTCTGGCATTCTTCAAAGACCATCTTTAGTGCACAAAGAGGAGGTTAAGAAGAGGTGCTTCAAAGAATAGGTAATGTCCGTTACCAATTCTTTCAACTTTATTTCTTATTGTACATATTCTTCGTTAGTTGTTTCATTATGAGGTAATAACATCAGTATCAATAATATGCTGATATGTTATTATAAGTATGAAAAAAACCTATTTCACCATCTATTCATCCTACGGAAAACGAAATCACCACGCATGCGTACGTACAAAATACCGTCTCCACGCCGTGGTGCAATCTATTTTTCCACCACCACCTTACTTGGATGGGTATAATTGTGTAAATAATAACTATATATGATTATTGAAAAGTGATATTGATTCTTAAATAGTATACACACACCCCAATATAATTCCACGATCATGGTAATTGTATCATCACTTGTGTGTATGTATGGCCTACCGTCTCCACGACACGATTAGATTCATTCTCCTTGTTAAACATTCATTAATAATTATAAAGTATATATAATGAATAATAATGAAATACATTACATAATAAGGATACTGGATTTATGTATATATATATATATATGTATTTCATCTACTTAATTCCATTAAATTTGATAAGGAAAAGAAAACAACGTTCATGCGTACGTACGACAAACCATCTCCAGGAACGGTGTATTTCATTCCCTTTATCGATCTATCATATATATATGTATATGATGAATATATATATTAAATATAAATCATGTTTTACATTCTGGAATTATGTAAATGAGGATATAAGTAATAATATTAAGAACAACAAGTTGAAACACGTACAATAAATGAAACGATTTTACCCAAGTCGCTGATTTTACATCGAATTTACAAAAGAATGAGTAATATAAAGTCATAAGTAAACTATATATGATATAATAACAATAAATATGATTCTGTAATAAGTCAGTAACATTATTTAAATCATTATATAGGAGTTTTGGATACATACTAGGCATATCGAATATAAGGTAAGGGATAATTTTGTGAATCTCATTTTATCATAGATTTCTTATATGTAAGTATTTACTGGGGTTATATTTATCATCCATGCCCCTGTTTTATAAAAAAAATTCATGTATGATTAAAGTCCTTTTTAACCATTTTTTCTACTTTTACTACATGGTATGTAAGGAATCGTTTTTTTATTTACCATACGAGGTACTTTTTGACTTTTCTGAAAAAAGTACGAGAAGAATGTTATTTTTAACTTATACAGCCAGAATGGATTTTTATGGTTTTATAACGCCGCGTTTTCATGAATATAACTCTACATTATTTTATGAATATTTTAAACATAATACTTTTCTCTTAAAATTGCATGTAATTCTGTGAAAATAAAATGATTTTTAAGAAGAAAGGATATTTTCCCCAAGAAATCATTTCAAGTGTTTCATCAAAACCATTTTCCATATAAGATGACATTATTTCATATGTGTATGTTTCAAGTATAATTTCTCTATGATTTACATGGTTTTTCTTCTCTTATGATGAAATTATATCCATTTGTTTTAAATGGATTATGATATGATGGGATGAATTTTATGAAACCCATTTTATTCTTTGGGTTATGATGAATGATTGATGTTTATGTTGTGGAACAAGTAAGAATGATTTAATTATGAGATGTGTGGACCTATATCTCACTCCGATTCATTGGCTAAATATATATATCTCATGAGATAAACATGGCTGGAATGGTAAGTTAATCTGGTTCAGTGTTACAGGACTGGAACAAGGAGTGAACTTGATTCATAATGGGGCTTTGTCCACTAAGATAGTCTTGGTAGCAATGCCTTGGCTACTATGGAAATCATAACATGTGCATAATGGATTCCATAATTACATGTTTTATTACCATGCTAGTTTATCATGACTAATGTTCCTTTATGATCTATTCCTTGTGTACTTCCATGATTTATGTCGTTGCTCATGATTTTGATGTTTAGATTTTATGTTCAAGTTTTTGCATTCAAATGTTTATGGATTGTTTTATGTTCTCTATGCTTACCCTTACTGAGCATTTGAGCTCACCCTTTATATGTTTTCCTTTACCTAGGATTTAAATAAAGGTTTTAGGTAAGGAAACAAAAAGGGGAAAATCTTTATGGCAGATGTTGAAGATCATTCACCACAATAAGAAGAATATTTTCCAAGTTTCCAAAGACACTAAACTATTATGGTCCTTGTGTGTCTGTTTTTGTTATGTATCAAGTATTCTGCAAAAGTAATGTCATGTCCATATATGTCAAGCTTTGGGTATCTACAGTTGGTATCAGAGGAAAGGTTTAGTTAACCTTTGGAAACTAAGATGCGTAAACATTAGTGAGATCCCTAGAGATATTTCTATGGTATGTCTAGGGATTTCCCTAAGGTTAAGTATACGTAAAGGGTATAGTCCTGAAATTCTACTAACGATCTTAGAATTAAACCTAAGTTGTTAGATATTTAAGGTAGTCCCACATTATTATGTTGTTTTCAAAGCATGATTTTTGCCTCTCACACTATTTGTTTTGGGTTTTAGATGATGGATGGAACCCGAAGTAACCATGTTGATCAATGGAATGGACGATGCAATGATTGTCCTCTTGAACAAACCAAGGTTTTGGGAGATGGAGTGAAAAATCTTATTTCTATACTTACCCAAGATATGAATCATTCTAGACTTCCGAATGAGGAGAGGGGGAAACAATATTCCATTGAGTCCTTTATGAGGCAACGTCCACCTTCTTTCAATGGATCTTCTGATCCACATTTTGCTGAACAATGGATTAGTACCATTGAAATAATATTTTCCATACTTCGCTGTTCAGAACATGATAAAGTCATTCAAGCATTTTACCATTTAGAAGGTGAAATAAAACCAGTGGTGGACTCTAATTATGAATACAAGTCCCCAAGATGAAATTGAATCCATGGAATGGGACGAGTTCAAGAACTTGTTTTTTAGTAAGAACTTCCCTCATATTCTTCTAAAAAAGAAGGAAAAGTAGTTCTTTGAGCTTAAGCAGAAGGATGATTAATATGTTGGTATATACGAAGTGAATTTTACAAGACTTGCAAGTTATGCATCTGGTTTTATCATCCAACTTGAAAGTAAAGATGATCAATTCTTCAGTGGATTAAATCCAAGTCTTCGAAGGGCATTAGCTATTAGAGATTTCAGTAGCTATGAAGAAATTGTGCATTGTGCTATCAAGGTATAAATGGAAGTTGATGATACATATCCATCTCATATTTGAGATAAGAAACGAAATGTGGAGTTCAAGGAGAAATCTCAGAATAATGGTGAAAAGAAGATGATTGTTTCTTTATGATGAAAGTGTAGAAAGAAGCATGGTGGAGATTGTCTTAAAGGGACTAGAAAATGTTTTAAGTGTGGAAAAGAAGGTCATCGAGCAGCTGAGTGTCTATGTAATGGAAAAAGGGTTGCTAATGATGTGAACAAGGAAAATACTGTAGAGAATGCACCACCAACACTTCAATGCTTCAAGTGCAAGGAAATGGGGAATTATGCTAATAAATGCCCTAATCCACGAGTTAATGATGATCAATGTGAGAATCCTCTTAAGGAAAAGGATAAAGGGAAGTCTCATGTGATCATTATTTGTGATGTTGATTATGAAAATGATGTTGTGTGATAATTAAGTGTTTATGTAATGGGATTTCAAAATAGTATCATGGAATCTCATTTATGGTATTATGGAATTTTGGAATATCTATGTATTGGTTTTCAATAATTATATAGTACTGGTAACCATGAAAAAGTGATTGAAATATTTTTGGGAAAGTAGATGATATGCACATAATGAAGGGATAAGGAGATAATGAGATGTTTGATAGTATTCATGAGCTCATGATTGTTATAAGGACTAAGTGATATCATGGTTTGAGTATACAGAATTTTGGGATTTTGGTATGTGGAAAGAGTTAACTTTTGACTACACTCAGGTTTTCACTAAGGTTCAATGTGTATTCATTTTTCAAGAGAATACATGATTAAGGCCTTCTAATGTTTGTAATGTTACCAAAAAGACATATCTTATGATATATGGGGATAAACGATGGTATTAACATGCTTGTTATATGAACTCTCTGGTAATCGTTTTCACTATAATATGAGATTGGACATCAATATTTTGGATAAGCCTAAAGATTGGAATGGATTATGTTGGACATAAGATAGTATTGTTTAAGGCTAGAACTTTTTTGATATTGTTGATGGAAATTTATAATAATGTTGTTTTAGAAAAAGGGCAACCTGCAGGATGGGCGTCAACCCGTCGCATCGGACAAGGCTATGGGAATTGAACCCACAACATAAGTGCGACATGCCTTTATCACCTACCACTAGCCTACATGAAGTCCCTGTTTAGTAGAAACCCATTTTATTATAATAAGAAGTATGATATATGAAGTATAAGTCCAGTTTAAGAACCATATATGATTAATCTCACTGTAGAGGGACTTATGTATTTTTGATAACTTTTTCTAACCTTTTGTTTGAGACAGATGGAATGACCCATCATTCTATCACATGATCTGCTAAAACGCCATGAATGAAAAATTCAACTTCATTTCATTAAGAGATGAATTCGAAATTTTCCAAGGAACGAACAACAGTGAGACTTTACCAAAATCAAGAAAGTATTTCTTCTAATTCCAATATCTTAAACTTTAGGGAAATGATCTTGAAAACCAAAAATGTTGTCCTAGTGACCTTATATCTGATGAATCAGATGGCACCTTAGATCATCAAAAATCTATGGATTTGTGATTGTTGGCTTTTTCATAGCCATGTTCTCTACCACTCTCCATCTGAACATGATGGTTAGATTTCTCTTCCCTATCCATATTTTCACCTATGTTCTCCTATTTGGAAACCCAGTGATTAGTTAATTTGGGTAACCGTTGAGTTTTATACTTTAGTTTTTAATGATTTCTTTTGGTATTTCTTTTTATGATGTGGGTTTCTATTAAAGAAACTTTTGAGTAGTAAACCATTTATAACCCAGACAAATTTCGAGGGGGAAATTCATTTTAAGGGGGGTAGAATGTAACACCCTGAGATTTTATGAATTTTTTTAATTTTATTGATGTATTGTGTTGTACGCTACACCATAAGGAGCTTGCACTACACGCATACCTGACTTTTCTTTCATTACACGCAATCACGACCTTCCACGATTGCGTGTGTTGTACGCAATACTGAGTTTCACTAAACAATGATATGTTATATAAACTAGCAGTTATGAATAGTAATACCCACTTTTTAATATTTTATAAATTTTATCTTCTAAATTGGACTTCATTTTTGGATTTTAAATATCTAAATTATCCTAGGGTGAATTTTTGGTATTTTTCGGAAAACTTTAATTTTTTGATGAATAGTGAAAACACTAGGTTACTATTTAAAAACTGACATTTTATTTAAATAATTATTTATTTTATATAAATTTATTTTAGGTAAAAATTGATACATAATAACTATATAAGTTCAATGTAATTCATTAGCATCATTTTATAATAATTTTAGATATATAAAAATTTTATTGAACTTTTCACCGTCTTTTGCCTACCCCCTAGGAGAATTTGGAAATTCACATAAAACATAATTTTACCGCTTCTGGGACTGGAATTTCGAAAATCCGAGAGACACAGTTAATATAATCTACTAAAATTTGGTTCAATGATATGAAATTAATTTTTGGTGAATAGTAACTTTTTACTTTTATTTACCTCCGTTAAAAGTAAATAGGGTAATTAAGGGTAAAAAAGATATTATTATTACCCTAAAACATGTCCTAATTCTATTGGATAAGTGGAATTCGACCAAAAACAACCTTAGGAATAAAATATGACCATTTAGGTCCACATGGATTAGATTTGGACATTTAATATTGTTTTATTAAAAAAATATTTAAAATCAATGTTTAATAACTAAAACATTTTTAATATAGGGTTATAAAAACGATAAATTCGACTATAAATATTAATTAGAAATCTAAAAAGTTTTCCTTCATAATGGTACTTTATTTATAATTTTTAGACATTAAATAATTTAATTTATTTATGACACAATGATGAAACAATAATTATCTTATTAATGAAGTATTGACATAATTGATGTTATAAATACACAAATAAATGTAATTTTAGACTTTTTATGAATTCCAATAATTTCCTAGGTTAAAATGACATGTTAGTATTTATTTAATTAACTTATTTAGAACTAATCATTCTATTATGATTTTTAGAAAAATCAATTACCAAATAGTGTCAAAATTGACATAAAATAGTTTTTTAAAAAAAATATTATATTATTAATTGTTATTTTATTCTGAAAAATATAAGGTTTGGCTAAATGACTTAGATAATTTTATATATATTAATAATAATCAACTTATGGATCGTTTGGCTTGTTATAGTATGTTTATTAATCTTATAGTGTAAGAAAACAAGAAGACACGGTAAAAGTAAAATTATTTAACTTAAAGTTAGATCTAATTGATAAGGTTAAAATAGAAACCTAAAATTGTCTAAATTCTATTGGATGAGAGGATTTCGACCCATCCCCACCTTAAATTCTAAATAAATCAATTTTGAGCTATTAAAAACTGAATATGACTTTATAATAAAATAATATTTTTTGTTTTTCCAAAGGAGACCCTCTCCTCCCTTATAAAAGGGCACCTCCTCCCTCTCTTCCTCACGCCACTTTGAGACTTGATGCTCGGCCAACCCATGAAAATTTATCCTCCCCACTTCCCTAGAAACAGCCTAGAGGTTATGGTCTTTTTCAAAGACCATCATTAGTGCCCAAATAGGAGGTTAAGAAGAGGTGCTTCAAAGAAGACGTAATATCCATTACAGATTCTGTCAACATTATTTTTTTCTTATACCCCTTATTCATTAGTTGATTCATTATGAGGTAATAACATCAGTATAACTCATATACTGATATGTTATTATAAGTATGAAAAAACCCTATTTCACCATCTATCCATCCTACGGAAAATGAAATCACCCTGTGTGCGTACGTACGGAATACGGTTTCCACGCCGTGGTGTAATCTATTTTCCACCACCACCTTACTTGGATGGGTATAATGGTTTAAATAATGACTATATATGATTATTGAAAAGTGATATTGATTTTTATATAGTATACATACACTCAAATACAATTCCATGATCATGGGAATGGTATCATCGCTCGTGCGTACGTACGTACGACCGTCTCCACGATGGGATGAGATTCATTCTCCATGTTAACCATTAATGAATGATTATAAAGTATATATAATGAATAATAATGAAATATATGACATAATAATGATGCTGTATTTATGTGTATATATATGTATTTCATCTACTTAATTCCATTCAATTTGATAAGGAAACGAAAACATCGTTCATGCGTACGTATGACCTACCGTCTCCATGAACGGTGTATTTCATTCCATTTATTGATCTGTCATATATATATGTATATGATGAATATATATATTATATATAAATCATGTTTTAAATTCTAGAATTAAGTAAATCATAATATAAGTAATAATATTAAGAACAACAAGTCGAAACACGTACAATAAATGAAACGATTTTACCCAAGTCACTGCTTTTACATCGAATTTACAAAAGAACAGCTAATATAAAGTCATAAGTAAACTATATATGATATAATAACAATTAATATGATTATGTAATCAGTCAATAACATTATTTAAATCATCATACAAGAGGTTCGGATATATACGAGGCATATCAAACATAACGTAAGGGATAATTTTGAGAATCTCATTTTTATCTGAGATTTCTTATATGTATGTATTTACTGGAGTTATATTTATCATCCATGTCCAAGTTTTATAAAAATGTTTTCATGTATGTTTAAACTCCCTCATACCCATTTTTTTTACTTTTACTACATGGTATGTAAGGAATCTTTTTTATATATACCATACGAGGTACTTTTTGACTTTTCCGAAAAAAGTACGAGAAGAATGTTATTTTTAACGTATACGTCGTGAATGGATTTTTACAGTTTCGTAACGACTCGTTTTCATGAAGATTACTCTACAAGATTTTATATATATTTTCAACAAAATACATTTCTTTTAAAATTTCATGGATGTTTGTGAAAAGAAAATTATTTTGAAGAAGAAAGGATATTTTCCTCAAGAATTCATTTCAAGTGTTTTATCAAAACCATTTTCCATCTATGATGACATTATTTCATATGTGTATGTTTCATGTATAATTTATCTATGATTTACATGGTTTTTCTTCTCTTATTATTAAATTATATCCATTTTTTTATATGGATTATGTTATGATGGGATGATTTTTATGAAACCCATTTTATTTTTTTGGATTTTGATGAATGATTTAGGTTTATGTTGTGGCACAAGTAAGAATGATTTCATTATGAGATGGGTGGGACCTATATCTCCCTCCAATGCATTGGGTAAAGATTTATATCTCATGAGATAGACTTGGCTGGAATAGTAAGTTAATCTGGTTCAGTGTTACAGGACTGGAATGAGGAGTGAACTCGATTCAGAATGGGACTTTTTCCACTAAGATGGTCTTGGAAGCAATGCCTTGGCTACTATGGAAATCATAACATGTGATTAATGGATTCCACAATTAAATGTTTTATTACCATGCTAGTTTATCATGACTAATGTTCCTTTATGATCTATGCCTTGTGTACTTCAAATAATTATTTCGTTTCTCATGATTTTGATGTTTAGATTTTATGTTCAAGTTTTTTCATTCAAATGTTTATGGATTGTTTTATGTTCTCTATGCTTACCCTTACTGAGCATTTGAGCTCACCCTTTATATATTTTCTTTTCCCTGGGATTTAAATAAATGTTTTAGGAAAGAAAACAAAAAGGGGATGATCTTTATGGTAGATGTTGAAGATCTTTCACCACGATTAGGAAATTATTTTCCCAGTTTCCAAGGACACTAAACTATTACGGTCCTTGTGTGTCTGTTTTTGTTATGTATCAAGTATTTCGCAAAAGTAATTTAATGTCCATGTAAGTCAAGATTTGGGTCTCTATAGATGGTATGTATGTATGATATACTCTAAAATACCAAATGTATGATTGAATATGATTATGAGATGCTCAAATACAATAGGGTGTGAATTGTAAACTTTAAAAATTCTATTGGAACTTTTAAAGATTGTTATGTTTAACAATGTTAAACAAGATAGTTCACAACACCTCTACGTTCTAATAACATTCTTGATTCCAAAAAAGTGATTCTGAAAATGAATCTTTACAAAAGTTTACAACAACTAAGAATTTACCATAAAGCATATAATATCTTACTAAATCAGAGTACAAAAGTGATGAAGTATAAGATAGTTATACTTTCCTCAACAATACAAATGCAGCGGAAAATTTTTAACAAAGTAAGTAACAAGTAGTAAATCTTTTAACCCAAAGAGAAGGGTATCCAATAACCTTGGAGAATGGTCCCTTGATTTATACTTTCAAGAAAGTTTGTCTTACCCACACCAGGGTAAGCCTTCGATATGATGATCGATGTCTATCTTGCTATCTCCTCAGGCCCTAAACTATCAGGTAGTTGGAACCTCTGTCTTCCTCAGCAAGGAAGCCCTAAACATCAATGTATTAGGAACCTCTGTCTTCCAATCCCTGGAAGCCCTCAATTGTATACATCAAAAATCAGAGTCTCACTAAGAAAATTTGTACAAGGAAAACTTTGAACATATTGTTCAAACATTCTACACGAAGCTTTAGAGATTATAAGAGCCTCTCTCTCTCACTAGAAATCACATCCACAACATGTAAGCATAATTTTCAATGTTGTATCAACTGTTCTTCTCTAAAAAATGACCCCCTATTTATAGGAACAGCTCCAACGGTCAGCTTCCTCCTCTAATGGTCATATTCTTCCTTGAATTTCGGAGGGACCTATACATGTGTCACTCATACAATGTTTAGTGAGTAACTGAAATCACGACATAGTTTTATATCAAAAAGGAGTGTAATCATAACAAATGTATGATATTCAAAATGTAGTAAAATATGAAAGTTCAGAGTCTAACAAAAAATGAATTCAATGTCTAAAATAAAATGATATTCGGATTCTTTTTTCTAGGAATTCGGAACCTAAATACTATAGAATTTGGGAGTCTGAATTTCAATGAAATTAGGAATCTAGATTCACCAGAATTCGGAACCAAAACTTGGAAAGTTCAGAGTCAGAGTTCATGAGAATTATTAGTCAGAACTCATAAGAGTTCGTATCTATAATTCTTCTTTAGAATTCGGATTTAGGACATAGAAGAGTTTTTATCCATAAATCATATTCAGAATTCGGATATAGAACATTGAAGAGTTTGTATCCAGAATTCGTATTCATAATTCGGAGTCAAAAAATATAAGAGTTTGTATCTATAAATTGTATTCAGAATTTGGAGTCAGAACACAAGAGAATTCGTAACCAGAATTATGGTTCAAAATTCGATGTCAGAACACTAAAGAATTTTTAACCAAACTTCTGATTCAGAATTCAGAGTTATAACTCTTAAGTGTTCGGAGCTAGAATTCTGAGAATTTGGATTATAAAACAGAATGCATCATATCTAGGTAATTATAAGATTCTGAGTTTTTTCATTACAAATCAAATTTTACACTTAGTAAAGAAATTGATATGAACAATGAAATCTAGGAAAGATTAAATTTTCTTGGTGAAGGAAATTTTCCTTAAGGAATTAAAATAAGGGTTAAAAAGAGTTTTTCCTTATGATAAGGTGTTTTTGGTTCTCAAAACAAGAAGAATTGGTAAATTCATAAGGATAAATTATTAACAAAACAATCTCCCCCAAGTATGAAGGGATGGATAACTCATAAGGAAATACTTATTGACTCAACAATCTCCCCTTTTTTGGAAATTACAAACATACTTACGAAAAAGAATATAAGGACCTAGCAAAAAATTTCAATACTTTGAAAATAAAACTTATCACCCTTTATATATGAACAATGGTGAATACAACTAACTCTGCCTTAGGCTTTGGAACTCTAAGAATCATATTCTAGATTTCTGGAATGGGATTTTCATTATCTTGGGTATGGGAATATTTGTAATGAGAAACTCCCCCTTAGATAAAATCCCCCTTTCTTAGGGATATTTCTTTTATACTTATAAATATTTTTCCTTCGCCCCTTTAGAATTATTTTCCCTTCTCCCCCTTTGTGAGTTTCAAAAAGAGTTTGAGGAATGGGGAAAATAAATAGAACCAGAAATATTAGTATAGACATCCAAACAAAACTAGCAATCACAATTTCATTACGATTGGAAGAATTAGTACAAGGAAAAACAGATACAACAAAAGATTGAATTTGAGTCTATTTGGTTTCTTTTTTTACTTGGGAATCATTTTCTTTATGATTTTCTTCAACTTTTTCAGCTCTTTGTGATCCTCCTCATCTTGCTTTTTTAGGATGTCATTTTATCCTCTTGAACCTTCAGGGCCTCTACCTGAGCCTTCTGCAATTCCTCTTACTTCACGGGCTTTTCTTCCATCTTGGTCCAGAGATCCCTCTCTATTTTCAAACATTGGATAACATAACTCATCTTCTCATTCAGATCTTTTACATCCTAAATCCACGAATTTTGTTCAAGATTTATCTTTTCCTGAAAGCTTTTTGTATGTTCCTTGATTTTGACATCTTCAGTATCAAACACTTCTTTGACATCTTCATGAAACTGATCAAGCTCTCCCAAATCTTGAATGATTTTATTTGACCAAATGTTTATTTGCATACAAGATTTTTTTGTGGGCAACATAGTTTATAAGAAAATTATTATGTTTGGCCTCAATCTTCACACATTTATCCATCACCATAGATACAGAGTCTGATTTCTGATTCATGGTGTGCTGAAGCATCTGGAATATAGAATCGATTGTTGGAAAGATCGGAATGGTGTCCACCATATTCTTCAAGGACAGAACAACAAAATCATGTCCTATGGTTCATGGCTCTGAATATGTAATTTTTCTAGGAGATTTTTCTTCCTCTAGCTCTACCAGATTCCACTATGCTGAACCTCCATCTTCCTTCTTCCTCAAAATATCTTTGGTTGGGGTGTCAAAAACCACTTGTTTTCCTTTATTGATTTTTAGATTAGCCTTTTCATCTGGAGACTCATTCTCACTTCTGGATAATTGTATAATCTTATCTTCATCAATTTATCTTTTTCAGCTCCTTGCTCAATGTCTTCAAGCTGTATGAAGTGATGATTGTGACTCTCTTCCTCATATAATTTGTTTACTTCCTCTTCACCCTTCTCATCTTCTCCGGGAGAAGCAATTTTAGAAGATCCGGTTTGAAAAGTCTGAAGTGAAATTTTTTCTGAAACACTTTACTTTTCTTGATATCCATTAACTTGCTTAATCACAACATCAGAGAAACCACTGATCTCATCTTCTTGTACATCTTCTCTAGCTTTCTTCTCTTCCAAAATCTTCTCTTGTGGTTTTTCTAGAGACATAAACCGCTTACCCAGAGTCTGAGGTAAAGGTTCCACCAGGAAAAACGTTGGCACCCGGATCAATTTCAGTTTCCATTATGAGATATTGCACAATCTTGGCCTCAGCCTTTTTTTCTTCATTTTATCCTCTTTGTCTTGCTTCTCAAGCTCTTCAGTAGTTGATTATTTCAAGGCATTAGCCTCAGTAGGATCCAAACCAAACTATTGCTCCCCTGGTTTTCTAGTCTTCTTATCCTCTCTCTATATTTCTACCACCTCATCTGGTTAGGCTTTCTTTTTATTTGTATTAGGATGTGCGGATTGGACTTCCTTAGACATAGTGGTTTTGTATTCTACTTCATCTTCCTTCATCTTTCTTTTCCTTGCAGCCTTCATTGATGGTTCAGCATTATCAGCATTTTCCGGAATGGCTTCTGCCTCTTCTACTGGCAGATCATAAAACTTAAATGAATCCTTAGAAAATCCCACTTTCTTCATATTAAGGGTATCATCACTAATTAGCATAACATTGCAATTCCTAGTCTTTGAACTGCATGGGATCTTGAATGATTCTAGACACTGAACTATCAACTTTGAGAGTAAGGCATGATACATGATAATAAGAGCTCTCAAATTCCCATTATTGATTTTCTATATTGTAATGAGGATGTGATTCATGAGGTTCACCTTCCTCAGGTTTACCAAAAAATCCAAGATGTACATGTCACTCTTCATAACGGTGACCTTATCACCCTTCCTCGGTATGATAAGGCGCAGAACCCATAACTGTAGAAGCTGATTGTTGGTAGAAATATGGGAAATCTTCATGGTCTTGACATCTTTATGCACAAGACATTCCATAGACTTTCCCTTAATGAAACATCTTTGAACCTCTAGCTATTTTTGTGAACATAACTCGGCTTCCCCTTCATTGGACTGTCCCACCAAGCTGACAGCCTTGGTGTAAGACAGTGCATAAGTCTTTCCATAAATTTTGAATGAAAACTTTTCCCTACCATTTTCCTTAATGAATGAAGATGACTGATAAAAATCTATCAGAAAATCTGGATACACTACATCCTGATCTTCTGTATTTGAAATGGCCACACTCTTCCATTCATTAAGCCTGCTATTCATTGCGATAGTGGAGTCATACTTATTAAAGAAGTTCAGATGCACCAACATATCCCTGTATATTTGCCACTTCGAAATTAGCTTGACTGAAGACATTTTTTTAGAAGAAATTTCATGAGACATTCGGACTTGTGAAAAATCTGATGATCCATAATGGGATTTTGAAGTTAGGCAGAGCTTCATCACAGGAGATCTTGAAAACTGATGTGGGACAACCCTTCAGGGGTCCTTTATATAGGCGAAGGAAGTGACATTTCATATTCCAAATCCAATATAATGGTTGAGAAACCTTTTGATCTGATTTAACGGTTGATATGATAGCCACAAAGAAAAACTGTGGAGGATCTGATCTTTTTAGGTTTTTTAAGATAAACTAGAATATGAAAATTTAAGATTCCAAAGAAAATACCAGTAATGAAATTATAATAATGAAAACGTAAGAAGGAAATCATACCTTTCGGATTTCTAGGAAGTTTATTTGTAATATATGATATTCGTTTTGAACAAATTTTGATTAAGATAAATTTGACTATGAAAAACTTATTACGAAAAAATATAAGAAGAAAAAAAATTTGAGTACCAAAATTCCACTAAGAAAATTTTGAGTATGAAATTTTTCTTTAAGAAAATTTAAATTATGAGAAATTCTCATTATGAAAATTTTGAGTACGAAAAATTCTCATTACATAAATTTCAAGTACGAAAAATTCTCATTACAAAAAATTTGAGAAAGAATTTTGTTTTAAAAAACTAACTACAATAATTTCATTACGAAATTTTTTAAAAAACAAACTAAAAAATTCATTATGAATTTTTTTGAAAAACTAACTAAAAAATTCATTTCGAAAAATTTGTAAAATTAACTACAAATTTTTCATTACCAATTTTTTTTGAAAAACTAACTACAAAATTCATTACAATTTCTTTTGAAAAACTAACTAAAAATTTCATTACGAATTTCATTTTTAAAAAATAACTACGAAAATTTCATTACAAAAAATTTGAAAAATAAACATTAATAACAAATGTACTCCCACTATGAAAGGAAGATTATTATTATATAGAGATTGGTTAAATAGGAATTTAGTCAAGGAATATTACCTTTGTGTTATCATTCTTATCTTCTATTTAATTTATTCATATCTATCAGAGGGTAAGGATTTTCTGAATATATGAGCAATTTGATCTTGCATTCTGATAAATTGAAGAATGATATCTTCTTTTTGTGTGTGATCCCTAAGAAAGTGATGCCTAATATATTTTTGATTTGCATGAGAGTGATGTGCAGGGTTTTTACTAAGGGAAATGGCACTTATATAATCACATAAAATTTGAGTCTTAGTAAAACTCAAGCCATATCCGTTGAGTGTGTGTTGCATCCACAACACTTGAGCATAACAACTTACAGCTGCTACATATTCAACTTCACCAGTGGAGAGTGCTATTGAGTTATGCTTCTAGAACGACCAAGAAACTAATAAATCTCATAGGAAATGATAAGTTCTGAATATACTCTTTATATCCATTCTACATCCACCAAAGTCAGCATCTGAAAAACTTTTTAAAAAAATCATTTCTAGAAGTATAAAAAAGTCATAAATCTGTGGTTCCCTTTATGTAGTGAAAAGTTATTTTAACTTCCTTTAAATGATATTCCGTATGGTTATATTGATATATTGCACATAAGGATACTGAAAACAATAATTTTGGATGACTAGATGTTAGGTAAAGTAAAATTCCCATCATACCTCTAAAAGAAGTTTGATCTACTGGTTTCCTAGCTTCATCAAGATCAAGTGTGTTTGAGGTACCAATGGGAGTACATATACTTTTAGTTTTTTTATATCCATACTTTTTAAGAAGATATTTAATATACTTATGTTGGATATATAGATTCCTTATGGTTTTTTAGAAATTTGAAAACCAAGTAAAATTGTTAACGTACCCATCATACTCATTTCAAACTCATATTTCATTAGATCTGCAAAGAAATTGGTTAAGGATTGCTGTGTTGAACCAAATATAATGTCGTCAGTATAAATTTGAACAATCAAAAAAAATTCTTATCTTTATTTATAAAAAGTGTTGGATCTACATTTCCCTTAAAAAAAGTTATTTTGAAGCAAAAATCATGTATGTCTGTCATACCCAGCTTTACGGGCATGTTTAAATCCATATAGAGATTTGGTAAGTCTAAAATCATGATCAGGATGTTTTGTATCTTCAAATATAGGAGGTTGTTCAACAAAAACTTCATCTTGAACACAACCATTAAGGAAAGCATATTTCACATCTATTTTAAAATGTATGAAATTGGAGAATGAAACAAAGGCAAGTAAAGTACGAATAGATTCAAGTCTAGCTACTAGAGCATATGTTTTATCATAGACTATTCCTTCTTGTTGATTGTAGCCTTTAGCAACTAATCTATCCTTGTTTCTATCAATTATTCCATTTTCATCACACTTATTTCAGAAGACCCATTTTACTCCAATTATTGATGTTTCCTTAGGTATTTCAACCACGGTCCAGAGTTTATTCCTTTTGAATTAATTTAGTTCATCTTGCGTGGGTTTAATCCAATCATTATCACCTAAAGCTTCATCAGTGCATTTTGGTTCTAATTGGAAAAGGAATGCAAGATGTTCTACTTTATTTCTTAAGGAACCTCTAGTCCTTACAGGTTGATTCACATCACCAATGATATTATCACTTGGATGAATCTTTACAAACAAATGATTTGGGTTTTGTAAAACCTATTCATCAACATAGGGTAGGAAATCGTCTGGGGTAAATGTTTCAGAATTATCTTCTTGAAAATTTTCCTTATTTGAAGGATCTTCTATCGAAGGTTGATAATCAGTTCTTGAAAATACATCCGAGGATGTAGGTTGGGGTTTCTTGAAAACAAAAGGATTAGTTTCATCAAATTTAACATGAATTTCCTCTTCAACAGTACACGTATTTTTATTGAAAACTCTATATGCCTTAAAAGTTGTGGAGTAGCCTAAGAAAATTCCTTCATCAGATTTTGGTGTGAATTTATATAGATTATCTTTAGTATTCAGAATGAATACCTTGCAACCAAAAACCATAAAGTAGGAAAGTCTAGGTTTTCTACCATTCCATAATTCGTAAAGAGAGTTATTAAGAAAAGGTCTAATCCAAACACGAATTATAGTATAACAAGCAGTATTTATAGCTTCTGCCCAAAAATATTTGGCTATAGAATACTCACTCAACATGGTTCTAGTTATCTAATTGAATAATTATATTTCTCCTTTCAACAAAACAATTTTTTTAGGTGTTCTGGATGTTGAGAAGTTTTGAGTAATACCTTTTATACTACAAAAGGTTTCAAAATATGAATTTTGAAATTCTCTTTCATGACCAATATGAATAGATTTAAATGGAAGATCTTTCTCATTTTTAACTTAGTCTCTAAAACTTTTGAAATCAGAGAAGGCTTCAGACTTTATATCAAGAAAATAGACCCATGTAAATCTAGTGTAGTCATCAAACCCAAAAAATACATAATACTTTCCCCCAATGATTCTAGTTTGTGTTGGACCAAAAAGATCCATATGCACTAGCTATAATGCATCTGTAGTTTTGACTTCACTGACTGATTTAAAACTTGATTTCTGTTGGTTACCATACTGACAAGGGTCACAAACTTTTGAAGAATCAAATCTATGCTCCAGTAGATCCCTATGTAATACTTTCTTAGAAAGTTTGCATAAATTTCTAAGCTTATAGTGACCTAACCTTCTATTCCATAACCAAGAATAATCTTCCATTGAACTAAGTCAAGGTAATTCATGGATTCTAAGGTCTTCTATGTTTAGTGTGTAAACATTCTCTTTCCTATTGGTAGAATGAATATATTATTCTTTGGAATTTTGTACTAAACACTTATCATTCCTTAAATTCACAAGGTATCCTTCATCACATAATTGGATTATGCTAATGAGGTTATTCTTAAGACCCTTAACAAAAAAATATTTGAAATCAATGTTTTTCCAAGATGAAAGATATTACCTATACCAATAATTTCTCCCTAAGTATTATATCCTAAAGTTACTTTTCATCCTTTCGTCTTGATAATCTTTTAAAAATAGTTTTTGTTACTAGTGATATGCCAGAAACATCCATTATCCATGTACCATGCATTACTTTTGGTACCTTCCCTATTTTCGTGAAAATAATAAAAAGTTAGACATTCAGAAGACAAACTTTCTTGGATACAGAATTATTAGAAAACAAAATTTTATTAATAAACATTTTTTTAGAAAAATATGTTGTATGAAACCCGAAATATTGAACTTTATTCAAGGATCAATTTTTTTCCAATGCCCACCACTTCGACATTTAGTGGAAAAAGGGGATCTAGAATAACAAAATAGTTGTTTTTGAAAATAGGTATTTTGTGATTATATCCTACTCCAGTAGTGTTTCCATGAGGTTTAATTTGAGAATACATCTTGTCAAAATATTCCTTCCCAGAGGTAATGTTTGCAAGAATCATCTTAAGAGATAATATTTCTGATTTTAGTCTTATGACTATATTCATATCCTCACGAATCATTTACTTAGAGTTTTATTTTTTATCAAAAACTTTTATCTCTAAAATATCATTCTTAAGATCTTTAGAATGATCTTCTTTAACAGAATTTTCTTTCTCAAGGTCTTTAGAATGTTTTCTTAAAAGCTATTCTTTATGTCTAAGGTCTCTAGAATGATTTTAAATCTCTTTTGTAAGAATTTCTTCCCTAGTATTTTCCTTGTCTAATTTCATAGAAATTTTACAATTTATCACTTCATGTAACTTGGAAAATCTATAAAATTATTCATATGAAGGTATTTCTTCATTTTCTAAGGATGAATTATCTTCATTAGAAGTACTATTTTCAGAATTGAAATTATTATCAAGATATAAATTTGTTAAAGCCTCAGCAGAGCGTACTTTGGCCATAATACATGTATTGGAGAAATAAGTAGTAGTAATAAATCCTATATTTTTCTGTGTTGATGAATCATATTCAGAAGATTCACTTTCTGAAGAGTCTCCACAGCTATCACTCCATGTATCATAAGTATTAATGCTTTCCTTGATCTTTTATCGATAGAATTTCTTCTTGTTCCTATCTCAGTTCCTTTCCTTCTTTTCCTTATTTTTCAACAATGGACAATCAGGTCTGATATGACATTTCCTTCTACATTCATAACAAGTAACTTCTCCATCTTTCTTATCTCTGTAGTCTTTCTTCTTGTACTTATTCTGATGGTTCTTTTGAGCTATAATCTTGTTCATTCTTCGAGAAAGATTAGATAATTCATTCTCATACTTTTCTGTGTCACTAGATACTGACTGAAGAATGAATTTCTTTGTATTTGATCTACTTACTATTTCTGGGGTCTTGGATTTGATATGTTTAGAAGTGGTTGTAAAAGCAACTCCTCCATTACCCTTCTTCTTCTTCTTAGCCTTTTCAGCCTCTGTCTTCATTCTGGTTTCATGCTGATGAAGAGTTCCAAACAACTCATCTAAGTAAATATGAGTGACTTTCCTGTTCTCATCAATAGTTGTCCTCTTAGACTCCCATTCATTTAGAATGATATCTATGATATTTTCTAGAAGAGCCTCATTATCCAATCATTTTTGTCTCATATATTGTAAGCTATTCATGATATTCATAAACCATTGGTGTACCTTACATTTGGGTTTTCCATAAGGAAAGCAAAAAACCTTGATATTCAGCTCTAAGCATGGCTCTTCTAGTTTCAATTACTTTGGAAGTTCTAAAGTGAGTAACTTCAATTTTCATCCATATAGAATTTGCTGCTTCACAAAATGAAATTTGGCTTTATATGTTTCTAGTCATGGTGCAATGAAAAGTATTGTGTACCTTAAAATTTAGTTGATATTCATCCTTTTCTTGATAAGTAAAGGTGCTCACTTCTTTTCCAACAACATTTTATCTTCCAGTAAGCATAAAAAATTTGTCAACACCAGTATTGATAATGAAAGACTTCATTCGATCTCTCCAATATTCATAATCATTTTCATCAATGATAGGTGGTCTAGTTGGATTGAGATTGTCTATGGAACCAACATTGATTCATGCCATCTTTAAGAAAAAAACATTCCACAAGAACTTGTTAATAAAATGAGTTTATAATCAAGGAAAATAATCCTAAGCAATAGAAATATAGAATAAGAGTATCTCTATGAAAAAAATGAATCTTAACTATGTGATTCTAAAAAATAGATTCTGAAAAATATGAATCTGAAAAATTCAGTTCTAAATATTCAATTTTGAAAGTAATAAGAAGAAGAATGTCTTCTGAATCTAATCGTGAGATTAATTCAGACTGAACTAGTCCTTTGATACCAATTGTCACATGGTATGTGAGTATGATATATTCTAAAATACCAAATGTAGGATCGAATATGATAATGATATGCTCAAATTCAAGAGGGGGGTGAATTGTATACATTAAAAATTCTTTTGGACCTTTTAAAGATGGTTATGCTTAACAAGGTTAAAAAAGATAGTTGAAAACACCTCTTAGTTCTAATAACATGCTTGATTCTGGAAAAGTGTTTCTAGAAATGAAACTTTATAAAAGTTTAAAAAAACTAAGATTCTACCTTAAAGTATTTAGAATCTAACTAAATGAGAGTACAAAAGTGAGGAAGTATAAGACAGTTATACTTTCCTTGACAATACAAATGAAATGGAAAACATGTAACAAAGTAATTAACAAGTATAAAATATTTTCACCCAAAGAGAATGGTATCCAACAACCTTGGATAAAGGTCCTTTGATTTATAATTTCATGAATCCATGCCTTACCCACACCAGGGTAATCCCTCAATATGAAGATTGGAGTCTATTTTGCTATCCCCGCAAGCCCTCAACTATCTGTTAGTCGACACCTCTGTCTTCCTCAGCAAGGAATCCCTCAACTTCAAGGTAGTCGGCACCTCTATCTTCTTATCCCCGAAAGGCCTTGATTGTACCCAACAACAATCAGAGTTGCACTAAGAAAATCTGCCTGAGGAAAAGTTTGAACAAGCCGTTCAAACTTTCTGCATGAATCATGAGAGTTTATAAGAGCCTCACTCTCTAGAAATCACTTCAACAGCATGTAAACACAACTGTAAAAGTTGTGTCAAGTGTTTTTCTCTTTCAAATGAGCCCTTATTTATAGGCACAACTCCAACGGTCAGCTCCCTCCTCCAACTGTCATATTCTTCCTTGAATTTTGGAGGGACCTGTACACGTGTCAATCAAACAAAAGTTAGTGAGTAACTAAAATCACTACATAATTTTATATCAAAAATGAGTGTAATAATAACCAATGTCTTATATTTGTAAAGTAGTAAAATATGAAAGTTTAGAGTATAACCAAAAATGAATTCGGAGACTAAAATAAAAATATATTCAGATTCTGTTTTCTAGGAATTCCGAACCTGAATTCTATAGAATTATGGAGTCTGAATTTCAAGGAAATTATGAATCTAAATTCAGCAGAATTCAGAACCAAAACATGTATTGTTCAGAGTCAGAGTTCATGACAATTCGGAGTCAGAACTCATATGAGTTCGTATCCAAAATTCATATTCAGAATTCTAAGTGAGAAATTAGAAGAGTTCATATGCAGAATTCATATTCAAAATTTGGAGTCATAACATAGAGGAGTTTGTATCCCAAATTCTTATTCATAATTAGGAGTCAGAACATAGAAGAATTTGTATCCAAAATTTTATTCTGAATTCTGAGTCAGAACTCAAGAGAATTCGTAACCAAAACATTGATTCAAAATTCAGAGTCAGAAATTTGTAGAGTTTGTAACCAGAATTCTGATTTAGGTTTCAAAGTCAGAACACTGAAGAGTTCGGAGCTAGAATTCAAAGAATTCAGATTCTAAAACAGAAGGATTCATATCTAGTTAATTATAAGATTATGAGTTTTTTTGTTACAAACAGAATTTTACACATAGTAAAAATATTGATATGAACAATGAAATCTAGGTAAGGGTAAATTTCCTTGGGGAAGGAATTTTTCTTTAAGGAAGTAAAACAAGGGTTACAAATAGTTTTGCCTTATGATAAGGTGTTTGTGATTTTCAAAACAACAAAAAATGGTAAGGTCATAAGGATACCTTATTGACTTAACAATCTCCCCCAAGTATGAAGGAACGGAAAAGTCATAAAGAAAACCATGTTGATTCAACAATTTCTATGGATCACATCCATTCATTCATCTCTATATATGGAGGAAAAACTAATGGAATGAAATACATCTTAAAAGGTAATATTAGAGATGTACATCCCACAATGAGAAGAGGTAACTTCACAAGAAATAATATATTATCAATTAAATTTATTATATATTATTAAGGGGAATAAATCATTTGCGTGGAAAAATGTAGTTATGGTTGTTGAGAATATTTCATAATTAATTGTGTCTACAGAAGATGAAAATCACAAAGAAGATATAGTGGTTCAAGAACCACTACAATGAAAGGAGAATCATCATATTCCTCATTTTTTTATATGGGAAAAGTGATGGATGTTTCAAATTCTAGTGGAGTTTTTTACAAAATATAACTGCTATTTTAATTAAAATAAGAATAGCCTCTATATAAAATATTAATAATTTACTCTTTAGAGGGTAAGTTTTTTTGGACTACTGCAATGGAAGTCTAAACATTATTAAAATTTAGTGTACAAAATGGTTTTAGGTATCATTTTTTCTGAAAAAATTATAAAATTATTATATCACATTATTTTTTGGGAATTCAGATCAACACAATAAATTCATTATTGTATTGGGATTGATGTATCTAGGTTATGGTTTTGTGTTTTCATAAGGCTGAAAATATTCATAGTAAGATTAATGTTTTTCATATTTTTTTCTTGGGTCCACACGATATATATTACATTTTTTTTGAATGAAATCCTTTAGTTCATAATTGAGGGCACCAAAATTCAAAATCCAACAATTATGAATCATATATTTTTTTTGAATATGAAGTTGTTTTTTCATGTAATGTTCTCAAGTAATCAATTGTTTATTTTTTACTATTATAAGGGGATATTAGTTATATGAAATATATGTTAATATAAGGTTATACTGTTGATAAATACAACCTCCAAGATCGACTAGAGTTATTTTTCACTGAACGTGAAACTATTGTATTTGATATATTAGTTAATACGTTATTTAATTCACTATAAATTGATTTAAACATGAACCCTGTGAACATTGAGAAAGTCACATGGGTTGATGTTGAGAGAGAACTAGATAGGATCCTAGAAGTATCCCTTATGAACCAATTTTTAGTGTTTCCAAGTTCCCTTCTAAACCAGTAGTTAGTTACCCGAAATTTAGCATGGACACTCCATTAGTTTCTAACTGGAAAAATATACCAGATCCCACTCCCTTTTTATCCCATAAAACCTTACATAAATATGATCCTATGAGTGTGGAAGGTTAATAAGTCTCTGTACATGATAAATAATGTTAATATTAAACTATATATGTAAAAAAATCATACTTAGGAAATCCTCGGATATCTCGATTAATTTAATGAACTTTGTTCCAATACATTATCATGAATTTTTTTTCAATACATCTGTTCTTCAAATGTCATATGGGCATAAGATAAAACAATTTATTTGTTCAATTAAAATACCAGTTATAATATATGATGTCTTTTATTCTTATGGCATGAAACCTTGAGAAATATATAATTATTGAATTTTAAATATTATATGGAGATGAAACTTTTTGGAGATACCACTAGAAACATTAAAAGTCTCACAAGGTATTAATATTTCAATCACCTGTATTATAATGGTTAATTCACAACTGTGAATAATTATGAATTTGATTGAACATATTATCCCCTATGAATATTGGGACATGGAATTTTCTAATCTAAAATATGAATATTAAAAAGATATATTTTTTAAGATTATGGTTGTGGTACAAGATATTTTTTTCTTAAATGCTACAATGAATTAATGGGAATTTCATTTAATACTATATGTTGTTGAAAATTATTTTCAAATTTTTAATAATCATATTAATAAATAAATTTATACTATAAATGTGTTATTTTATTTTGGGTCCACTCGAACATGGTATGGTAAAGAAGTTTGTCATCAATAAATTAATGAAGATGGAATTATTTGACCACATGTTGGATGATATGTCCCACCCTAGAAAAATGTATATTCAAATGAAACTAATATATTTACTTTGTAGAATACTTCTTACCATGAATTTTGTTAGCTAAAAAAATATAGAATATACCATTAGGGAGTTCTAGAAAAAATAATATATCTCCCATGATATTAATAAAGTTAACCTTTCTAGGAAAACAAATAATTTCATCACCGACAGTGCTTGTCGGAAGTAAGAAAGACAAAAATTATGTTATCTATAGTTGTTATATGTTTTCTAGAACTAATGTAATCTCTTAGGATCAAATGGAACCTATCATTGAGAATCAATATAGGAATACTCTTAAAAATCACATATTTTTCTAGATGGTCATATTAAGAACTCCCTAAAGGCTAACAACCTTGGACGTTAGTGGGTTTCCCAAAACGACATAGTAGGTATGAAAATCATGGGACATAACTAGACCTACTAATTTAAAACCTTTAAATCTCATCCATTTTTTCATAATGTTGTAAAATATTTTTAGATTTGAGTAAAAATGAATGGAATTGTGAGACTTTATCTATAAAGGGGATAAGTTAAGTTAAATAAATGCATTTTTCTTTGTTTTATTGAATGGAAGTAAGAGAATTATAAGGGTTAACAATGTTTTCAGCCTATACAAGGGGAGGTGTGTGGTAGGATCTATTCTATCAAGGGGTTTGTTAATTATATTTATTATAATATCTAAGAACATATATAAATTTTATCATTATATTTGGTTGGGTATATTGAATATCAGTTGTTAAATAAAAAGTAGAGGTATTAATTCTAGTGTGTGGGATAAATATTATTTATTTTCATCATAGATTAGTAAATTGGTAGGCCTAAACATTTTACATAGGATGCACTAGTACAAAGAAGTCTTCTTTTCATTCTCATCATTTATTATTTCTCATTCCTTTTATATACATTGATAAAGCGTGTAATGGTGTCTATAATATCAATATAATCATCTATTTCAATTATTTTTCTCACTCTAGATCCAATAATTCTGATAAAATTTAACTACATTATTGTATGAAAATTTAGAAAGAATCATATAAGCTAGATTAAAATTGGGATAATGATACATTTTTAGAGAGATAAACATATAAAGTATTTCATGACACCAATTTAAGCAGAACCACTTCTTTTATGGAAGTGAATATGGGGTATATGCCTTTGTCTCCCCACATGTAGGACCTAGGTTGGTGACAATCATTGAGGGTGTAAACACTAAAATAAGAGGCTGTTGCTTAATTATATAAATTTTTTAGATAAAATATTAAAAACCATAACCCAATCCATCACATAACACATTGAAATAAGTACCCCAAATTTTCTTAACATGAAATACAAATAAATTATACAGTGTGAATAAAAACATGGAATCCTTGGTAAAGACTCCATTGCTACTCTAAACTTCAAGCTAGTAATTCTTAACTCAGTTCCCATAACACTCTTGGAAACCCAAAAAAATTATACATTGGTAGAGAATAAAATTCAGAATCCCTAGGATAGTAGTTGTGGTATCATATGAAAATGTGAAACGATCATAATAATGCCCCACTGAAAAAAAATAGTACAACCAACAAGCACCTAGATAGGCCAAAAATCCATACTAATCTCACCCATAATCACATAGAATATAACATAATAAATTTTTATGATAATCATAAAAAGAGAAAATTAAAAATGGTTCCCCCACCCACTTCCCAACAATGTTTTCACTCTCACTCCCCAATGTCAAATGTACCCTGATCTCGCATCTCCCTTGTTATCTCATCACCACAGATCAAAATATTTCTAATATGGGTCGAGTAGAAATAGTACCTACCCCATCAACTATCATGTCCATTCTTCCCATGTTTCCATCAATTTCATCAATGAAATCTCAATATCCACTATAATATCATCACACAACCATATGAAAAATCACAACCATGGAAGTGGATATCATAAATATAAAGGAAATAGACCTCGTTCCCTTATCCTAGCTGGCATGACCCCTGGTTCATATCATATCCAATTATCATCTACCATCACTGCAAACCATATTTCTATAATGGGATAGAATATACCAAAAAAATTCCTATTACACAGTGGGGTTCGTTACACACTATTACTATGGTGGAAAAAAGTTCCCCACAAAACATTTGGTTTTTATAACCAACTACTCGACACAGTGGGGTTTGTTTCAACTAAAATGAAAATAAAATCATATATATATTTATTTACTTATAAAATAAAAAATTATTTCCCAAAGTTTTGACTTATATACTTTATCCTCTTAATCTATCAAAAATATTATAATATTATTACCACATACTACCGCCAATAAATATAACTCCACAGTAGGAAGCAACTACACATATCACACATTCTATGCTATAAATGAAAAATTCATCCACCTTTCTAGATTATTAAAATGATAACCATTTTTCATTAATATGTCCAATTAAATTCATATTTAATGAAAAACCATCGAATCCATGTCCATCATTTAAATTCCAATTAATTACCGCTAGCTCATAAATATTAAATTAATAAAACTAGATACCCCATAAAAATATGTTGTAAATTTATTAAAAATGAACCCATCCAATTTCTGTTTTTTATTAAAAACTACATAATGCATTGTTATTAGGAAACTATAAAAAGATATCGCATAAAACCTGTAACACTTCCCCTATTGGTAAAACATCATACATTAGAACATATCAGCATCATCATTGTACAACCCCAATGAAGGATATAAAACCATTTATCAGAGAAATAAAAAATATAATCATACATCATTATGTTTTCAAACAATATATTTTAGCATAAATTCATATACATGGTGATTTACATTAAACCATCTTACTGTACATGTGTATTTTCACACCATTACATGTTTACACAGGAACCTAATTAATATCTAAATATAATTATTATTCATTTATTTAGTGTTGGTTTTAATAAATATTTTATATAACTGGTTATCAATAAACAAAAAGTGTTAATGAATTCACAACATTCCCATGAAAACAACATAGATTCTTGTATAAAAATATTTATGTAAAAAAATATAAAAAACATGTAAAACATTCGAATACACCCATCCCCATTAATTCAATATAAATCCATTTTATTATATTTATTAGATAATCCATAGTGATAACCAAATTTAAATAAACAGAATGATAAAAATAAAAAATCTTAAAACAAGAGTTACCAAGGATCCCCTACATAAAAAATAAATCCAAAGCACATTGCACATAAAATGATGTAAAAGAGGTTTTTAACACCTAAATATCACATAGTTAAGGTATTGATGTATCATAAAATTATTGTTAATAAGGTATTAATATTAATAATAAATAATCTACTACCTCAAATGTGACAGGATAATATAGAAAAAATATAGGGATATCTGATATTGAACATGCCAGGAATGACATGTATTGCAGTTTCAGTTCAATGGTGCAAGACTCCAATGATCTTGAATTAGGTTATGGTTCATATGGGCTTCAAGGAAACATGAAAAAAATTGAACAGAGGTAATTTAGTTCTTTAGGATGTTATAAAATAATCATGGAATAACGATAAATTTTAACATTTTCAACATTCCTTTTTAAAGTTAATTTATTTCAATTTCACTAGAAATACATGAAAAAACCAATTTAAAACCAAGAAATTAAAGGATTTTAAAAAATGTATTTAATAGTTATAAAGTATCTTTTAAATAAAATATTTTTTCTTTAAATATAACATATTATTTTTTAAATCTTATCATTCTTGTAGAATATATGTATTTTAAAAAAACAAGAAATTTGAAAAACATTCAAACCAACTATGAAGTGGAATAAACCACAAGATATGATTGAATATGCAAAGGGATCTACCATAACAAGGTGGAAACAATGTAAACAAACTAATTAGTCATGTGAATGAATAGATTGACCATGACAATACACTGATTATCTATATGAGTAAACAATCATAAAAAAATGAACATTTCAATAGTGAAAATAAAATATTGAATGTTTGAAGGAACCAAATTATCATGGGAACAAATTATCTTCTATGTGATGGAATAGAACATCCATTAGAAAAAAATTAACTTATTATGAAATAAACTGACAATGATAATAACTATTAATTATGATTATAAAAAATTGATCATGTGAAGGAACTGATTTACCAAGGAAAAAAAATTATCATGAAAAGGATATATCATCTATGAGAAAAATGTATCAATTGGGTGAAATAAAGAATCCATCATAGGAAAATTCTATAGATTGTTATAATAAACTATCAACTTTATGAAGGATCTGATTGACCATTGGAACAACTGATCCACTATGTAAAATAATAGATCTTTCATGGGAATAGACTATAAATTTAAAATGTAATATATAATTTAGCACCTTATTGATAACTCAATGACTAGTAAAATCAAAAAATAATGTTCAATGAACCGTATAAAATAATATAAAATAAACTATATGTGAGATCAATTGGATTTATTTACAGATGTGAAATATAAAAAAGTATAATAGAAATATATAAGATATAAATACTATTAACACTCTTTTCAAGATAGGTTTACCTAGATTTGATAATTAATAAAATAAAACAATAAAAATTCCCTTAATCCACCACTTATGTGAGATATACCTAACACGGTACAAGAATAATACTAAAAAATGATAAATAAGTAAAATTAATGCTTCTCGCCTAGAGGATCCTACCCATGTGCATGGATTCATACTTATCTGCTTGAGATAACTCCCCCACATGAAAAAAAAATTGATATTTTTCCTCCATCATATAAAACAATTAATAATCTCTAATTCTATTGGTTTTCAATTTTGTAATATAATGGATGAATCAAAAACAAATAAATTTCCTCAGATAGGTTGGGTGAAATGTGTCAAAAATAGTGGACCCAATAAGATGGGAGAAATAGTATAGAAATAGTATACACAAAGTGATTTATGAAATTGTGCCGAAATAATGGAATCATGAAAATAGTGTGAGTTATGATAACTCTAACATAGATAAATAATAACATTATATTATCACCATTGGTTGTGAAAAGACATGCATTCAAGGGTTGGCATAATAATATTAGTGGTCTAGCGTAATAGGAAAAGAAAAATTGGGAAACAATTACAGTAGGAATTGTGAATAATGGAATCCATAATCTTATTTAATGAGTTATTCCTTAACTATTCTATAAAAGAGACCATTTTCGTTTTAGTTGCGTGATCCATTGGAGTTCATCAAATGAGTAGGGAACACCAATTGGATCAGTTCTTGGAGAGTTTCATGTAGAATCTTTTCTAGGAGAGGCGCACCAGGGTTACCCAGACTTCCTTCTATGAGTACACGAGCCAAATAAAGTCATGGATAATTTTATACATCTAGGATTCTCCCAAGGATGTGGTATTTATGGGGATGTAAGGTATGTTCCAATATAGAGGAACAACATGTGGAATAAATGGCCAATGGCTGTGGTTCTATATTTGCTGGAATCATAGAAGGTGTAAGATGTGTGTGTGATGCGCTAGGTACATTGGTGGTAGGGTATGTGTAGTGTTATGATAAAAATTGGATAATACCCCCCCCCAAATGGATTGGATTCCAACAATATAAAGGGCATAGTGAAGAGATAGAATAGAGGGGGATAGGGTTGGAGAACCCAGACTAATACCATGTTCTTGGATGCCTGAAAACAGAACATCTATGTATAGTAAGTGTCTTTATTTATCAGGAGTTGAATACAAAATATAAGAGGGAGTTCTGAAATTTAATGTAATTGGTATATTCCTATTCCAGTCAAACATATCCAAAATATTTATATTTCTAATTACTCTGTCAAACCCCATATAATTGTTTTTGTTGGATGTGGAGATTAAAATGGTGTGGATATTTTTTAGTGATTAGAAATTTGGATAAATTTAATTAAGAACTTATTTATTGATATGAGAAAAATACAAAAATGGGTTTAAGTAAAATTTTTGATTCCTCTATCATTGTATAGTTCTATAGTTTATTATATTGAATGTTTTAATAATTATAATTGAGTATACATGATATCATCAAGACCTATAACATTAGTTTGTTGATGGGTTTCATACATCATGAAAATTTTAACTATTTCCACTCATGATCCTAGAAACATGTATAAGTTTATCAATCTTGAAAAGAATATTTAGTGAGAGCTGACTAATATAAAAAATATATAATTGAGTTTTAATAATATAATACATAAATTTATTAAGTGGAATTCCAGATCGATGGAACCATGATATTCTTCCAATTTGAATATTTCAAATTAGTATATTAAATAAAAGGGAATATGGAAGAATAGAGGGGGATAAAAATGTAAAGGAGTGAGGCATGTTAATAGATTGTAAATGGGGGAAAGGAAATAGATGTTTTTTTGTAAATGTTTTGGAAAACCATACAATACATGTCTCAAATGTCTAGATTAAAAGTTAATTTTCATCTGGGGTTTTCATATCCATAGGTTGGGTAGACACAAATCAAAATTGGTAATAGATCATAGTGGGAATTAATTAGAATAAATAGAAGTTAGAAGAATAAATGAAATTCAAAAGCATGGGGAAAAATCAGAATTAATGGTCTTGATAGGATAAATTTATAGATTTTAAATTTTAATCAATGGTTTTATGTAAGGAAAAATTTCATATTTTAATCAATGAACAAGATTGAATATGTTGTGTTTGTGGATGGATGGTAGGGATGCCCCTGTATGGACTTTGTGGTTATTTTCTAATAGGGGTTGTTTTGTATTTTTTAGATGTGAGAACTATAGTTAAAAAGGGGTGTTAATAATTTTTTGGGTAATAAAGAAAATAGATCCAATTAAGAAAGGGGAAAAATTTAATTTGGAACTCATATTTTTAGTTTTATGGGGATTGACATTGTATGGATTGGAAAAGGATTCTGAGGAGTAGTCTTGTTAAGGTTATTATTATTCCTCTATCTTTATCATTTAAAATTATTTTATAATTATATTTTATGGTTGTATGAATCAATAATTTAAAGAACTAATTTCATATCCCTGATCCCATTATAAAACAAGATGTATGAAAAAATTGGTGCATTCATTAATAGTCAATTTCATGAAGGGTCGATTTTAGAATGGAGTTTATAACTTATGTAAACTCTAGGCTAGAAGATCTTCAACATGGTACCAATCAGAATAAAAAGTAGACATTTCATTATGACTGATCATATTATGTTAGATAACTATTGGATTTTAGTTTCAGTATGGAAATATTTCTCTAATGACACAATTGTTGTGAATATAAGGAAGAATGTCTAAATATTTTTTATTTTTTTGGTGAGGTTGAAATGTGGACATGGTAATTATTTTTGTATAGCAATTGGTAGTTTACCATTATGAAATAAACCTGATAAAAGATGGTTTTTTGGCTTAGGTAAGAATCTAATAAAAAATAACATATATAGAGATAAAATGGATGTTATCCTCTACCCCAACACAATTTTATTTTATATATTCTATTGTGATATGAGTTTGTTTTGTAACAATAAATCATTTCTTATTGGAAATGGAATGTTAGAAATCATTAAATACTATTTAATTAGCATTAGTGAGTTTTATGTATAGATTCATGGTTCAAGAAAAAGTGTGAGCCCAGACGTTGATGACAATGCATGTTGAAATCAAGATCCAGAACTTCTTGTATCCATTAGAGGAATATAGAAGTAATATTGGAGATCAAAGTGGTGAAACTGAGAGGAAGTGGTCGAGTAATCTAAGAGGAATGTGTCTAATCTTCTAAAGTCCATTTTGGAATATTTTTCACTAGAATAAGGGAAGGTTATGTGATAAAGATAGTTGGATCAGCTATGTTTACATGTAAGGATCCATTTTGTTAGATCACAAATGAGTAAATGTATATCTAATATTCCCAAAAACTCAAGGGAAATATCATGATTTATTCAATGATTAAGAGGGATTAAAATATTTTTATTTGTTTCATTATAATTTGATTTTAAATCCTCATGAAAATTTTATTCAACGGAAGAAGACATTGATAGAGAAGTATGGTAATATTGAGAAACATTATCATAAAAAATAATTGAATTCTCTATAGAGATAATAACTGATTTGAGTTCTTGTGTAGTTGTAGAAGAATGTTTTTTTGTTGAGGAACAATATGTTCATGTCCCACATTTTAGGTCATTGTATAGTGACATATTTATTTTATTCATATCACTCTTTACATAGTTATGGTGGGGTATGTAAGCAGTCAACAAACCTACTATTGATTTTGGAATGGATGATAATTAGTGGAATATTATACCTGAAACACTAGATTTTCAAATGGAGAAATTACAAAAATAGACAACATGTGTGATGCTAGGGTCATTCTACCATATGCCTATAGAAAATAACTATATGTGATAGGTCTTGAGAAAGAGTTAATATTATATACCATTTTACATGAAGATGTTTTGTATAATTATGTTGCTATTATTCATGGAAAATAAATATTATTTATACATGGGATCAAATATAGGCTTAGAGGGATTAAGAAAATTGATCTTAGGGAGTTTTTGGGCTATAGATTCATTTAAAAATAAGTGGAAAAATTAGATGAAATCCTAGTGAGATTAAATCTACCTATGGTTATTATGATATGAACAGTTGTCGGAAACCTTCAGTTAATGTAGATTCACATAGTCTATGACGGTTTCATGGGGATAAAATTTTCTTCCCATCTACGAATTCATTATTTCAAGATTTTTCCCATTAGTCATCCCCAATATTAATTAACAATGAGTGTCCTTGGGATAAATTGGAAAAAAATGTATCTTAAGGTCTTCTAAAACACCCACTAAAGGACCCTTCCAAAACAACAGTCCATTGACGTTTAGATCTAGGATTTCATATCCATTTTTCATAGGGGAATATGGAGGGAGTATAACTGCAAGGAAATATTTCTTTTTCATGTAACACATATTGAATAAGAAGTGTTAAATTCAGTCTAGAGTTATTGGTTCCAGTTGGATTTTTTGTTGGTGTACACAAATGTAAAATTGATAAAATATACGTTGTTGATCAAGATAAAAAGGGAAATTATTCTTGAAAGTTCATACACCAATATTAGATGGTGGGGTGATGAGGTTGGTGAATTTTTGAAAGTATGATCAGTTCTAAGAATTCCTCCACATCATATATAGAAAATCACAAAATTTGGTAATACAATATAGAGCTTCTGGATCCTCTTATTATCTCTCATATTGTGAATCATATAGAATTATTTAAATTTGGTTCATCGTAAAAGGATTTTTTTGTTTGATATGGTGTGAGTGTATTCAATGAATTTGAAAATGTTGAGCAAAAATATATATATGATATAAGTTGAATATATAGTGGAATTTGGTTCAATGATTCATGTGTAATTTTCTAAAATTACATAGTTTCTAGAAATATTTTCCTCACACATTTATGTTATACCTTTAAAGTTCAAATAGATTCCGATTTTTATATACATGTTTGGATGTGGTTATGTTATATATGTTCATGAAGTATGGGGAGTTTTTTGGTAGAGTTTTTGGAGTTACTAACTTCTTTTTTTTCTTTTCAATGACCATCCTTTTGGTAATCAGTTGTTGTTTCTATATCAGGTACATCAGAAATGGATTTTTGGGTTTGTGGCATCTATGATTCTTTCATCTAGATATATTTTATTACATTCCTTGATAGGACACATGTTTTTATTATTTTGAAATTAACATACCATAGAAGAAAAAAAATTGGACATTATGGAATGTGGATTTAAATGGAATTACTAAAGAAATAATCTTTTATCAACTATAATATTTGATTCTTTATCAATTTGATATAGAATACGATGTTGATGCATAAACTGAAGTTTTTTACACAACTATTTTTCCAAACATGTCACATTTTCTTTTAATATGGGGGAATATTAATTATCTGGGGGTGTAGGGTTGTCAATTTATGGACTTGGGGGTCATCTAATAAGAGGTAATGTTTGTTATTTTGTTTGTTTTGATAACAATATAGGTTAGTAATGGTAATTTTTTGTTCATGGAATTGAATATGAGAGTTATTATTGGGAACCGTCACTTTATGATTTGGAACACAACTAGGGATCTCTAAGGGTTCTAAACAAGGATGTTCTAACAAGGGATTCTAGGGAGTGGTCTTCTCCATGAAAATGTTCATCCTATACCATATTCTTTTTCTAGTCATATATAATCCAATTTAATGGTTATATGAAAACATATAGGGAATAAATTATTTCCTTTGTATTATAATTAATATGTTTTTACCTCTATCTTATCTCTATCTTACAATTGATGTCCTAATAGAATAGGTATTTTATTTTTGTAAAAATCAACTGTTTTGTTTTGTATTTATCTATAGTGAAATTACACATGGAAGGCCTATTCAGGATTATACATATATTATACTTCTACAATATCTATACCTATTTTATAAAACCTATTAAATCAGATAGTCATACTTTTTATATATATAATCCTGATGGATTTAATATTTTAACAATTTAACTATACATTCTAATATATGGTGATGTTTTTTATAAATTTTATTAGAGGGTTAATTTTTATTTAGTTTTAATTATCCTTAATTAATTTATCAAAAAAAAATTTGGTATTTATTCCATGTTTTAAGGAAATACAAAATTATGAGTATATTTTGTGAAGGATTATTTTTAAAATAAAACCTAATTGGATATCTCAAAAATCCTTTGTTATGTATAGTTTATCTTATGACTCTAAAGTAATGATATTATTCAGGTTCTCACAGATGTAATGTTAATGTGATGATTGAAATTAAGCTTCAACTATTTTAAATCTTATAAAATATTTATTTGAGTAGTATGATAATAATAGATGACTATATAAATCCTAAATACATTGGTGTTTTTTGAGTAATGAGTGAACATTAATTTTCCCATTTGAAATTTTCTTTTTTTCGCTCCCTTTCCATCTCACGGTCCTTCCCTATCCTAAAAGAAATGATACTGATGTTACTAAATTATTTTCTTATTCTACTATTTTAACAATCTTTTAATTATTCAATTTATATAACATAAATTTTTTAAATTAATAAGTTTACTTTTATGCTTAGAATTAAAATGTTAAAAATTATGTTTTGATACCAATGATGATTTCCCACTATTTTTACTATTTATTAATGTGACTAGAACCCCTTCCCTACACATCATATAATTGAAATAAATGCATTGAGTTAATGGTTCTTTTATCCAATTAATATAATCCCATTAAAATGTTTAGTTTTATAAAAATAATATCTAGAGTTTCTATTCAATGTCAACAACTGATTTTACTCTACATATCTTGTAGTCGAATCATCATTTATACAAGTAATCTATGTAATCTGATTTCCCAAATCCAATCAATGTATTATTCAAAAATTTAAATTATATCTTATATTTGATTCAGTTTTTTTGATTGGGTGATGAAAATTACCCTTTGACTGGAATCTTATTGAAAATTATAATAATTGTTTTGTTTTTCCCTTGTGTGATATGAGATGTCTACTCTAGATGACAAGATAAAATACATAAAGATCATAACCATATTTTCTCTAAAATTTTGGACAAGTATAGATACTTCATGAGTATTTTCATGCATTTCATTGTACTATATTCTGGTAATTAAATTTCATTGCTCATATGGATATGTCTAATATGCCATTATATATATATTTTACAGGAATATAGATTAGATCATAAAAAGAAGTAAATAAATCTTTATAATTAAACTATTGATTTGTAATGTTGTAGTGGTCATTAATTTATATATTTTATATATTAGTTTATTCAACATTTATATATCAATAAGAAAACCCATGTAGTCAAAGGGACAAAAATATTTCCACACAACTTTAATTTTTACTACCTCTCATTATAACATTTATGAAAGTGTATTTGAGTATTCATTAATAATTTTGGACAATTAGTTACTCATCTTATGGAACTGAAAATGATATTAATAAATATTATCAATTTTAACCTCTAGTTTTTTTAATTTTATGATTTAGGATAATCTTCATCAAATATATGATTGAAAACTATAGTATATACTTGACTCATAGAAGTTACACACAATATGTTCTTTCTTTTGGTTTCACATGATTTTTGTTTCATATATTATCGAAGATGGCCTTGGGTAAATCTCCACAAGGCTATGTTCTATGAAACCCAAATGGAAGTGGGAATGAAAAAAATTTCCTGTAGAACCATGGGTAAACATCAATATAGGTATTTTTTAATTTGAGTGTCATTAAACATTAATTTTTGGTACAATCATGGCTTGTTATATATATGGTAGATCTTGTTGAAAAGGTTTATAATTTGTTTCAATACTCTGATTATGTGTTAATCTATAATTAGAATCCCACCAATTGTACTAGATACATATTATGATGTTTAATACATTAAATCAATATAAAAAATTATAAAATATGTTTCGTTTTTTATATTTTTTTTATACAGATAAAAAATCTAGACTTTTGAACTGTGGATGGAACAATGAAATAAACTATCATACAGAGAAATTTACTAACATTATCTATCATGATATCTCTTTGATAGTGAAAAAATTTTCCTTTTTTATTTCATCGTATCATATTATACCAAATGGGAGATTGTATAAGGAGATGGAACTAGTTTTATGTCAAAAAATAGAGTATCGTATCTCCTTAGAAATACAATGTGTGTAATAAAAAATGATTCTCAAGATATTTAATTGATGCTTCTTAGAATTTTGAAAATAGAAACCCATTTTTAAAAATAAACCATTCTGTTTGATAGTGTATATGATTATAAACACCAATCCAAAAAGAACAATGAATTATTATTATTTAAATATGGACATTAAAACCAAGCCATTAAAAGGGAAGTTATGAATTTTATTAACTAACTTAAGAAATATATATATAAATTTCAATCTTCATATTAATTTATTGATAAATTCTTAGTAAACACTAAACTAAATATTAGTAATGTAATTTTATTCCACAATAATATGTTTTCATTAAAAGCTATTTTTTTTGTTTTTTTGGGAAAATATTACAATTAATATCTATAAAGTTTAGAAAATTTATTTGATATATTTAAATTTAATTTTTGAAAAAATATCTAAAAATAAAATTAGTTTTCTATTATTGGGTTTTTTCGTACATATTTATTTTTCAATAGATAGTGGAAAATACCAATTTTTATAAAAATTACATTTCATTTCATCATATTAAGTAAAATATATTATATAATTATTATTATAATTTTATTTTAAATTTATTAAGTATTATATATATATATTTAAATCAAATAATTACATTTTAATCATATTTATTTTGTATTTTTGTATATGTTTATTTTTTGAGCATTAATAACTCATTTGTTTGAATATTGTTTTAATGTCCATAATGTTTCTCCATTTTAATTAATAAAAATAAAATCTAATGGGGAATTAAATAAATAAAATATATATATATTATAAATATTAATTTATGAACATGGATTCATATAATGAATAATACTAGTCATATAATTAATTTAAAATTTTATTTTCCTATAAAAAACATTTTTTAAATCTTCTTTTCATCGTGATTGGAAGTTTTATATTAAATTAAATTCGATCAATAATTTTAATTTAATTTGATAAAATGGATTGTATATTTTTAATCATAATAAATTATTTTATATAATATATTCAACACAAAATGTTTTCTAAATTGATATTAAAAATAGTAAAAAAATAGTTACCATGTTAAAATAACTAGATGTGTAATAATGAGAAACCATATATGGGAAGAAAGTTGAATAGTTAAAAAAACATTATTTGTAATTTAAATGGTTTTTACCATCCTTATATATCCTCTAATATTTTATTATTCAATTTTTGAGGCAATTGGTGTAAGGATCCAACCCCATTTTCCCAAAGCTAGTGCCTTATTAGATTACATTGGATTATAAACAAGGAATATGCATCCTGAAGGGCCGAGTAGTTTAGTAGAACTTGAAAAAACATATGTACATAAGTTCAACATTACAACATGAAACGAAAAATAACATAGAAATTTATTCGACCACATCTGTAACTCTTGGGTTTTTCAGTATGTCATTTATAATAAAATTAATAATGTCTTGAGAATTTTAAATATAATAAAGGTGTGATCTCAAATGCACAATAAGATTAAGCAATATTGAAAAACATATCATAAAATTAGGCATGATAAAAAATTGAAAACATATGCCATTACAAATAATAAACTTGAACACTTTATGCAAGAAATAAGAGCTGAGTAAATTATTTCATAAAAAAACATAATCATTGGTATTCTACTAGTCAAATTAACTCATGAACCATCAATACTATTTTCATAATATTGGAATTCACAGTGCGAGACATCATAACCATACCGTCAAGGCCTCATTCCAAGACCATAGATAATCATTTTGTCAAGTCAATGTGCTAAGCCAATAGTTTGTCTCATGAGACCTACCATTGTAATTAGGGGTTGTTACAGGCACCACCAGAAACTTACTATGTCCAATTAATTCCACATATGAAAGAGGATAACCAGAAAAAATAAGTACATTCATATTGAAAATAATATATAAATTTAAATTACTTCCCCTGAATATTAAGCAAAAACAACAACCATTTAGAGTAAATTGTTGAATGGTTTTATGATAGAAAATCCATTTCAAAACATAGGGGATGATATCAGAAAATATTAACCCCATTTAGACATATGTTTCAACAAGAGTTTTGAAATGGGTAACAATACTCTTTTAAAATCACCGAGTAATTCTTTTTATAAATACACTTTTCATTGTAAAAGAAGAGTTCTTTTGGAAAAGTCTTTGTATAACACTAAATTTAAATTAAGATAGTTTTTTCAAAATAAAATGGGTGATTTTAAAAATATATTGGTTTCTAAAAATATATTAATGTGGTCCCTTTAATTTAGGTAAAAATTTGAAAATTTCCCTTGAATCGGGAATGTATTTTGGAATGAATTGTGTAAGTTACTTTTAAATCGTGTAACTCCACATAAAATAAAAGAAGGATTATGGTTGGTAATGATAAATAGTGAACTAAAATTGAATTTATGTATAGTACATAATAATTCATAAGAATTTCATTTAGATAAGTGGACATTAAATGTAACCAGAATGAAAATGGAGGTTCGGGTGGAAAACCCTTACCTTAAGTCCGAATGTGTTCCCCTATTGAACATAAGTTCCTAGAATATTAAATTAGAATTATTAATAACATAATTAAGAACCTATTATACATCTATTTATATTATCATAATTATATTATTTTCATTATGTCCTTATTGATTAGATGTAAGATTGATTTCTGTCGTTCTAGTGTGTTCGTTTTCATGATTTTTATAAATTTTTCACATGTTTTTATGTAATGGAGTTCATGAGAAATCGATGTAAATCTCTATAAAAGAAATTAAATATTATTTATGAACATCTAAAAGTGTTATTGGTTATTTTTATTATATTGATACATGTAATGAGGATAAATCATTAGATGTAATATTATTGGCAACCACTTCGAATATTATTGTAGTATTTGATTATTAGGAACTAGTTTGGTTTTATGATTTAATATTATGTTAATATACTGGTTCTAGAATATTAAATAGGTTATATTACATATATTATAGTCTGTTTAAATAATAAAAATGGTTTTGTGTCCAGTAATGAATGAGAAATTGAAGAACAAAACATCATCGTCTATGAAGGTTGTAAATTGGAACCTCTTGGATGATGATTTCATTTATAAAATAAAAGGGAGATATTATGAATATTGATTATTTTTATTCCATTAATATGATATAATTACATTATAAATATGATAATAGAGTAATAATTGTCATTTGTATAGATTAGTTTAGGATAGAATAAGAAAATAAGATAAATTAAAAAGAATCTAAATGAAAAAGAAATGTGATTTACCTTTTGTAATAAATTCATTGAGAACATCCTTAAGAGAAGTGATTTTGGTCTTTTAGAAAGACGTAGACCTTTTTGGACGTGAGGAATGACTATAGAAGGTTAATAGGGTAGAACATTGAGTAGCTTAATTGCATACAGGATTTAAGAGAAGTGGAAGTGAGGGTGGGGGGGGGGTTATAGTGGATGTGAGGAGTGAATTTTGAATATTTTAATCATTATTTTATTAGTTCCCTCAGGACAACTAATAGTGTTGTTTTATGTTACCCCTAAGAGTAATGAGTTCATGTGAGTTGGTACCAACTATTTTTACATCACTTATTATGTCATAAATAGTGTATTTAACTGATAATTTGTATATGTGGTATTTTACCATATTTCTCTATTCATCAAAAAATCAAGAATTTCATAAAAATCCAAAAAATTCACCCTAACCATTTTTCGACGTGTAAAATTAAAAAATGAAGTCCATTTTTCAAAAATTGTTTTATAAATATTATTAATTTAATTTTCATATAAAATCATAGTTAATTTGAAAAATAACAATATAAAATGTAAAATTAGTTTTACATCACATTGAAAAATTAATTAAGATCTCATTATATTATTACAAAAAGACAATAATATAAGATTATAATTTACTATTCATAAGTGTCATATAACTATTAATATTACTATTCATAATGGTTTTTAGTATTCACTAAAAATCAAGTTGGTTATATCCAACTCCAAAAAACACACTGATCACAACCCCAGATGACTATCTTTCAAAATTCAAAACATTGTAGTCGAAAAGTTGTGTTTAACAGATTGATTATAAAATTTTTTGTTTTGTTGTGACCCAAAGTTTCATGAATTTAATATTTATTTTCAACACATTGGGGTGTTACACTCACCCCTCCTTACAAAAATTTCGTACTCAAAATTCATAGAATGTTACCTCACAAAAAGATATGGGTAGGTCATCATAATAAGATCCTCAGGCTCCCATGTTGCCTCATACGTTATATGATTTCTCCAATGTATATTTAGTAGGATAGTTCTCCTATTCATCAACACTTGTTATTTAGTATCTAGAATCTATATAGGATCTACACAGTAAGACAGACCGGGTTTCAACTTTATACCTTCAGAAGTGAGGACATGTGTTAGGTATGGCATGTACTTTCTAAAAAATGAGACATGGAACACATTGTGTACATTTTATTGGTTATGTGGAATATCTAAACGAAATGAAACATCTATAATTATCTAAAACATTTGAAAGGGGCCTATGTAACTTGGTCTGAGTTTCCATTTCTTCTCAAATCATAGAACACACTTCCATGGAGATACTTTCAAGAAAACATTATCACGCAATTGAAATTCCAAATCCTACCTTCAATAATCGACATAGCTCTTTTGTCTGTTGTGGGCTGTTTTAATATGGAATTGAATAGTATTTACCATCGATGTTGTTTCCACTACTATCTTTAGACTGACAAGCCTCCTTTCTCCAACTTCATCCCAATACATTGGTGTATGACATCTCTATCCATACAGTGCTACACATGGAGGAATTTGAATAATTGAATGGAAACTACTATTTTAGGAAAACTAAACTAAAGCTATGTATTTATCACACGTACATTGGAAATAAAATGAACATGAACTCAACATGTCCTTTGATGTTTGGATTGTACTTTCTGATTTCCTGTGAGTTTGTGGGTGGTAAACAATACTCAATCGATGTTCGGTATCCAAACATTTTTGAGCAATTTTCTTGAATTTAGATGTAAATCATGTGTCACGATCAGAAATAATTGAGATTTTGCTCCATGAAGTCTCACAAATTTATTGATAGAGATTCTTTCTAGGAGCTCTAGTTGTAAATCCTCCCTTATAGCCAGAAAATGGGAATATTTCATAATTCAATACCCAATTACCCATACCTCATCATTCTACCTTGGATTTTTTGGTAATCCAGTGACAATATCCATGGTTATGTCCTGCAATTTCCTCTTAAGAATTCGTAGAGGTTTCATGACTCCTTTTGTATGTCACCTTTCATCCTTATCTTGTTGAAAAACTAAAAATATTGATATGTAATCCAAAATTTCCCTCTTCAGGTTATTCAACTAGAATTTTTCCTTCAAATCTCAATACATTAAAGTGCTACTAGGATGTATGGAGAAATTTGAACTATTGGCATAATCCAATTACACACTTTTTAGCTCATGTATATCTGGAAAACAGTTCATCTTCCCAAATTTTAGAACACCATATTTACACACAAAGTCAACCATCTTCTTATCCTTAAAAGCATTAATTTTTTTTGTAGGTTCTCATCATCATCCTGAGAACTTTTAATCATTTCTCATTAATATGGTTAGGAAACTAAACGAAAAATTAGTGATGTTTCACATTCTTTGTTAATTCCCATATCCATCTTCACTAGATCAATGTACAGTGGATCCTTTCAGTCCTCATCTTGTTGAGAAACCCATGATCATTCTTGCTCAATGCATTAGCTACATTTTTTTCCTTTCCTAGGTGTAGTGTATAGTATAATAATAATCCATGAGTTGTTCGAGTAATTTTCATTTCCCTATATTGAGTTCTTTCTGTTAGAAGATATACATTACGCTCTTGTGATCTATATATATATCACCTTTCCACCATAAAGTTATTGTCTCTATGTATTCAGATAAAAGATTACCACTGCTAACTCAAAATAATTAGTGGGGTAGTTTTTCTCATGAATTATCATCTACCTTGATGCATAAGGAATATCTATATCATTCTGCATAAGGACACATCCAATTCCTTTCTTTTATGCATCACTATAGATCACAATACCATCATTCCTCGATGGTAGGGTTAGGATCAAAGCCTTAACTAGTCTTCTCTTCAATTCATTGAAAAATTATTCACATTCATTTTTCCATACAATCTTAACCCCTTTACGTGTAATCTTGGTCATTGAGTTGGGTATAAGGGCAATGTTCTAAAAGAAACACCAATAATAACCTACTAAACCCATAAATCTACATACATAAATTAATTTCGTTAGAGTATTCCATTCGTGCACAACCATTTTCTTCAAAGGATCAATAGATAGTCCATCATTAAATAAAATGTTTCCTAAAAAGGAAACTAATTGAAGCCAAAATTCACAATTTCTAAAATTCCCAATTAATTCATTCTGTCTAAGAGTCTTCATAATAGTGCACAAGTGATTTTCATGATATTCATTTCTTTTAGAGTAAAACAAGATATCATCAATAAACACCACCACAAATTCATCAAGATTTTCCTTGTAAACTCTATTCATTAGATCCTTGAAAGCATAGGGTGCATTGGTCAGTCCAAAAGGAAGTACTTGTAAACTCATAATGCCCATAACTGGTTCAAATTCTATTTTTCGAATGACTTCCTTCCTCACAAGCAACTAATGATATCAAGATTAAATATTAATATTAGAAAAATATTGGGCTCCTAGAATTTGATAAAATAAATCATCAATGCGAGGTAGGGGATACTTATTTTTCATTGTTATAACATTGATATCCCTATTGTCAATTCACATCATCATAAATTCATATTTCTTCATAATGGAATGAACAAGGGCACCCCGTGTAGAAAAAATAGGTCAAATAAATCTTTTATCACACTATTCCCATAGTTTTTTTATATGTTACACTAATTCTCTAGTGGCCATTTTATAAGCGGTCTTTGATATGGGCCTTGAATAAGGAATTAAGTCAATGGAAAACTGAATTTCTCACTCTAGAGGATGTCCAATTAAATCCTTTGTAAAGTCACCAACATATTATTTCACAATAGGTGCATTCTCTATTTGAACATTATTTTTCTCACCTATATATATAGAATTATGTTCCTCGATAATATTTGAATGCCATAGAGCTATTGTGGGTGGATCTAGATGAGAATCAAAGGGTAGTGAATCTTCCCTTAAGATAAGGGATTCCACATCATCCTCAAAAATTGTGACCTCCTTCCTCATGCAATAAATTTTCACATCATGGTTCAAAATCCAATCTATACCAAGGATTATATAAAATTAAATCATGGGTAAGATAATAAAATCAGTAGATAAATTTTTTTTATATTCCATAATGGGGACTATATGACACAACATTGTTGCAATGATACCTCCCTTATAATTTTTGACTGAAAAATATTGTATTAAAGAAAATTTGACATATCTTATTTTCATAGAAAACTGGGTAGATATGAATGAATTCAATGATCCAGAATAAAATAAATCATTAGATAAGTTTGATGAAATAATTAAACGACCTACGAAAATTTTGTTAGGAACTTCAATCTCCATTGTTGGGGATTCATAAGCTTGGGATATGTAGAGGGACCCACTGGAGACTTACATTGCACCTAGGGGCTCTAGCGGGCCCCACTCAACACTTACTATGTCCAATTCATTCCTCATATGAATGAGGATAATAATAAACAACATGTACAATTATATTTTGACTAATATATGAAATGTAAATAAATTTCCCTAAATATTAAGCACATACACCAACCATTCGGAGTAAGTTAGTGAATGGTTTTAAGATATCACATCCACGGTAAAAACATAGGGGATTATATCATAAAAAAATAACCCCATTTAATTATATGAATCAACAAGAGTGTTGAAATGAATGAAAATTCTCTTTTAAAATCACTAAGTAATTCTTGTTACAAAAATCCATTTACTGGGAAAAGAATATTTCGTTGGGTAAAGACTTTGTATAAAAAATGAAATTAAGGAATATATAATTTTCATAATAAAATCAGTGATTTTAGAAATATAATGGTTACTAAAAACATGTTATAGTGTCCCTTGTAATATAGGCAATAATTTGAGAAATTCCCACGAATTGGGCGTGTATTATAGAAAGAATTGTTTATGTTCCTTTCAAAATGCATAACTCCCCATAAAATATAAAAGGATTATGGTTTGTAAACATATATAGTGTACTCACATAGAATTAATGAGGAATAAATAATAATACATAATATTTTCATTGAGGTGTGTAGACAATAAATGTAACCCGAATGAAAATGGGGTTCTGGTGGAAAACCCTAACTTCAAGTCTGAAAATATACCCTTCTTGATAAAATGGTAATATAATATTAAATTAGACTTAATAATAACTTAATTAACATCCTAATGTACATTTAATTATTTTATAATGATTTTATTAATTTCATTATGTCATTATTTATTATTTATTAGATTGAATTCCGTCGTTCTGGACTATTTGTATTATTGATTTTCATAATATGATCAAATGTTTTCATGTAATGGAGTTCATGAAGAATGGATGTAAATATCCATGAATGAAATTTAATATTATTTATGAACATTTAAAAATATTAACTTTAATTTATATCTTTTTTTAGTGGAATTATGTTTAATAATTATATGAAATATTAATGACAACCACTTCGATTATTTTAGCAGTATTTGATTATTATGAACTATATTGGTCATAGGATTTAATATTATGTACATATAAAGGTTATATAATATAAAATAGTTTATGATACATATATTATATTTTGTTTAAACTATAAAAATGGTTTCATGACTAGTAATAATGTATAAATTGAAGAACCAAACCCCATCATCCAGGACTGTTTTAAACTAGAACCTCACGGACTATGATTTTGTTTATAAAATAAAAGAGAGATATTAAGTATATTGATTATGTTTCTTCCATTCACCTGATATAATTCTCGTATATATATGATACTTGAGTTATCATGGTAATTTGTGTAGAGGAGGCAGGGATAGAATGAGAAAATAATATAAATTGAAATGAAACTATATGAAAAAGATTGATTATTATCCTTTTGTAATGACCTCCTCGAGAACCTCCTTATGAGAAGACATTATGGTGTTTTGGAAAAACCAGGATCTTAATGGACGTAGGGAGTGACTTTGAAAGTTTAATTTATGGGGACTTGGAGGATCTATGAGGCTTAGAGTAGTGAAAATAAGAGGAAGTGGGGGTATATTGGAAGAGAGGGGTGAATTTTGAATATTTTATTCATTATTTTATTATTTCCCTCAAGACAACCAATAGTGTGGTTTCATGTGACCCCTACTAGTAATAAGTTCATGTGAGTTCAAGACAAGTTTCCTTGCATCACTTACGGTGTCATTAATAGTGTATTAAACTTATAATTTGAATATACGACATTTTACCATATTTCACAACTCATCAAAAATTCAAGAATTTAAGAAAAAAACGAAAATATAACCCTACAATTTTTTCAACATGATGAATTCAAAAATGATCACCATTTTTCAAAAATAATTTTACAAATATTATTAATTTATCTTTTAAATAAAACCATAGTAAAATCATAAAATAATAAATTTTAATATAAAATTAGTTTCATATCACATTTAATGATGAATTAAGATCTCTTTATCATAATACCTTTAAAAAAAAAATTTATTATAATCTATTTAGAAGGATCATATTACTATTCATATTAATATTCATAAGGGTATGATACTATTCAACAAAAATCAAGTTGGTTATATCAGTCTTAAAAAGACTTAATAATCATAACTTCAGATGACCATTTTTATAAATTGAAAACATAGAATAGGCAAATTTTCATTTGACGGATAGATTATAAAATTTGTTGTTTTACAGGGAATCCTTTCATCATGCATTAAATATTTATTTTCAAGACATTGGATTGTTACAATTGGATTGAGAGTGATGTACCATTATTGAATAGACATTAGTATTTACAAGAATCCCCCTCCACCCACATAAAGGGAATACCCTATCCTCTCCTTTTCAAACATACAAAACCTAATGGTTATAAAATTTCCATTAGATAAATCCTTTCCATCTTATAATCCCATGTCCTAAAATATATTTACATATTATTAATCCAATATATGAATTTATTAGGTGTAATCCAAAAGAGGTGGTCCAGAGAAGATGAATAATTCCTATCCAAACATTGCTATTTAATTTTTTATTACACCATTACCACAACATAATAAATAATTATGATATAATAATATAATTATATCACATATAGTAATATTTTATTATGTTAATTTAAATAATTAAATCCATCTCTCATTATACCAAATGGGAAACAAAACAATTTTTCATTTGTATGGAATACTACCGCATCGTGAACCGATGTAACTCATTTTACATCATTTACTCTAAATTCTATTAATGATGATGTATTTAGTTTTTATATATAATGTTCAATAATATTTAATACGTCTAAAGAATAACATATCATATAAATTATAACATTATAATCCATTTAAATGTGATTACATCGTTTGTGTGTACAGAAGACTATCGCATAACAAATCGATGTGATTAATTTTTTATTACCGCATCACATAAATGGTATATGTATATTTTTTAATTGAAATAATATTATATATATGATATTATGATTATCATCTAATGATTAAAAAATTATTACCTAGTTTCAATAATTATAATTGAAAAATTGAATTTTTTCTCATGCGTACATATGACCTACCATCCAAGTGATTGTAACAATATTGATTTTTCATGACTATATTTTAGGATAAGTTTTCAATTTATAATTGATTTACAAATATTATAAATATTTAGTTATTATTATTATAATTTAAATTATTTATTTATTCCCTCTTTTTACCACTATCAACAAACTAAAGGCGTTATAAAAATATGGATCGAGCATCCTCAAAACACCAAACAAAGACTTAACTGATTAAATATTTCAATATATAAGTAAAATAAAAAATACATTATATAAGAATATGCTATTAGACATATAAAATATTCTGATGAAATAAAATAATGGATATAACTTTATTATATATGATTTCAATGACAGACATGGAATGTCTGGACTCGAAGCAAGGGTTTCTCATATCACTTTTATTTATATGATACATATTCCATATTCAATACATATATTATTATGTGTTTTATAAACATCGCATGATTTTATTTTTAGAACGTTGTCATTTAAATTATTGGTATTTACAAATCTGTATGAGTTAATCTCATTAATGATGTTTTGATCCACATATTACCAAAATAGCAAGGGAATTTGAATCAATTTTCCGTTAGTGATAAATGTTTTATTAGTATAAAACTAATTTCATTTATTTGGTGAATATACAATTTTTTTCTATAATTTTATAATTAATCCTTCATACTTCATGTTGTTTTAAGATTTAGTTTTATTACTTCTTTCATGGGAATTACACCAGAATGTAACAAAGTGATGAGAGGATTTTTAACTCAACTTCTATTTGTTGGATCATGACACTTATTTATTGGCATAATTAAAAAAATATTATATGTGAATTGATCTATAAATTTACTTATTATATATTTTTACTTATTTTTTTTAGATTTATATTTTTACAAATAATATAACAATTTATTAAATCTCAATACAACGATATGATCATTGTATGGGTTATTCGTCTCATGTTTAGTTTCATTCAGAGGTTTTTTTATGATATGCACTAATATCCTTTTATGAGGGGTATAAATTGACCCATTGAGATGTAATATAATGTATATACTTTTTTCATGATATTTAATGTTTCATTAGAAGAAATTATTTCTTGGGACTTATGATGGAATCATTACAAATGTGGAAGTGGTTTTTGGATACAATATTGTTTAAATTCAGTATTTTTATGTTCATGTTACTATAGAAAAATAATATGATCATATTTTATTGAATGAAATATAATTTATTATGACATGTTTATTAATTTCCTTTTGATTTTTAATTTATTTTTTATCACATTTTTACTAAAGATACAACATGAAGGTCCCTTTTATGTGATATCAATATTGTACCTTTTTTTAGATAGGGAATATTTCTCATCCACCTTTTTTTTTTCAAAAATGTTTTAAAAATTCATATTTTCTAAAACCTAAATTAGTTCATAAATATATTTTACCTAATATTTGAAATTATTTTAAATGATTTTATAAATGGAATTTTTTTACATTTTTCAAATGCGTCCCTTAAGAATAAATTTAAAATGTTTTCAGGAAAATGTTATTATAATTTTTAATACATAAACCGAATTTCCCAAATCATACACATTATTTTACATTAATGTTTTTTATATGATTCCACTTATGTATTAAAATAAAAATATTTTTACAATATTTTGTGAATTTAATGTTTTTCTATATTATCATAAAATTGAAAAGGCTGTTTTCATCAAGAATACTTTGGATGATATTTTAATGGTATTTTCATTTTTAAACATAAAAAACACTTGATGTTACTTATAAAACACAAGGAATATTTTATACTGATATGATCCTCATTAATTATATAGATTAATTATTATTTTCTCAAATACTTTTCATGGAACTATTTTTTTCCATGTTTTATGGATATTTAATATATTGTAATTTTATTGTGTTAAATGATTATTTTAATTTTCTATATAAATTATTCATGGTATTGTGTGGGATATTGATTATAACATTAGAGGATCCCCATTATGGCTCACATTTGATCCCAGTATTGCTCATATGATTGGTTCTCTTAGATAAAAGTCCTACAATGTGGGTATTGATGTTGACAATAATGTTAATCTGTTTGTAAGGATTTTTTATATGTTTTATAAGGGTTCAGTGATGATGATTTTACAAGATATATACCTTTTTTATTTGTTTGATTTATAGGTTTAATGATTCCTTTGATCGTGATTAACATCACATGGCTCATAATTATTTAATATTGTGATAATTTTATTTATTAAATCATTATTCCATTTTCAATATTAATTATTATGGTATTGATGGGTCTGGAGTCTCTTATGTGATAAAAATGTTATATTATTAGTTCATCATACTCTTATACAAATATTTTTTTTGATGACATTAAATTTTAAATTATTATGTTTACCCTTACTACGCATTTGAGCTCACCATTATTATTTTTTATTTCACCAAGATATTAATAATTATGTTTAATTAATTATATCTAGAAAGGTACCATTTAGAGGTTGATGATGAATTATTTTTAAAAAATTAACTTTTGGAAATGTGGGAAAAAATATGGTCATGAATTCAAGGGTATTGTTTATGTTAATGTATATCTAACTTCTCTAAAACACAAATGATAAAAACAATTTCTGGTATGTATGGGATCAAATTTTTAAATTTTATGTACCGTGTTTTGGATGGAAAAAATATGTCAAATTAATTATAATAAGTCATAAATGTAATTAGTATTTTTATGTACCAGATCTGAGAGGGAGTATAGCATCCCACCTTTTTACCACATAAACTTTCATTACATTTTACAAAACCGAGGATCTTTAAGGTTTAGTGTCTTGGAAACCAGGAACATAAAACACAAAAACATAAAACATTCTTCTTAGACACTTGAAAGGCTTCTCCTCATGTTCATCCTAGGTTCATTACTACATCTCATAACCTGGGGACATACATCAAAAGAAAGGGTGAGCAGAAGGCCCAGTAAGGGAAACAAGAGAAACATTTTACATGTGAACTTGAGATACTTCAATAAGGTCCGGAAAAGGACTTTAAGGCATGAGAAAGAAATCATGAGGCATATCATAATGAAAATAACATTTTTCATAACTTTAATATGTGGCTGAAACATTTAATATTGACAATCATTTCGTTTCACCAAGGTCCATACCCAAGGTGTCATTAAAAATTACCAAGGTTATTCACCAAGGTATCAGTCTAAGAAGTCATCTCTAGAGATTAAGTCTTTACCAAATGCATTGGATCCCTATCTGGGCGCAGCCTTGACATGTCTTTATTATCATGTGAGCCACATATATTATCACCAATCATTTCATAAACAACACATATAGCATCAATGAAATGGGTTTCATTTCATAATCATAACTTTTTAAAAACTGCTTTAAAGACATGATCTTTATGTCACATTAAACCCACAGAAAGGTAAATAGGGTTTCATGTATGTAAATTAAAGAATTTAAAATATAACATTTTGATATATATTTGAATACCCCTGTAGAAAAAATATCTTTGAGTATTCACTTAATAACATAAAATAATTTTGAGAAAAATAGAGAGAGAATTTGAGACAAAAATTCTGTAGTATAACGGCTACGTTACAGGGTTTTAGAAAACATTGAAAAGAGAGGGGACATGGGTCACCCACTCATAAATGATCTATAAAAATATTATAGGGACAGAATATAAAGGATATTAATCATGGTAATGAAATTTTAAGTACATAACATTTGAAATGAAAAACATGGAAGTAAGACAAAAATAAGATTTCTCTTATAAAAATTTGGCAGCCTAATGGCGTTACATAAACTTCAACCAAAAATGAATTGATGAGATCAAATAGGGTCTCTCATCATATGAACATAAAAGACCAGTATGATAGATATAGATATCATACCCCAACATAATAAAAAGGAACTTGAAAGACTTGACATGAAAGTAGAACTTGAAAACGAGAAGGGTGAAAGAATCCCTTAAAAATTCGGCATCTTAACAGTGTCACATAAGCTTCAACCAAAAACGAATTGACAACATAAAATAGGATCTCTAATCATATTAACATAAAAGATCAGTATGATATATTTATAGTTAATACCCAAAAATAAAAAAAAGTAACTTGCAAGACTTGACATGGAATTAGAACTTTGAAAAGGGAGAAAGGTGAAAGAACCACTTAAAAACTCGAGAGCCTAACGACGCCACTTAAAACATCATAATACTGAATTGAAGAGATAAATGGGGTATCTAATCATATGATCATAAAATATCACTATGATAGATATAGAGATCATACCCCAACATAATAAAAAGGAACATGAAAGACTTGACATAAAAGTAGAACTTGAAAACGAGAAGGGTGAAAGAACCACTTAAAAATTCGGCAGCCTAACGACGCCACTTAAAACATAAAAATACTGAATTGAAGAGATAAAATGGGGTCTCTCATCATATGATAATAAAAGATCAGTATGATAGATATAGAGATCATAACCCAACATAATAAAAAGGAACTTGAAAGACTTGACATGAAAGTATAACTTGAAAACGAGAAGGGTGAAAGAATCCCTTAAAAATTCAGTAGCCTAACGGCACCACTTAAAACATCATAAAACGAAATAATGAGAGTAAGAGGGGATCTATCATTATATGAACATGAAAATGGAAATATGAGGTGTATAAAAGAACATCCTTTAACATAAGAACATGGAGCATAAAAGAAATTACATAAAAGTGATTTCTTGGAATGAAAGAGAGAGGTCGGATCCCTTACCTTAAAACGTAACTCTTAAAACTCAATGGTTTGGACCTTGAGGGCTTGGGGGCACCTTGGGAGGACTTATTTGGAGGTAAGTAGACCTGAAATTCGTTGGGGGAGATTTTGGAGTGGAAACTAAGGAGGAAAGGTTGGGTATTTATAGGGAAAGTGAGGCGACAAGGCATTAATGGCCAAGGGACACCTCACAAGTGCTTTTGTCAAAACCATGTGCTCTCCCATGGCATGTATCATGGAGTTAGGACACATGGGGCCCCGAATACAATAATTCATCATCTTTGGCCGGCCAAACCTTAAAATATTTCATGACATCATCATGACACAGTTATGATGTCATTAAACATACTGAAACCCTAAAACTGCATTTTTACTATTCACTGAAAAATTCATCTTTCTCAGAAAAATCCCAAAATGTCACCTTAACCAAATATCGATGATCTAATTACATTTATGAACTCCATTTTATAAAAATAATTTTGTAAATATTTTGAATTTACTTTTTAAATAAAGACACTATTCATCGAGAATTCATTTTTTTCAGAAAAAACCCCAAAAATTACCATAACATTATATCGATGCTCTGAGTTCAAAAATAAATCCAATTTATAAAAATAATTTTCTAATTATTTTTAGTTAAATTTTTAATTAAAAAACACTATTCACCTGAAAAAACTAATACTTGACTAATAGTTTATGAAATCGTTATTTACCCATTTTATTGAATCTCATTACGTAATCAAGGTGTCTAAATTATATTAAAACTTTTTTTAAGTGAGATTACTAATTCATTTGGACACATTACTAATCCTAATCATAAAACCACTATTCATTATTTACTATTCATCAAAATTTATGTTGATCATATTAGACTCTAAATTTCATACTGAACATAATTGAAGAAGACCATTTTTTGAAAATCAATACACATTTTTATTTATTTAAGGTTTACATAAACATTTTTGAAATATCCTTTCTCTAAAATTCATCAAATATATGTATACTATATTTATCCGGACATTTGAAAATTCATAAACTTCATCATAAGAAGAAATCAAAATATTTATTTAAAACAAAGGGTTACACAAGGCAGTTATGGTCTCCTTACATAGCCCCTTATCACACCAGCATAGGACCTAAGTGTAAGGTGTGCTAAGGTGAGAGAATTTGAGGGAGGCTCAGCCAACATCGCACGAGTAGTAATTTCTATCAGTTTGAACTTCTCGCAAAGGCGATTCCGTTCTAGCTTCACCCGATGAAGATCGGCTTGGGTTTGGTCTAGAGCAAATCCCAATGGTGATACCTCCTTCCCATGTTCTGTTAGATGGGCTTTGATCGGTCCAAGACTACTGGGTGAGGCCATCAAATCTTCTTTCTATATTAATTAGCCAAGATTACTTGTATTTAGAGACAATAATCAGAATGTTTAGTTCTGAGTGGTCATATTGACCAATGGTCATATAACAGTCAAAACCCAACTGTCTCATTTTAATTATACTCATGTTATCAAATGAAACAGTTTTGTTGTGTATCGAAAATAAAATAACACGCAAAATTAGGAAACAAGATTTATTCAAAATTCCAGGTCGTTATAAGGAGGGTCTAGGGATGTTATAGCTGGTATGAATAGAGATGTTTAGATTACGATAGAGATTACAGTGTTTTTATTTGAGGTTGTTTTTTGAGGTATAGATACCATCATCAATTTATAATTTTTATGATTATCCTATTTCAAAATTCATTGAAAATCCTTTTTAGGTTTTATGTAATGTAATTTTTAATTGATTATTTATATTTTTTGAGTTGTTTTTTTAATAGACCAGAAACCGAACTCATGGATCTGATGATGAAATCATAAAATTTACATTTTGTCACTTGATACCAATAATTGTGGCCAATTTTTTTCCCATCCAAATAGAACTACATCAAAATGAAATATGGGATCACATGAAATCTCAGGGACAATTTAGGTTTGTAGTTTTAGAGAATTATGATAATTTCATACATAAAAAATTCCATTGTAGTTAAACCACAATTTATACAATGTAATGCATAATTTTGATGATTATCCTATGTTAACATTCATTGGAAACTCTTTCTTAGGTTTTATGTGATGTAATTTTTAATTGATTAATGATATTTTTTGTGTTGTTTTTATAATAGCCTAGAAACCGCACTCATGGATCTGATGATGAAATCATAAAATATACATTTCATAACTTGATACCAATAATTGTGGCCAAATTTTTTTCCCATCCAAACAGAACTACATCAAAATGAAACACGGGATCACATGAAATCTCAGGGACAATTTAGGTTTTTATTTTTAGATAATTATGTTAATTTCATACATAAAAAATTAAATTGTAGTTAAACCATTATTTATACAATGTAAACCATAATTAATTATTTCATCTCAATTCATCATCACCATCAAAATGAACTCCCTTATAGAAATAATTCGTTCTAGATCGCATATTCATAACATAGTGAAAGGGGAAAAAAGAAGTGTGAGCTCAAATGTTCAGAAATGGGAAACATATCCATTGAAAAGTGAACATTTTTGATGAACATAAGAAGTATATAAGGTTATAATGACATAATATAAGTGATTGATCTAATCATAAAAGAATACATACACTTCAATTCATTATGGATCAATCATGAAACAATGTGGAAAGATCTAACAAAATAATGATTCATTAGAATAAATAGTCATGAGCCATGTGATATTATTCTTTATAAATTGAAATGATATAAACCCATAACAAGAATATATAAAACATGATGGTATCTCAAAATATCCTTTTCATATAACACTTAAAAAAAATTACAAAACTCTTAAATATTGAATAACCATACGGTCGACATACAAAATTATTTCTAGAAAACATAATTATTAACCAATTAATAGTATTGATATCTCATCTCACCCATAGATTATTCTATATTTGGATCACCCATATCTATCTGTGAGAACCCATCATATATTATATAATGGGATTACCAAGTTCTATTAGGGAACTCCCATCATTAATATTATCCATGAATGAAAACATAGATAACATACATATATATTTCTTCATAAAACTAATAAAAATCATCACGATTCCTTTAATAGTATGATGAACCAATGGAAAATAATTGGGTTTCCAGTTAGTATCACTGAATCACTATTAAAATATGGTAAACAAAATTTGTTCCTAACACTATCTATGAAATAGGATTTAATCCTTTGAATGAAACTGGTTTTTAACAATCTCTTTGAAACAATATTTATCCATATAGATAGATAATGATTATGATATCATTACCAAATATATTCATAGGAGAATAAGTAATAGTGACTATTTTTGGTGTTGATGAAAGGGGATACCATAAAAAGTCATTAATTAAATTTGGAGTAAAATAAAAATTTCATTTTGAAAAAAAAATCACTTATAATGAAATTAAAAAATGTTTGGTGATTACATTTCTTTGAGAACAACATTGTAAAAATGTAAAATTATATTTATAATTCAATTAACACATTTCTTGAAGAAAATATTCTATCCATTTTGAAAAATACTAAAATTCGTGGATCAGTTGTGATCACTGAGAGGGGAGGGGTGAATCAGTGATAACTTTTTTTTCTTTTAAGAATTGATCCCTTTGAATGATCAATTCAACCTCTGTGGTTAGTTAAGGCCTAGATCAACTCTTTTGGTGGTGCTTTGATGATGAAAGCATAGAACACAGAGATTTACAAGGTTCGGTCCAAATACCTACTCCATGCCATGTTTGTTACACTCCCCAACATAGATTCTTCACTATGCCAAAATGATGTTTACAAGATAATTGGTTATACCCCCCAATTAAAAGATGGTTAAACCCCCTAACTTGACAATATCTTTTTCTCCATAGATTCACTTCTCTTCATCAAATGTATTATAAAATTCTTCAAGTAGATTCAAAAGACTTCAGGATAACTTGTTGGTCTTACTCACCACTATAAATGACTTGGAATGATTAGTTATTTTGAATACACACACATCGGTTAAACTTCACTCAAATGTATGCAAGCCTTAGCCTTCTCCTTTTTACACACCCTCACAACCCAAATGATAGGGTGTGGCCTTTACTTCACCCGAAATCACTTCAAAGGAGGGCGTGCAAGTGTGCATCCTACTCCTGTCTTCTGCTGCACAAGGTCTTTGGTGCAATAGCCGCGCAGGTTGCGGGAGCAGCGGGTGCACAAGTGTAGAAGCAACTCTTTCTACCGTGCAAGTGGTGAGGTATCTTCCTCCCAACACGCAAGTTAGCGGGCAGAGAGGGCGCACAAGTGTTGTGATGCTCAGACTCTTCCTACCACACAAAGGGAGCGCCCAGGGTGGCCTTGTACTCCATTATCACAGGGGTTGTGTGAACGGTTCCCTCGGAGCCTCGGGTGGCTCTGGACTTTATTGTCTCTCTCGGGCGCGAGAATTATTCCTTCGCATTGCATGGAGATTCGCGGGATTTCTTCTCAGGTGATCAGCAGCCTCTTCTTATTGCGGGCTTCTCCTTTTGTAGATAAAGAGTGCGAAATAGAAATGCAGGGTTCTAATATTTGAATTACCGAGATCTACGTTGTTTTGAAATCATCAAACACAGATCAAGATACAACAGTAAATGTCAGAATATTTCTTTCAATGCTGACTCCTTCTTTCTCGGTGAGTAAATCTCATGTATTCAGTTTATAATGCATGCAAGGCTTCTACTAGTATGTCGAATGGGTAGTGCACCCTCGACAACTTTGTTTTCCTTGGGCTCCCTCGAACATCTTCATCTCATTACATGCATGTGACTTTTAACACATGCATGTGTTTTTGAAGAGGAGACGAACACAATGAAGGCCACATCTTCATCAGAGGCGGACATGAGCTTCTTCTACATCGCTCAGGTGCTTTTGGTTTGCAGGAAGCATCAGGAGGCTCCTTGGCTCGGTGAGAGGTTGGAGACGACTCCCAAGCCATTGGATCAGCTTTTAATGAACTCAGACGGTGGAGATTATATCGTCGCGTGGCGAGATGAAAAATGCGGCTAAGATCAGACGCGAGATCAGATGGATGGCCAAGATTAGATCAATGTCTTTAAAATGTTGTCCACATTGAAATGTGTCGGGGTTTTTTCACGGTTTATCAATCAGTTCCTCCTAGCATCGGTTCAGAAATCTCCTCTCCCCCCTCCAGTACCGGCCCACACCGATTCTCATGCGGGCACGCCTCTAGTTCCCACTATGCTCCTACAGGCGCGCTCTAGAACCCACTATGCTCCTCCATGGGCACGCCCTTGGCGCCCATGCTGCACGGGCTTGACCTCCACGTGGCTCGGGCTTACACACAGCCCGACCGCTATTGGGATGGCCCCTGCGGTTTCCCCATGGCCGTGGTGACCTAGTCCTACATGTTCCTTGGGTTGAGGCCTTAAGGCTGGCCCAATGGTTGGCTCCTTTTTGCTAAAAAATATAGTGAGTACTTTGTATAAAAACAAAGTAACTAAATACTAAATGCCAAGCCATACATCTTTAAAAACATATTCCCCATTATTATTCATCTTCAAACATTGTTTGTTCCTTTCTTTTTGGAATATCAACTCCAAGATATTCAATGCTTTCTTTCAATCCAATCATAGATTATGCATGGAACATGTCTTCATTCAACATGTAGTTGAGTACTACATGTACTTCTTCAAGTGTTGTAACATTGTATCACCTTGATACAAGCCTTGGAACTTGAAGACCAGTTCAACAATCATCAGAGTTTATGATTCTTCTTCAATCATCATTCTTCAAGCTATACTTCATTAGTTTTCACACATTGACAGGTTATTGACAACAAAATCAATCACATGGGCACAACAAATTCATTTTAAAAAACATTGAATTATTTTTTATTGAAAATAACCTTGAAAATAATTAGAGTAAGATTCAATGTTCATAATAGTCATTATAATGGTGAATTAGGTTGATGACATAGATTATAAAACAAATATTCCTTTCATATATCCGGTAAAATTAAATTAGAAATAATTTGAAAATTATATAAATATTTCATTGAAAAAATTATAATGTAAAATATATATGTAAATTTTTTTTTATAAATTATATGGAAAATTTTAAAAAAAATTGATAACATTTTTAGAAAACATTTATTTTGAAATAAATGTGTTTTCAACTAAAGGGATAAATAAAAATGATATATTATAAACAAATCTCAATTTTTTTAGGAACCAAATAGTGAAAATGATATTGTTACATGAAAAATATTACGAATAACCAGAGGAGGAGAAAAAAGTTGAAAATTATTTTGATTTCAATCATATAATTTAAATAATGGAGACATAATCATAAACACTCTTTATAGTCACTGAGATATTAATATAAAACTTTTACCACTTTGGTAACTTCGAATAATAAGACCCATGAAAGGATAATAATAAATTAACAATAAAATACCATGACAATAAATAAATTCATGACATTACATGTCATATGGGCTTTATATACACCACGTAAAATATGATAGTTGAGAATATGACATTTGTCTTAAATAAAAAAAATGAGGCAAAAAACCCTTAAAAATATCATATCATTGAGGATGGGACTAATTAATGAATTGATTATGTGTATAAAATGAAAATCCACAAAAAACTAGTGAAAATAAAAAATAAAATTATAAAATTTCATTAAAAATTTAATCTTAGAATGAATTAATCATTGAAGTAGATGTTTAACACAATCTAATGAAATTTAGTAAAGGAATTCGTTACCACGAGATTCCATTTAGATGAACGCGATTTAACCATATATATAGTGGATTTAACCATGATATTTACATATAAATGACCAGATAAATGTTTATAATTTCATATATTATCATTTTATAACATCAAATCACTCCTTTGTTAATTATTGTTCATTTTATTTTTTATTTCAAGTGTAAAAACCCATTTTTTCATTCCCACAGTATTTATAATGTTCCCGTTCTGGTGTATATAATATAGTTTTATCCAATATATAATAATAATAATTACATAATAATCATATTTATATATTATTTATAATATTGTGACCAATTAAGAAGGGTGGTTTAGAAAAAATGATGTGTGTGACGATCAACGAGATCATAGGTAAATCACATTAATAGATATATTATTTTACATAAAAAATATAAAAAATAATTGAACTTCATATATAATATAAGTAAAAAATATTTTTTTTTAAAAACATTAAATTACTTTTTAGGTATCCTTTTATAAGTTAAGTGAGTGGATGTTTTTTATATTTTATGATATTTATTTTTAGATCCAATTAGTTTTGTTGTTGTGAGGAGAGGAGGAGATGGGTGACCATTTAAGGTCAGGTCAGTGTCATATTTTTTGTTTTTTGAAAAGAATAAATTCCACCAACATTTAATTCATGTAATAAGGATGAAATAATAGGCAATTATAGTTCCAATAAGCGATATGGTAGAAATATTACAGTAAAATATATTTTAGACACGTTTTTAGGTCCTTTTAACACTTATCTTTTTAGTTTATCCCTTGGTAAACCCTTTTTCACCTTAACCATGGTAATTTTTTTATTTTCACTATTTATATTAGTCAAAAAATAAGTTGACCTTATTAAATAATATAAATTAGATAAATAAAGAATAAGTTTTTAAAAATTCAATTTCACATAATAGGAAAGGTTTATTTTATAAATAATCATATTCACACTGTGAGAAAACTGGGTTTGAAAGAGGAAATGGTAAAATGTTTATTATATTTGTATAAACAAATTCAACATGAAATTTATTATAATGACCATAATTGAAAAAATAATTATATTATTTAACTAAATTTACATTAAAATTTTTTAAATATAAAATAATTAAAAAATTTATTCATATTAAGATTAATTTTTTATTTAAAATTTTTTATTTTTGATTATTCATGAAAAAAAATATTTTTCAAAAATTCAGAAATAACCAAATCTATTTATTAAATTATGATTTTAAAAATTTTTATTATATTTTCAAATAAATTTTTTAAAATTTAAAAAAATTAATTTAAAACAAAACCCTTAGAAGAGATGAAATATAGGGTTTTTGAGAAGTTTATTTGTATCCAAGAACAAGTTGATTTTATATGAACTTTATATTTAATTATTTTCCTTTCCAGAACCTAAAATATAATTTTATGATATATAATATATAAATATAATTTAAAACATTTCCTAGTAAAATAATATTTCTATTAATTAAAATGGGGAAATATTATGCATTTTATGACAATTTAAAAAAAGTCTATTTGAACCCAAAAACATATAATAAAATACAATATAATGATTATAAAAATGTAATTAGTTTGATTAAATATCACTAGATAATACATATCTTAAATTAAATCATATTAAAACAAAATGTGACATTGAAATTACTTAATTAAATGGAAGGTAATGATATTTTTTAAAAAACTGATATTATCACTATTCACTAAAAAATCAATATTTTCCAAAAAAAAATACTAATCATTTATGAATAACAAATCACAATATTATAATTTAAAAATTATGTTTATTTTATCAAATGAATTTTTTAAATGTTAAAAATTTTAATTTTAACATTTTTTCCTAAAAATCAATAAAAATCATTATTGAAAAAAACAAATAAAAATACATTATTAAAAATTGATTTATTATTTACTATGCAGTTATCAATAATTTAAATTGAGTAGGATATATATAATTATTATAATATAGTTAATACTATTCATAAACACAAATTTAAAGGCATGGTTATAATAGTCGTATTTATCGTGATTCATTTGTGCTCGGAGTTGTTTATTGAATATGTTATCATACAAAAAAACATTATGTAACATTTGATCGATGATATAAAATGCATTATATGTAATTCACTGAGACTTTAATAAAATTTTTCTCATTAAATAATTTTATTTCTTTTACTACATGTGTTCCATGAAGCACCGAGTTTAAAGGAACCCCGATATACTATAAAATATTATTATTTCAATGTGGTTGTTATTAATTAACCATTTAATTGGAGGGTTTTAATAAGGTTTTCAATATAATGAAATATATGTTAATTTTATATCCATTAAAAATTAATTTATTAATTCCTATGAAATAAAAACATATTTTTTCTTTTAATTCCATTTCATTCTTTAAAAATAATTTTTATTTTCCAGAAATTATTTGTATTTCCTTCTATGAAAAAATAAATATAAATAATTTTGAATCATATATAAATCATATTTGAAAAAATAATTTTAATTTTTTAATTCTATATTTCAAAATATTCTTATGAAGAATTTTTTATAAATTTTTGGATTGTTTTAATTCATAATAAATTGTAAAAAATTTCTATTTATCAGTGAATCCAAATTTTTATATTATATAATTTAAAAATTATAATTGTATTCGTGAAAATGTATAAATTTTATTACTTCCTTCAATCTAATTTTTTTATTTTAAATAACATTTACGTGAATTTATTAAAAAAAATTTTATATAACGAAGGGAATCTATAAAAAAAGTAGTTTTTCATTGAATTTTTTCAGTTTAAAATTATAATTATTTATGAAACTACAGTTTTATAGATATTTGAAAAAATAGATTCCATATATAGGACCATAAGTTCCTAATCTTGTAAATATACACTTTTTATTTTTGTTCATTGTGAATAGTAACCATAGTCCTAATTGATAACAGAATTATGGGTAAATCAAGTGATTGAGGATAAATATAGTACGATAAGGATTAGAAAATGACCATATCACTCTCCCCATTTCTATTGGATGAGTTGTTTTCAACCATAATCATCCAAGGGGAGAATTTATAACCATTTCAAGCCATGTGGTTGTCATTAAGACTCTTATAGTGTTATATTAAATGAAAAGTCATACATGTCACACTGTTGATTTTAAAACGTATAAAATTTTTAATATGTGGTTGTAAAAATGATATGTTCAAAAATAAATTCTAATTAAAATGCGAAAATATTTTTTCATCATGATATTTTATTTTTAAATTTTAGGGAATAAATAATTACATTAAATTTTTAACTAAAAATGATCCATTGAATATTAAATTAATGAAAAAATGAAATAAATCAAATTAAAAGTATTAAAATAATTATTATATGATATATTTAATTTTATCAAGAAAATATCTTGATTACCATGACATTTTTAGGTTTCTAAAAAATAGTTTTTGCAAATTGTTCATATTTTCATGATAATTTTTAATTTCATGTTATTGAATAATATCAGATTGATAAAAAAATATTTTATAGAATTAATATTTTATAGAATTTTTTAAATATGAAATAATAAATTAATTAGTTCAAATGGGATGAAAAATTGTCTAACATTTCATACCATATTAATTTATGTCTATTTGGAATCATTTGGCTCAGCAATATTCGTATTATATTTAATTATTTGAGAAATTCATAAAGTGCCTCTCACCTCCACTATAAAAGGAAATACCTCCCACAATTCATTTCACAACATTCATCCTTCTATATTTACCATACTATTCCAACTTATCTTATACACATCAATGTTATCATTCTAGAGGTGTTTTTCACACTCAAATACCAACCCTAGATCCCATTAGAGGAAATTTAAAGGAGTTGTTTTGAAGAAGGGTTAATCGCTATAACCTATCAATTTTTTGTACTATTATTTAACTCCTATAAATATATGATATCTTTGATAAAATACTTAATTTAGTACACTAAGTATTCTAAAATTTTATTGTTATTATGAATGAACCATTATTCATCCTCAATCCCATCAAACAATAAGTGAAGGTATCGCTCATGTGTATGTAGGGCCTACTGTCTCCATGAATGGTGTAATTAATTTTCTATCTGTAATATGCATCAATTTCTATAAATATTTATATATGGAATAAATATTATGTATATACCATGATTAAAATAATAGTAATTATGCTTCAATGATAAATGTATAGTGTCTAGACTGCAGATCTGATACATGCCTTGAAATTAAAGTAGTTATCACCCAGAAAAGTTAATTTAATTAAAAGTTACTAATAAATGAGAGACAATATGTTACAAATAAATTATACATGGTATGAAATATAAATATTTATTGAATAATTTTATTATAAATACATACATATTATATAGGATCTTTGGATGTAAATAAGGAAACGTGGGACTTGAGGTGAGGATTTATTTCTCAATCTCATCATTATTCAGGATTGTTTATATTTAAGTCTGTAATGAGGAACATTTCTCCTACTTGTCCATGTTTTCTAAAATTATCAATTTTTTTAAATAGTCTCCTACAATTATTTGAAGTCGTTTTTATGCATGTTTGTCATTTTAAATGAAATTTTGTTCGGTTTTAAAATTTTTTCTGATTCTGCATTTTCCATCAAAAAATAATGAACTAATTATTTTATAGTGTATAAATCATGATCATATTCTTTAACCATAATGTTTCCTAAATTATTCAAAGATTTCATTAAAATTTTCCATGGTTGTTTTATGAAAAATTTTATATAATTTCATGAGTTTTAAGGAAAAGGTGATTTCAAAATGGAAGGTATATTTTACAAAAGAATTATTTCAAGTGATATTTTAAAATATTTTTCCATATAAGATTAAATTTATTGATGTTAATTAATATTTACAAGAGATATGATCAAATTTTAGTATGCTTATTATTTTTATAGATGCTTTATTTTTGTATTGAAATACTGAAATTTTTATGAAACAAATTTCTTTCATTACAGTTTCCTATAACGGAATATTTAAGAAACCCATATCTTTTCAAGGGTTATAATATTAAAATGATTAATATTCTTCTTGAAAACATATTTATGTTTTTCATTTTCTAACAGGTGGCACTGATATCCCCCTCCAATGGATTGGGTAATGATTTATATCTTATGAGATAAAAAAGACTAGAATTGGAAGTGAAACCAATTCTGTATGATAATTTTTACACTATGATAGTATTAAGAGTATACCTTATATACTATGAAGGTTTTGGGAGTGAAATTATTCAACTATGATATTCATGGAAAATATACTTTACTACAATGGAAATGAATGTCTATGCTTATGAATATTCCATAATTCCAGGTCTTTTGATGATGTTATTATTTCATGGATCATATACCTCTTTGATTCATGCCTTATGAAATTACATGATTTAGTCCATGACTCAAGATTATTATCTTTTATATTAAATGTATAAATTTCAATTGTTATGATTTTGTTATTATTACCCCGTGCTCCTTTTATGAATGATATCTTTGTTGTTTACCATAATAAGAATTTATATACAACCTATTCATATATTTCTATTCCCTAGGATATGAATAAAGGTATTAGGTTTGATATGATAAAATGTATCTAGTTATTAAGGAATAAGTGGTAGATGATGTAGATATTATATAAACTAGTTATATGTAATTCCATGTTTCTAAAAACACTAAACCCATAATGTTCTGTTTTGGTTTTGTTATGTTATGTAATGAATATTGATATATTTATATGTAATATCTATGTATGAAATTATTTAGATTTAATAGTTGGTATAACATAATATTGTTGTGTACCATTGGAATATAGGATGAGAGAACCTTAGTAAAACCCTAGAGGGTAATTCTATGTATATGTTACAATGTTATAGTTCTTGTAATGATCAAGAATAACCCAGGATAAAATAAAGTATCTCATATTTAGGTTTTATATTTAATTTCTTTCAATTATGTTGTTTTAACAATATGATTAGTTTTTATAATAGTAATTTTATTGTGTTATTCAAGGGTGGTAACATGAACAAACTATGTCAATGCTGAATGAGATGTGATGTAAAATGATTTTATGCATAAGAAACTAAATGTTATCGGATTTATAATGAAAGAAATTATTACTTGGATCACAAAAAAAATTCAATGTATGAATAATACAAGACATTAAAATGTGAAAAAATATGGAATAACATTCAATTGAGTCCTTCATGAGGATAAATGTAATTTTTATATGGGTCTTCTCATCCACTAGTGGTTGATAAATAGATTTGTACCACTAAAATGATATTTTCATTTCTCAAATGTACAAAACATGATAAATTAAATTTTTCTATCTATCGATTGGAAGGTGAATTAGATCAAATATAGAATCTGATTAAGAATATGAGGAAATATGTTTAAATTGAATCTGTGTATTATTAAGTGTTCAAAATATTATATCGAAATAATTACCTTCCTCATATTATTTTTAAAATAATGAAAATATAATTCATTGAGTTAAATAAAAAGGTTGTTTAATCTATTGGAACCTATGAATAAAATATTACAACACATGAGAGGTATGCATATAGATTTATCATATAACCTTAATGTAAGGTTGACCAGTTCTTTTGTGTCTTAAAACCAAGTCTCCAAAGGCTATTAGACATAAGAAACATCAATAGCTATGACCAAAACGTTCAATGTGATCTCAAGTATGATATGGAGATAGAAGTTACCCATAAATTTTATTATTTTAATATAAAAATAAAAATTGAATATAATGGAAATTCTAAATAACATATATAAAAGAATTTGTTATTTTCTTTTTTCATATATTGTGGAAGGAACTATGGGTAAAATATTCTTAAGTGGCTTGTAAATGTTTCATGTATGGAAATGATGATCATTAGGATAAATATTACATATGTGATGGGAAGAAGTTATCTAATGATGTGAATAGTGAAAATCTCCACACAATACAACACCCACACTCCATTTTTTGAAATGCCAGGAGTATGGAAATTGTGCCAATCAACTATTGAATCTATAGGTTTTTATGATTCCTATGAATAGACTCATAATAAAAAATAAAATAGAAAATATAATGTGATCACAAGAATTGAGGTGGTATACGAGAACCACATTATGAAAATTACACTTATTATCTTCTCTAGAATAGCTAATGTCTTATTTGATTCTGGATCCACCCAATCGTTTATTTGGAAATATTATTCTCTTGGTATGACCATATCTCCTAAAAAATTATATGTTGGGTTAGTTGTGAAATCTATTAATGTCATAATGGACACATCATAAGTTTATATTTCTTGTCTAATTGAAATTTGTGAGAACTTACATCCAGAAAATCATGTGACAATACCTTTATATGAATTTTATCTCATTCTAATCATGGATTAGATTGCCTATTTGGGGATGATATAAATTTAGATAGATTGGATGTCATAATTCATATTCTAAATAAACCTAGAATCATTTATCCATTCATGGATAAATATAAAATACCAGTGGAAATAACTTTCAAATTGTGGCTGTTAATTCCAACAAATGTAGGTAATCTATTTAAGGTGGTTGGGGAGAAACCAAAAATTAAGGATACGCCTATTGTATGTGAGTTTTAGGATTTTATTATAGAATAATTTCATAGTTTTCCACTAAATTTTGGTGTTTATTTTCAATTTAACTTGTGCGTGGTTTTATGGAAATTTTGAAGACTCCTTAAAGAAAGACCCCAATTGAGATGTACTAAATGATGAAGAAACAACCAGACAACATTTTTAAGAGACTCATATACAATAGTGCATCACCTTGTGGTGAACCAATTCTATTTGGTAAGAAGAAATATGGATCAATTCAACTCTACATTGATTATTGAGAATATAATGAGATCACTATCAACAAAAGGTATCGTTTACCGCATATTAATGAAAAAACTGATAAACAATGTATAGATCAATACATTTACTTGATTGAAATTGATTATGGATACTACCATTATAGAGTAATGAAGGAGGATAAACCAATGAAAAAATATTTTAAAAGGTATGGACATAATTAATGTATAATGATTCCTTTGGTCTTACAAATGACTTTGTTATTTTCACGGAATGAATGAATAAAGTATTTAGAGACTATCATGATAGTTTTTTGGTTGTATTTATGGATCAAATTCGTGCATTTTGAAATAATAAAAAAGAAAATGAATAATAGTTAATGATTATGTTAAAGACCCAAATGAAGGAGAAGAATTATGAAAAATTAACTAGGTTTGATTTTTGGCATCAGAATGTTATGTTTTTGTCTCATATAATCCCACATGAGTGTATATAAGTAGATCCATCAAAGATAAAAGCTATTATTAAATGGACTATGCTAAACAAAATAATGGAAGTGAATGATGTTTAGTGAACATTGGCTCAAAATACTGTATAGAGGATACTAGTTTGTGATCTATAACTATTCATCATTGAAGGAATTAGGATTTCATCCCATGAAAAATGTTTTGGGGATAAATTTTGTTCCAAAACTATTTAAGAACCATTTTAAATATTACCTGACTCAGGATTTAGATATAGCTATGGTAATTTTTTCATTGATGAAATAGATTAATTATCTCAATGGAGAAATTTGTGTCATATATAATGATCACAAATTATTAAAATATATTTTCCCTAAAAAAGGGTTAGACATACACCAAATAATAGGGATAGATCGGATAAACAATTATGATTGATCTATACATCACCACCTAGAGAAGGGAAAACGGTGGGATATTCTTTGAGACAAAATTATTATACTAGCTTATTTATAACGTTGATCAAAAAAGTTTTAATATTTATGGATTTAAAAAGGATGGACCTAGAATAATTAAAGGAAGGGTAGAAAAGTTTCTTTTCTCAAATGAATATTCAAACATTAATACAGGTAATGATTAAAGTGGTTCCAAAGAAAGCATTCGAGCAACAAAAGGATACGAGAAGTGTTTTTGAGTTTAATTTGATTGTTATGGAAAAAAACGTTTTGGAATCATGTTTGTTTACATCCCATACAATATTAAAAGAAGGATCCAATGCTCATAGTTCATCATTATCTATTCGTCATTGAAGTAAATAAGATATATTGAGACTTTATAGAATATTACAGCTAGGTATAAATAAATAGAGTTATTGAAAATTAGGTTTCACAATTTTTCATTTGTTAGAATGTATATGATCCGAGAAAAAAGTATAAGGGGATTTTACAACCATTAACCACACTGTAATTAAATTGGAAGAAATCACCTTGTAATTTTTTCATCAAACTTCCCCAAAACATCTGTAGACTATAATTCTATATGGTTTAGCATTGATCAAATTAATCATTAATCACTATTCATTTATATCATATAAGATTTATCTAGTGATTATCCTTCTATAATATATAATAAAGAGAAGTTACAATTTAATGGAGTACCACATTCTGTGGTATATTATTGGGATCCTAGGTTTACCATGATGTTCTTGATAATTCTTTATTAGAATCTTGATACAGAGTTATGTTTTTACTCTACTTATCATCCTCTTTTATATGGTTTGAATGGGAGAACCATTGAAACTCTAGAAAACATGTTAACATATTTTACATTCGATTTTAATGTTGGTGGGGTTTAACTCATTTCATTGGCATAATTTTCATACAATAATAACATTAATTCAAGTATTTAGATGGATTATTATGAATACCTCTATGGTAATAACTAGATAACACCAACATGCAGGAATAAAGTGGGGGAAATAAATATATTAGGAACTAAAACATCTTAGATTATGGAACAGAAGGTTGTATCCATTAAAAATAACATGATAATAGAATAGAGTTAAAAAAAAGTTTTGTTGATAATTATCTGACAGATATAGAGTTTTATCTTGGAGAGAAGTTGTTAATATGAATATCTACCAAGAAGAGTTTGATGAGTTTGGAAAGAAGGTAAAGGTACTACCTTATTATATCATCCCTTTGGAAATTCTTGATCTTATCGGGATGTTATCTTATAGGATGGAAGTACCACCATATCTCTATCATGTTCATGATGTGTTCATTGTATCTCTCCTTAAGAAGTCATTACCTGATTCATCATGTGTAATAAACTAATAGGTCACACCATATGAGAAATATATTTCACATTATTATCAATTATTATAGATTCTGGATTATAATGATAAACAAAATTCAAACAACACCACTACACTAATTAATGTTTTGGGTGGAATAACCAAATTGTGGAAGCTGTATGTGATCATAAGGACGCGATGAGGCATAGGCATCCTCATTAGTTTGTATCTGATTGATGAATTTTGAATATGAAATTAATTTTATTAGAGGGGTTATAATTTAACACACAGATATTTTTATGAAATAATTCTCTTTCAATAAATGTATTTCATCGATATCCTATATTTCAAAAAACACCTAGTTAAAACAAACCATGATATAATACTAATAAATTTTAATTTTACCACAAAAATTATAACCTAGCCACTGAATTGGTGGGTATGAATAAAAATAAAATTATTATGAAATATATGTTAAATATTTATTCAATAAACATTTATCTATTAATTATTTAAAAATAAATAATTATTTGTTTTAGTGAATTCATATTATTCTTCAAAAATATGATTTCTTTAAAACATATTTATTTTCTCTCTTTGAGAAAATAAATATAATTCACTTTTTAATTTTTAGAAAAAATATATGAAATTTAAACTTCATCTTGAAATTCTATATGTCAAGACTATAATATGATAAATATTTGATAATTCTGTAAAATAAATGAGTTTAAAATGAATAGTGAAAATACTATTTTATATTGAAAACTGAAATTTATTTTGAACAATTGACAATGAAAATTATTCTTTGGAATATTTTAAAATTTTATTAGTTTGATTAATATTTTTTTGGATTTTTAATGAATTTTATAAATTAATTTAGTATAAAAAAATTTTATACTTAAAAGGTCATTTTTAGATAAAAATCGGTTTTTTCTGGATTAATTATAAATTATGTTATTCCAATTATGTGTTATGAATTTTGAAAAATTTATTCTATATTTTGAACTAGGATTTTCATATTTTGAAAATAAAACCCTTTTTATTTTTTGTCAATATGAATAGTAACCTTAATATTTTTTGTTTCCATGATTATGGGTAAATATGGTAATTAATGATAATATAATATGATAAGGATTTCTATATGACCCTAAAACTTCCCCAAATTTTATTGGATGATTAGTATTCCAACATAATAATCCATGGGTCAATGTTATGAAATCATGGATCCACATTGTTTATATTAAGACCCTTTTAGTATTTGGTTTAATGAAAAGTCAAATATGTCACAAAATTTTTTATAACAAGAATAACATTTTCAATATGTCATTATCCAGTAGTATGATCTAACATAAATAGTATTTTTAAATTTATAATTACTATATTCATCATGGTATGCTATTTTCAATTTTTTGGGAAGAAATAATAATTTTAAATGCTTTCATACCATTGATACTATAATTATTTATTTTATATAAAATCAAATAAATAATATTAGAATTGATAAAATAAATATAATTTGAGATATTTATGTTCATCCACTATTTATATAGAAAACCCTGAAAAATATATGATTTATTCAATTTTTTATTCTAATTTTACATATTTCTTTGATGTTTTTAATGTCCAAATAATGAACAGTGTCAAAATTGAAAATAATGATATTTTATAGAATTAATATTATATTAAATTATTTAAAAATAATAAGAATAATTAATAATTTCCATGGATTTATGATATTTTCTACTATTTCATAACATTTTTATTTATTGTCCATTTGAAAGAATTTTTTCTCAATAATTGTCTTATAATATTTTAATATTTTGAGAATTTCAAAAGTGCCACTCAATGACACTATAAAATCACATCACTAATCTAAATCATTTAACACATTTGACCCATATACCTCAACCTTACTATAAAAAAATATCTTATACGCTTCCCTAGAAACAGTATATTGGTATTATACTTCCCATTATACTGACCCTAAAGCCCTTAAAAGGGTATATAAGGGGTCATTTCGAAGAAGGGGTAATCACTCGAACCGATCAATTAATTTTTATACTATCATAGACTCTTAAAAATCCTTGAATCTATCAAAAAATAAAAAATTAAGTGTCATGAATACTATAAAATGTTATTATGATTATGGAAACACAACTATTAATCCTCTTTCTCATAAAATAATTAGTGAAAGTATCGCTTGTGGGTACATATGACCTACCATCTCAACAAATAATGTAATTATTTTTATGTATCTACTTATTATGAATTTTTAAAAATATTTATATATAATGAATATATATTATTTTAATACCATTAATAAAATTCTTGAAATTATGTTACTATAATAAAATTATATGGATTGAGACTTCTAAACTGAAACAAGAATGAAAAAAACCAGTTTTAACTTAGAATAGTGATTTTAATAGGAAATTATTACTAAATTATTGATACAATGTTATAAATAAATCATAAATATGATTATAGATATATTGTTATGGAATAAATTTATATAAATCCATACATATAATGCATGTGGTTTGAATGTGAATAAGGGACTTTGTGATTTTATGTACGCGTTTTTTCACAATCTAACCCTTATCCTTGATTATTTCATTTTAAGTCTACACTATGGAAAATTTCTCTTCAATTTCCATGCTTTCAAAAATTTATTTAATATGTTTTTTAAATATAACAATACATGTATTTGAAATCATCATTACCCATGATTTACTTTTTGAATGGAATCTTTTGGTTGTTTTCTAAATAAGGATGTTTGTGACTTTTTCAACCAAAAAATATGGAAGGAATGTTTTTTAACTTATAATGCATTATAATATTTCCCTTCAATAATTAATACATAATGTATTGATGATTACATTACAAGTTTAATATTTTTCTTTCAATTATTTTTTTCATTTTTAATTGCAAGTCTTTAAAAAAATTCAAATTGGAAAGGATATTTTTCTCTAACATTATTTCATTTGGTCATTAAAACTAGTTTTTCATTTAAGATAACATTAAATGATTATACATATAATTTATTGAAGATATGGTCTAATTATACCAAACATACTATTTCTATGGATGGTTTATGATTATGGTGAAATAATAAAATGCTTATAAAACCCATTTTATCTTCATAGGTCATGATATTATTAAATGGTTATGAAACCAATTTATTTTGATGTGATATTATATAAATAATGATTTATTTTCTTGTATAAAACTTCTGTATTTTTTTCATTATGTGATGGGTGGGACCTATATCTCTTTCAAATTTAATGGTTAATGATTTATATATCATGATATTGATAAGACATGAATGGGAAGTGAAACTGGATTAGCAAAGGTCATTTTCTACTATTATTGTCTTGGGAGAAAACCTTGTCCACATTTATGGTTTATGGAGTAAACCTATTAAAATATGACATCATAGAAAATATCTGTGACTATTAAGAAAATTATTTCCAATTCTCATGTGTTTTTTTCAAAAATCAATGTATTATGAAAATTTTATTCATTCATGGCTCATGTATATTTATGATTCCATTCTTATGAACTGGATGTATTTATTCAATCAGTCAATATTATAATATTTTAAATGTAGGGAATAATATTAAAATTATATTATCTTGTACATATTCCATTCTTCTAATGTTTAGATTTACATCTACCTTTTTTACCCATAATGAGCACTTGAGCTCACCATTTTATCATATTTATTTTCCCAAATATATGAGGAATGGTATTATATTTGATATGTGAAATTTATTTTAGTAATTATGGAAAATGTTATAGATAGTGAAGATATTTTATGAACCATTTGTTTAGGTTTGTAATATTCAAAATCCATTAAAACAATTTTATGGAAGTGAAGATGGATATAGGTGATCCCGCTAACATAATAACATATTGGTTTTCCTAGGATACTCTATTTATTATTTTATAATGTTGATGAAGATTTAAAGTACATGTAAGAAAAAATAATACATAAAGAGTTTATTAAAAATTATATATCTTATTTTCAAAACAACCTTTGATTTACACCATATGACCACAGAGGTTAATGTTATGTCTAAAATAAGGCCAACAAAATTTGGGGATTTATTATAATAATATATTAGGGTAGATATTGGATGAAAATATAATTTTTTTAGTAATAAGCTGTTCACTTTTAAGGTATTTGTAAGGATAAATAGAACCAAAATATTCTCTTAAAACCGATAATTCTTCTTCAAACACACTAATTTGCATAACAACTTAAGAACTCTATGGTTTGTGTTATACCTAAAATAAAACCGCTATAATCAGGTAAAGAATTCTATGGATTTATTTGGGTTGGTATTTTCCAAAAAAAAATTTGTTTTGAATTGTGAATTAATAGTAATAAAATGTTCCCATTTATAAGAGAGGGGAGTGACACTCTGGTAATTTCATAAAATAAATGAATAAAAAAATATTATTCTCGTGAAAAATATTTCCAAAAGGTATATAAATTTATAGTTGATTAATTATAAGACCATATATTATACCCTTTATACATATATAATATTATTTGGTTTTAAAAAATTTAATGAATTAATAATTTTAAAAAATAACATTTTTGTCAAATTTGAGACGATTGATTACTTGGACAATATATATAAAAAATATAAATCAAAATACAGACCAAATAATTTTTTCCTAAACATGTCATTTTAATATATATAATTATTTGATCACATTAATTTTCTAAAATTAAATTTATTTTAAAATTTTTAATATAATTTATTTGATTTTTCTGTTAATTAAATAATTATTTCATCAACATCGTGTAAGCATTTGAAGTAATTATTTAGTCCTTAAAAATTAAAACTATACTTAAATGATGACGATAAAACTTTTATATTTCAAAATAATTTTTATGGTTGAATAGTTGTTTTGGATAACTATATATTATAAATGTTATCTTTATTAATAATAAAAACTCTAACATCCTTATGTTTTCAGTAAATAAATGACTATAGGGGTCTTAATGTCAACCATGTGGCTCCAAAAAATCATATATATTTTTCCATGAACAATTATGGTCATAAATTCGACATAAAATATTATATATTTATGTTTTGGGTCATTCAAATTTTATGATTATTTAAATTTTGGAGTTTTTAATATTATTATAATAATTTATCTTCTACATGCACAGGAACCGCGTAAGTGTTTTATAGGAATTTAAGTTAATTAATCCATATAAAAAAATTTAGAAAACATTCTTAAATATAAAATATTTATGATCAATATAGTCCTCTATATTCTATCATAATTTATATTTACTCATATAAATGACAACAAATCTTATTTAATTGGCTAATTTTACTTTAATTATCTTTTTCTAGAATTACACAATCAATTGAATATGATTCTTGATATAAAACTCCAAAATTAAAATTTATTATTATAAATTATCATTAATAGATTATATTTAATATAATGTTCAATCAGAGAATTTCTATTTATTTTTTATTAGCTACGAGAAACCAAATTTCAATTTTTCAATGCTGCATAAGCACTACATCAGCCCTGAAACTGATTTTCAAATTTATCATGAAATAAATTATAATTTTCCAATTATCAATTGTTTTTTTTCTAATATTAATTTTTTTTAAAAAAAGGAATGATTCGTTACATTAGTTTAAATATGTTTTTATCATAATTATATTATGATGATATCACAAAAGATTCCATATTAAAAAACAATATATTTTTACTATTCAGAAAAAAATTAACGTTTTCATAACAATCTCAAAATATCACCACAGACTAATTTTGAATTTTTTTTAAAAAAATTATTTAATTTTATCAAATAAATATTATAAAATATTAATAAATACATTATAATAGTCTCTCATAAAAATAATGAAAAAAATCTTTTTTACTGAAAACATTTTTTTAAAAATTAAAATATCTTTAGAGATAAAATTTTGTTATTTATTTATATTAATTATTAATAATTTAATATTTATTTGGACATACATATTTGTTTCATAAATTATTTAGTCTAATTCATACACAAAAAAATTAATGTCTAGTTTAAAATAGTCACATTTCAAATAATAACATTATATTATTCATTTTAATTGCGTTATTGTGTATATTGTATGATATCGAACATAATGATTCATTTAATAGTATTAGAATGTAACATTCTCCCCCACATTTATAAAATCTTTTCTTTCAGATTTTAACTCTATGATGTTAACTTGGGTTTTAATTTTACAAATTGCATTTTTGAGAACTGATATCATAAAAAGGATTAAATATTAATTTCTTTTGAAAAGATAGAATGGAAAGTGGGAAGGTTACATGAGATAACACAAACTATGTTTCTTTGTAAGAATACATGGATGTGGGGTAGAAAATATGACTCTTCATTATTGATATAGGGTAATAGAGAACATTTTAATGGGAATGTTGACCACAAAAATTCATTAAGCTTTTATAGGTTAAAAGGACATTGGCTTATCTATAAGAATGTAAAAAAATAATTTTTTTAGAAAATTACATTACCTTGGGATAAGGAATTAATTTATGTACTATAATAAGAAAATGCAGAAATATGAAATATTTAAAATAATAATTTCTTCTTTTAATCCATTTCAAACATAATTTCATCTTTTTCTACAAATTATGAGTATCTTTTTTTCTTCCCCAACTCATTAGAATAAACTACTATGGATCATAGATTCAATAATAAGAAAAAAAATCAATTTCTTTTGTTTTTAGAAATTAACCAAAACAACAAATTTTTGGATAAAATATTTAAATTCTCAGAAAATAATTATTCATTAAATGATGAAAAACTACATTAATCTCTAAAATTTAACACCAATACCAAAAACTCTACATAGGCAATTCAAAATATAACTATCCAAAAAACAATAAAAATATTATAGAAAGTAACTGAATACAAAAAAATCTAAATGATTTGATCGCATAGTCTTACATGACTAACAATAACATTTATCACCAAATCACATTAATGAATTATATTATTATATCACATTATATATTCCGAAATCATATAATCCACAAGATATTCTATTTATTTACATAAATAACCTGAATCAGCATAAATCCCCAATAAAAACCTCTAAGCTTACAGAAAAATATGACCAATGATATTATAATAAAATCCTATATTATTTAATTTTTTTAATAATATAACATTCCCAAAGTAGTGAATATATTTTGAAATTACATTAATAACATAACACTAAATCTTTTTCCAATCCCATAGTAAACTATTCAATAAAACATATGTTCCCAAAATAAAATTAATATTTATCAATCAGATAGTTCAAATTAAAAAAAAATATTATCTAGAAAATCATGTATTTTTTTGGTAGGTTCATCATCATTGTTACCATGTTATAAAAATTAATTATTTATTTATGTTTACATCTATCTCTTTGACAATATTCTATTTATAAGCTCCGATTGACTTTAGTAGTTTTGTTATGGCCGAATAGATAATAACTGAATGAGATAAATAAAAATATTCATGACATATATATATAATATTTTGAAATCAATTATACTTTTATGTACATTCATTACCCATTATTACAAAAAATGAACCATGTTACAATCATTGAGACTGTAGTTCAAACATACACTTGAGTAACAATTTCATTTTTCAATGATCATTATGATAATAAGGAATGTATAATTCTAGCTTTGCATAATGATAATAATATTATATATATATATATATACTTATATTTAACTTCCTTGTGACTTGGTGAAGAAAAATGAATCACATCACTTCATTAAGGTGGTAATCAACACATACACACAAATGATCGTATCATTTTTATTTCCCTAAAATGGTAAGAAATTAAATTATATATAAACCTTCAATACCGATTAATATTTCATTTATAAAATATAAAAAATAGTTAAATTAGTATTACCATTGTTGAATGATAGGGATCGAAAATTAATGACATTTGTTTGCGAGGTGTTAGTCTGCCGTACACACAAATGATTTATTCTTTTCCCATTCGATGGAAGTAGATATATATATGGGTCATGAAACTAACATAATAAAATCGTACAATTTTTAGGATACTAAATTTATTATTTTATCGGTTTTTAAGAAGATTTTAGGGTGGTATAAAAATAAATAAAAAAATATAAAATAGACTAAAAATAATACCATTTCCTTGGAAAAAAACCTTTTATTAACACACTAAGACCACGATGGTTAATTTTATTCTAAATATAAAGATTTTATAATGTGTGGATGTATTCTAAAAAGATATTTTGGCATTATTAGATTATCTAAAATGTTTTTATGGGTTACTAGTTGAGAAAAATTGTTTCCATTTTATAATATAGGGGAGGCACACACTTGGAATTTATCAAAATATTAAAATTTAATAGTTATATTCTATATAGAAAGTTTCAAAATGGACTACAAATTCATAGGAGTTGAATTTTTATAACATATCATATCCCCAATATGTTTTTTTATTATCATAATTTCTAAATAATTTAATAAAATATTATTTCCATAATATATCATCATTTTCAAATTTGACACTATTCATTACATGGACATTAAAAACATCAAAAAAGAAGTCAAAATTCGAAAAAAGTATTTTTTTATCCTTTATAATTCATGTTAATAGATAAAATTCTTGGATAAAAATAATTATATAAAGGTATATTTATATTAATATCTATAATAACATTTCAATAAATATTCTATTAATTAAATAATTATTGAGTAATCATTATTTAAGAATTTCAGTTAATTATTTCATCCCTAACAGTTGAAAATAAAGTCCCATGATGATTATAAATCTTCTATATTTAAAAATACTATTTATAAATGATCATATATTCTAGGTAACCACATATTAAAAATTATATACTTATTAAAATCACTAGTGTGACATCTTTAACATTTCATTAAAAAAATTCAATAAGGATTTTAACATAAACTATTGGCTCTATATGGTCATAAATTTGAGTCATGAGTGGGAATTTCCAATAGATTATAGTGTTTGGTTCTCATTTTTTGTTTTTATAGAACGTTACGTTTGAGTCACTAATGTCTATGGTGATGTTAAAACCATTAGCCAAACCTGAATGGAAATGGGAAATTACTATGGATTCTATCATCAGTATCCCCAAAACATATAACCATAACAATTTCATTTGGGTTATATTTTATAATAATATTAATTTTACATAATTTATTTCTATAAATTCATATTTTACTCTTGATAAGATTTCTAGAATATATGTTAAGGAATATGAAATATTTCAAATTTTCTACTTTCCATTATATCTAATCAGGATCCATGGTTAACATAAATGTTCTAAAAAAGTATTGAGTATGATCTAGATAGAGAGTTGATCCTCATAACTACATATCATATATTAATAGATTTTCAGTCTGAGATAACCATTCAAACTCTAGAATATATGTTGATTAATTTCTCTATTTATTTCAAATGTGGTTGGGACAAATACAAACCCTTGGTAGAATTTATTCCAATAATATCTTATATTAAAATATTCATATTTCTCATTGTAAATCCCTAGATGGTAATAATTTTCAAAATACAATAATTTAGAATAAATTTTAGGATTGAAATCTATTAATAAATGATCTAGCTGATGATATTTTAGAGAGTGTTAGATGAAATCAGTAACATATAAGAGCATTTTAGAGCTGAGAAAATGTATATGGTGACAATATTCAAAATGATCAAGTGTTTAAAGTGGGTGATAGGGTATTTCAATCAATATATCCCTGTAACATAATGATGTGATTTAAAAATAATGAGATTTTATTCACTATGTATAATTTTCCCTTTGAAATTCTTGATCGTATCGGGATAGTAGCTTATCGATTATCACATCCACAGAATCAATCTCAAGTACATGATTTACTCCATGTATCTCTCTTGAGAAAGTACATACGTAATCATTCACATGTACTAAACATAGAGGTATTACCTCTAGAATGATATATTTTTTATGAAAAACAACAATTATATAATATATACCATCAAGATAAAATTCATTGAAATGAGAACACTCATCAATTAAAAGTTATTTGGTAGAAACAACAATTTGAGGAAGTTTCATGGGAAACTGAGGATGTGATTAGGTATAGGTATCACCATATTTTTTTTATAAAACTGATGAATTTATATAGATAAATTCATGTTAAGGGTGGTACAATATGAAAACCCTAGGTTTTTATGAAATGTTTCTATTTAAATAATTTTATTTCTTCACTAGAGTGTGTTGAATGCAACACAGAGTTTTAACGAACTGTGATATAATTTTAAAATATTATTATTTTAACACTAAGATTATAACTTATATCTTGAATTGGATGATATGAAAATGAATCAGCAAATTTATATATATTTTTTAATTTTATATTCATAAAACCTTTAATTATTAATCTTTTAATATAAATACTCAATTATTTATTGAATTCATTTCATTCTTCAAAAATTGTCATCTTTAATTTTTTAATTATTTTATATGTAAGATATATATAAATTATTATTAAAAAATTAATTAAATAAATTTTTAAAAATAAAATTAATTTTCTTAAATTATCATCTCAAAATTATCCTAGGATGATTTTTGAGAGTTTTCTAAAAACTTTGAATTTTTAATGAATAAAGAAAAATACTGATTAACATTAAATATTTTATTTTTTTCATATAATTAAAAATATAAAAAATAATTTTGGATTATTTTTAAAATTTAATTTTTTTTCCTTTAATATTAAATTTCACTTGTAAATGGATTTTATTCATGAATTTATTATAATAACATTTTATACATAAAACATGCATTTTTTGAAATATTATTTTTCATTCTGTTTTGAAGGTATGATTTTAAATTTAATTGTTATACTTAATTGTTTTGAATTTTGGAATTTGGAATCCATAATTTTTACTATGAGGTAAAAATTGAGTAAATATAACCATTTTAGTTTTGGATAATATGTATAGTATGCTTTGAAATTTCTATTGCCACAATTTAGGGTAAATTGGGTTATTAAGGGTAAAACTAATATCATAATAATTATAAAATTACTTTATAACATTCCCAAAATAAATTTTATTAGTAATTATAAACCATAATAATAATTTGGATTAATTTATTACCATTCTAATCCAAAGGGATAACATTAACACCCTTATAGTATATTATTTAATAAAAAGTCAAAGATGTCACAGTATTTTTTTAATGAGTATAACAGTTTTAATATGTAGTTGTTGATGAGATATGTTTCACCATAATTTTTTTAAATAAATAACAGATTAATATTAATCATGATAATTTATTCTTAATTTTTAGGGTAGAAATAACAACCTTAAATACTTACACACCAATGTTGTAATAATTGTTACATTAACGAAAAGATCAAATGAAAAATATAAATAATATTAAAATAATTATAATTTAATATATTTAAGTTGATTAAAGAATTATATATATTATTAATAAATTTCAAGGATATAATAACCTATATTATTTGAAATTTATTAATTTCATGATGTTTTTAGACTCAAAGTAATGAATAGTATAAAATTGATAATAATGACATTATTTGGGACTAATATTTTATTGAATTATTTAAAAATCGTATTAATATTAAATAAGACCAAATAAGATAATATATTGTCTAAATATTCATCATCTATGCATTAATAGGTCATATTGAAGAATTTTTCACTAGAATCATATTATTATATTTCAATCTTTGGAGAAATTCCAAATATGAACCTCACCGCCATTGCAAAAGGAAATTTTATCCCTCACTTCATTTCATAACGTTGAGCCTTATAGATCAACAATAATATTCTATATTATCTTTTCTTCTTCTCTATACACATTATTGAATATTTTTACATCCTAAAAGACCCCATAGACCACTTTATACAAGAACTAAAGTAGTGGTTCTGAAGAAGATATAAATGCTCTAACCAACTACTTTTTTCAACACCAATGTACCAACACTAAATCTATCACATCTATAATAAAATAATTTCTTAAGTATCTTCCAAACTATTAATCGTTATAATGATTATTAAAACTCCATAATTCACCCTCTTTCACAACAGATAAGAATTGAAATTATTTTTCATGCATACATATGTCTTGCCTTCTCCAAATAGAAACATAATTGACATTTCATCACCATATTTTATAGACATGTATTATAATGGTTTTATTATTTATATATGATATTAATTACATAATTATACTTAAGTAATGGTAATATAAGGAAAACCTACTATCCATTTAATATTTTGGTAAAATATAATGTCCCTCTTGTGTGCATATGGACTACCATCTCCATGAAGCGACGTGATTGGAATTCATTTATATTTCACAAGGATGGAAATATGGAAAAGTTTTATTAATATATAAGATATATATTATTATAAAAATTACACAATTGTAAAATTATTATATGCCTTTCTTTCACTCTATAATTCAAAAAATGGAAACAACATTCATGCTTACGTATAGTCTACTATCTCCATGAATGGTGTAATATGTTTTTCTATCTATAATCTTGATGAGTGATTATAAAAATTTATAAATTTAATAAATATATTTTTATACCATGATTTACATAATATAAATGATGGTACCAAGATCAATGTTTATGGACTAGGACTGCTAAACTAAAACCGGCTTGGAAAAAGAAGTAGTTAACAGCTAGAACATTGATTTTAATAGAAAAATATTAATAAATTAGTTTTAATATGTTATGAATAAATAAAAATGGTATTATAAATATATAGTTATGTAATAATTTTATATAAAATCAATACTTATTATGTATGATGTTATAACATGAACAAGGAAAGCAGATACTTGACGTAATTTTTTATTTCACAATCTCATCATTATTCGAGATTGTTTTTATTTAACTATCCACTGGGGAATATTTTTATTCCATGTTAATGTTTTCTAAAAAAAAATTTAATTTTTTTTATTATTCTCTCAAAATGTAATTGAAATCATAGATACACTTCATTGAAATTTTAAAAAGGACATTTTTTATTTTCAAAATAAGTATCTTTGTTACTTTTTTTATAGAAAAAATGGAAGGAATATTTTTTTAGCTTATATATAATGATTTGATTCTATTTATATCATAATGGAATAATGTTTGGAAAAATCCCTTGTAATTTTAATACTCTATTTTCAAATATAATATTTTCCTTTATAATTTCACTACTTTTAAAAAAATATTTATTTCAAAATGAAAATGATATTTTCATCAAGAATTATTTCAAGTGATATTTAAAAATCATTATCCCATACATTATTTGATGTTATATAATATTTACAGGATATATGATGAAATTATATTTTCATTACTCTTTCTATGTAATGTTTTTGTTTATGCGGAAAATATGAATAATTTAGGAAACCCATTTTCTTTCCATGAGTTATGATATGATAAAATATTTATGAAACCCATTTCATTTCATGTGTTCAGATATGATGGATGATTTATATTCTTGGGATACACATATGTCTGTTTTTATTTATCTAATAGTTGAGACTTATATATCTATCCAATTCCTTGGTTAATGAGTTATATTTAATGGGATATACACTATAGGAATGGAAAGTGAAACAGTTTTACTGTGGGACATTTTCCACTATGATATTCTTGGTAGTGAATCATGACTACTATGATGTTTTTGGGAATGAACCTATCCAAATTTCAGAGTCTTAGAAAAGATACATGACTATTAAGAAAGTGATTAAATATGATTATGTGTATTCCATTATTCCATGTCATATGCCAATGTTATTATTTCATGGATTACGTTCCTTTATTATTCATGTCTTATGAACACCGGTGATTTATTCCATGATAGAATATTATAAAAATTTATATATATGGTACAATTTTCAAATATTTTTATTCTATTCTTATGCCCTCATTTTCAGGTTATGATTGATATATCCATTTTATCTTTAATGAGAATTTGAGATTACTTATTTCATATGGTTATTTTCCCCATGATATGGAGAAAATATTAAGTATGATATCTCAAAAAGGCTTCTAGTTACAAATAAATAAGTTGATGACTAGATAGATATATTATAATGATGTTATTTGGGTTTCTTAGTTTCAAAAGGCACTAAATGCATACAGTTACTGTGTGGTTTTGTATGATATGTAATGAATATTCATCTAAAAATAATTTTAATGGGTTAAATGAACAAATAATATGTAGCATATCAGCAAGGTAAACCATTATTTTTAGGATCATACATGAATATAACTCCATAGTTAAGCATTTATTTCCTATAGAAGTGATGAGGATAGGTAACCACCATGGAGGTTTTCCAAAGTGTGTGTGAGGTCAAGAAAAAAATACTAAAAATCATGTGTCAGAAGGTAGTGATAATCATTAGTCTGATAACCAATTCATGAATGTGGGTGGGATGTAGAAAGGGGATCACATGTCAGTGGGGAAACTAGTGGTTCCATATGGTCTAGGACCTAGTGGCCATGTTAAGGAGGGGTGTTTGTGCAATCAGTAGGGACTAATTTTTAAATTGGAATCATATGATGAACCTGACTTTATGTATAGTGACAGTACTTTTATTTAGATCTAGGGTATATAATAAGGATGTTATCCTATAAAGGGTGGGGAGAATATATTACACTATAATGATAAATGGTTAAGTTACTAAATGATATGACTCGTTTAAACCATGTTCAAATTTTTTTAGGAGCATGAATAATTAGAAGTACACTATTAAGCATTTCTGGCCTTGAGTAATGATTCTGAAGGATGGCCCCCTAATAGATTTGATGGGTGTGTTTGGTGAGTAAAAACCACACAAAAATAACAATTGTATATATTGAATAAGAATTTATCACGTAGGTTTAAACCATACATAGAGGGGGGAATTTTCCTATTTTGTGTTATAATTGGGCCCCTGATTTTTGATATGGGTGTCAGTATATATCATTTAAAGGAATGAATCAGTCCACATATTGTTTTTTAGATTCCATGAAGCATAAAACAATTTAAAAAGGTAAAATGGTTGAATTATTAAATATTTCATCTATGACCTTAATAACCTTGTCATGAACTGATATATCTTATTCTTTTTGGGGAACCATTGCATAATTATTATGCTCACAGAGCTATGATCAGTGTGGGAAAAAGGAGTGAAAACGTTTTCTCTCATCATGTAGAGGATATCAGGATGGGAATGGGAATGTTTTATTAAGTAGTGTTTGATCCATGATATATGATCGAGGCATCCCTATATATCTCATTGAAATGTGAATCATATTGTACATAGTTCTAAGAACTCTTGTAGTTTAATGTCTTGTTGAGATGATGTGATCCATGCAATCTATTATGATATGGTGAGGATAATGGTTATTATATGTGAAAGAATATGAATGATGTATATAGACCTGATAATCGATGTTTGGGCATCACTATGTATCCTCTAACAATATGAATCAAGGCACATATTATTCATGAGAAACCATACAGTTTAGTATCATGTAGATATGACATTATCCATAATTTTTATTATCGTATGGTAAGAAAAATGGTCACACAATATGAATTAAGAGTAATATTGTGGACCCATGCTATTTTATGTAATGCATGGAGGGCGTTTCTCATGTCATTTAACATAATTTGGTAAAGAATAAAAGATTTATGAAATTAAGAATAGTTCTTCTAAGAAGTATTTTTTAATATTAACATCTTGAAATCATGATGTTATTGTGAAGTTAATGTCATTTGACTAGGAGTATTTACACATGCTGATAACTACATAATGTATTTCTTAAAAACCCATGAATTTATAGATGGTGTGACTCATTCCCCATCAAATGTGTTATGTTAGTAAGCTAATTTTTGAGAGGCCTTGTGTATACTATAATTACAATCCCATTTTTTATCCATCATTAGAGGATTCGTGTTTGGAATCATTGTGGTTTTGAGATCTAATACCATTTTACTTGTTTGAATAAGATGAGGAAAACATTTTTATTAGATCCTCATGTCACACAATTCTGATGGACATCTAGTTTTGGAAATGCACAAAACCTATACTCATCGATCCGCTCAAACTCATCCATCTACCTTTGTTAATACTCATTATCATATAATATCATAGGGATGAAATTTCTAATCAAGGGATCTGATATAAGTATTTCAAACACTTTCAAGGTCCCATTCCCCAATGAGTATGGTGTGGCCTATATAGTAGTACACATGTTGGTATAGTGGGACTATAATGCATGAATGATATTTTATGTCTAGGGGTTCTTGTCCTTAGTAACTATATTCTTGTGTAAACTCACCAGAGACTTATTAAATGCCTTTATAATTCCATTTTCTATTCAGTGTTCATTGACAATCTGTAATGGAAACTCCATCAATCCCACTACTCAAATATTAATACAACATGAGAGTATAGTAAAGGGAATAAAAACCCACAAATGTTGCACATAAAAATCGACCAATATTTATAAGTGTTTGAGAAATTATCCTAATGTTTGATTTGAAGAATCATCATATTACATTGAGATTAATTGGACAACTATAACTTCCTCAAATATCTTTGTTATGGTCCTCCTGTTCTACAATATAGATAATATGTTTCAAGATATATATTAAAATGAGTGAAATATATAAAAAATAAACCTAGAAGAGGATCTAGTTGCCTTAAATGAAGCCACACACACCCGATGACCTTGTTATGGTGGGGTGTCTATGCTTTCCCCATGAACCAATTGTTACATTGTATTTATTTAAAGATAACTTTAGCATAATGTCATGGACAGTTAAATTATCATCTATGATTAGTGTTGTGTATTGTATAGAGTGTCAAAAATAATTATATTCTTTAAAAATATCATATTGTTACATCATCCCGCACCCTTCAGTTAATTATATCTTCTCAATATTAGCTTTATCACTAAACAAAATATTTGGACATTTTAAAATGATTCTCTAGTAATCCAACATAATAAAAATGGTTAATAAAACACCTTTTTAATAATGTTATAGGGAAGTATGAGGGTCTTCTGGACTAAAAAATAAAATGATAAAAAAATGAAAACATAGGTTGGAATTGAATATTTGAAAATTGTTGAAAATTTTAAGTAATTATGGGGAGTGATTATGGTCATTTATCACAAATATGTGAAAGATAAATAGATGGTTAAGTGCGTCATAAGCATAAATCAATGATGATTTAAAATACTATCTAATTCATTATGTATAAATGTGATAGGAAAACCTTTTTTTCAATGATTTTTAACTAATTTTAGGTAATTAATTTTCTATATAGACTCATGTAATGATAATATAATTTTACTTGACATGTACAATTTCTCCATTTTGTCACTTTCCACCAAAATCACATTTTTTCCAAATGATGTGTATTCATGATAAATTTTTCATGTCTGAAGCACTGAAATAATATTTGAGAGAGAAAATAACCATAAAAGGAATATTCAAGTCATTACACATGTCTGTAGACAATATCCAAAACCAATATGGTTAGATCATGGAAATATAACTAAAAAAATTGATAAACATTCATATTTAACATTAAGATTCAACATTCAATGAAAATACCCTCAACTGATAAAAAATTCCATAAATGAATAACCAACCATCCCAATTAACTTCAAAAATATCAACAATAATTACTGTTTTTACCTAAAATTATATTTCAAATTTTTCATCTTCCATTCACAAAAAATATTATGATCTCCTTTTAAAATAACATTAATCACTTTGTCAGAAAATCACTATTTAATCACATGGTTACCTACATGGTAAAACTTGTGTTCCCATAATTACCTGAATATCCAAGATCATATAAACCCTAAAGGATATCAATACTAGAAAAAATGATTGAGAAACATTAAATTCAGGGTTCACATTAAACCAAATCTTAAAATGTACTACCTCCTGATAAAACATATCCTAAAAGTTCATTAATCACATTAAGATGTTATTTTATAAAACCTAAAATGGATGTCTATGACATTGAACATATGATCATTTTTAATCATATTGACCTATAATCGTATTGATAATTCTTATGATAGGGACAGATGAAACCATCCTAATCTCAAATGTTTTCTAAAATATCCATAAATACCAACTATAACAGCATAGAACCATCAGTCATTAATCAAGTTTCAAAATCATAATAACTAAATTTACGAGCTTTTATTTCTGTAATTATGACCAAGTTATTTTCCATTCAAAATTTAAAACCTCTAAATAAGTAATTACATAATTTATGATCTTTAAGACCATTTAGGCTTACATTTTTCTAGAAATATTATATACTATTACATAATGACTACCCATGTCATTAAATGAGGTTTTATCCCACCTAACCCATCTTTTATTATTTCACATGAAGTCATCGTCATTATTTATATTGAATACATTCTATAAATAATTTTGTCAACATTATTTCAAGATAATATTGAGAAAAGGAAACATAATAAGGTTGAGATTAAATACTCAATTTGGATTCAAGTAGTCATTAATAAGTGTATATCATTAATGAACATAAAAAGATTATAATGGTATGATGACATAATCTGAGTTAACTAATGATTCATAAATTATCATATAAAAATTAATTTATAAATAATCAATCATGAAACATATAATAATTATTAAAAAAATAAGATTCACCGAGATCAATACTCAGGATCCATGTGGTATAAATCATGATCAATGTAAATTTTATAAACCCATAAAAATAATAGATAAAATATATAGTTATCATGGAACAACATATTCATAAAAATAACATAACCCTTACATACTAGATGACCATATGGTTTATTTCATATATAAATTTCAAGAGAACACAACCAGTACCCAATGCATTGGAGTTCAATCTGGGTGTACCCATCATTTAAACTATATTGGTCTCACCAGACACTCTCTAGTTAAACACAATTTATAACATATAATGCGATCACCTTGCACTATATGGGTTCCCCAATCATATATAATGTATATTATACCCAACATGATTAAATTAAAAAAATAATTTGTTATAACAATCCTAGAAACAATCATTATTCCTTTTATATCTTGATTAACCCACGAAATAATTATGTGTTTCTAGTCAATATCATTAATAAATACTTATCGCTAGAAAATAAATGGGTTACATAAAAATAACATTGAAATATGATTAACCTATGGGGAAAAAACAAGTGCATACCAATTTTTTGACACAATCTTAATACATACAGAGACAAATTAAGGATGATTTCATTAAAAATAACCTCGTTGGAGAATTAGGGATAATAAGGTTTGTTAATTTTGACGAATGGGGATAAAATTAATATTTTACATATAAATATTGCGGAAAATAAACCTTTAATTTATAAAAACTCTATTTTTAGAAACTAAAAATATAATAAATATTCCAATTTTTTTTATTGAAAACAAGTTTTGAAAAATATAATTGAAGCATTAAAATGAATTTAACACATTTATTAAAGAAAATATCTGTTAAATTTTCAAAAATAATATTTAAAACGTTATGAAATTTCATCTATATAAAAATAAGGATGAAAAATTATATTAGAATATTCAAATAAATAATGGTCATGAGGATGAAAATTCGGTTCATGTCGTATATGTTAAAAAATGATTCCATTCATATTTTCGATAAAATAAAATTTGGAATTATTTTCAAAATGATATTAATGTTACATTAATTTTTTTAAAAAAATATATCATGGATAAAAAATTCAGTAAATCATTCTTAAAAATTGAATAACTTTTTTTATAATATTTTTAGAAAACATGGAATTTTATGAAAATGATTTTTCAGCTAAAGAGAGAAACAATGATGATTTTTCATAATAAAGTTTCTCAATTATTTTTTTAACAATTTTTTTAAAAATTGAATGATTAATTTAAAATATAATTAATAACTACTGGATAAGAAAAATCATAAAAATACTAGTGAGGAAGATCATAATATTCCAATATTGGAGTCATAATCATAAACCATATTGACAATTAATGATATTTTATCATGGAAATCTTACCACATTGGTTACTTTAAATAGTAATCTCTTTGAAAGGATATTATTGCATTTAAAAAATATATTGAGAATAAATATATTCATGGTAGTACTAGTCAGAGTGGTTTCAAATACACTTAACAAAAGAAGATATGTGCATAACATGCCAAAAGTCTTAGAGAAGGATAAGTGAGACTAAACTCTATTGCCAAGATCATATCATTTAAATGGGGATTAATAAACGAATTTATAATGTGTATAAAATTTAAATCCACATAAAAAAAGTGGAAATACTACATGAGATAATCAAATTTCATTATACACTAAATATTAAAATTACATAAAATGTGAATTGGATGTTTAACCCGGGAATAAAGATTAAGTTATGATATCCATTAATTCATGCTTCATTTTGATTAAAATGTGTTAACATCATTTATAGTTATTATAAACTTGGTATTATCTTATTAAAGAACAATATTATTTATTATATTATCATATACGGTCTTTTTTATCATTCTATCAACTATTGCTTAATAATAATTCATTTTTCATAATTTCAAGTGTCAATTTACTTATTTTCTCATTAATTATTTGTTATGAAAGTTATCATTCCGTTTCATATAATATAGTTATTTAATATCTATAATAACAATCTTGAATAAATAATAATATTAATAAATTAATTATAATTTTATGATAAGTTATTATGGATGGTTTTGAAAAATGAAGTTGGTTATGTTCATGGAGATGGTAATATGTACATACACATGAGTAATGTTTCCATTTTTAATTGGACATTTTGGGAAGGTGTTAAATAATATTATATATTTAAATAATTTTAATAATATAATAAATAAAATAGAATTGTGTAAAAAATAAATATACATATATATATCATCCATGTGTTTTGGTGATGAAATGAGAGAGTCACACCATTCCTAAAAGTGGTAGTCCACATGTACAAGAACGACATTATGATTATTCTGTGAGTGAAAATGTATGAAATAAAATGATATATGTTAATTTTAGAATGATAAATATTTAATTAATATCATAATTATTCCATGTGTGTCATATATTTCTTTACCGTTCTTGTTATTATTTTCCTTATAATGTGTAATAGTTTGGAAAAATCCCTCAAGGTAACAATGCATTGATTTTGGGATGATTGTGTTTGTTGAAAAAGTAGGTTTCAAAGGACTTTTATGGAGTTCCATATATATTTTTGGTACGGTTTCTTGAAATATATCTAGCAAAAGTGAATAGATACCTGGGATGTGTAAAAGATATGTAAAAGGAATGATTTTCATTTAGAATATGGATCGCGAAGGGTGTTTTGAGAATGAAAAAAATATTGATGGTGATCTATATGATTATGACTATAATCTCGAATGGTAAATTACCATGGTGCATTGATAGATAGTTATAATCATGAATGAAATGAAGTAGCATCGTGAAATGGGGATGTTGTGACTGGAAGCTTCTAGAATATGTGTAAATGGCTATAAATAGGCCTCTAACCACTTCAAAAAAGTCTCAGGACATAATGAAGATAATATGGCACTAGATTCATGAAGGTTGTTCACAATGGTGGTTATTGTGAAAATAGTCCCAAATGACGAGAGTTCATAAAGGCTATAAAATCCAACCAAAATTTTTGAGCATCCCGAATGTATGAGGCTTCATGAATGCTATAAAAATATAACCAAATGTTGGGATATTTTTGAAGGCTAATATAGCTTCATGAATGGTGTGAGCTTCATGAAGGAAGGGAGAATCATCCACGTGAGGCTTATTTTTTACGGAAATTTGTGCATCGCGAATGAGGTTATATTCTTGAAGGTAGTGGGTATAATTAATTTATTCCGAAAGAGATTTCAAATAAAACCAGTGGTAATGTTGTATTCATCAATTGGATGAATATAGGACTTCAACAGAGCATCTATCTACTACATAGGTTGTAATCATTAGAGACAATGAACGAAAAACAAGTATATAAATTTTGTGTGGATACACTCTTAGTTAGTGGACAAATGATGTGGAATTTTATGATCTATTTAACTTGTAGTGTTCTAGAGAAAGAGACATTGTAATCCATACTAGAGAATGTAGTGAGATTCACTAAACATTGTAAAGGCTGTGAGCCTAGGAATAGAAGTAATCTATAACAACCCTTGAAATTTGATAGTGATCATTAGTGGATTTGGTACATTAAAACATCATTTTTGTACTCTCATTCGACACAACCTAGTGATGCTGATCCAATTCTAATTATTGTGTCATTTTCATGATTTTATTTCAATTCTAACAATGCTATGGGAAAGGGAGAAATGTGTGTTTTTTTATTGATAAAATAATATTTCAAGGGTAATTTTTTTAATATTTCATACACTTATTCACCCCTTAGGTTATTTAACATTGATTGCCTTACAATTAGTAAAAATGAATCACATCACTTCACGAGGTAGTTGTCATACGTACACATGATGGGCGTTATCTAATTCCCTACAAAATGGAAATTAAAAAGGTATATAGGATATAATGACTCCAATTGTATAATTATATTAAAAACATCATAAATATATAATATATATATCATCATACATATATTTTAGAGGTGGTAATGAAAAACAAATTAATTGGTTTGTGAGGAATAATTCTGTTGAGCACATGAATGATTGTTTCATATCCCATTTATGAATCCGAAGAAGGATATAAGATATTAAATATATAAAATAACATTTAATTTATTTTTATATATAATTTTTATTATTTAATAATGTTTTAATAATAATTTAATGAGGATGATGATGAAAAAAAATAAAAAATATCATTCAATAACATTCCCACTTCTTCAGGTAACTTCATTTTGTTTGCACTAAAGTCCTTCCTGGGTTATATTTATATAAAATTATAAAATTATGTATTATAAGAGTGAATTATAGAAGTTATATGGGCTGATATTTTCTAAACCAATGGGTTTTGATGGATTCAAGTGATGAGTATAATGGGTGTCCTTTTATAAGACAGGTCAGTTACACATTTTTTTAAATAGAATGAATTCCATATTCCTTTATATAATTTAAAAAGGGATAAAAAATTGACCATTATCGATCCAATAATGCATATGATAGAAATACGGATAGAAAATATATTTTATACCACGTTTTAGGTAATTTTAACCCTTACTTATTTATTTTAACACTCTGCTAAACCAATTTTTACCTTATTTATGGTAATAAATATTTAATGACTTCAATATTAATTATGTTAAAAAATGAGGTTGAAATTATTATATAATATAATATATTATTATTAAAAATATTTAATCCATTTTTCAAAATTCAATTGAATGATTCGGTAAATATTAATTTAAAATTAACCCCATCGACATGATAAGAAATAGGCTTCTCAAATAAAAAATATTCAATATTATAAAACGTTTTTATATATAATTTCTATATAAAAATTTATAAAATGACCTAATTTGGATTAATAAAAATATAATTTAACTAATTTTAATTTTAAAAATAAGTTAAAATATAATTTTACTTTCTAAATGATATAAATAAAAATGCAGTTTTCAATTAAATTTCATTAATTTCACCATTCATAAAAAAATGTTCTACTTATAAAATTGTAAAAAATATGCACTGTTATTAATTTAACATACTGGATTCAAAGATAAATTTTTCTTTTTATTATTTTTTAAAATAAATATAATTAAATTTAAAACAAAATTCATAGAATAATTGAAAAAGTGGGTTTTTGAGAAGTGTATTTTTTAGAACAATTAAAATTTATAATGACTCTATATATATTAACCAAATTTTTTGAATAATAATTAAAAATTACATAATTATAATATAAATATATTTTATATTAAATTTTACTTGTTACGGGTTCAATTAATTAATTGAAATAGGGACATGTTATGCAATTTAAAATAGTTTTCAGAAAAAACCCATTTTAAAACCCAAAACAAACATACACCAAAATATTATACAATTAAAATTAAAATGTGATGAAGTGGATTTAATATAAATAAAAAAAAAATATGTTACATGAAAATATATTCCAAAAATAATGTTAGAACATGGTTTTTCTATCTGGTTCGGATCCTATTTATTTTATGTTAAACCTTTTTTGATGATATTTTTTGTTTATATCTTAAACTGAACCCCTAGTCCGGTCAGTTTGTCTTTTTAAAAGAAAGAATAAGGGGGATAAAGGTGGGATCCAATCCTATTAATAATTTTTAATTTTTAATACATGAACATTATTAAATAAACAACTGGTAATTGGTAGGGTTGGAAAATTAATTATATATAATGAACTTTTAGTAGAAGAAAAATGCCGAACATTACAAGTTCATTATAAAATTAAACATCATTTAAATAATGTGATATATTTTTTAAATGGGAATAATTCATTTCCTTTTTTTCGTTACCCATGTTTCATATTTTCCTCTCACACAAGAGCTCTACCAAATAGGGCCCTAATTGATCCTAAATCAAGGGTTTGATCCTATCTCTCCATCCAAATTCCTATTTTAGATCTATTTTTCACGTTGGTATTACCGCAGAAATCTATCCACTACAAAATGTACTTTCATAATTATTATTCCTATCGATGAAGCTATTTTGATGTTGGATTGTATTCCCTATTTTTCTTACATTCTTTTGTCCATCGATTTTAATCTGAACCAATACAATATATGGGTTGATGTTGGATGATGAGAATGCTATAGGAAAAATGTATGAGTTTTATGTCTTTTCCTTTAATGTCTCATCCTTTATAAATCATTGTGTGCATTCCAGTTTCACCAGAAAATTACTTTTTAATTCATATTCATTAATTATAGTTTTTATCTCGTATTCTAATTTCTTAATTAAATATAATCATCATGTAAGTAATGGTTGAGACCCCAAAAAAGACAACTAAAATAAGATTTTTTAGCCATTTATACCTTGGTGTCCCTAATTAGGTTTATTTACAACATCCTATGGGTATGTGACGACTCGAACATGAATTCCACGTAATGGGTGCCCCGAGCCCGGTGGTCCACATGGGCTCAATCACATCATCCATAAGGCATGAGGCTTCCAAATAGCAACGAAGGCTTAGGGTGTGTTCTTGGGAATATTATTCCCTCATTATTAGAGTGTATCATAGTGGAAGGAATATAATGATATAATAAACAAGAGATATAATATAAACAAATAGAAGAATCAAACAAATGAAATTGATAATCCAGAATAACAATAACTACATCAACTAGAGTAGTGATAATGCAATGTCATTTCACTAGAAAATAAGAACGCATGCACTCAATAAAATAAACATAACATGTTTGACAAGCTAAAAGGAAAAAAGTCTACTCCAATCATCCTGAGATCCTACTTGGTCATCTGCTATCAAGCTTCATCCTATCTGCACACAGTCAAGTCTTGAAAGCTGCATGATTCCATTTTTCATTAAATGAAACCATGTAATCATCTCAGGGTATGAAACGGTGACCGATGTGGGTGTGATATAAATATCATTGGGGCACCACCAATGGTTTCTATAACATATAACCCATGAAATAGAAAATATCAGTGTGTAGGCATGCATATATAATGTAAAACATATAGTACAATATAACTAAACAACCATGTACTTTTTTCATCCCTCGGCTGGTGTTTGAACATATAACCAATTCATTAATTTATCAATTATCATTTAATTATAATAGGTCACATGAGGCATATAAAACACTAACATCACATCATGATAGAATAAGATACGAAGGTTCTATGATATAATAAGGAAACTAGATAATGATATCTAGTGAGGGAGTACTCGGGTAAAAACCAAGGTAACAAAAACATATAGAAAGCTAATTCAGTAGTATCTGAGTCTATCTAAGGGGTAAGAGTGTAATTCAAGGATTATAACACAAGGAATTCGACAATATGATGCCTACCGAGTCCAAGGTGATCGAACAAGGTAAAATTGGGCTAAGTATTGACAGTTCCCTATGGGCTTTCACCATAGAACCTAGAATTCAATGATGGATTTAATATTATATCTAATGTATCATGTAAAAAAGTAAGGAACCAAATCGTATTATGCCAAGCATCCAAGGAAAAGTCAATAACTAGAGTCAAGGTGTGTATAGACCATAGAAAATGTTATCCCTGTATCAATATGGGATTCTCAAGACCAAAGGTGTTCTTCTCTTAGAATCCATAGAAATATAGACTCAGTCAATTCCTATTTGATATTATAATCTAAACCATTTATTTTTTTGTCCATGAGTTGTCTTTTATTATTGTGGATTGCATATGTGGCATTGCAACCATTTTATCAAGTCTTAGTTATCCATTAAGGAATAATCAATTATTGAGGTTCACTCCACTACCTTCCTCCAACATTGAAAGGGGTTCTACTGACATGAAACCAATATTCAATATATTTTATTAAGGCCAAGTAATATACTTAGTATACATTCAATTTGAAATTTCATATTAAATAATTATTTTGAAGCATTTACCTTAGGTTGGTAAAGTTGGGAGCATACATGGTACATTCCATTATGAAATTCTTAGTAAAAAAATGGAATTTATGATAAGAGGACTCACATTTTGAAATGTTAATAAGTGGCCCACCCGAACAGTGGATCAAAAATTCCAAAAAAATAAAAAACAAATTATGGAATAACCATTGCCATGAGTATGATTTTGTTGTGGTTGAAACCACTAACAACTAATCAAATATTTGGAAAGAGCATAACCATACGATTCTATCGAGTATAATCATGAATTTTTGTTTAAGAAATGTTTTCCAAAGAAACCGGTGGGGGCCACACAAACAATAAAAAAAACAATCATTAGGCACGAGTTATAGACCATCCACCTTAGAGTTGTTCATATCTTGTACTCCGGTATTGACCATGGATTTTCCTCTGATTGGATTAGATCTAAGAAAAGGTGAAAAACTCTCACATTGAGATAACTAGGTCATGGGAGAAAGGAAATAAGAACAACCATAGAGGACTTGAGTACTTATCATTTTTCATGCAACAATATAAATAGAAGCTCAATTAGATGCTAAAAGAAAGAGAAATCATTATTCCAAGTTTAGATCTTTAAAAATATCTAAAGGGTGATAAAATTAGGTCAATCCTATATAAAACAGTATTAGGGAGGAACTGGATGGATTAATAGATCATTAAGTAAATTTTGGACATTTTACATAGGTTTTTATCCTTCACACGGTTTGTCTGCACGGTTTGTCAAACCGTGTGCAAACCTCATGAGACGGTTCTGCCGGAAAAGCCTTCCTCCACATGGTTTGATCAAACCATGTGCCACCCATGCAAGATTACCTATAATAAAAGGTTGTATGTACAGTTTGGATGCATGGTCGTGCGCCAAACGTGTGAGGTTCTATTGTCCCAGAAAAAATACCATCCACATGGTTTGGAAAACAGTGTGGAAATATCGTACAGTTTACTATAAACCATGTGTAGATTCTGTTTCTTCCAAAAAGATGGTTTCCAGGCTTCAAAACAGCCACATACAACCTCAAAACCTTTAATAACACATTTGGCATCCATATTAGGTCTAAATTAATGAGTTAGAACGAAAATTAATGGATCCATACCTGAGTGAAAAACTGGTTTCATACAGTCATCCCCCCATAGAAGAACTCTCCTCTGAGTTCTCCTTCCAATGGTAAGGAAACACTATCTGAGAACATCACTGTCCATTGGGCATGTACGTCAGCTTCCCTATCTGATGTCTCATCATGTACTCTGTCAAGCAGCCAATGTACTCGTACGAGAGAGACAACCTTGCCTTAGAGAGCCTTCATGCTTCAGTCAACAATGTGTAATGGATACTCCTCAAAGGTAGCATGAAATTATAACTCATATTACAAAGGATCAAAGGAATGAGATGGGTCATAATGATATTAGAGAAGTTGTGAGACATGAAACACATTGTGCATGGAATGGTGCCACTGAGGTAGTAAAAATCGATAAGCTACCCTCTCGAGTATCTCTAGAATTTGAAATGGCCTAAAGTAATAAGGGGACATATTTCCTTTCTTTCTTAACCATATATGCCCTAGCCTGGGTGATACCTCATGAGAAACAAGATCCCTAACCTCGAACTAAATATGTTGTCAATGACGATGGATATAGATTTCTATCTAGACTCAACTAATGTCATACGCTTCCTGATCAACTGGACGTGTTCTAAAGTCTCCTAAACGAGAGGAGTACCTAGTAGGGCAGCATAACCTATCTCAAAATATCACAAGTGTGAAAGAAATGTCCTACCATATATGGACTCAAAAGGAGGCATCTGAATCATCGCCTGAAAATTGTTATTATAGGTAAACTCGATAAGAGGGATATGGTTCTCCCAAGAACCTCGGAAATTGAGGATGTATGCTCGGATAATATCTTCCGAAACATGTATCATTCAATTCGATTGTCCATTGGTCTGAGGGTGTAAATAGGTGATTATAAGCACCATCATTCCCATATATTTCAGGAAACGCTTCCAGAACTGTGAAGTGAAATGAGAATCCCAATCTAAAATGATAGTACATGGAACTATGTGTAGTCGTATGATCTCGCAGACATATTTTACTCCTAAATCATCAACTAAGGGTGTCTCCAAAATATTAATTGAGTGGGATGATTTCATTATTTAGTCAATGACTACACAAATAGAATCACTACCCCTCAGTGACCATAGTAGGCCGACTACGAAATCCATAGAAAAATATTCAAATTTCCATTCTGGGACTGGATGTGGCTATAACAAGCCTACAAGTATCTGGTACTATTGCTTCTCCTGCTGATAGGTGGAATACCTAGTGATGAAGCCTTCGGTCTAACATTTCATCATAGGCCACCAATATTGGCATTGCATTTCTTGATACGTCTTTGAGTTGTCTTGATGAACTGCCCACTTGGAAGCATGAGACTCTTTTATCAGCTCCAATCCAACATGTATAGGCACCCAGATGAATACACATAGACATATGATGTCATCTATATCCATAGACCAATCATAAGGAGTGTTATGTCCTAATATAATCTCATAGAGAACCAAACCTTCTGGATCTAAAAACTGTCTACTATTCACCTTCTCAAGGAGGGAAGTGGTAACTATTAAGGATGTGAGGTAAGACTGATCATGAATGTCTTCAAACACTAGATGATGTTTAGAAAATAGTAACATTAACTTCCATTCATCACTACCTTCCTGTATAGCCTAAGTTTGAGATTTTCGATTGAGTTCCTCTATAACCGCATTACCTTTTCCAAGCATATAGGCATGCTCAAAATCAATAGATTTTAGATAATCGACCCATATGCATTATAGGATGTTCATGTTAGGCAATTAAACGATATAATTGAGGATCTTATGATCTATATACACCAAAAAGTGCTCACCCAATAGAAAATGCATCTAGCAATGTATGGCATGGGCAACTACTGCTATCTTGAGGTCAAGTATCTCGTAATTTCCCATGTGAGGCTTCAACTTCCAAGAACTGTATGCAACGTCATTGTATTTCTATATCAACATTGCTAGTAGAACAATGTCTGATTCATCGTAGAAGATGATATAACCTTTACTAGGTTCTGGGAGAATCAAAATTTGTTCGGAGACAATCCTCCCTTTTATCTCCTGAAAGGCTTTCTCCATTGATTCTAACCATAGGAACATAACCCCCTGCTATGTAAGACCAGTGAGAGGTTAATAAAGATGTTAAAATTCATCTATGAAATGACTATAATTTACAGTGATCACTAAGAAGCTCTTGATATGAAACACATTATAAGAATTCCCCAAGGAGACTACAACACTAAACATTTTAGGGTCAATATATACCCTATATTCTGAAATAATATGGCCCTATATGTGGACCTTGTTGATCCAAACATCACATTTAGCAATCATGGCATAATTTTAATGCTCTCTCGGTGTACTTGGAACGTTCTCAAGATTATTTTCATGGTCATTACGAGCGTGTGAATACACCAAGATGTAATCTATAATGATGGTGAAAAAAAGAGTACAATTAGGGATGGAAAACCCAATTCATCAAATCCATGAAAATAGAAGGTGCATTCATAATACTGAACGACATAAAGAGATACCCATAGAGACCATACATTCAATGGAAAGATGTACAAGGTATGTCTAAAGCGTTGAATCGCACCTGATGATAACTCGATCTGAGGTCGGTCTTAGAGAGCACAATTACTCCTCAGAGCTTGTCAAAGCAATCACCTATTCAAGGAAGTGGATACAAGTTCTTAATGTTATGCTAGATCACCCTTCTTTAATCCACTCATAAACAGAGAGTCTATCCAAATTTTTATAAAAAACATAGGTGAGCCATAAGAGGATGTACTAGGATGTATAATGATATTGTCCTCTAAGTCCCCTATCTTCCAATTGTGCTCCTAAATCTTAGTAGGTTCCATCCTGTATTGAGGAATGGAAATAGGAGATTCTACTGGAATAAGAACTTTTGAAAACTATACCTCTCTTTCAGAAGGTAATCTATAAAACTCATCTAGAAAGACATACCTGAAATGGTCAACTATTATAGGTAAAACTATTTTAATAAAACTCAGATCCTCCATGAAATGATTTGTAATCAGGACGGTCACTCCACCTATCCCATGATACTTCAGTCCCACCCTCCCAGCCAAGACTTCCAACTCACCATTGATAAGATTATTAGTTCCTTATGGTGATGTAAAACAAACCCTTCATCGATCACAATCTAAAATAGTTTTATAGTGGACCAACTAATTCATACTAAGAATTACATTAATGCTTGTTATCTCAAGAATAATGATATTCCACCAGAAAGGGTCAGTTCCTACCTCAAGGGGCATCCCCTTTACTATTCCCTCCATATGTATTCCCAAAATTGTATTGAGGTTCATTACACCATAGTGATATTGTATCTATAGTCCGAGACATTCCACAATAGATACAAAAATAAAAGAGTTCGAATCACCTATATCAAGAAAAGCAGAGACAATAGTAGAGGCTACTAGAGTAGTAACCTGTACTATAGATGGTCCTGCAGCCTGATCCTCGCTTTCCAGCTATAAGGTTTGAAATAGACATAATCTATGGCCATGTACAATAGATTTACCATCATGATAATGATTTATCTCCTGGCACTGTTGGTGATCAGGGATCAGACTACCATGACCACAAACTTCTCCTCGACCAGACCTGTCGGTGCTACTCCAACTCTCCACCTGAAGCGGCACGAAAGAGCACACTCTTGAAGGTGGAGGTGAAGCTGATCCTTTCCCAAAAAATGCTCATGGAATGGTCCTGAAAAATAGATGAAGATAACCCATACGACCACAATCCCTATAATCCATAGGGTCTCTGTCACACTGGGAATTCTTATGCCCTGGTTTTCTACAGTGATGACACACTACAAAGCTATAAAACTGGATAATATGGAAACCACTACCCGGACGATAAACCTCAACGGAACGTTTCCTGCCACTAGAAAAACTACTGGCCTGGCACAGCACTGATCCTTTATTAAATGCGCTCACTATGACCCTTAGGTTATACTCTATGCTAAGGTCCTAATAAAGTATTGTAGATAAGGTAGGACGTTTAATGACATTCACCTGTGTTCAGATGGCATACTGAATCCCTTCTTCAAATCGTCTAGTACGCGAAATCTCATCCCTGACTAAAAGAGGTGAAAAGTGTTGTAAATCACTAAAATGTGCTGAAAATTCAATAACAGAAATAGAACATTGATTGAGATTCATGGAATCTCTAGATCTATCAGCTTCCAAAGACAGGGGAAAGAACAAATCATAAAAGGTAATCCGGTAGTCATCCCATAACATGCCCTGATAATGTTCGGTCTGGGTAACAACATCCCACAAACACTTGACTAAATTCTAATGAATGTATGTAGCAAGATTCACTCTCCACTATGTAGGAATTTCCAGATGGTCAAAGATAGGTAAAATTGCCTCTTTCCAAGACTCAGTATCTTGAGATCCACTATCCCCATAATAAGTAAGAGGATGCTGCTCTAGGAACTGATAGGTCAAATTATCCATAGTAGTTGCAACCCGTGGATCACCAATCATGGACTGCATCATTTGTAAGAAACTATCCTGAAAATGGGAATCCAAGACTTGATTAGGTACAGTAGGTGCTGCCTCATGTGGATCTCCTAGGAGTAAGAATAGTAGCTCATTTCCCACCATGTCTAGAGCATGGTCATCACCACCCTCATGAGGAATGACACGAGGATTTCATGGCACCATTTGACTAGAAATTACAAGAACACAACTTTGAATAAGTTTATAATCAAGGGGTTCGTATTAAAAAAATAATATGAACATATAAAAACTCACTACAAAAGGTGTACAACCCTAAATACCCACTTATACGGCCAGTTATCAGTAAGTGGTCAATTAAAAGTTTTATTTAAAATCACAGTTACATATTTGGTTCACTCCTTTACCTTCCATAAACATTACAAGGCATAATAAGGATGTGAAACTAATTTATTTTGAATTTCAGGTATCACATTATAATGGATAGTTATTTTTGATGAATTAGTTCACATACACCTATCACAAAAAATGACACCAAATTACTTATATCATAATTCCTTGACTTGGTAAATTACTCAGTCCAACCAATGATGGACCATACACCACATGAATTGAGACAATAAATCACTAAATCGAAGAAAAAGTAATATAAGTAAAAGAAACTATCACAACAACACTCAACAATCGTTGGAATATCATGAAATGAAAAGAAGTGAAATGTACCTATATGGCATGGAAATATGCATGAAATTTGAATTCTAGGTGCCTATGTTGATGCATGTTGTAGTACTCCTTTCCCTCATATCATCAGGATAATGATGTTATCAATTCTCAAAAGAGTAATAATCAACAACACCACACAACCTGTGGGTCACCCAATGGTGAAATAAAATCAACTATAATAGGAAAAAGTAGAACAACAATTGCATTTTGGGTAACATGGATTTTACCCTGAACATGGGTTCGCAACGCCCAATAATGGCTTATGACCATGTACAAAATGTCCCTATACACCATTCAATTTTATCAATGTAGTAACGAAATAAAAGAAACCATTTTTTGACACCACTTTGTGATGAATCGGACCCGGATTCCCCTTAATAGGTTCCCAAAGCCTAGTGGAAAACATGGCCTCAAGTGCATCACGTCAAATTCCAGAGGCTACCGACTAGAATCTAGGGGCTAGGGTGTGTCTATGGGAAGACTATGCCCCCAATAGAAGAGAGTATCACAAAGGAAGGAATATAATGGAATAGTTAAGAATTAATGTAATATAAACAAATTGATAAATCGATCTGATGCAATCGATAATCAAGAATAACAATAACTGTATCATCTAGAGCAGTGATTACATACTGTCATGCCACTATAATACAAGAAATAATGGATATAAGAAAATAGACGTATCGTGTTATACAAGGTAAAATAAAACAAAGTATACTCCAAGCATCTTGAGATCCTACTCAGTCATCTACTAATATGCTCCTTCTTATAAATACACAATCTGGAATTTGGAAGCTACATGCTTCCCATTATCAATACATGCAACCATGTAATCTAATCTGGGTACAAAACCACACCTAGAGAGGGTGGGATATGAATCTCTGTGGGCCAACACCAATGGTGTCTATAACCTCTGGTTCTTGTAAGGGAATATATCAGTGTGCATACATGCATATATAAAGAAATTTCGTTCAATATAACTAAACAACCAAGTACCTGCTTCATCCCTCAGTTGTGTTCTAAACACATAACAATTTCATTAATTTATCAATTACCATTTAATGATAATAGGTCACATCAGGAAAATCCAACACTGAAATCACCTTGTAATACTATATGTAGTGAGGTTCCCAAGTCGTAATAAGGAAACAGGACAATGATATCCAGTGAGGGAGTTTCAGGGTAAAAAAAAAGGTAACGTAAACTCATGGAATGATAAATCAAGAGTATCTGAGTCTATATAATGGTTAATAGTGTAATACAAGGAGAATAATCCAAGGAATTCAAAAATATGATGCCTTCCGAGTCCAAGGTGAACAACCTAGGTAAAACAAGGCTAAGAAAAGATAGGGCCCTATGGGCATTCACAGTGGCCCCTACTAGTCAATGCTAGATCCAAGGAGTGTATATGAGGTATCTGGTAATAAATAAAGGGAACCAACGGTAGTATAATTGGAATCCATGGAATAGATAAAAACCGAAGTCTATGTGGATATCAACCTAAGCCAACCACATCCCTGAATCGAAATGGGTTTCCCAATACCCAAGGAATTAACTTATCATAATCTAAGGGGATATCAAGTCATTCCATTACTATTTGAAATTTAAAATTGTATGAATTAATTTTTTTTATGCATGGACATCCATTAGTGTGTATAGGTCATGTAGAGTTGAAACCATTTATATATTTTTCCACATCCTGTCTTCCATTAGTGAGTATCGGCCAATAATCATTGCAACCATTTTATCATGCATTAGTTATCCATTAAGGAATAATAAATTTTTGAGGTTCACTCTATAGTCTTCCATAAACATAGAATGGTGTGCTAAAATCATGTGACCTTTATTCAATATCTTTTATTAAGGCCTTGTTATATACTTAGTATACATTTAATTTCACATTTCACATTTATTAAATATTTAAAAGAACTTACATTGGCGGGTCAAGTGGTGAGCATACATGGTACATTCTATTATGAAATTATTAGTAATAAGAATGAAATTACGATAAGATGACTAAATATTATAAAGTTCAAGCAAAGGTACACCCGAAAGGTGCATCAAGTATGCCAAAACACTAAAAACCCAATAATGGAACACCCATTTACATGAGGCAAATTGTGTTGTGGGTGAAACCACTAACAAGTAATATCATATCTTGAAAAAACATAACCATATGGTTTTTATGAGTATAATCATTCCATTTTTATTTATTATATGGTTTCCAATGAAACTGGTGGGCCCCACACAAACATTCAAAAAACAACGAACATTAGGAATGAGTTATAGTCCACCCACCATAGGGTTGTACGAGACTTATCCACTAGTATCAGCTATGTATTATCCTTGGATTGGATTAGATGTAAGAAAAGGTGAAAAAATATCACATAGAGATAACATGGTCGAGAGTGAAAGATAATAAGAATGACCAATGAGGGTTGTATTACATACTATTATGCATCTAACATGATGAACGAAAGCTCAATCGGATGTCAGACGAAGGAGATCTCTTGATTCCATGATTAGATATTAAAAAAGCTCCAAAAAGAGATAGAAGTAGGTCAATCCCACATAAACTCGAATTAGAGAGGAAGGGGTTGGTTTAATAAATCATTAAGGGAATTTCAGAAATTTTATACTGTTTTTTAGACTATGATTGGTTTGTCCGTATGGTTTGTCAAATTGTGTGCACACCATGTGAGACAGTTATTCCTGAAAAACCTTCCTCCACATGGTTTTATCAAACTATGTGCCACCCATGCATTGTTACCTGGGGAAAATCGGCGTTCACACAGTTTTCCAAACTGTTGGGAAATTTCACAAGGTTTACTCTAAACCATGAACAGAGTCTGTTTACTCTATAAAGATGGGTTCCATTCTTTGAAAAATCTCCATTCACCCTCATATGATTTACTAACTCATTAAGAATCCATATTTTGTCCAAATTAATGATTGGGACCTAAAATTGAAGGGTTCATACTTGAATGAAAAATTAGGTTATTACAGAGTACTTCTAACATGAAATTTTAAAAAGGTACATGTTCTTACATATTTTATAAATATTATAATTTATAAATGGAATGTATATCATTGATATCATTTTTCCTAGTTTAATTATAAATTGATAATTTCTATTTTATAGTTATGTGTATATAGTTATCACATGGCCATATAAGGAAAGTAATTAAATTTAATAGATGAATCATTAATTTTGAATTGGAATTTAAATGCTTATATTATTATACATGGACATTAAAAATGGAGTTTAATTGATTAATGGTTTCATTCAATTGATAACCTTTTCAAAATGATTAATGGTAATTTAGATGACCAAATTAATTATTTAATGGAATTCGAATTAAAGATCCTAAACTGATTAATTATAAATGTATAAGGTGAAAATCTCATATGGACTTTTTCATAATGATAGGTGTGGTCATACCTGATCCAGACTTCAATCTTTTAGGGAATTCCTTAGGAACATAGAGGGAACCAATCCGATTCATATAGATGGTTTCCATGAGAGTTTCCCAAATGATAACATAGTCCTTGCCTATTAGCAGATTCCAGAAATTATTTCATCAGATCCCATAATCATCTCTTTGGATACTAGAATTCATTGTATACACTCATTGGATTCAGCTTAATATATTCAGAAATTCAGAGACATTGATTTACACCATTGTTCGTGGTCTTTCTTCGCATGTTATTAATATTGAAGATATCCATTGATGTAGATAGAATCATTTAAAAACGAATTCGTAGGGTGAGACCCGTAGATTACACTCAGACCCAAATTTTTGTAGGATACATTAGGTTCCAGGCGCAACAGAAGCGTGTTGGTGGGTTTTCCCTAATTCAATTTCAGCTTTAAACAATGTTCAATCTGAGATCTGTCATTTTATAAAATGCCAAAATTTTGGAATAGAGGGAATCCCACAACCATAGAGACAGGATCATCATATTTTGGTTATAATTTATTTAATCAATTCACAAAAATTACCTTGGTAGAATTATTTCTTTGTTGATGTGTCCGGTCACGATTCGATGATCCGTCATTGCATTGCAGAATACAACTGTAGGATTCCTCTAGCGGTGATCGACACGTGCACCACGTTTCTCCAGACGTCGCCAAAGAGAAGTCTGGGTGCTAGTGTGGAAGAACCTTCTCTTGCGATGTCTGCCTTCGATTGCATTGATCTCTCCGTCTTGAGAGCGTTCTTAGAGGAAGGAGTTCTTTCGTGCTTGAAAGAATTATTCATAATTGTTGTGCACAACGATTCTCTTGTTAAAATTGTTGGGGTTGTGAGGATATTTATAATACGGTTTGAGGTTATAGAATTATGAGAATAAATAAACACATTACACGTTTTATTTATTTCATTAACTCTTATTGAAAGCCCCCATGTCGAATTATTAATTCTCTGGCATGCACCCACACTGATTATAATAAATATAATTTAATAAAACAATATTATATCCTCAAAATCCAAATTGGAAAAGATACATGGCATGTAATCATTTATACTTGGTGTGTACTCATTTTCCATAAAACTACACCGTGTGTATATTTAATATACCCGGTGAGTACTTTTATTTTCCTTTATTTCATCCACCACATTTATTAGACCTTGAGTAATGGGTATTTATTTCTTAAATAAATTTAACTGCATTACTCACTAATAAACATATTATTTTTCCCAAAATATATTCTCTCAAATAACTAGTGTCGAAATAAATGTGATCAGGCATCCTTAAATAATTATCAAACCATAGTTGGGAATAATCTTTATTTAACTTGTTAAATTATTATTTAACTGAGATACATGTACACACTTAGTGTGTGACCATCTAGGAAAATTTCACTGTGGCATTAGGTGGAGCCATCATAAAGACCAATGTTAGTGTCTAGAAACATTCCAAGGGACCCATAGAGAAAGAAGTTAACACCGCAATGATGTGTCACCGCCTACGAATGCTTAACATGTAATATAATCCCTTTGTCTCAATATCTATAATCATGGGGGTTTCAGGATAGTGCCGTCAACCCATGTACTCGATTATTCATTCTTTGACATCCCGGAATTGAACTCGCCCATACCTTACCATGGCCATGGAATTATTTAGGCTATATCAATTCCATCAAAGGGCTTGTGATATCCACTTCTGTTATGGAACAGAAGGGACAAATCCTTTCTCGCATTTTCTATTAATGCAGAATTACTCATGGCGCACCCAACATATCCTACCTCACTGTGAACAGTGTGTTGTAACAGTTTTCGTCAATACATCTAAGTGAGCGAGGTGTAATACCCATTAATAATAATCTTAAATTATAAGGTCCAATACACACGTTTGCGGATAGGAACATCCAATGACACTATGAAATGTGGATTTCCTACTGGTGGGTCTCGTTCTCATAATATCCTCCTAGATATTACCAAGGGCGCACACCATGAGAAGTTGCCTCAAAGTTTTATGAGTCCCCACCCCTAATGACCTTTATTATTTGTGTCCCTCAAATAATATCATATGGCCATAGAAAATATATTAAAGAATAGTGTTATGGAACTTTTAGGTTCTCATCATAGCATGGATCCTCTATGACCCTTTAATGAAAAATCTATCCTTAGGATATTATCACATGCATCATTACACTAAAGAACAATCAAGATGTGATAAGGCTTTTATTAAAGAATAAAGTACAATGTAGTTGGTTCTAGGCCACCAACTCCAACAGACTCCCACTTGGACTAGAGCCAACTAATAAAAACTTTTAACCCGCTAGCTCTCACATGATATTCATGCTTCTGCTGAAATTGGCCTTTAGTCATGGGGTCTGCCATGTTCTCTTCCATAGACACTCTGCTCACTGCAACTTCACCCCTTTTATAGAAATCCCTCAAGAGCTGATTCTTCTAGAGTATATGTTTTGTCCATTGATGTGACCCTGGTTCTTTTGTAAGAGCCACCGATGCAGTATTATCATAGTACAACGTGATAGTATCTTTACTGCTAGGCACCACATAAAGATTCGGGACAAAGTTCCAAATCCAGATGGCTTCCTTGGCTGCATCAAAAGCCACTATATATTCAGAATCCACTATAGAATCGGTGAAAACTGGCTGCTTCGAACTCTTCCAGCTCACAACCCCTCTATTGGGACAGAAAACATATCCAGATTTCATTTTCAGATCGTTCTGATCTATCTGAAAACTAGCATCTGCATACCCTCTGATGACAAGCTCCTCATCTCCTCCATAGACTATGAACGTATCCTTAATTCTTCTCATATACTTAAGTATAGTCTTAACATCAGTCCAATGTTATTCTCCTAGATCTGCATGATATCTGCCTACCATGCTCAGTGCATAGGCAACATCAAGCCTGGTAAATAACATGGAATACATGATGGATCCTATATCATAAGAGTATGGGATCTTACTTATTCTACCTTTCACTTATTGTGACTATGGATGCATTTTCGTAGAATGATCTAGGCCATGTGACACTGGAACCAATCCCCTATTGGATTGTTCCATACTAAATATCTTTAGTATCTGGTCAATGTATGTACCCTGAATTAGTCCAAGAAACCTCTTGAATCTATCATGAATGATCTTGATCCCTAGAATGTAGGTTTATTCTCCTAATTCCATCATGGAGAAACACTTTTTCAACCCGTCCTTAACTGACTATAAGACTGGTATATTGTTTCCAATAAGTAATATGTCGTCATCACATACTGCTAGGAAAACGATCGCATTCCCATTAAACCGCTTATAAACACATGGCTCACATTCGTTCTTAATGAAATCAAATTCTATTATGGCTTCATCAGATAGAATGTTCCATGACATGGATTCTTTATTTAATCCATAAATGGTTTTATGAAACTTTCAAACCCATTTGGCTTCACCTAGTGTCACAAAACCTTCTGTTTGTATCATATAGACATCTTCTTGAAGGTTCCCATTATGGAATACTGTTTTGACATCCATTTGCCAAATCTCGTAGTTATGGTAAGATGCTATGGAAAGTATGATTCTTATTGATTTAAATATGGAAACTGGCACGAAGGTTTCATCATAGTCAATTCCTTGACGCTGTGTGAATCCTTTAGCCACTAGCTTTGGTTTATTGGTGCTAACTTGACCTTCCATGTCTGGTTTCCACTTGAATACCCATTTTCATCCAATAGGCTTTACATCAACTGGATCATCGACTGGAACCCAGACTTTGTTCTAATACATGGAATCCATCTCAGAATTCATATCTTCTATCCATCTTGTAACTTTTTAGGTTTCTATAGCTTCCATGTAGGAGAGAGGTTCATCATTGTCCAACAATAATGATTCACCATCCTCGGTGACTAGGAAACCAAATCTCTCTTTTTTCCCTTACCTCTCTTTAGCTCCTATGCAGTACTAGTGTTTTTGGAACCTCTTCCACGGGTACCTATGGAACTTTTTCTTGTACCAACTCCTATTTATCGTGAGCATAAACTTCGTTGAAGTCTATTTTTCTCCCACTATCCTTTTTGAGGATGTGCTCCCTTTTAAGAAAGACAGCTTCTCTGGTGACAGTAACTTTCTTGTCTTGAGTTTTATATAGTTAATATCCTTTCATTTGCTTAGGATATCCTCTAAAGATACACTTCGTGCCCGGGGGTGGTAGTTTGTTTCCTGAGAAGGCCTTAAAAACGGCTTGCATCCCCATACACATGTATGTGACAAAATGTGTTTCATTCCATTCTATAACTCGGAGGGGATTCGATTTCCTGCCTTAGTTGGTGCTCGGTTTAATGTATATGCTGCAGTTTGTAATGCATATCCCCAAATTTATAATTGAAGATCTGCATGACTCATCATCGACCTCACCATGTCCAACAAGGTTCGGTTCCTCCTTTCACTAACACCATTCCACTATGGTGTATAAGGAGGAGTGAGTTGAGATAGAATCCCAGACTCCCGTATAATATCGATGAACTCTTGGATCAGATATTCTCCACCTCGAATTGATCGAAGTTTCTTTATCTTCTTACCAAGTTGATTCTCTACTTCATTCTTGAATTCCATAAATTTCTCTACGGTTTCTGACTTAAACCTCATTAAGTAGAAAAATCCGTATCTACTCAAATCATCAGTAAAAGTAATGAAGTAAGAATATCCACCTTTAGCTTCTACTGGAAATTGTCCACAAACATCCATGTGTACCAATCCTAGAAGCTCCGTGGCCCTTTCACCATATCCACCAATATAAATCTTGGTCATTTTACCTTGTAAACAAACATGACATCTATCAAGTGGTTTTAGCTCAGTAGAGTCTAAATAGCCATCTTGGCAGAGCTTTGTCAAGCACTTCTCGTTTACATGACCGAGACGGTGATTCCATAACTGGGTGATGTACGAGTCATGTGAGTTTGTTTCATTATCGATTTCCAACACTTGGTTATCGTAATTTAATACATACAAACAATTATTTAAATGTGTCATACCATAACATACGTTGTTCTTATAAAAGAGAAATCCCTTATTTAAAAACTTGAAAATAAATCCATCCATATCCAAAAAAGATTCAGAAATTGTGTTCTTGGTAACACTAGGCACATAATAACAGTTATGTAAAACCAAAATCATCCTAGTCGGCAATGAGTGGTGGTAGTCACCAATAACCAACGCAGCCAACCTTGCACCATTGGCAGCTCGAAGATCCACCTCTCCTATGGTGATCTTTCTAAATCTACTTGGTTCCTATATTTGAATACAGATGTGAGCCCAACAAGCTTTATCTAATACCCAATGTGTGGAAATTGAAAGATTGCACTCGATAACGAATGCACATTTAGCGTCCCCGTGCTTCTTGGTGTAGTTACTCTTCTAGTGGCCATGCTTGCCACATGAAAAAAACACCTTCTCTTGTTCCTTTCCCTGCCTCTGGATCTTCCCCTTCTTCGAGGGATGGTGCTCGGGGGCTTCAGACCGTTTATAATTCATTGGCCCCTTTTCCTTGTCCTTCCTTTTCTTTTTCACCATAAGGAATGCGGGTTTGTAACTCCCCATTTCCTTGTCTGCCTGGAGAATCAAGGTCAGAAGCTCTGATAGAATATTCTCATTTCCTATCATGTTATAATTGACAATGAGGCTTGAAAAGTTCTTTGGTAGTGATGATAGGATGAGATCTGCACACAAAACATATGGGAATTTAATCCCTAAGATGTCCAGGCATTCAATGTAGCCAATAATCTTGACTACATGAGGCCCAACTGGCACAGACTCTCCAAGCTTAGTTGTAATCAAAGCATTGGAGATCTCATATCTCTCTTGTCTCGCCTTCTCTTGGTCGAGATCCTTAAGGTGAGACATTATACTATACACGTCCATGTTTTCATGTTTCTTTATAAGATCATTACACCTAGACGAAAGCATGAAACATTAGACATATATGGCATCAACCTAATGTTTCACGTAGAAAGATATTTCTTCATCACTAGCCTCTTTCCCATGCGCAACTGGAATAGACTCTTCCAACATATACAATTTCCTTTCATGGAGAAGGATGCTGCATAAACACCTCTGCCACTCTTAGAAATTAGTGCTGGTGGGAAGGTTTTCCTTCTTGAGTATGGTGCACAATGATATGTTGGAAGACATTTTCTTTCCTTTTCCAATAAATTATGATGAGAAAAGGATTAGTACATTATTACAAAATTGAGACAATTAAATAAATTAACACTTATTAGTCTCCCACTATATTATCAAAATCTAATATCCCTAACCATTGACTTCTGAATATTATGTTGGCTGAATATTCTAGTGGAAAGAATCCATATTTACCTTCACATTACCCTAACTAGGGTTGGTCAAGCAACTTGAAGGGTTTGTAGGTAGGCATTCCAAATTCCAGCTACATTTATCTTGCAACTCCTTGATCCGCTGAGTGGACTCCCCAACCCTAAAATCCTTTTATTTTTGGATTTCCTCAACCTTTGCCTCTTGTTCACAACAAGTCCTACTGTGGCAGTCAAACCTTGATGTGAACCATGTCAAGTCAACCCAAAACCTTGAATTATAATTCCTCGATAATTGAAAGCACCCCAACTAGGGTTGTTCAAGAACATTGAACTATGGTTTGATTCTAACCAAGATTATGGAAGGTTATACCGACATAATATTTATTTGAGGGATTTTTTCCTTATATGTAAATTTCAAAATTATTATCTTTGATTACATTATTTTTAATATTAAGTGGGATATACTTAAGTGATTAATCATGTCTAAGATAATATTTACACATAAGCTGGTTTTATTTTAGTTCCGTATTGCATGCTTGTTTAATTTATTAATTGTGTGATTGTGAAAACACACCCACAATAAATAAACCATGCAACTGAAAAAAATAAAATAAATGGTATGATCATGAGATTGTTCTATTCGTTAGTTTATCTAGAGGTTGATAAACTAACCCAAGAACTATGGGAAAATCACATTGAACCTTGTGGGTTCATGTTTATAGATTTCCACCTGTCCACCTTTGTATCTCCTTGGATTGGTTTCACCTTGGCTCGTGACTTGGGCCGCCTCCACTAGCTTGGGAGCTCCATCCATTACATATGAATTTATCCGACATGCAGGTGAGGGTCAAAAAAGGGGTTTTATATAAAAGAATCATTGGGCACGCATGCCCTACATATTATTAAGGAGATGGATTGTAGAATAAAAAATTTAATTTAAACAAATAAATTAAAAGAAACCATTAACATAAAAAGGTCTTGGTCTAGATCATGATCATCCATACATGCAACGATATTTACGCATAAATAAAACTAGCATTCAATTCTTTAATCGTTCTTCTTTAAGATTAATCACGCTAAAAATAATTAATTATTTATAATTAATAAATCCTTTTATCCTAATCCTTTTCTATGAATTTCCTTGATATTCTCATCCATCATAATTTTAAATAAATAAATTCATTTAAAATTATCATAGTACGTAACTTGTACCTTGGAGGAAACCCGGTGATTTCTCATTCATTGCGTAATTTGAACGAGTACACGTCATGTAGTTCCAACTACACGACATGTACTTTTGTTCATCGTCCCTCTGAATTACATGCTCAGGGACATGGGTGTTAATGTACCTCAAAAAATTTCGGAGTACACGACGTGTTCAGTGGGACATAGGCCGTGTAATTTCTGCATTACACGGTTTCCAGATGGGCAAGCCGTGTACGGGGTAAACGGTCTAACCCTAACCCGAAGGGACTACATGTCTTTTTCATTGGACCACATGGCGTGTAATACGGAAACCGTTTTCCACCTGTTCCTATTGAACACATGGTGTCATTAATGACTGGGATAGGATCCAATACACAGCATAATTTGGCAGATCAGTCCGATGCATGAATCTGGACTACACGGCGTGTACTTCCGAAAACATGCCGTGTATTCTAGTGTTGTACGGCCAGAAATGTTTGGCTCCTCTGGATGAATTCTTCTATTTTATTTTTATCAAAATTAAAAGAAAAAATCGTTTCTTTGAGGTGAACGAGAAATGATGGAGGAGGAACAGATCTCGAGATTCACATTTCCAGAACGATTAAACATGAATTGAAACAACTCAATTATTAAATGTTTAAAACATCAATGAAAAACTAAATAATTATAATCAACTATATGACCCCTCTGATACCACATGTAGGTTCCAGGCGCAGTGGAAGTGCGTAAGTGGGTTTTCCGAACATTAATTTTAACTTTAAACAAAGTTTAAACCAATATCCTTCACGATATACAACACCAGATCTTCAGAATTGAATGAAGAACGAAAAAAAGGGGGAATCCCAGAACCATAGAGATAGAATCATTATATGTTGGTTATAATAAATTAAATAAACTTACAAGAATTACCATGGTGGAATTCTTTCTTTGTTGATGTGTCCAGTCACGATTCGGTGATCCGTCATTGCATCGTAGAATCGAAGTGTAGGATTCCTCTAGCGGTGATCCACATGTGTGTCACATATCTTTGGACATTGCTGAAGGGATCCCCGAGTGCTAGAACGTAAGAACCTTCGCTTACGATGTTCGCCTTGGATCACCTTGATCTCTCGGTCTTGAGAGCATTCTTGGAGGAAAGTGTTCTTTCGGGCTTGAAATAATTCTTCAGAATTATTTTACACAACGATTCTCTTGTGAAAAGTGTTGGCGTTGTGAGGATATTTATAATCAGGTTTGAGGTTATAGAGTTATGACAATAAATAAATGCATTACGCATTTTAATTATTTTATTAACTCTTATTGAAAACTTCCATGTCAAATTATTAATTCCTTGACATGCACCCACGCTGATTATAATAAAAATCATTTAATAAAACAATATTATATCCTCAAAATCCCAACTGAAAAAACTACACGACGTGTAATCATTAATACACGGCATGTACTCATTTTCCATTAAACTACACGGCGTGTATATTTAATATACACGACGTGTACTTTTATTTTCCTTTATTTCCTCTACCACATTTATTAGACTTTGAGTCATGGCTATTTATTTCTTAAATAAATGTAACTGCATTACATGCTAATAAACATATTATTTTTCCCACAACATATTCTCTCGAATAACTAGTGTCGAAATAAATGCGATCATGCATCCTTAAATAGTTATCAAACCACAGTCCGGAATAATCATTATTTAAATTGTTAAATTAATATTTAACTGAGACACATGGACACACATAGTTTGTGACCCTCTAGGCCTCTTTTTATGTGGTATTATGCGGAGCCTACCTAATGTCCAAGGTTAGAATCTAGCAACATGCAAAGGCACCCATATATAAAGAAGTTCATGCTGAAATGATGTGTCACTTCCTACGAACGCTTATCGAGTAATATAATCCATTTTTCTCAATATCTCTAATCAAGCTGGTTGCATACTAGTGCCATCAACCCATGTACTCAATTATTCTTTCATTGACTTCTCGGAATTGAACTCACCCATACCTTACCATGGCCATGGATTTATTTAGGCTATTTAAATTCCATAAAAGGCCTTGAGATATCCACTTCTGTTATGGAACAGAAGGGACAAATCCTTTCTCGCATTATATACTAATGCAGAATTACTCGCGACGCACCCAACCTATCCTACCTCGTTGTAAAGAGTGTGTCGTCACCATTTTTGTCAATACATATAAGTGCATGAGTTTTAATACATATTAAAAATAATATTAAAGTCTAAGGACCAATACACACTTCTAAAGATAGGAACATCCAATGACACTATGAAATGTGGATTTCCATCTGGCATGTCTCGTTCTCATAATATCCTCCTAGATATTACCAAGGTCACACACCATGAGAAGGTTCCTCAAAGTTTTCTGATTCCTCACCCCTAATGACCTATATTATTTATGTCCCTTAAATAATATCATCTGTCCATAGAACATATATTCAAGAATAGTGTTATGGCACTTTCTGGTTCTCATCATAGAAGGGATCCGCTATGACCCTTTAATGCAAAAACTATCTTTAATAAATTATCACATGCATCATTACGCAGAAGAACAATAGATATGTGATAAGGCTTTTATTAATGAATAATGTACAAAGTAGTTGGTTCTAGGCCACCAACTCCAATAGATAAATCAGTTATTACTATTTTTTGGCTAATACATCATGGAATAGATTCCATGTATTCACATTGAATCCTACATTATTATTATTATTATTATTATCATATATTTAGGTATATTTAACCCCTTCAAAGAAATTGTATATATAAACTGAAAAATAAATAATATAATAGATATATGTTCACACACCAATTATAGGTGAAGTGGGTATGAGATATTCATTTATACTAATTTACTTCATTATATACATGGAAAATGTTTAGATTTTATTCACAGATTGATTTTTTTAATCAATTTTGGTTGCTTACAATGTTTTATCTCATACCATATCTGTAATTACATTATTAACTTTGAATTTTATATGATCATATGTATATACAGTGGGAAGCATCTTGCCTTGGACATCTGAATCTATTGCTTGCTTTATTACGAATCCTAGTAGAATATAACTGAGCTAGAGCTCCAAACTCTTGAATAGTTTTTTGCCTTATTTTTTTCTTATAAAATGTATTGTATGATTTTCCATCTACCATTAATGTTATATTTTCCTGGTAAATATATATTAAATTACACCCTTTTTTGTTTATTCTATAGTTTCCACCTGTTTAAATGATAATTTTTTACATGATTGATTATTTATACATTCAGCTTCTAGTCATATGGATTGACATACTCCTTCTTATATTGGTTATCCATCAATTATTAAGACTTATTCTCTACATAATACATGATGATATAGTCTCTCCATGTACACACCATATTCCCTCACTACCATTCAAAATACATTGACAAATGGGGAGTAACACTTAAGGTATTTTTGTCACCCAGTTTAGGGCCACCATTGAGTGGAACCTAGACAGGGACAACACAATGTGGTATTACATTTTTTTTCATTTTCATTAGTCTTATTGTATAGAAAATTTTGGTCGGATGTGGGAAACATGGTTGGAACCTGGTTATAAGATTTTACAGGGAGTAGTTATCCCATGTTCATGATATATAATATGTTTCTTCATAATGTAAAATTGTTGAAATATTTGTTAATTATTACTGTTGATATACATAAATTATTGGGTGACGAACACGTATTCAGATATATTAAATGATTTATGGATATATGAATTATCCTATAATGGTATGGGTAACTATTACATGAATAATTATAGACAACTAGAATTCATATACCATGCATATTTCATGCCTTGAAAGTGCATTTTTTACTTTCATTTTATATGTTTCATGTGATTGTTGAGTGATCCAATTTTATTATATGTTCTATTATTGATATTATATTTTAAAAGAAATGAAATAGGTAGTTTAAAAATTCATCACCAACCTAAATAGTTTTTTCCTATATAGGTTTGTGGTATCATATAAAATATTCATTTTCAACACTTATGAGCTATGTACCCCTGGTTGAATGAGCTATGTTTTGGTTGTGATCACATACTACCAATTTCAATTATAAGGTGTATAGTACATTATGTATTGGAATGGGTAACTCAATTAGGTGATCCATTGTATTTATCTGTTTCATTATGATATTATATTTATGAAGTGCTAATAAGAATTAAATGGCTATCAATTTGAGTTATAAAGTGTATGTGCCTTAATTAAATGGAAATGAAAAACCATTTAATTACACCTTTTAGTATGTATATTATATCATACATAATTAAAATCAAAATAATGAAATCAAAATTAAATATTACCCAGTAAATGGAAAGAAAATGTGTAGTTAAAAAGTGTATTCCTCATGGAATTAAACTTGTCACTTCTATATATATGCCCCTGTAATGTAAACTCGGACAATAACTAATAAACTAACCTTCTAAGAAGTTAGTTGGGGTAGATTATTGAGTATTGATCCATTTACCTTATATTTTGATTTTGTAGAGATTATGTATTATTAATAATATTTTTCCAAGGCATCTTATTGGAATTTTTAGGGTTATTCCACCACGACGTCCTTGAGGCATGAACAGGGAGGGTGATGAAAACCACGATCCTTAGATAGTTGGCCCTATGTTACCAGTCATACCTCTATGAGTTAGACTAAATGCATTACTGCTACACCTGATATGCATAATAATACTCATATTTGTGATGGTTTTCTACATATGACGTATTCTATATAGGTTGTTGCCTGACCTTAACCTATGATGTTTGATCTAAAATGTGGGTTCTAGTAGTAGCTTCATCTCATATTCTTAGGTCATGGTGGCCCTTAGGATACTGTTTCATGGATTGAATCCATATTATCTATATTTTTTCATCCATTGTTTCCTTTATAGAGGATGGTCAACCTAACCACATACTTGTTGTGTGATTCCACCAAGCACTGGTTGGATGTGATTACTCAAGTTAGTCATCATCCGGGCATGGTCTGGGTGAACATACATATTTTCTTATATGAATACATATTCCCATAGAAGATTATAACTGATTAACCATGATATTTTATATACCTAGAGTATGGTTCTAGGTATTTCATGGAAAATTAATCAGGTTTCAATAAGTTTCATCACTTTTCATCACATCTAGTCAATGATTATCTATCATGATAACGATGTTTTATGGATGTGATCAAGTATTCCATCCATTCACAGGTGAATTTCAGTCACTTATATACATTTTATGATATTATAAATTAGGATCTTATCACTATGAATAACTAGATATATCCATATCATGTTGGGCATAGAGATTCATTGTCGAGATTAAGTAGTAGTTCATCCAGAATCAGGAAGTGTTTCCTTAGAGATTCTCATTAATGAAATGAAGCCTAGATTATCTACATAGGAATCTCTATTATTTGCCATCAGTTTGAATGAATAGTTCATCTAAATGTTCAATTGGATAGATATCTTCTTGATTGTTATGCTTATGGTCATATGGTTTATCATCAGATATATTTTCAGACCTTTCCTCCCACATCTATAATGAGGGGACCTGCACCAGCTCCACCATAAAGAGTGGGATTATTTTCCCCATGTCATGATAGGATTTAGAGTATAAAAACCGATAGGGCCAGGGAGGAGGTGATATAAATGGTGGGAGATATTTCATTTTCAATGCCAATAGAGAAAACATTTTTAGGGTAGTCTAGCTATTGCATAGGGCCCTGGATCAGTCATATTTGTGGTTTTATTATCAGTAATTGAGGATTAAATTGCATGACATTCTAAAGTATAAGTTAATATTTTATTGTCCACTATTATTATATATTCTCTAGACAATATAGGTTACTCTCACTTCTTTGTTTCATTTTCAACTATGGAAAGACACGTTCTAGAAAGATAGTATTTCAGTGGGGTGATGACCCGAGACACATGGTTGGGTTTACAGTCAGAAGGGGTATTCCAATGGAAATATTGTATGATTGAGGGAGGAAGTTTCGGTCTCTTTTATGGGTACTCTTTATTATTTAGATGTCGGACATTGATTTTTTTCACAAGATGGGTTGGTTTTTTCCCTATCACACCTTTTTGATTATCTATCATCATAGGGTATCATTTACATCATTAGAGGGTGATAGATATAATCATAAGGGTGAGTGGATTGCCCATGCCAGTAGAGCTAGACCAGAACATCATGATCTAGGTAGTGTGACCTATAGGATATATATATTTTCATTAAGGATTAGGTAATTCATACTAATTATTTTCTTCTAGAATTATAAAATTTCATATATATATTTCCTGATTAATTTTCTGTCTTACCTCCAATTAGAAAAATAGTGGTAGAGTTTATAATGGAGGTCATTCTAGTAGTAGTTATAGTTTTTATTTCTCCAAATATGATAGAACATAAATATCATTATAAACACAAGTGATATTTATAAGATTTTGAATCAAAAGGTTTTATTTGACTAAGAAAATCATCCTAGGGTTCACCCATTCCATTGGTAAGAATGAAGATGACACCATTAAATATGCATTTGTTACTTATAGTTGTAAAAAATTATAGATAAGAACTAGTATCCACTAAATCAAAGAGATTATTACTTAGACCATATCTGTCAAGAAAGAGTGTTTTCAAATAATGAACTATGATCGGGATATCATCATTTGTGATTCCAGCCTTTAAATATTCAAAATATGGTTTTCTATAGTGTATATTTTTTATATGTGTATCTCTTTATTCCATTCGGTCATAAGAATGTGCCTGCCATTTTCCTGGACTTGATGAATAGTGTCTTCCACCCCTATCTGGATTCCATTGAAATTGGTTTTATGGATGACATCTTAGTGTATTATCATACTCAGTGAGACCATGCTGAACATCTAGATATCATTATGAGTAAAATAATATATAATTTTCATTATACTATGATTTTGATGTTCAATTTCTAGATTTACAAGGTTCACCTATTGATTCATATTAATTTAGAATGATGACTATATATTGAACTAGATAGGGTGAGTGTTATAGTTTCCTAGGAGTAGCTAATGAATGTTTATTACCAAAGGTGTTTTGGGGATGGCTGAATATTACATTCATTTTATACAGGGCTAATCATGGATTTTTAGAAAACATATTCAACTAAAGAAGAAGGTTGTAAAGTACTTGGGGTCTACATCACGAAAGAAATCATTTTAGGTTCCAAAATAAAGGATTCATTAGAACATATTTTGTTTATTTCATATCCTAGTAGTTGTAATGAAGTATTATGGGATGCATCAGGAATTGGGATGGGTGAATTATGGATATATGATGTTAGATTTCTTCTATAAATATCTCGATAGTTGAAACTACATGATAATAATTTATAATTTCATGACCTTGAGCAAGCAGTTATTGTCTATGCATTACATTTCTAGAGACACTATATGGTTGGATAGATCTTTAAAATGAATACCGACCATGAGAGCCTGAAATATATATTTATAAAGAGTAACTTGAATCATATACAATGAAGATGGATTTAATACACTCTTTCCATTGATTTTGAGTATGTATAGAAGCTCATAATGGGATCATGGGGCTATTTCACTGTACTAGACAACTCAGGAATAATCCATACTGGAATCTAGGGATGAACACAAATTGACAACCATTATTTTTTGATATACAACCAAATTTCCATGAGATTCACAAGAAGTCAAATCCTGCATCCTTAGTACATAACTCTTCACTATTTGATATGGTCAAGAGAAGATTGTTCTCAGACCCTAGAGGGTTGGTCCCATGAGATTGAATTTCTTGTGGAGAATGACCTCTAGTTTGGGTCTACTGATGGATCGTATATCCTATGTATACATAGGTGTATCACAAATCCTATAAATATGAGAGATTAGTTGATGCAATATTCCAATGTTTATTTTTGGGTTGTTCATAAATGAATATATATAATGTATCATGATATGATAATCGTTTATTGGTTGTCTGGGATGAATCATCACATTGTAGGTTTTATAACAAGGTAGTCCAACTGCCAGCAGGTGAAGGTGAAGAACCAGTGACTTACTAGCTTGTGATAACCATAATCGATCTCGAAACAGAAATGGGGAGACTTTGCTATATATTTTTTGGTTATATTACTGAATTTAACTTGATGTAGAAATGCAATTTGGGTAGTCATGGATTGTATTACTAAAGAATCCCAATATTTTCTATTAAAGAGGTTTTCTGGGTTGATGAGATGAAAGAGTATATTTACATGAGATCATATGGAAGAATGGGGTCCCTCTAACAATCATTTCTGATAGGGATGCTCATTTGGCCTCGAGGATTTGAACGGGATTACAAAGAGCATTGGGTACACTGGTGCATTTGATCATAGATTTTATCCCTCATACTGATGGCCATTCATAATAGACTATACATGTTTTTTATGACATGCTCCAATCATGAATCATTGAATTAAATGGTTCTTGGGATAAGCATGTCTTTTTGGAGAAGTTCACATGTGATAATATATTTTGGTAGATGACTCAAATGGATCTATACGATGCCTTGTATGGTAGGCCATGTTTTTCACACATATGCTAGTTAGAGGTAGGAGAGGTAGCCCAACTGGGTCCCCATATCACACACGAGACATCAGAGTAGATATAGTTGATCATAATGTGTATTTCTACTGCTCAATTTAGAAAACATTCTTATTCTGATCACCATCAATGACCTCTTGAGTTCGAGTTTGGGGATGATGTTTTCCAATGGGTATCTCCCAATCATGATTAAAGAAAGATATCGAGTAAAGGGAAGTTTTCGCCTTTATTTTTAAGTCTTTATAAGATGTTAGATAGAGTCAGTTTGGTAGTCGATCAGGTTTTATTACCTTAGAGGTGTCATGCCATGGATGGCATCTACCATGTTTCACATCATTGTTGATATTATTCCAAATCATCTCATACTATTCATCCTAAGGATATAGATATGCATATAAATTCTTATTTTGGGCAGTATCCCAGATACATCACTTACCGAAACATGAAGGCTCTCCGAGAATAGTCTATTTATTTAGCACATGGTCAATGGTAGCACAATAGTGTATAAGATAAGACTTTGGATAGAGAGGAATACATATGTTCTTAGTAGGTGTAGTTTTTCATAGACATGGTTCTACCACCCTTGGAAGGAAAACTCAATTAATAGTTTCTTTAATGTGGAATAATATAAGAACCTATTTTTTCTATCAGTTACAGATCCTTTAAAGTGTGGTTTAAACCTATATTGATGTTATTTTTGGCTCAAATATGAAGGTGGAACTTTAGGCTAGTTGGAATATTTTTAGAAGAAGTAAATAGGGGGTGAAGGCTATCTTCAATCAATGTACGTGATGTGTATTTGGAATTAATTTATTGTATTAAATAAAAGACATGTAAGTAAATGATTAGGAAAAATCATGCTATGTGTGAACCTTCACTTTAATAGAATTCCTAAATAATACAGAACTTTTAAAGCATTTATATATCAAGTAAATTCCATTAAATGTTTTTAATGGGGGAAAACCATTTTATTTTTCCTTACCCCTCATTCTAGTTTTTCTATCTCATCTTCGAGCACCTACATAGAGGCTCCCATTTGATCATGGACAAATGCTATGATACATTATCTTCATTTGTACTTCGATACAATATCTGTTTTCCCATTGGATGGAAACTGGTATGTTCTATACTCTTAGGTTCATTTCTTCATTATTCATCCTATAGATGATGCTATCTTGATGTTGTCTTAGATGACCTATTTGTATAGAATTCATATGTTCTTCTCATATTATCCAAACATGGGGTCAATACTGGTCTTGGATAGTTCTACATGTATAAGTATTGTGGTCTACGACTTTTCCCTATATTTATTTTCATTTATATATCAGCGTCACTCTGATAACACTATTTTCATAGGGTGATTCCCATTAAATTCATCATCCATAATTATTGTTGATTATCTTGTATAATTAATCACTAGTTAAAAATTTTCTTCATGTCATTGGAGGTTGAGACACCAACATCGACCACCCACATAGGGTGCATTCTTAATTCATACCACAGTGTCTAATATTAAGTTTGTATGCGACATGGTTCTCTTTCTTATGACATGAACAATTATTAGGTATGTGATCCTAAATAATTAGTAAATATTGTAATGAATAATTGGAAATAATATCATCGATATCACTTGGAATGGTTTAATTATTAATTTATAATGTATAGTTTATAGATTTTTTACATAGATATCACATTACCATCTAAGATAAGTGTTGTGATTTAATAAATAAAAAATAAAATTTTAATGGGAATTTAAATATATATATATGATTATATTTTTCCTTTATAAATCAACTGGAATTGATAAATTTGTGTACATACATGACTAACAGTTTCACTATGAATAAATATAAAGGAATGAACATAATAAATTATTAACGGGGTGGAGTATTGCATGGGCTAAAATTAATAATGATATATGTATATGGTTAATTATATATTTATAGGAGTGGTCAAACTCGGTCCAGCCTTGGAGTCTTGAGAGAATTCATTAGGCACTTTAATGATTCCATTTTGATTCATGGAGATGGTTTCCAAGGGAGAAACCAACCATAGAACATGTTCCTTAAGTAATATCATATCTCTGATATGATTTAATCGGATCCCTTCACTATAATTTTCGATATTTGGATTACTTGGATATACAAATTAGATTAAACATGATATCATCAGCCACATGGAACCATGGATTCACCCCTTTGAGCCATGACATTCTTACCCCATGATTACCATTTAGGAGATCCATATATATGGTAAGAATCATTTATAGTTTAATTACATTGGATATCCCATTGGATTATAATTAGAACCAATTTTTTACCATACAAAATTTTTTATTACGTAGAATTGGATGACCCCTAAGGTCATGAATTCCTTAGTTTCAACTTGGATACTCATTTACTCTTTTTATGATATATCTAGGTATTGTTTACATGTTCTCAAGATTTATCTTGTAAACTAAATCATGGTTATTTGAAATGTTTACATGTTTATTCGCTAACTGAGGCTGAAGTAGCTATGCGATATTTTATTGTACTTTTTTACCTTATTATATACAAGTACACTATTTATATTATATCCATACATTGGTTTTGTATATACATTATTGGTGGTGGCATACTAAGATTTATGTCACACCCTATGTAGTTTGCTATCGGTATCCATAATGATTATATGATTAAAAGTATGTACAAGGGTATGTGTACCACCAAGGACACCTGGAATGATTTCAATATTTTGGATGGATCTTAGTAGAAGATGATCGATCCAAATATCATGATTTATTGATAGATTTTAGTCATAAACATTCATTTGTAAAACATTTTTTGTAAAAATTTTATTATTCCAGGTATGTCTTCATTTACTTCTTCATAGAAATGAAAATACATCATCTATTATATATGCTACATTTCCAAGTTGTTGGAATGTTTATTCATTACATGATTTATTATGAATACCATTAAATTCAAGTATTATTAATTAATAGAATGATTTCTCTATTTTTATCCATTAATAATTATATCCATTTTTCTCTACTCTAACATGAGGGAATATTCTGCACGCATACACACCATTGGCCCTCACTACTAGTCTGTAGCCTCTGGAGTATGGGGAAGTGTGATTGAGGTCTTGTGGACAACCGAGTTTGAGGAACCATTCATTGGATCCTAGGATAAGATTTCAGACAAAATGTGAATTTTAAATTACATAATTTATTTAATGTAATTGAAATTTTAAAAAAATTAATAATTTTCACCATTCAATGAAATATCATTATGTTCAAAAAAATCACAAAATCTCAGCGAAATTAAATGTTGATATGACTCGTTCAAAAATGAAGTTCATTTTATATAACAAAATTTCTATATCTCCATAAATGAAATTGTAATAACTTGTCATGAAAGAATTAAAAAACATTTTTTAATAACATATATTAAATATGTTACTACAAATTGATTGATTATTTTCTAAACATATAACAATAATTTATATTGATTATGATATATATATATCATAATGTAGTTATTAAAATTTATAACCTCTAATTTAATGGCTAGGTTATAATTATTGTATATATCATGGGTCAATTAAGATGAGTGGGACTTTTTGAATATGATATCAAACATAAAAATATCATGTTGTGTGTCCTCGAAGCTATCAATAATATTAATTTCATTAAAATGAAGTATATCATAAAGTATCAGGTAGTAAAATTCCAATATATATTTCTAGTGTTGTGTTATATTTAGACTATCAAATAAAAATATAAAATATCAAGGCACTATAGTTTTATTTTTTTATGGATTATGTAACCTTTAAGGTTAAAAATAAAGTATTATTTTTGATGAATTCTATTACACTCTTGAAGACGTAATAAAAAATTTATTATATAACCTTTAAGGTTAAAACCATCATTACCATTGATGTTTCTAATGATATAATGTTATTTATTTATTTATTTTCATATCATTGAGATAGAGTGATTATGGCTTATACAATGTCGGTATGAGACATTAAGAATGTTTGGTGTTATTTGTTGAAATGTTAAATTTATCATGGATAGATATGTGATGAAATAATTTTATATACAGAGGATAATAATAATAGAATCAATTTGATGAATTTTTGGAATGTTATTTATGGAGGGATTAGGTTTGTACTTCATGTATTACTGTTTAATTTTAGAGATTAATAAATTACTTATTCGTGTGAAGGTTTGTTAATAGTATTAATTATATTAACTTGTTCCAACCATTTGTGTGTTTTAAATTTATAAATTCATAATGTAGATATTTTTATCATTTATCGGTTATATTATTTGATGGATGTTCATTTTACATCTTTATATAAAAAAATTTGATCTTGAATAATCATTATTTTATGAAAATGATAATACTATGGTAGAAATTTATTAAATGATGAAAAAAACTTTTAATATTGGTATATTTTCTTATGTTCATTATCACTATGGTAAATTAATTCCATAACTCTAGTATAAATGATCTTGAAATAAAAAATTTATTCATTAAGTCCATAGTCTCATATATTTTAAAATAACATTAGATTACCACCTAGGTGGACCTTCATGAAAAATACATTTTTTCACTTCCTAGAAATTCTTGATTTTATTTCAAAACCTATTATCTTAATATTTCATATAACCATCATAGTCCCCCTTCCCTCCTTTTAGAATAATTTTTTATTAACCCTTTTTACGATATGTTTTTTCGAAAAAGGAATCTCTAAATGTAAAATGTTTGATTACAATTTTTATGTTAAAAATACTATGATTCAATTGTTTAAATGTGGGAGAAATTAAAATCATGAGTTTTTTGAAAAGAGAACTATTTTTTCGAGAGTGTATGATATGAAACATCAAGACTAAACAAATAATGAAATTTTATTATTTAAATTTAAAATTTAAAGCACATCCATTAAATTAGAGAGTAAGAATTGTATTAATGATTCTATGAATATATATATATATATATATATTTAAATTTCCTAGTCAATAGTAATTTATTGAAAAACTTATATTAAATAATTAAACAATTTTTTATAATTTAATTGTATCCCTAAAGAAATGTTTTTATCAAAAATGATTTTAGTTTCCTTTTTTATAATATTTTATAATTAGTTTATATATATATTTTAGAAAAAGATATTAAAAATTGACATTAATTTCTAAAATTATCATATGAAAATTAACATATTGTGAAATTTTGGGATTTTCTGGAAAATTTTTATTATTCTGTGAATAGAGAAAAGTTTAAATTTTTTAAAATTGAAATTTAATTACATTAAATTAATAAATTTAAGAGACCCATTATTATTTAAAATTAATTTTGATTAATAAAATACATAATTATTATTATTTATACCATATAGTTACATTTTAATCAACATTATACTCGATTTTATGGTAATTTTTTAGGCTATAAAATGTATTTTTTTAAAACAATTTTTATGTGTTTAATGTACCTCTATTTTTCAAATTTAAAATAAAACAAAAAAATAATTATTTAAAAAAAATTATAGATTATACATCTAAATTTACATATTTTAATTCATATAAGTAATATATCTAGTTATACAGTTAATGTAAAATTATCTTTTCTATTAAAAATTATAATATCTGAAAACCATTTTCTCCCTATTTGAATGTATTACTTTAATTTAAATTATGAAACTTCTATGTGTTAAATTTTAGAAAATGGATTTAATAATTTTAATAATTTATATTTTTATAATATAATAATGTACCAAAAAATTTATATTGGATAGTAGAAATAGTAAAATAAATTATGGTTGTAATCTAAATGAATGTGTAATAGTGAGTAGCCATATAGGTGAAGTGGAAAAAAATAATGAATGTTTATCATTAATGTTAGAGGTTTTTATAGGCCAATATATCATCCACTATTTTATTTTTCAATTTTTCAGTCACTTACGTTGAGAGTAATTTCCCTTTATTGAATAATTTTGTGTATTTATATGAATGTCAATCCTCGTCCCTTAAAAATGAAGCCCACTACCCATTCCATTAAAAACATAAAAAAAACCATTAGTTCATAAAATACCAACAAAAATATTTTACTTATTTACATTAAAAATCTTATAATCCTTAGTTTTATCATAAATCCAATAAATGAAGGCTTTATGTATAATCCGAAAGAGGTGGTTTGAAGAGGATGTATCATTATTAATTGATAATATTTAATTTATGTCCACTTCCACATAAATTATGATTAATAACTCATGATAATATAAAAACATCATTATATACCATATAATAGTAATTTATTATGTTTACATCATAAATTAAATCCATTTCCACTTCGATCAAATGGGAAGTGAAACCATTGTTCTTGTGTTTGGTGGACTACTGCCTCATGAATCGATGTAACTCATTTTTAACAATCAAATATACGTGATATGAATTATTATGTATTTAATTCTTATATATATTATTAATATAATAATAATAATTAGTTATATGTAACATATCATATACCTTCATACCTTACCACTTACTTTAAAAAGATCACATCGATCGTGTGTAACAGGGACTAATTCATCGCGAAGCCAAACGATTCATTTTTAATATTTAATAACATATATCATATATAAAAGAGTATTTAAAAAAATAAATGTAATTTAATATATTATTATTTTTATTGAAATATAAAATAATACTTACCTTCATTCCATAATGATCATTTAAAATAGAAACATTTCTCATTTATACGTGTGTTCCACTATCACCATGATTGTAACATAATATAATTTTTGTATCCCTATTTCACTGTTGGTTTTAGAAATATAATTGATATATAAATATTATATGTATGTAATAATTATTATTCTTATTGTGGAGATTATGGAACAATTACCCCTTTGAACATTGTAAACATAACAAAGTCATTTTGAAAATATGGACCAAACATCCTCAAGAGACATAATTGGGAATTAACTGATTATATATTTTAATATATAAACAAAATAAATAAACTAAATGATATATTTAGATGTAATTAAACATTAATGATGATATTAGAAAATAAAATAATTTATATTAATTTATTATACAGTTGTTAAAGTATATATATGAAATGTGTGGACTCTAGGTAAGGGTTCCTCATACAACTTTAATATATGTGAGACATATATCATATTCACTAATTATTTAATTGTTTTGTGTATATAATTTGGAATAAGTTGTTTTATTTCTAATATTATTATTATTATTATTATATAATCCATGTGATTGTTTCCCATTAACGAGTTTTTGATCTATATATTACCTATGAAATAAGGGATTCCATTCCAATTTTCATTTAATGAGGAATATTCTATTTGTTTACACTCAATTTATTTTATATAGTGTATATAATGTCCCATTAACGTTTTATAATGAAATCTTAATAATTCAGTTTATTTTAATTTTTAATTCAAATTACATCATCTAATGGTATTTTACATGAAAGATACCATGTGATTAAATGATTTATAACTATGTATCCTTGCATTGGGTTATTAATATTCTTCATTGAATCCATTTTAAAATTTTTAGGCGTGAATTTATATATATTGGTTCATTGTATATTTTATTTTTCTGGATTTATATTATATACAAGTATCTCCCCATTTACTAATTCTTAATTGAAGGATAAGGTCATTGTAAGAGTTACTGAACATAAATCGTATTTCTTTGGGACATATGTTTATGATATTAACCTATTTACATTTATGAGGTGTATATACTTACACATTTACTTGTAATAACCTGAATATAATTATTTTAAATATATATAATTATTTATTTAAATTTATTCTTCCATTTCTCTTACCATTGAAGAGTTAACAAAGACAACAAGTATTAATGTTACAATATTCTACCTTTCAATGATGTTATATATTTAAGTTTATATTTGAAGAAAAAAATCTATTATTTTCCTACACAAGATGTTTTATTTTAACAAATGGTAATAAATTTATTTTATATGTTTAATTTCCATTTACTCTCTTATTAATTGAAGTATCATCAAGAATGTCACTTGAATGTGATACCGATCTTGTAAATTCTTTTTTATAATGGATATTTCTCTTCTATATCATTGCTTTATATATTTTTTTCAAATATGTTCTTATCTAAACATTTTGTATTTTCTAAATCTATTTTACATAATTTTAATCATTTTTTAAATTGGTTTATAAGAGAAATTTCATAATGTTTTTTCAATTGGGTAACTTCTTACTCCCTTTACAATTTTATTTAAAATAATTATTATTTTAACATTTTCAATATGAATAGATTCTCCCTCAATAATTCCCATTATTTTCATTTATGTTTCCTTTATATTTTTCTTATGTTTATTTAGAAAATAATATTATTTTCAAAATATTGGATGATTTTTAAGTCTTTAAAATTTATTTTCAAATTGATAATGCTATTTTCCACAATAATTTTTTTAGTAATAATTTAATGGTTCATGAATCAACATAATAAACCCTTTATTTTTCATATACATTATAGGGAATATTTTATAATAGTACCATCCTCATTATTTCCCTACATTGGTTATGAGTTTTATAAAATATTTTAATGGAACCCATTTTTTTACATGGGTTACTCAATATATGAAATGAATAATAGATGTTGGTATGAGTTTTAGGATGGGATTAAAGTTCTATGTTCTTTATTCATGTTATTTTTCTTTGATTCTATTTATATGATGAATTTAACCCCTTAATTGCTCACTGGTGTGCCCAAAATTGCTTATACGATGGGTGCACCTTGATGGAACCCCAATTCATTTGGTATTAAAGTAGATTGTATGATAATTCCATTTGTAATGGTTTTTATGGGTTTTGTAAGGGCTCTTAGAGGGTTTTATGAAGATTATATTCCATTATACACACAATTTTTTTATGTTTTTTTGTGACAGACTCCTTTCATAGGGCATGGAAAAAATATTTTTTTTAATCCAGTACTGGGGATGACCTGGGTTGTCTCACTTGTTTATCCTTCTAAAATTTTCACCTACATGATATGTTTCACATAAACTATTAATTTTGTAAAATTTTTTAATAATCATTGAAATTAGTGATAATTTTATAATCTAATTGAAATGGTAAAAAGTAAACTAGAATTTTATGAAAGTATGTGATTAGAAAATAATGAACATGTCTATTTTTATTTGGTTTTTTTGTTTCTATCATTCATCATTTTGGTGTTCAAATGTCAGATGATTATTCAATTTTTAGATCTCATCCATGAATTACTATTATTTTATATAGTGGTGTAAAATCATTATTTCCTTTAGAAATTTTAATTCAACCTCATCAAATAATCAATGATGATGGAACACATCAATTAAGAGTGTAACACCTTAAGGACCTCACCATATCGTATTCCATTTCACCCACTGAATGAATTTATTCCACCGTATGAAGATATTTTATCAAGTATAAGGGAGTTATAATTTTCAATAAATGATAGAACCAAATTTGAGTTTATTTTTGTGGTTATAAATATTCACACTCATTAACTTCTATCTTTCTCAACGAAAGTACAAAAACATAAAAACATAGTTGGAAAATGTAATGGAAACACCACATACCTTCCCCAAGCCAGACGTCTATTTTGCGCCTTAGTTTTTAGGTAAAGATGTCATAGTGGATATAAATTATAGAATAACAAAAAGATAATGAAAATAAATGAATAATAATAATAGAGGAATAATGGATGAGAATATATGACACATAACATATTAAGATAAATATAGAAGGGTGAGAAAGAAGAAACAAATAAAATAAAAAATTAATTAAGAAAATAAAATAAAAAATTGTAATATTATAATTTTGATTTAAAAAATATGAGAAGGATCAGAATATAAGTGGATGGTGGTACAAAAAACTATAAAAATCAATGTTCTATTTAACTATTAAATTAATGTTAAATAATAATAAAATCTAATAGTAACAAATTAATAATAATAAAATGAAGAAAAAATTGATTTAAGTAGCTGAACAAGACTACTCCTCATAGTGTGTGGACTCTCTTTTGAAATGGATGTTGCCCTACTTTTATATCATATTAGAATTATTGACCTCCTTCTATGTTTAAGGTGGATCTTTAACATTCAATATTCATAATTTCTTATGAATTTGAAAATTTGAATATCATCATTTTTAGGCAACTATGATATCAAGTTATCCCTATTTATAGAGCGATCTACATCTTTGGAGGCAGATCATTTGGTGGATAATTGTGTAACAAAAATATAGATGAGCCTCATGAATGGATTTCATTGGAGTAGGGACACTTTAGTAGTGTGTTGGAAGAAAATGTTGTAGAGGTGGTCTCTAATATCATCTTACCATTGATGTTGCCTAATGAGACTTAAGTAAGGATTCAAGGTGGTTTCCATTGTTTCAAAAGGTAATTCTTAGTGTTCTTGAACCATGGTAGTGGACTTCATAATAGTGACATTCAGATCATGGCAGAGCTCGAGTAGTGGTCTTAGATGAAAATCTTCAATGATATTATGGGTGTCTTGTGAGTGTGGTGGGTGAAGGCATGGTGTGGAGTGGAAGAGGAAGGAAGAGCTATCTGTATGATGTGAGGCCAAGAGGGATCAAAGATGAGTGATAGAGATTATATTAAAATGAACTTTATCCAATGAAATATAAGTCCCACATAGATTTTTAATGTATAGTGGAGGGAACTTATAAAAAAACACATGGGATCACCATCCAAAATGATTGTAGCAGGGATGGGATCCCATAAAATACATGATCCCACTAACGTGTGGGACACACCACATGTGGCCCATGAGAGCCTTGTACCGAAACCCACTCCCTATGGGATTCACCAACATGGGAAAACTATCCTTAGGCCTATTTATTCTATGTTCTAGCTCTCCTAAGTCCATACGTGGTTTGTCTACTCATAGTTTATTTCTAGGTGTCTTATATCGGTTATGGATGAAGAATACCTTGGCTATGTCCTTAAATTTTTTTAAATCCCATAAAAATATAATAACAAAATTAAAATTTTCAAAAAATATTGATTAAAATATAAATGAAAATTATAACTTCAAAAACGATCACTATTTAATCAATTTAATTCAACCTTAACACTTAATTTATAAATTCCCAGTTTTTATTTTTAAATTTATTCATATGGGTTTATTTATTAAAACCGACTAAAAATTCTTAAAAAATGAATAAAAATATTAATTAAATATCAGTGTCCCAAATATCTACCATTTTAACCTCTATTTTCTAATAATATAAGTTTTTAACATTTAATTAATGAAACCCCCAATTATATTAATATTAATATTTTAAAGTATTGAAATAAAGAGATTATCAAGTAAAATAATATTTTTGAATTCGAAATAAAATATCAATTTAATTTCTAAATTTTTCTAATAAATAATAATCTCAATAAATTTAAATTTTCCCATTTCAAATTAAAGCATGTTATCCATTTCTTAATTCAAGTTCCCCAGTTCATTATTATTAAACATTCCAAATCCAGATTTTCTTCACTTTTCATGACATTTCTATCATTTGTCATGATAAAATTAAAAATAGTGTTATGATAATATCATTAAAACATGATAATTATAAATATTCTTGTTAAGGAACTCTTTTATCAACATTGTAAATCAAAAGGACACATACAATCATGTGTAATTTTTATCATGGATCAAATTACCTTATGTCTTAAGGTAGTTAGGAAATTTTTTTTAAAATATTGTGGATTGGGGATGAGGTTTCCCTCTTATGTAAAAAAAATTACATCAAAAGTAATATTTCATTACATTATTGCCTTCAAATTGTAACAACACCACCATTCTCCAAACTCAATGTAAGGCCATGATTAATGTAAATCACAATAAAAGATATGTGAATCGTATTGAATTCATCTCTATTTTTATAAATTTAATGTAATTTTTCATTTTCCACTTTCTTTAATTATATTCTTATAATAATACTCATATTCACCACCTAACCCCATAAGATAAAAATCGTCACGCCAATTATGATTATTTATTATTATTCTCAATAAAAAGCCATTATTTTAACATTTTTTGAAAATTTTCTCTTCTTTTCAAGAGGTGAAAAAATATAATGATTTCAATGAATATAATCGTTTCTAAACACCCATATATAAAACACAACACTCCTATATTCCAATGAAAATCATCTTTTTTTAGTACTCCCTATACCCCACACATAATTATTAAAATACCATGAATGAATTTAAGACTAGGTCTCGAATGGTTAAAAATGGAATGATTATTTGATAACTCCAAAATAAACATTCATAGTCCCTATAGGATAAACCAATATTTAGGTGAAGGTTATATTTTAATTATAATTGATTTTGAAAAATACCTCAATCATTTGAAATTTGTTTTTCTATAGTTATTAGCTTCAAAAAAATCAAAAAAAAAATTACTAGGTGGCATGTATGAGGATCACTCTTGAAATATGATAGTAGAAAAATAAGAGGTACATGGTATATAAATAATATCAGGAAATGGAAATTTGATTTGGTAAAACCACACAAAAAATTACTAATAATAAAAAATAAATTTAGATGAATTTCAAAAATTAAAATCATTGAAAATGGTAGGGAACTTTCATTTATAGGAATAAAAAATTCTAATAAATTTTGATTCCCTGTTTTCATATACATGATTCTATTTAATAATCCAAATCTTCAACTTAAACATTATATATTATTAATATTTAAAAATATAACATCAAATCACAATATTTATAATAAACCCATGACTCATAGATAGGTGAAGTAAATTATAATTCAGTCATGGGAATGAAATTTTCAGTTTAAATATAAAAACATTTTATAAAGACAAAAAAATGTTGGGATATTGAACATAAATAATGAAATAATGATCTTATTAACCTATAAATCTTAGTTTTCCTTCCTCTTTTACAATTTGAGACTACCTTCATCCTTCATGAATCTAAAAAAAATTCCCAATCTATAAAAAGGATAATTTAAATTAATTTTAAAAAGATATGAGGGTGTTGAAGGAATGATATACTAATTCCTAAAAGTAAAATTTAATGTACTGTAAATAACATAGTGATAAATATTTGTAGGATCCCTGAAGTGGGATAAGAACATTTTCTTCATGTAGAGGTTTCTACAAGATGTTATCCAAAATCTTTTTATGGTTAGTGTTTCATAGATATGAAACAAAACTAGTACCTTTTCCCAGCATACACTTCTTCATGGTTGGTGATAAATGATATATGGATAGAGTATACTAAACCCCCCCTTCAAAATTACTTATATCATTAATTAAAGGGGTTGAATAATGTATGAATTTTCCCATACCTTCGTTACTACATGTGTAAACTAATCCCTTACAAGTTATGGATCGACATGGGTTTCATAAATTTAATAATTAAAAGGAATATATTAAGGTATTTTTTTCAACACCCAAATATTTTACAGTTTGTATATTTATTAATTCAATCCCTTTGACTACTTATGTTACACAGAACACTTAACTTTAAAAATTGATTAAATATTTTTATTTAATTATTAATTATTATCACATAGTCCTTGGAATGGTGGGAATTAATTATACTAACTATATTATGATAATATACTTTATACATTTTTATACAATACTATCACTGATTAATGAATAATTATAATTGAAAATAAAATCTAATTGAACATAAAGGCTGCGTTTTTATAAAAAACTATTTTTTTGCCAAAAATGGAATTTTATCATAGTAAATTCAATCAATAATTATTATTGAATATCATTAACGAAATTTATATGTTATATATGATAAATAATTTTTTTTTTAAATTCATTTAATGATTTTTATTTTATTAACATAAGAAATTAACCCAGTTTAAAGCATGAAAACAACGTTTTTCTAAAAGTAATTCTTTTCAATTTTCAATATAATAAATATTTTAAATATAAAATTAGATACATTAATAAGTTTTTTTAAAATAATAATTTCAGTTTTTAAATCATAATATAGAAATTATATTAGGGTGAAATTTGAAAAAAAAAATATTGAGAAGTTTCAGTTTTCGATGAATAGTGATAAATATTGAATTTTAATTGAAAATTGATTTTTAATCTAATTTATTTCATTTGTAAAATAATATTATTATTTTATTTTAAAGAATAATTATTTCAATTATACATCAATAAAACTAAATTATTTCATTTTAGTCATGTTCACAAAGAAATTATATATAAAAAATCAATCTTTTGAACATTTCACCTTAAAAACTATCTTTATCATTGTGTCTGCGAGATTAATTTTAAATACAATTTTTCAAATTAATTGAATTTAATATGGTTAAATGGATTATATATTTGGAATAATATGTTCCAACTTATTTTAAAATTTTAATTTCATTTATAGGTATAAATCAATTACCATTGTAAAAAAATTATTTTCTGTATTATGTGTAAAATATTGACAAGGGTTATAGTTAAAAGGTATATGACTAAAATACCTAAATATTTAATCATTTAATATTTTTACGGTACTTATCAACCATAAAAATACTTCACAACATTAAATAAAAATATAATAAATTTTAATTAATTTCACCTCAATGTGTTTGGCATTATATGTTAAATAATCAAAATTTTAACAACTTAAACCATCCTCTCTTTATGTAAAAATACCACCAATCACCACCCCATTTTGAACCAAAGGATATGTAGATCCTAAAATATATTCCTAAAGATATAATAATTACTCTTCCTGTGTCCAATAACTAATTTTATCACTAAAACACTAAATCTAAGGACCTCAGGGGTCTCTCAAGGAGGTGATATTCAAGAGTTAATTTTCTCCAAATATGTCTCTTGATTTCATTTATTATTCTACATAAAGATATTATCTTTCAAACATAAATGAGTATTAATTCCAAAATATTTTATATACTTGAATTTTATTTTTTTGACAAAAATATTTTATATACATCTCTTTTATGGCCAATTCTTCTTCAGAGAAACGAAACTATTGTCTATGTTATTCCAGTTAATCACCTACATGAATAATGTTTTTGTTTGTTTTGAATTACCACCTTCATGGCTAGTCCTAAAACAAATATATGTTTAAATAATATTTTAATATATATATATATATATATATTTAATTAATTCACTGAAACTTATATATAATCATTATAGTAAACAAAAAAACTAGTTCGTGATATTTGTAAAACCCCCAAAATAAAATAATCATTTATCCTTAAAATTGTATCTAATGAGTCTTCATCATGATAGAAATTTTATATATCAGATAATTTAGATTATTTGAATTTCAATAATAATATTTCATTCCACTTTTGAAGTTGTAATTCCTTTTTATGGGATCAACAATAATTTGACCGAAATGAACTTATCATGAAACCATGAGACATTCACACATAAAAACGTGATAATAATGAAATATTATTAAATAATGGGTCATAAGATATTATAAAATTTCCACATAATGTTTTATATATATTCATATAATTCTGGCATGAGTTAAGAGCATTCTATATACTATTATAGTGGAGTTTAATGAATGTAACACTAATGGAAAATATGAGGCAAGGGTTTTTCTCATCCCACATTCTCATTAATGAGATATATGACTTATTCACCACTTATATCTTGTGTGTGGTTTACGTATAAAATATTTGACATATCATACCATGAATAACATTATATTAATGTTATTCAATGTTTCAATTGATAATCATTACTTTTATGGGGCATATGATTTGACTGATTACAAGTAGTATGATATTTTCTAACTAAAATTTGAATAATTGGGTAAAAATTTTATTTTATTTATTATATCGTTATAAGGTTTATTGTGAAATTAATTTTTGTTATATCAGGTTTTATTTATAATTTTTTTTGGATTTAAATAAAATTCCCATAATTGATTCATTTATAAGGGGTTTTGTCTTGATCTCCATTCATTGATGTATAAATGATGTTATACACCAACCATTTTTTTGAGGTGTATATACATCCCCTTTGATATATAATATTCTGAATTTCATTTTAATTATGGTATTTCAATATTTAATGTGTTATGGGACACATATATTTATAAATCTCTTTTTAGATATTTTTATTTATATTCGAGGATTGCTTTGAAGTTTTATTCACTAAATGGACATAGTTATATAAATACCCTCGATGCATATGTAGTCTCAAAGAACGAATCAGTTACAATACTAGTAAACAATTTATTACATATGAAATAAAACATCTATTAAATTGCCATGTTAATAGTTGTTCATTTTACAGATACATTATTTCCAATGAATAAGAATTTCTAGCAATCCAAATTTTGTCATTATAATCTATTGTATTTTCTCTATGAAAAAAATACATAGATTCCTTCCATTCTCAGTTTATTGTTTAAATTACATGTGTTTTTAGTTATTTACCTTCTTTAATGATTAGGATCATTGATTCAATATTTTTTAGTATTTACATAAGCCTTACTGAGCATTTTATCTCACCCCTATTTTATGTTTTAATTTCTCTAGATTTTTATGAATTTTATTGTGATTGATATGTTCTTTTAAATTAAGGGGAAAATTTAGTTCTCAATAAATATAATTTTGGAATTTTATGTTCAAAATTTATTTCAAATTTCAAATATACACCTAATTTACCATGACTACTAGACTATTATGTCATTTGGGATGATATCTCAGGTCTCGTATTACAATGAAATAATCTAAGGAACTGGCTCCATGTACTAGTGTTCAGTCTATTATAGTAGGTATTAGAGAATGTTCATTAGAAACAGTGGGAACTAGTATAGAAGAAAGCTAGATTACAGAACCAAATCCTATGAATGGATTTGAATATATGTATAATTATATGATAATATCCAAAAATATCGATAATGAACATGGAAAACCAAGCTCAAAACTATGGAAACACAGTTATTGAAGTAATTGAAATGATTTAGAGATATTATTTGTAATATTTCATCATTATATTATATCTCACTCAAATTATTTATGTTTAATACTAAACATTAAATTTTTGTTTTAGTTAATGGAGGAACTAGAATGAACTATTTGAATATAAAATTTGGTCAAGAATTATTTCAATGATTTTATTAGAGTTAGAATAATCTAAAAATGTCTAAGGAATTTTGTTCATTTTTATAAGAGTTATATGAACCATCATATGTTAATGAGTTTGATGTTGATCATAAGTTTAAAATATTAAACCCCATTTTATTATTTATGTGGTGTAATTTATGGTAATTAAGGATAGTTTTGTAGAATGGATTTATAATGGTTAAAAAATTAGGTATAATGTATTTTAATGTTAAAGAACTATAGAGATTTTAAATGTAAAAAATAATTTTTATTCTAACATGTAATAATTCATTCGAAATTTTTGTGATATTCTTTTCTAAAGATTAAATATCATTAATCAAGTTGAATGTGAAAGGGTCTCAGATGACATTATAATACCAAAATTATGATTAAATCATCGCTATCATAGAAATATCTTGTTAAATTTATTTTAAATGCTTTTTAACATCCAAATAAAATTTATAAAACTACATAACATTTCCTAAACACTTTAATTTCCTCAAAATATCAATGTATAATAGTTTTTGTTTTATCTAATATCAAAATTTCAATTTAACCATGTCATTTGAAAATTTAAATACCACTATGTAGATGAATCTTAATTTCAATAGATACATAATTCATGTAGGAAGGTAAACGAGGCATCAACAGTATAATATATGATACTAGATTTAAGGTATGAATTTTTTTCCTATCATATATGTTTGAATTTATTTGGGTGGATAAATCGTAATGATATATTTAATATCAATTATTTCAAGAGGGATAAAACAAAAAAATAATGGTCAATGGTTTAAGAATGATGTTGAGTGAATGATATTGTTTCACTGATATTTTGATATATCCTAACTACGATTAGATTCATGAAACACATAAATGATATTCAATAATATGTTTTTTCAAAAAAATACGAAAAATATTTTAGATGAATGAATACCTTTAAAATGTAGTTTATTAGAAGGGTGTTAATATATGGGAGAAGTTTTCTGAGTTTTGATTAATTTTTTAGGTGCATGTATCCTTTTTGATTAATAACAGAAAAATGGTTACTTTCGGAAGAGTGATATTACTTTTACTAGAAATAAGATTAATGAAAAGGATAACCTTTTGGGTTTAGATGATCTTGGATTTTATGGTTATAAGGGGTTATTATTTTTTGGGAATGCAGTATGAAATTTATGAGATAACCTTCGAGTTTAAGACATTTCATTACTGATTAATATACTAATGTTATTTTAAAAATAAATTATTATCACATTTTTTGGACTAGTGCATGGATTATATAAATATATTTATAGATAAAGGAAATCCTATAGGTCGGGAAATAACCCATCGTTTTAGGTAAGGCCCCTAAGCATGAGCCCATAACAAAAGGGAGACAGGGGTATAACCCATACCAATTACACACTTGATGTCCTAGTGAGTATGAAATTTTTGTTTTTCTAAAGTGATTTCATGTATAAATGAAAAAATCATTTTGGGAAAAAATATGATTAATGTAATTATAGTGCTGTGGAATTTTATTTGTGGAATAATGTTTGAATGGTATTAGAAGGAATATATGATTTTATTATAGTTTTATGGTTATTCAAGTTATTTATTGATATAGTTTTTGTATAATAGAGATTATATATTGATGGAATGAAAATTTTAGGAGATAAATATTAAAATAATATAAGGATAATATTTTATAAAATCCATTTTTTGAGCATCAATATTATGATCTAATATATTTTTGGACATTTAGGATACTAATTTAATAATGATATCTAGTTAATTTTGGGTATTACTATACAATTTTCCAAGATTAATTTATATTCATTATAGGAAAAAGTATTCTTTTTTGAGAATTAATTAATCATATTATAACTATTGTGTTTCAATAAATATTTAATGGATAAATGATATTTTTTTGATCTTATGAGTCTATTAATGAGGTGACTTGGGTTTTGGTCCTGTCAGAATTTGGAATATTCCTACGAATATTTCCAAAGCTAGGAGCGAAGACGGCGTGCGATTCCAAGGATTGGTGTTCCCTGAATTTATTTTATAAAAAAAATTAGTATTTTTTATACTATACACATGGAGGAGTTATTGTTTCTCCTAAACAATAGATCTGATCAGAAATCTGAGGCCACGGTTGTGTCTAGTGCGTGCCGCTGGCCCTAGGTGGTGTGTAAACATTTCAGGCATAGGCCTGCTGTGGAAAACCCCACCTGGGGCGTTTTCATAAATAAATGGACAAGTTTCATTATGAGTGTTGTCTCAAATAACACCTAAACGGAGCCTTAGATCTCAATTCATAGTGCGCCTTTGAGTTCAGAATGCTTTGTTTACCTTAGGGGTGCCCTAAACATTGTCTGCACCGGGGGGTGATGTTGGAGGTGAGTCAAGAGCCGGACAATTGGATGGAGAGTATTTAATTAAAAAAATGTAAATCCCTCCCCCCTTACCTCTCCATTTTTCATATGAAGAAGTTGAAGCAGAAGCCCCTCCCCCTCTTTGGCGATGAACAACCCGAAGGCTGAATCATTGAAATGAGGTGCAGTTGGACTCGGATCTTGATGGATGATGCTCCCAGATCATGCAGTAGCAGTAGCGGAGGGTGAAAAGTGTTAATGATCCACCAAAAGATTGGCGGATTGAGTTTTAAAATCTTGGAACCATTTTATGCATTGTTTTTCTTCAAATAATCATAAGGGTTATGTAGTTCGGGTTCTAAGCTTACCATAACATTTTCAGATCTGAATTTGGTGCACCTGGGGGCTCTTGGTGTCTCCCAGAAGTTTTCTGATGAAAAAAACTGCTTCTAGTGGTGGAACTGGTGGATTCCGATGATGGCGGTGGCGGCGTGGTGGATTCCGGCTCTGGCGCATCGGTTTCTAGTAGCAACGCGGTGGTTTCTGGCAAGCTAGGCGGTGGTCCGTCCAAGATTTTCTAGGGTTTCTTTAAAATGTCGTAACTCGCAAAACATAACTCTTATTTGAGAGACATTTACGGCGATGATTTCCTTCATCAAGGAGGACCTTCTGAACACACTTTGGGAATTTTAGGTGTCCGATTCATAGCTCAGGGCTACGAAACGTCGAAATAATAATAATATATGATTATTATTCAACTTCTACCCATCATAACTTTTACACTGAGCATCTGATTGATGTGTTGTCAGTGACGTTGTGATCCTTATAGTAAGGTGGACTTCTAAAGATATTTTCCAGGTTTTTGGATGGAGATTAGGGGTTGGGCCCCATGAGGCTGGTTTTGGGCATTTATAGAGAAATGCAACTTTTTCATCTGATTTCCGTTTTGGATGAATGACTAGTCGATCTCGTGCATTTTTATGAAGGGATCACAATAGTGTAGTCCACTTGGTGTCTTTCAGGATTAAGGCATGGGCCCCACATTAGCTAGCTACTGTGAATAGTTCTTTTTCACCAGTTGTCCATTTCGGGCGAGTAGATAGCCTATCCTGTGTTTTTTTCCATGTAGATTGCGGTGGTGGACTCGAAATAGGCGTAGTAGGTGCACACTGTAGAGATGTTGTGAGTTTCTCTTGTTAGCTACTCTTGGACCAACAGTGGTTGAGTTTACTCCATTGGTTCATTCCTATGAGGATTCTTGTGGCATTACAACCTTAGTATATGTTTGTGATCCCCTCGATACGATGTTTTCCAGATAGAGTTGTGGCATCTCTTCAGTGGGTCCAGAGTGGGATCCTATATCTTTTCTTCCCTGGATCGGGTTCTTGGTATCGCTATTACGAAATATCCATAGGAGGCGATCCCTTATCAAGCAGGTTAATCCAGTAGGGTTTGAGGCATCATCGGAAATATGATCCCATGCATTGTGGGTCATGCATAGTTGTATTGTGGAATCTTCAGGTATAAGATACCCCACTCAGCATGTGGTTTCTTGTAGAGTTATTGTATCATCGGGTGTAAGATATCTTACTCAGTGTATGGTTTTAGTAGGGTTGTGGAATCGTGGGTTATACAATCCCCAACATCGCGATTTATACCTGATGGGGTTTCTGGAATCGTCGTGACCATCTTCACGTGGGTGACGATCCTCTATCTGAGTGATTTGTTCTTTTGAACATCAGATCAGGTTCTGGTTTGCCCTTGCAGATCCTGGGAGTCATCCCCTATCTGTGAGATCTTTGAGGTAAAAGAGTGGGTTCTTATATCCCCTAGCAGACCCTAGGATTGATCCTCTATCCGTGATGTTTAGTATTTCTGATGATTCATTGTGATGTTCTCAATGACAATATCTAACAAGAATGATCACTCTGATGGGCGTCTGGATGTAGGTGTGTGACCCAATGTATTGTATCTCTCGGATGAGTTTCATCTGGGATGACAGAGCTCGTGGAGTGTGTTCTCATGGTTATTTACAAATTGCAGGAGTTGGGACGGAACCTCATGATGATCGCCGGTTGAATGAGTATATTTTTTTGTTCATGGTATATGTATCGGCCTATACCTAAACAGATGATCATGATGTATGTATGGGAATACATCTGAGATGATCTGACTAGTCGTGGGTAGGTGAGGCTGGTCTCGAGATGGAGTTTCTCTCTCATTTGGCTTCCCTCTGGCTGGGATGAGCTGATTGTTGCCTTTCATTTTCTCTATTTTATTTTTTTGGTTTTTGGGGTTCCTATTGAGTATATTTATACTCACCCCAACACGGGCTTATCCGGCACATGTTTGTGTCTTATGAAGACCACATTCCTTTCAATGGAGTCCCAAGAGGACCCCGGAGCAGGAGAACCTTTGTGAGCATGACTGACCAGGGCGTTTAACGAAAATGTGCCAAGGAGCTTAATGCCAGGTACTTTTGACAGTCATCCCCTCCATCTAAGCAGGTTGGATTCTATTGCAATTTACTTTTGGTGGGCCTTGTATTTTTTCATTTTTTACTTTTGATGTACTCTAGTTGTGGGTTAGAAGTATGCATGAATTTCATTTTAGTTTTTATATATATCTCTGCACCATTGCATGGAGGTGTTTGTCGGTGCATGTGTAGATGTAACTTGGGATAATGTCTTCCATGTGTGTGTTAGCCTACTCGGTGCTAGTTTCCAGACCTTGGACTATTATAGGTGGGCTTAGAGAGTCAAGGCTTGATCCCCGTTGGGTCGGATCATGATATAGTGGTATCATGGAGGTTCCACTTTGGGATCTCTGAGTGTGGGTGGGATAGCTGTGAGTTTGGTTTGGGTTGCATAGAGTCAGTGTTAGGATGTTTTGAGTTCGACATTCAGCCCAGGGACTCCAGTGTTGGTGTGGCGGACGGCTTATCCATTCGCTAGAGCATTGATAACATTCCTTTCAACTCGGTACATTATGATACTAGTCTGAGGGAAATAATGTTACACGAATCATATAGAACTGGGTTTTGGTTTTCCCTTGTTCTTCTTGAGTCACCTCCCCAGATATACTCTTTGACGGTGGTGAGTCTTCATTATATAGAAAGATGCCCCCAAGACGACAACCATTGAGGTTTTTGTAGTGAGATTGTTGTAACGATCTACCCTGTGTTGAGGTTGTGGATCAGGGTGCATGTTCTAAGGCTAGACCTCTAGGTGGTACTCTAGTTGATCCACCACCTGTCTAGAAGTTGGTTGTGCCGGTTGTGCTGGATGAGGATGTGTGCAAGCTAAGTGCACTGCACGAGTTCTAGAGACAGCGACCTCTATGGTTCCGGGGTGATCTAGACCCCTAGGTAGTTTATGACTGGCTCAAAGAAGTTACCCAAGTTTTATACCTTGTGAGGATGCCTCCAGATCAGATGGTGGTCCTTGCGGCGAGCCTACAACATGGTTCAGTCGGGAAATGGTGGAGTTTAGTGACAAAGTCCCATGAGGAGGAGACTCTCACATGGGAAATGTTTGAGAGGATCTTCAATAAAGAGTTCTATATGGTGATGTTGAGGTTAGTGCAGATCTAGGGGCTTCTACAGCTTTGGCTAGAGGGCATGACTATGTAGGAATACTCAGCAAGGATTACAGGCTTTCCACGCTACTATCAGGATAAAGATAGAGACTCGTTCTTTAGGGCACAGAACTTCGAGCATACCCTACGCAGAGACATCTAGGAATGTGTGGTTTCCTTGTGACTACCCACCTATGCTGTAGTTCTAGAGCGAGCCATGGTGGTGAAGATCTTTTTGGCTAATCAGATTCAATCCATCAGTGTTGCGCATGTGGTATCATAGACCTCAGAAACTGGTAGTCGATGGTAGGTGTAGGGGTATGGACCTGCCCAATATTTCAGGAGGAAACCCAGGATGGATGATCTGTGGCATAGGGCTCTCAGGGCTCTCAAGGATTTTAGGCCAGTTTTCGTCAGCCACAGGAGAGGCGGTGTTACAATTGCGATTTTTCGGGGACATCTGGCTAGGGAGTGTCCATCCCACTGTGCAGTTGAGAGGGAACCAATAGGCAGGTTTCCTTGGATGTAGTAACATCTTGAGTATGGAGGTCCATAGGGAGGAAAATGTGGTGACAGAGCTGGTGCAGTAGCCTAAGGTGGCAGGCAATATCAGATGCCACCACCACTAACCCCAAGTGGTCCACACTAAACTCTAGAAGCAAGAGGGCATGTGCGAGGACAGATGCAAGCCTTTGAGGTTTTTTACCCAGAGGCTCCGCAGATGGATAGAGGTACATTCTATGTCCATTCTAATTCTATAGTAAGTTTGATAGACGCTATTGGGATGTACTCCTTCCTTCCATTCCCAACTCGGGGTATGTTCAGGGAATTGGTAAAACCCTTTGTGGGTGTTGTTCGACGTGCATCGAATGCATGAAGAATAGGGGTCCTTCCCCCACCAAGACACGTTTTTGTGAAGCGATTAAAATTGTGCGGGTGAGTCAGTGCCACACAAACTAGACAGTGTCGATGTGTGGTGGACTAGTCCCTCTAAATGATGGGTTTGGGATGAGATGTGTATTGGAAACTCGCTGGCGTGGGAGACATAGTTGAGAGTTCAGTTGCATTCCATGTGGTTAGAGATTTTCAGGGATGAAAAGTTCTATGGTGGGGAGGATGTGGCAACTCTATTTTTGGCCCTGTCAGACTATGGAATATTCCTATGAATATTTCCATAGCTAAGAGTGAATAAAACATGTGATTCTGAGGTTTGGTTTTCCCGGAATTAATTTTATAAAAAAACTATTATTTTTATACAATGCACATTGGGGGTGGTGTTTTCTCCTAAACAGTATCCCGAATCATAAATACGAGGGTACAGTTGTGTCTAGAGTGTTCCATTTACCCTAGGTGGGGTGTAAACTTTGCGGTCTTGGGCATACTGTGGAAAAAGCCACCAGGGGTGTTTTTTTAAATAAGTGGACCAGTTTCTTTATGAAAATGATTAAGAATATTCAACAAATTTCCATATGTCATTATGGATTTAATGATTTATATGATAAAAATTCCGATCAAATGCCTCATAATTATTGAATATTATGAATCCTGTTACCACTAATGTATTATTCCATGATTCTTTATATTGTATTTAGATATTAATGTGTATTAATTCTCTTATGTTATGTTCATGAACGTTTATTAAGTCCCCATATAATTTTGATCATGTTTTTTTACTAATTTCATTCAATTATTGATTCATATGTTTACCCTTGTTGAGTATTTGAGCTCACCCTTATAATGTTTCCTTTTCCCTAGTTTATCAATAATGTTATTAAATGAATTATTACTAGAAGGGTTTAATTTGGATGATGATTATAACATAATATGAAAATATAAAAGATGGGTACATTAGAAAAACACTCTCTTCAATTCATGGGGTTTGTTTATATAAGATTTTTTCATTATTCTCTAAAGTTAGAAATCTATAACAGTCATTGGGTATGTATGTGAGTCTATATTTTCCGATTCATATTCTACGTCTTTGATGGAAGAAATAGAGTCGTATTTAATGGTAAAAATACACAAATGTAATGATTATTTTATTAGCTCAAGATCTGGGTGTGCGGGTCCAAGTATGTTATAGTGCAAGCTGGTCGGGCCCATGAACAATGATGGTTTTTATTATTTTTAATGTATATTTCATAATAACATGAATAATAACCATCATGTGTAATGAATATATGTAAATAAAACAAATGAATTGAATCTTGGAACACAATGAAAATTTTTCATGGTAAATTTATATTTAATTTAATAATAATTAAAATACATAAATATTGATATTTTTCATCAATATAGATGTTGAGTGATTAAATCCCATTTCAGTTCTACCATCTATGAGATTGTTTTATCATATTTAGAACCCCTATATAGGTATCAACATGTGATCCTTGATCTCAAAAAATACTAATTGAACATAGAGGGTCACTGTTGGTTTTTTTAATCACATTAAATTTTTCATATTGATGACAACACAATCCTTTTTTTGCTTGGATGAATGCATCTCGTATTCTATTAATCTTAAGTCAACGAAAGATGGTGGAGGAATTCAATGAGTCATAAAACGACCATAGAGTTTATAAATAGTGTGGGACTAAATCCCCTTTATTAGATAAAAAGAAATCCAATTTTAAATGGTGTTTAGAGGAAAAGGTATCTAGGATGAAAATCCAAAATTAAAATAATCCCAATTTTAAACAAATCCATTTTATCAAAAATTAAATCTAATTTATTTCGATGGAAAAATAAAAAAATAATAAAAAAATAATTATAATTATTAGTATTAATGGTATGAAATGACTTTTGAAAACTAAATATTATTTTATTTATTAAAGAAAATATTATTAATTTAAATAATAATTATGATTATATAATTTTTGTTTCTACAATATATATTCAGGCCTATCCACCTTCCCTGAAATTTATCAAACATCGAATAATAAATATTATTCATTAAGTAAATTATTAAATAATATATTCATGATCTTATGATGAAATATTTATATAAATATTTGTGTGACTAAATAAATATTTATTTCTTAATGAATATTTTTACTACTCTATGAATAAATCAAAAGATGAATAAATACACTATTCAATCTTCTTGCGAATAAATATTTATTAAAAAATTCATGTAACATATTAATATTGAGACTATATATTTGGGATAAAAAAAATATTTAATACATATTATTCCTTGGGCTGAAAATAACCTTTATTAAAACTTTTAAATTAAAATATAAGATAATTGATATCAATGGATAGACTAATATTGTGACACTCTAGTTCGCTTCCATCGTGTCACACAGTAGGCTTTCTCAAACTCTAAGGTCAAAATATATCAACGCGTCAAGGAACCCATGGAGGAAGGATTAAATTTCACAATGACAACAACCACATAAAAACACTCATGGGTAATATAAACTGTTTTTATGATGTCTAAAATAAATTATCTTGCACAATATTGGCATCAACATATATGATCAATATTTATTTATTTTACTCCAAAAAAATGTACCAGTTAAAACATTATGAGCATGGATTCATATCAAAGGTTCTATTTCAATGATGGTGCATGTGATATCAAATTCCATAAACAGGTGGGGAATTCATATATTTACTTATTCATTAAAGAAATAAAACTCTTGATACTCCAAATGAATCCTAATTTTCCATGATTGTCAGAGATTGTAGTTTTGGAAATACAGCAATATACACAACTTGTGTAATGAATATATAATAATTACATGTCTAAGGATCGTTACAGATATTAACATATAGAAATATCCAATGACGAAAAAAATATGGAGCTTCTACTTTTGATTATTTCCTCATATTATCCCATCTAAGAGATTTACATGTTTGAACATTTTGAGTTGAATATTTATTAACTTATAATTTTCAAACACTGAGCTTTCAAAGATACTATGTACAATAAATTAGAATGTTATACTGGTCATAAGATATAATTTTAACAATATCAACATAGAAATTTAGTGTTCTCTTCATAATGGGGAATAATAATGACTTTTTAATGTGATAGATACACTAGGAAATTATCACAATAATGTTATGTTGAACACTATACATCATATGATATGATATTTATAAATATTAAAAATTAATATTATTTTTATGATCAAATGTAAATTATAGATAGTTTTAGGGAACCAACTCTAACAAATTTCCACTTTTACCAGAGCTAGCTTCTAACTAGATTGTTAGTTATCACAAGTTAAACATGATATTGCTCTGTACGGTGGTTTTATAAGGCCTAAAACATTTTTTTGTCTTGGGTTTTTCTTTCCATACATTATACCATAAAATATACTAATTATGACCTAACTACCTTGAAAAAATTATAATGTAAAATTTTCTTTTTTCTTATTTTATAAACATGAAATATTTGAAAATATCATAGTAAAATATTATCATAAAAATAATAATAGTCTTACAATATTTCTATCACACGAACCAGAAAAACTAAATGTTAAACTTTTTCTTATGCTAGATAAGAACTGACAACATACCCAATTAATGTAGATATGGAAACCACTTGTTATAATATGGTTTCCCTTCATACAACATTTAACTCATATTTATCTTATATGAAAACTTTCTAAAAGGATACTTGTGTTATATCATCTGAAACACTGATATTTATATTTAACTATTTACCATAACATCATGTAGTAATACAATTTCATGTACACTTAGAATGTTATAACTATAAGTCTATGCATTTATCATTGATCTATTTGAATTTTTCACTCTATTAAACCTGTATAAGCAATATAAATCTTCATTTTCATATCATGGAATATGAGATGTTATCATAATACATAATAATATGGAATTTTACATATATTAATATCCTTTTATTCCCATGAACATTATCTTATAGAGGATCCAAATCATATTAATTATGAAAAAAATATTCTATGGAATTATTCTATCTAATATTTTTCAATAAAATATCTACATATGTATTATAAAATAATTTAAAAACAATTAGATATATGTTTATATATATTTATCCCAAAAAAAACTCTTATTCAAATTATAATTCATTCATGAAGATATATATTCCCCAAACATAGAATGGTGGTAAGACTAACAATCTATTTTCCCCATGTTATCAAGATATCTATCTTGGAAAACAATAATGCACCATCTTAGCATTTACAGACATATGGCTGACCATTTTTCCAAATAAATATTATAGGATAACGTTGATTTATTATATACATACATTGACCTGATAAATTTTCAAATCTTATTGGAATTCATTAGCATCCATAAAGGAAATTGTCCACGCCGTCCAACCTATCAATACAATAATCATAGAATGTTGTCATAAAAATAAAATTCAAATGGATTTTATAATGGTGATTGGAGTAATGGTTTTGTCATTAGATATGCCTTATACATCATTAACCATTCAATAATTTATCATTATTTATTTTTAATGATATGTACCATCCATGTACAATGGATTCTTAATACCCACTAGTAGTATGAAGTCTAGACTCTTCTAAAATACATATCCCTTGAATTTGGAACATGTAATGACATCTTAAAAACTATTAAATAATTATGATTCAATTTAATAATTATTTATATGATTCATTAATAATTTTGAATAATCTATCACTGGCCTTGGTGAATAAAGAACCACTTCTTGAGTTTTAAAATTCTTACATACTATGCATATTTGGAACAACACTTCCAGTTGGATTAGTGGGGTTTGATGTTATTATGACAACTCATGTGTATCAATATCATATAAAGCATTTAATTTTATCATTTTCCCACTATATGAAAATTTGATATGATTACATTAAATAGAAATATAGTAAGTATTGACAAATAAGGGCATTTAATATGCAAACTAGCTCTATGATATTTAACTAATATGAACACAATGTTTCAATGATGTTTACTTATAAATAAATCAATTATTTAGAAAATAGTTCTCATCAAACATTAAAATTTATTCTTAATATACTATATATCATATGGTTGTTAATATGATACCCATTAGTCAACATAATTAGTACATTGTTAATTATTTTACTAAAGTTTATAAAACATTTATTTAAAGGAATTGTGGAATATTTTCAATATATATATAAGACATTTCATCGATCCATTTTTATTTACATTTTTTTATATGGTAATGTGAGATACGGACTACCTAAACTCCAAATTTATTTATTTAGGAATACTTCGGGATGATATGATATTACAAGCCCACCTAAAGGATCATATATCCTTTACAAAGAGTATTTGTATTTTATTCAGTATTATTCAAATATCTTAAATGAGTCTCATGAATTATATGATTTTTCTTATTATATTAACCTTTATAAAATTTCATTTAGTCATAATAATCATATTCTTGTAGATTTATACACCCCTTGATTAATAAGGGGTTCTATATTAAAAATATCATAGTGAATTTTTTTGTATACCAAGTTCCATAGCTCAAAAATACTAGAACACCCTTTTGGATATAATATTTTCATCTACTATCAGTTTTACAAGAAAATGAATAATCATTACATTTTGAGTTATTCTACATTTTATATTTACATCAATCATTAATTATATATTTATTATTTACGTGATACATAACTTAAAATATATTATTAATCTATTAAATACAACAAAAACCAGTTTTAAAAAATATATAATGTAATTATTTTTCTATAAATTGAAAATAACGTTTTTTTATAATAAAAAAAATTAAATTTAATCCATTATGAAATCATGAGGTCCTAAACTTATCTAAACTAATCTTGGAATCACTCATCATCAACTCCTCATTGGATGAACCAGTATTCTTATAATATTGTTATACTATTTAGGTCTCAGAATACAAATTTGAAAACCCTATTGTACTTTAATGACTAATAATTAAAATTAATGTATTTAAAATTGTTATGAATATACCTATAGTTAATGTAATGGTTTAATTTTTGTTAATTCATTTCAAATCATCAATCAATGTCATTTCTTCCAACATGCACAAAATAGTCTCAAATTCATTACATTCCTTTTGATTTATTTCCACTTTGATGGATGTTATAATAGTAAAATTGTGTTTAAACTAGTCCTAATTTTTTATGTTTACCATTACTCCTTTCATTATAAGGTATGGGGAACTATGTTCCAAAAAACCTTATCCCCCCATTGAGGTATAGTGAAAATATTTCTAAGTACTCATACAAGTTGTTTATCCTATAATTCATTATGAATATATATACTTTTTAAGGTAATGAACATAATTTATGCTTAATTTTTTATCTAATATCCTTGTTAAAGCCAAACATTTCTATAGATCAATATACTCCACATTTTTAATGCATAACCCCTTGATAATTAATATTTTTTCAGTTAACACTATTTTATTATAGTGTTAATATAAATTATATTAAGCCTATCATTCTCATTATCATGTTCAAGGATACGATTTTTCATTGATTATGTATCCATGACCATAGGTTACAAAATTATATCTCTGAACATAGTAGATCACGTGATGCAAAGAAACTATAATAATATTCACTGGCTCACAAATAATCTTTATATTCACCTTTTATCAATTGATTAGAAACCTGTTTAGGTATAAGGGATTCCAACACACAAAATAAGTTTTCATATAGTATTTTAATGCATTCAATTTTTCAGTAATAGTTAATGAATTTTACAAAAACATTATGTTGATTATAAAAATATATGAGATAAAATTATTTTAATTATTATATTACTATCACACTATTTTATAAATTATGAGTCACCTCAACATTAGACTCAAAATGTAATTTCTTAATGAGATTGTAGTGAAAAGAATTCAAATTTCCCTTCTCATTATCTAGGATTTATCCGAATAAAATAATTCATTGTTATTATTGTAGGTGTCCATGAACACTTATAACACATAATTTCTTATTTCATTGAGTGGAATTTTTAGTCAAAAAATGCTTAATTGAATTATCATAACACTTTCCTCAAAATTGGACTAATTTCTACTTTAATACTTATCCATTGATGATAAATTAGTTAATTCATCACAACAATTTAGTTATAAGAATCTTATAATTAAAATCTCTCATAAGTTTCTTAGATAAGAACATTAAATTAGTGTTCCATTCATAACATCTGTAATGGATGAATTTTAAATTAATATTTAGTTGTTGTATTTTTTTATTTATTAATAAATTCTTTTATTTTATCATTTACATGATTTCATAATATTGTGAGGATTTTATGCATTTAATGACCCATATATTGATAAAATAGTTTATTCACAATAAATTTATTTTACTTTATATTACATGCATTTTAATCTTTTTTATTTTATGTGTTCATGTTTAAATTACTATAATCATACATAATATAATATAGATAAAAATGATATATTAAAAAATAATTTGAATTGATTTTTGGATTTCTAAAGGATGATTTAATGAAGATATAATGAATTAATTTGGGACCCTATAGTAAAAACTCATTGAGTTAGGATAGGCTCAAGATGCCATATTCCATCATTGAACAGTATATCTTCTTGGTTCGTTTCATGACAACTCGTATTATGAAGCACCTAATCCCCTTAGAGCTCCATCATATGCACGTTTTAGAAAAACACGGGTGAGGGGAACTAATCATACGGTATACTCAAAAGAAACAACTGAAAATTTTCTACAGTATAATATAGGTGGGAGGGATGACACAAAGATCATCATATTAAACAAAATATAACTTTATTGCATATAAAGACCCATTGATTATTATTCAAATTAAACATAATCCCAACTCACAACATTGTCTGGTTAAGCTTATGATCAATTACATACAAGCAATACTATCACATTTATATATGATAGAATTCATGTAAAATTTCTATACTAGTTACGAAAAATAATCATTAATTAATAATTAGTGGACTTATTATAAAAACAATAATCTTTCATAATTATTAGTCCAATAATTCATAGAGATACATAATATTCCTATGCATATTATTTATAAATAAATTAATAAAATTAATTTTATTTAAAAATTACTCATTTACACAATGTATAATGGGGGAAACACATCATTTTATAATCTGTAGTGTAGAGATTATAGTTTTAGTCATGTTTTGTGCACTTATAGTACATTTAATCTTACATAACATATAGTAAAATTAGTCAATAATTGTAGTCAAAACTATGTGTTTGACCACATAACAATCCTTAATATTATTTTTGTGTATCTTTCCATATAAATATAAATTTAAATGTGTGTATAAACACTATTCAAGATGATTATTTTGTTAAAAACACATGAATTAATTAATTTGTTAATTTCCGCAGGAAATGATGTGGAATACTGTAACCACCCAAACATTTTAAAAGTTTTTATTTCATAAATGTGTGTGTTGTTTTATTTTATACTCAACAATAATATATCCATTAATTAATGAAGTGAGTATAATTAAATGAGACTGTTGGGTTTCTACTTTTATATGGCCATTGGTTAATATGACTGTTGGAAACTAAATTCTTAACGTTACAATTATTGTTTATATTTTCAAATGAACATTGTTAATTAATAAAGAAAGAGGTGTCGATGGCATCATCTAATAGACTCAAGCCATATAAAGCCAATATATCGGAGCTTGGGAAGGAGGTAACATCATTGGGATTTTCTCTGGATCAACACCAAGTTGAACTTCAACATGTGAAGCTTGAACGGAATCTCCAAAGGGATAAGTTCAAGTTGATTGCAATAACCACTCAGGAAATGTTGTCTGAGCCACCCCTATATTCTATCACCATAGCACACCTTACACTTTGGTCCAATGCATGTGTTATAAGGGGCTATGTAACGAATACTTAGTTACTTTCTGTAATCCTTTTCTATATATAAAATTTTTAATCCTTATTATGGTAAAATTTGTGAATTTCAAATGACCGGATAAATATAGGATAAATTTATAGAAGTTTCATATAAATGATGAATTTTGGAAAAAGGGGGTTTTTTAAAATATTTTTGTATTCTTTAAAAAATTAATAATGTGAATTGATTTTGAAAAAATGGTCTTCTACAGTTGTGTTTAGTAGAAAATTTAGAGTCTAATAAGATAAACATAATTTTTAGAGAATAGTAATGTATGAATAGTAACATACCTGTATGAATTGTAATGAATAGTGTATCAACCAAGAAATAGAAAGTTCACCCATGAATGTATATATACATTTTATACATCGTATAAGTGTAAAAATAATCATAGTTTAAGTTTTGGTATTTTTGTATGTCATAAATATTTTACTTACAATTTTATAATTAATTTAATAATTTAAAATTGTAATCTATTTTCATAAAATTTAATCATAAATTGTTACTTTATTTTCTTATGGTTATACAATAATTTTATGAAACCTTAATTACTTTCTTAAGGTGTTACAAAATGAGTTATAGTTTTAAAGATGTGTTTTTGGAATAAATAATGATTTAATTTATAAAATAAATTAAAAATATTAAGAAAATTATTTCCATAAAATGGAGTTAATTTTTGAATTCATAGCATTGATATTATATTAGAGTGAATTTTTGGGATTTTTCGCAAGCATTTGATTTTTTGGTGCATAGTAAAAAAAATGTTCTGAGTTTCAGGTGTTTAATGAAATCAATTATGATGTAATCAAGATATAAATAATCTGGTATACTTGCTAATAGTAATATATGTTATTAGGTGTCCCACGTGGTCAATACCATGGGCAAATACTATGGGTAAACCCATGGTTTTTCAAATACCATTTATGAGGTGTCCCTTGGAAATTAATAATTTATTCCCTCACTTTTCCTATAATTACCAAGACATTCCCTCATTATTTTCATTCAAAAATCATCCTCAATGAAGCTCTGGGTTTTCTAACTCGCAAGGAGTCCTCCCATGGTTCCCTCAATCCTTCCAAGGTCCTAACAATCATGCTTTTAAAGTTACTCTTCAAGGTAAGGGATCCTTTTACCCTCCTCTTTTAAGTCATGAATTCTATTATGTTATGTCATGTAGTTCCATTTTATTATCTGCGTGATTGTTATTAGATATCATTAACAATTTACATTTCATGTTTAAATTATTAGGTACCCTTTCAGCTCTCATCAATATATTTTTTGAATTTTTATGTGACATCATTAGGCTGCATAATTTTTTGTAAAATAAATCGCATCTTCTCTTTTATTTCTAGTTTCTTTTTCAGGTCGTATGTCATTCAAATATCCATACCATGTTATTATATCCATTTTATTATGTATTTATACTATACTATGAGTTATTTATTAGTGGTTTACCCTTGTAACCTCTCTTTTTAATGTTTTCTAAAAGGATTATATATAGATGATATGATGTAGAACTTTCATCTCAAAATTCCTCTCTCTTTATCTCAAGAAATTATCTTGTTTTATTATTGTAAATACCAATAAATATTTCATTTCTATGGGAGTTCATAAATAGAAAAAAATGATATATTTTATTCTAGAATTTACATACATATAACCCTCACTCACTCTCTATGGGTTATAAATGACATAATGATCTTTTTTATAACTTTTAAAACATCACAATTTTGAAAGGAAAACCATTTATTTTTTATCTATGGGTTTTTTATGAAATATTTTATTATGATCTATGTGTTTCTCATGAAGGTAAATAAATATTAAGGTTGTGCCCAGATAATTCTCCAATGAATTGGGTAAAGAATTTAATCTTTGGATATGACAAGTTTCACGATACCTTAGTGAATGAACATGGTAATTTTTATGAAACATTGGGGACAAACCATGGTTATATGTTTATGAATGTATGAATTCAATGTTGTATCCACATATTCATGTTATGGTTCATGTTATTTTCATTATGAAATTCCTCTATTTCCATTTCTCAATTCTTTATTTTCTTATCAGGTTCTTATTGATTTCACAAGTAAAATGATACCATTATTTTCCTTACCGGGCCTTCTGCGCACCCTTTCATTTGATGTATGTCTCCAGGTTATTAGATGCAGTAATTGTTCATAGTATGAACCTATGATTAAGCCTTACAAGTGTATTAAAAATTTGTTTTATGTTTTTTTCATTGTTACGTTCCTAATTTCTATGACACTAGATTTTAAAGATCCTTTGTGTGTAAACTGTAATGAAAAGTTATGTAATAAAAATGCATGATGCTATAGATGCTATCAAAGGATTGTTTAGATATTTATGGAAATTAGGATATCAATAATTTATAATGAATCCAATAGAAAATAATAAATATTGTAAAACATCCTGGTATTTTTGTGTGTATTGAGTAAGTGGTTTATCATAAAAATAAATCCCTATTTGGATACTAGCAGGTAGAGGTGGTTCTGGTATAGAGGTACCTTGCAGTGAAAACAATGATAAGGAGTTTCGTACTTGACCCGAGGTATCCTGTTACATGACAACAGGACTTACTGAACTATTGTTTACGACACTCCCTGGGGATATGTTTGGTTAATCATATGATTTTTATGAATCATTGTGATGGATTTATAGAGAAATGGATTTTTTTAAAGAAGTTCTAAGACATAAAATCCATTATAGTAAAATGATTTTTAAATGAAATAAATTTCTCACTAAGGTTTAATTATTTTAGATAATGGATGGAGAGGGTAGGAACCATGATAATGGTGACCAAAATGGACCTTATAGTGATGGCCCTCTGATGGAAGCTGGAATTAAAAATTTAATGCAAATGACGAGCCAACTGACACGAGTTATAGAAAATAACTTGAATCAATATGAAAGAAAAATCTCTTCATGAAGGGAAATTTTTTTTATAGAATCCTTTATGCATCAATGACCACCAAAAATTAGTGGATCTACCTACCCATTTATTGATGAAAAATGGATCAGCTCTATTGAGAATATATTTTTTGTGCTTTGATGTTATGAACAAGAGAAGGTTACCCTTGTTGTCTATCACTTAGAGGGAGAAGCTGATCAGTGGTGGGAACTGATTAAAAACACAAGGCCATGAGTGGAATTTGAAGCTATGGAATTAGAATTGTTCAGAGGGATATTCTCCAATAAGTATTTCCCTCAATTGATGAGAACAAGAAAAAAGAATGAGTTTCTCGAGCTAAAGCTGAAGGAGAATGAATCTATGTGAATATTCGAGATGAAATTCACAAGGATTTCACATTACACCTCAAGCGTTGTCATGGATCCAAATGGTATGGTTGATAGATTCTTTGCTGGACTGTGACCTTATCAACGAAAGAATATATCCAACTGATACTATGATATCTTTGAGGAGATCATTCAGAGTGCGATGAAAGTCGAGCTGGTGTTTTGTGAAACACAGTGGTCTCATAAATCTATTGATAAGAAGAGATCGATGGATCCCAACTTAGGGAAGACCAATGATTAGGGAAGAGGAGGCATGCGAGTGCAAAGTCCTACATGTAATAAATGTGGGTTGGAGCATTTGGGGAATTGCCTACATGGAAGAGATAAATGGACAATGTGTGGAAGAGAGGTCCATATTGTGAGGAAATGTCATAGTGAGGTAAAACCTCAACTTCCAAATACAAATTACATGTAGAAGATGGTGCAGGACCTACATGATGTCCAGTGCATTAACAATGGACAACTTGGGAACTTTTTCAATCACTTCCAAATCTGAGGGCAGTAGGGGGAACCACTATCAACCTCAGCAATGGCCAAGGGATCAAGGTTGGGATTTTTCTATCACGATAGCTGAATTTGAAGCTCCGAATAATGTAGAAGCAGGTACTCTTGTTGTTCTCTCAAAGCTGGAAAGTACTTTGTTTAATACTGGGTCTACACATTCCTTTATTTCCTCTTAGTTTCAAAATAATTTATAATCATCCCTGAATTTTATAAAAGTAGAGTTATCAGTCAACACCCCTGGTGGGATTATCCAACCATCTTCAGTATTTAGAAACTATAGTATTTACTTTAGTATGCACAATCATATCGCAAATCATGTAGTCATTCCCATGCTAGAATTCGACATTATACTAGGTATGGACTGGCTCTCAAAGTATAATGCTAAGATAAAATGCAGAAGCAAAGAATTATTAGTAGTCTTGAATGGGAAACCTGCAGTTATCTTCCAAGGAGAGATATCTCAACATTATATTTTCTAAATGAACCTCCCATATCCTTCTTTTATGGAGTAGATCAGTGAAGAAGAATAAGGAAATGAGATTTTGAGGATAGAAAATGTCCCCATCATCTAGGAATACGTTGAATTATCTCTTAAGTTGTTTCCTGGACCTCCCCCAGAAAGAGAGGTAGAGTTATCTATTGAACCCATACCTGGATCTCATCCAATATCATGGAACCTGTATATGATGGAAAATGTGGAGCTGGAGGAATTAAAGAAACAACTCCATGATATTTTCTAAGAAGGGGTATATCCGACTGAGTGTGTCCCCTTGTGGAGCACATTTTCTTTTTGTGATGAAGAAGGATGGATCTATGTAGCTATGAATTTATTATAGATAACTGAATTTTATCACAATAAAGAACAAATACCCTCTTCCACGAATTGATGACTTATTTTACCAACATCATGGAGCTCGATTATTCTCTAAGATTGGTCATTGATATGATTATCATCATTTGAGGGTGACGAAAGAAGATAATCCAAAAACATCCTTTCGATCAAGATATGGGAATTATGAGTTTCTTGTTATGCCTTTTGGACTGACTAATGAACCTGATATTTTAATGGATTTGATGAATAGAGTCTTTAAAGACTACCTTGATTACTTTGGGGTAGTTTTTATAGATGATATTCTGATATATTCCAAAAGTATTAAGGAGCGTTAGGATTATCTAAGGGTTATTTTGCAAACTCTATGGAAGGATAGGCTTTTGGGAAGTTTAGAAAATGTGAATTATAGTTACAACAAGTTGCTTTCTTGGACCAAATTTTTTCCAATGAAGGAATCATAGTTGTCCCTACAGAGAAAAAAGTTGTAGAGGAGTGGCATCATCCTACAAAAATAACTGAGATTCATAGCTTCCATGGAATTGTGGGATATTATAGGATGTTTTTGAAAAACTTTTCAAGACTTTCTAATCCATTAACCAAGTTAACTCGAAAAGGGGTGAAGATAATCTGGACAAAGGAGTGTGAGGAAGGTTTCTAAGAGCCAAAGAAGAGATTGGTCACAGCACCTGTGTTAACTCTTCCCTCAAGTGGGGAAGGATTTGTTATTTTTAGATATTCATCTCTGAAAGGGATTGGGTGCGTCCTCATGAAAAATGACAGTGTCATTTCTTATGAATCTTGATAGTTAAAGACTCATGAGTAGAACTATCCTACGCATTATCAGGGGATGTCTATGGTTGTTTTTTCTCTGAAGATATGGAGGCACAATCTTTATGGGAAAAAATGTGATATATACATAGACTATAAAAGTTTTAAGTATATTTTCACACCAAAGGAATTGAACATGAGACAAAGGAGATTGCTGTATCTTCTCCAAGACAATGATTATTCAATTCACTATCATCTAGGAAGAGCAAACAATGTAGATGATGCCTTAAGAAGGAAAGAACCAATTGTTCTTTCCATGATGAGGATTCAAAGAGATCCTTTGATCAATGACCTAGTAATACTGGACATGGGAATCATAAGGGAAGGGACACCCTCAACCCTAACCCAAATGGTTTCGCAGTCGTCATTACTATAGATGATCAATAAATCTTAGAAAGAAAATCCTTTGTTACATATGAAGTTTGAGGCTGTGAAGTATGGGATGTTTCATGAGTTCAATATCGGTCAAGAAGATGTACTGAAAATTTGTACTAGACTATGTGTTCCATGTACTCCAGAAATAAAGAAGGAGCCGATGGATGAAGCTCATAGTTCTACTTTACTATAAATCTTGGAATCAAAAAAATGTATAGGGACCTTTTTGATCATTATTGGTGGGATAATATGAAAAAAGGAGGTTGTTGACTACACTTCAAGGTGCCTAGTATTTCAGAAAGTGAATGCAGAGCGAAAACTTCCAAAAGTTGTATTACAACCACTACCCATATCAGCATGGAAGTGGGATAATGTCACTATAGACTTCATCGCTGGTCTCTTGAGAACATCCAAAGGAAACAATGCGATATGGTTTATTATGGACCATCTTACCAAGAATAGCCATTTTATCTCTATTCAGGAAGATTTTTCTCTTGACCAGCATTCAAGGATTTACATGAAGGAAGTGGTATGGTTGCATGGAGTTCCACCTTCTATCCTATCTGATCGTGATCCAAGGTTCACATCAAAATAATGGAGAAGTCTTCAACATTCTCTGAGCACTGAATTGTATTTCATTATGGCCTATCACCCCCAAACTGATGGCCAATCTAAAATAACTATTCATGAACTCAAGGATATGCTGAAAACATGCTCAATGGAATTTAAAGGTAGATGGGATCAACATCTCCCTTTAGTTGAGTTCTCATACAACAAAAACTTTCACTCGAGCATTCAAATGACACCCTATGAAGCTCTTTATGGGAAGAAATTTGGAAATTCTACTTTTCGGGATGAATTTGGTGAGAGAAAGCTTCATGGGACTGATCTTGTGCATGAGATGATAGAAAAATTTCGTTCCAATCAGAAACACATTAAGGCTTCTCAGAGTCGGCAGAAGAGCTATGCCGACAACCATTGAAGGGACTTGGATTTTGATGTTGGTGGCAAAGTCTTTCTTCAAATTTCTCCATGTAAGAGAGTCATGAGGTTTAGGAAGAAAGGGAAGATCATCCCTTGGTACATTGGCCCCTATGAAATCTTTGATCGCGTATGAGCAGTGGACTATCGGCTTGCACTTCCTCCAAATCTAGCACAAGTTCATGACGTCTTCCACATATCCCTCTTGAGGATGTACATACCTGACCCTTCACATGTACTCAATCCATTGGTGGTACAATTGGAACATGACCTCTCTTATGAGGAGTTTCCTGTGGGGATCTAGGATCGTAGAGACAAGGTTCTACGCAACAAGATGAATAACCTTATTATGGTGTTGTGGAGGAAACCGCAAATGTGAGGAAGCCACGTGGGAACCAGAGCAGTCTATGAGCTAGAAGTAACCACACCTTTTCCTTTCATAGGGTACGAGTTAAGATTTCAGGGCTGAAATTTCTTAAGGGGGTAAGAATGTAACGACCCGAACAATTTAATAATATTTATTTCCTAAATTTGTGTGTTATTATATTTTATACTAAAAAACTATATCCTTTAATTAATGAAGTGAGTATAATTAAATGTGAATGTTGGGATTCAACTATTATATGGTCATTGGTCAATATTACCATTGGAAACAAAATTCTTAACATTAAAATTATTGTTTATAAATTCAAATGATATTGGTTAATTAATAGCGAAAAAAGAGTCGATGGAATCTTATAGTAGACTTGGGCCATATGAAGCCCATCTGTCGGAGCTTGGGAAGGAGGTAGTATCACTGGTCTTGGCTTTAGACCAAGCCCAAGCCAAACATAAACATGTGAAGCTTGAACAGAATCTCTTAAGGGAGATGTTCGAGCTGATATAAATCACCACTCGAGCAATGTTGTCTGAGCCACCTCAAGATTCTATCATCATAGCACACCTTACACTTATGTCCTATGCAGGTGTTATAAGGGGCTATGTAATGAACCCTTAGTTACTTTCTATGATCTTTTTGTATAAATAAAATTTTTAATTCTTATTATGATAAACAATTTTAATTTCATATGTCTGGATAAATATAGGATGAATTTATAGAAGTTCCATATTATTGATTAATTTTGGAAAAAGGGGGTATTTTAAAATATTTATGTATTCTTTAAATAATTAATAATGTGAATTGATTTTCAAAAAAATGGTCTTCTACATTTGTGTTCATTAAGAAAAATGGTGTCTAATAAGACAAAGATAATTTTTAGTCAATAGTAATGTATGAATAGTAACAAACCTTTATGAAAAGTAAATCGACCAAAAAAAGAGAATCATCACCCATGAAATGTATAAATACATTTTTGACATCTTAAAAGTGAAAAACGATCATATTTTATGTTTTGGAATTTTTGTATGTCATAAATATTCTATTTAAAATTTTATAATTAATTTAATAATTTAAATTGTAAATGTATCTTCATAATATTTAATCATAAATTTTTACTTCATTGTCTTATGGTTATACGAAAATTTTATGGGGCCTTGATTACTTTCTTATGGGGTTACAAAATGAGTTATAGTTTTAAAGTTGTATTTTTGAAATAAATAATGATTTTAATTAATAATTAAATTATATATATTTATGAAATTATTTTCATAAAATGCATTTCATTTTTGAATTTAGGGAATCGTTATTCGGTTAGAGTGAATTTTTGGGATTTTTCGAAAACAATTGATTTTTTAGTGAATAGTAAAAATACCGTTTACAGTTTCTGGTGATTAATGACACCCTTGATGATGTAATCCTAATATAAATATTCTGGTCGACTTTTTAATAGTAATATATGTTATTATGTCTCCCATGTGGCCAATACAATAGGTAAATACCATGGGTAAGCCCATGGTTTTCGAAATACCACCGATGAGGTGTCCCTTTGAAATTAATAACTTATATCCTCAATTTTCCTATAAATACCAAGAATGTCCCTCATTCGTTTCCTTTCAAAATCAACCTCAACTAATCTCTAGTCTTTCTACCTCCAAAGGAGTCCTCCCAATGTGCCCTCATTCCTCCTAAGGTCCCGGCCTTCAAGCATTCGATGTTACTCTTCAAGGTAAGGGAACCTTTCACCCTCCTCTTTGATGTAATGACTTCCTTTATGTTATATCTTATAGTTCCATTTTATTATGTGGGGCCTTGTTATTATATATCATTAAAAAATTCTATTTCATGTCAAAATGATGAGATACCCTTCCCACTCTACTCAATTCATTATCTGACATTTTTGTAAAAGAAATCACATATTCTCTTTCCTTTCAATTTTTCTTTTCATGTGGTATGTCATTAAAATATCTGTACCATGTTCTTATCTCCATTTTATTATGGATTTATACATTATTATGTTTTATTTATGACTTGGTTACACTGGTACCCTCTCTTTTTAATGTTTTCTAAAAGGATGTTATGTAGTCATTATGTTGTGGAATTTTCATCTCAAAATTCCCCTCTCTTTCTCTCAAGAAATTCTCTTGTTTTATTTATGTGAATACCCAGGCCTATTTCTACTCTATGGGTGTTTATAAATACAAAAAAATGATATATTGGATTCTATAATTTAGATACATATCACCCTCACTCCATTTCCATGGGTTATACATGACATAATGATCTTTTTTTAGAACTTTTAAAACGTCACAATTTTGAAATGAAACCCATTTATTTTGTTCTATATGGGTTATTAATGAAATGTTTTATTAAGGTATATGTGGATCACATTAATGTAAAGACATATTAACGGTGTTCCCTGATAGCACTACAGTGGATTGGGTAAAGAATTTAATGTCTAGAGATGAAATGTTTCACGGTACCTTGGTGAATAACCTTGGCAATTTTTATAACACCTTGGGGATGAAACTTGGTGATAAGTAAATTAATGTATATATTAAATTTTGTAGCCACATATTTGTGTTATGGTTCAAGTTATTTTCATTATGAAATTCCTATACTTCAATTGCTCATTTATTTGTGTTTTTATCAAGTTCTTATTGATTTCACAAGTAAACAGATTCCCTTGTTTTCCATACAGATCTTCTGCTCACACTTTCCATTGATGTATGTCTCCAGGTTATGATATTCAATAAATTTACTTAGGATGAACCTATGATTAATCATTAAAAGAGTATTATAAAGATGTTTTATGTCGTTTTCATGTATTATTCTCCTGATTTCAAAGACACTAGACTTTAAAGATCCACTGTATGTAAAATGTAAAGAAAATCAATGTAATAAAAAGGCAGGATGCCATAAATACAAAATGTGTTCTTTAAGAGAATAAATGCATTCACCTGAAGTGTTCTATAGCTATAGACCATATAGTTTGTATTTAATGTTTAATAAAAATTATTAAACCACACAATATGAAAACGTTGGTGTATCTCTTGTACGAGTATCCATAAATTAAATGACATGTAAACCAACATGATCATCCTTCACTACACACATGAGGACCTGACATGTAATCTGTATGTGATAAAACTACATTACACAATGTTTACACATATTATGCACTGTGTAATAATGGTTGGGATATGTTTCTTGGAAGGAAGTCAAAACATGGACTGAAATTAATTACACTTCATGTGCATTAATTATACATCAACCATTTTGGCCACATAATCATTGCATCATGGGTGCTTACATGACATGTAATTTAGCTACATATCATGTAACCTTACAAATATTATGGAAACATGGTAGTCAATACACATTTTAATTACACATCTTACAATTAACCACCACCTGTCTAGCCATTTTTTGCAAGCCACATAGGTGTGTGTTTGACCATGACTACCCAAAATGAAATTAAGTTACACACCATGTAAATGGTTCCTGAAGCTTGGATATGCATCACCTCTGGATTAATCTCTAGGTCTTCTTCACCTCTACTTTCTCTATTTTAGTAGTACCTTCATTGCTATGAGAGGATACGAAGTAGATTCTTTATAGTGGTATCCACATGTTCTCCTTGGAATTAAAATGATTAAAAAGGAACTCCTTGTCATATAAAAGATGATCTAATCACCTTGTGTTAGTCGTATGGATGAAATCACAATTCATTCTATCTTGGAGGATCATATCTTGTGTTCTCTTGGTCTTGAGAAGGGGGAAAAGCATGGAAAATGTATCGTTGTCTTGATAGATTCCCTATAGGTTTTTTTAATGAGACATTTATTAGGCGGTTGATGTTTCTTGAACCAATATAAATACATAGAAATAAAATCACAACATAAAAAATGATATATCATAGGAATATGTAGTGAGAGTTCATTCTGAATAAATTTCATAATGGCTGATTGTAATCTATTTTTTCTCAAATATTCCTCATACTGAAATTAAAATATTGATATTATAATTTGTATTCACGAATAGACTTATCCAAACTAAATATCATTGTATTAAATAAATAATATCTTATTTATTAAAATCATATTTATGATTATATCAATTCCTTTTTAGACGATTAATTCATCCCATCCACCATTATCTATATTTTTTAGTCCTTAACTAATAAATACTATTACGTATACATATATATATATATATTAATATTATATTAATGACCCTCTAAATAAATATTAATTTCAATATTCATGTAACTAAACATATATTGATTTTATGGAAACTGTTATTGATTATCATGTGAATAAATATAGACATAAATTAAAATACTATTTTATGGTCTTGTGAAAAATATTTATTTCACATCCAAGACAAATATAAATATGATGACCAAATATTTCTGATCAATAAATATTGAATACAAATTTTTTATTGTTTTGGAGAGTAATATTTATTTTAATTCTTCAATTCTAATAGGAATTAACTGAGATCAATTAATATAATAAGTGTGTAACCCTCCAAGCCCCATTCTCAATGACATTTTAAGGACTTTCAAAATTTCCATGATCAGTGGCTACAATCATGTTAGTAGACCCATAGAGGATGTTCTTAGTGAAACAATGACAATAACAACAACATACAAACACTCATTCTGTTGTATAACACCTTTTTTCATATATTTCTAATCAAGGTGGTTGCATACTCATGTCATCAACCAATGTGCTCAATTTATCATTCATTGTATTCCAAAAATGAAATCTTCAATACACTATTAATATGCATTTATTTCAATATTTAAAATCTAATTAAAATAAATAAGATATCACCTACATTAAATATAAGGAAAAAAATTCATATATTGTTTTATTCATTAACACAATATCACTCATAGCACACCCAAAAAATCCCATTTCCGCATAACCATAGATAATCACCTTTTTTCAAATACATCAATGTACCCAATTCATGATATTAACTATTTATAATATTAGTTCTAAGTATCATTAGACATGTTCTCATATATGATTATCCAATGATACATAAACTTTTGTAATTGTCACTTATAGGCTTTTCCTCCTAATATCATGTCTTGGGGATAACCAAGTACGAACATATAATATCAAATATAAATGATATTTCAAAAACAATGATTTTTTATCATAAAATTTGTCAAATAAATGAAAACTACACAACCTAGGATATATTTTATATCATTGGATACAACAACCATGAAAATTTGTTCTTTGAATTTCATTCATGACTAATTTTTTTTATTAATAAAATGGTTATAAATTATAGAAAATAATATATTGGGATATTTGTCTTAATTAATAATTGTTTATAAATTAATAATATATAATGTTTACATAAATAAATATTAAATTTTTATGAAACTTATTTTAAAGAAATATTTCATAATATTTAATATTAATATTAGAAAACCTTGAAATTATCTGCTATGACCTATAATTTGATATAAGTAGTTTATATGTAAATTATAAATTTAATTTATAAAATGTTTATAAATTAAAAAATATTAATATACATTATATTTTTATTATACATTGTACTTTATATTTAATTGAGAATATTCAAAATAAACTCTTTATTTAAATAATTATTAAAACCATATCAAAATAAGTTTTTGTAGTTGATATGATTAACATTTAAATAAACTAAATGTGTGATATATTTAATATTTATATACCATATGAATGGTTTAAATAAATAATAATTATAATTTATTTATCCTATATTTATGTAAATACCATATAACACATGATATTATAGAGTTCATTTAATAACCAACACCCATTATGAACCCCTCATGGTATGAAAGTAAATACAAATGTAACCCTCAATGACCGCCTCCAAAAGGACATGAGTTGACCATTAGAACCAAGGATATATGAATCAAAAAATGGAAACAACAGGCTCATAAAAAATGTAAAATACAAATAGAACAACCAACAGACTTCAATGAATTTAATTTAACAAATAGTCCATGTATCCTAAATGTTACCAATATTTCAATGAATACAATCATCATTAAAGAACATGTATTAATAAAAAAATTAGACAATAAATATTCCATTGAGATCTATTAAAACTACCTGAATAAAGTCAAATCTACTTAAAATATATATTGGAATACACATAGAGATTTTGATGGGGTGACAACATGGGAGCACTCATTAGGGTAATCCATATAAACAAAGCATCATCCATGTGAAAAAAAAATTATTATAGTGTTTAAATGAGTTATATCAACCAAAATAGTTACATACTATAAAATAAAATAAAGATAAGAATGAATATTTTAAACAACTGAAGTTAACATTATACATTATCTAGCATAACATTATCCATTTACTAACAATTCTAATCAATATCCCCCAATCAAAAATCCAAACAGATTCCCAATTTAATAGAAGATTCAACTTCCCCACATTAATTAATAAATGATTAATATCATCAACCCCATAGACATCATCATAATATACTAAAGAAAAGGTCAAAGAAATTATAACACCACCCTCACCTATTAGATTAGAGTCTAACATTACTCACAAATTGTTAGTGTAACAAAATATAAAACCCCCCCACCAACTGGTTAAAAAAAGATACAAAGATAAAATTCATGCACTTCATTCCATTATCCATTCAACTTATCACATGTTCCCCTTCCTTGTCATCCTAGTTATACCCATTAATCCATCACTACCTAACTCATCACCACATTTCCACAAAACACCAACATATATCAACCTCATTATCATAACACACTAAAGGGGTAACATATATATAATGGACCTCAATGTTTTCCCATCCCCCTTCTATGTTTGTTCCTCTCCCATATCTATATATCCACATCCTCTTCATTGCAATGGGTTCTCATGAACATGAATTACATCATCCTTATTCCATACTTTTATCATGAATAATCCTCTTATTAATCATTAACACAACCACACAACCAATTCATCCACTATATTCATACCATAAAACCAGAATCCATTATAACCCATATTTGTATACATAACAAGATCCATCATAAACTGTTATTATTATCCAATTTGAATATATACTAGACCAAAAATCTATTATGTCATGTATTTATTTACATTAATTGATCCACCATAGACCATGAAACATATCTCTAAAACAACTACATAAAATAAAAAACAATATAAAAACCACACACCAGCTTTTATAATAAATCATCATGAATAGCATAACTAAAAACATAAGAAAAGGGAGTTAAAGGATTAACAACCTCACATTCAAAACATCTTTTACAATCCCATAATTTAACATTTACAATCCTCGTTATGTTAATTATGTCGTCTCTTTACCCATTTTTAATTTCAACCCATTAATAAAATCACTACTCTTTTAAATCCATTAATTGATCAATAGTCACAATTATTCCATACATACTCATTTCCTATCAACCATCTATTTCCTTTACTTTATTTTAGTTTTCTCATGTCATTAATAATTATAATAATTATAGATTCATTGAGTTTACTTGTATAATTTTTATCCCATCACTTTTAGATTTTAAACCAAACCTTATCCCAACAACTATATATGAATGTATCATTCCCTACTAACTTCTTCATCCACACACTTCCCAAGTCACACATAACCCATGAAAACACATAGGGAAAAAAGAAATCCTGATAACATCCCACAAGCTCACCACCAAACTAAATCATAAAATGAAACCATCCCAATATAAAATTATCTCATACATATTCCCCATTTTCACAAAAAATCCCAAGTAACTCACCTTAATAAAATTCTATATGTAAAAGTGAATTCAAACATTGCGTTTTTACAATTTCACCTTGAGCAAGACCATTATAATAAATTCAATGTGACCACACTACTACCCAAGAACAATGAAAATTCCACTACATAAAACACAAACATTTAAATATATATTTAACTTATCATGTTTATTAATACCTATCCATGAATTCTACATTCCATTAAATTTTCATTATCATCATTTACTATAAAATCCATTACTAAACATTAAATAAGATACAATGAAACAACATTAGTTCCCATTTCTTTTTGTGTCATTATGTAATAATATAATAAAGACTGTGAAAATATTTTTAAAAATTATCAGGATATAATAAATCATTGTTGTTAATTCCAACAAATTAGAATAAACACATAGAAAATAATTTAAAAACTCAAAAATCACATGAAAAAACCATTCCCCTTCTAAATTCATCATACACTACTATTTGTTTCGTTTATTTAATTTATAATTCATAAATAGAATTATCCACAAGATTCCCTTCCTCAATAATTGATAAAACTCGTGAATTCATAGAAAAATAATGCATCATAATAAATATGACACTCCCATGAGAAGAAATCATTGTAATAAAAAAAGTATATTATTCTAAAAGATAGCTAAATATTTTATAAATACCTTACCACTTTTGTAGTTTTGATGTTGAAACACTATAAATAAAAATATTATTATAATCAATTACCCCAAATCATAAAAAACATTCTGAGGAATGTAACCATAATAAACACTCATGAAAAACATGAAAAAACACCAAAAATTATTTAAATCACCCACTACCATAAATTTATATGAAATGTGAGAACTGAAGAATCAAATAGGAAAAGGATAAATATAGAAACAAAGAACACCTCAAATTAATGAAGAATCAACGTCATGAATATATAGATTTATATTTGCAAAGGGATGAACAAAAAATCCAAAAGTAGCCTATTATTAATTGGGGATCACAAGATTCAAATAATGTATAACCATGGAGAATGGATGACTGATATATGTTCAAAAACATGACCAACCTCAACCATGATATGGTGGAATCCATAATGGTCATTATGGCCATTTTTTACAATTGATCCAAAATATTTTCCATTGGAAATGGATAGATCATTACAAACTATAAGGTCAATTTGATCATTTTAAAACATATTATTCTACCGTAATGACACAACAGAACAAAAATTAATTCATTCGAATTACATGATATTAAATTCAAAACCTATATGAGATTAATTTAATTACACTTACAACACAAACCACCTCATCACTATATAGGGAAACTACAATGACTTTTCAATTTATCCTCTAACCTGATCATGCTAAAGAACCCTTGTAACCATTACAAAACTCCTCATATCCCACAAAATGGGTGTTCTGACTCTCCCTATATTACACATGGAGATCACTAAATTCTCAGTAAGAAACATGATTCTATATAAAATTTATATACGCACAATAAAATATTAATAATACTTGATATGGAATTTAATGTACATATAAAAAATATACAAGAAAAAATGAATGTTCAAAGTTATCTTCCTAAGGAATTTGTATAATAGATAGAAATATAATTATACATGGAGGTAGATATTAAAGATATAATTACCCCTCTCTATACTCAATTTTAATATAGGATCAAATATGGAAATGAATCTAGCTTGATGACGAAGCATTTTTATTCCAAGATACCATAGAAGGATGAGATGTTCAATTATATTAATTCAAATTTAAAATTATCAAAAGGAAATGGGTATGTAGAGATTCCCTCCTTAGAATCCTTGAACTGTTTAAGAAACTTAATTTAAAATTTTGATTAAAAATTTAATAAATATTCTTCGGATAAATCTCGATGTAAATGTTATCAGGGGAAAGTAGATATAAAGTGATTCTATTGTGGAACATTAAGACACATAGTTAGTGTTGTTCAGAATCCCAAGGAAATAAAGGAAGAAAAAATTGTAATATATATTCCTCTAAATTATGTCATGAATATACAAGGTATTAATTTAATGAGGTATGTTTTGTTTTTTCTACAACTCGAGAAATATGGAATGACAATGAACTGGGAAGGAAGCTTATGGATTTATAAGGAATTCTTCAATTCTTTTGAATTACTAGAATACACATCCCGCAAAAAATAATTATGTTAATTAAGAAAACAGATTTACTATTTTAGAGGAAAATCATGGGGATCTATGAAGAGTGTATCAAACACCAATGATGATTCCCTTAAAAAAGCCCTCACAGAGACCATACATAAAAAATTAGATTAAAAATGGGGAATCTAATACATTTATAAGGAGTATGGATAAATATGTCAATAAATACATACTAATGACAAAAAAGTATGAGTAATATCTAATGGAAATATAAGTGGATAGAAATGTGGAATGATTTAGTGGTCTCTCAAACTACACCACAATATAAGAGGTATCGGTTTGTGTAAGTGACCTACTATAAAAGATTAAGCATGAGGTATGATGAAACGATGAAGCATAAAAGGAGAAAATGTGTAAAATCCAGGCTAGTATCATAAAATAATTGAATCCCAATAAAAAGAAGATATAAAAATATAAATATGATATCAGTTAATAAGTTTACATAAGTTGTTTATCCAAAGATGAATAAAGAATAATTCATAGAATGAGTTATTTATTTAAAATTATAAGAGTTGATTCTTTGGGGCTTCACTACATTATACCAATGTGACTGTTTCTGGTCATTGGCTCATCCCCATAGAAAAATTTCATAATATTGGATGGTTGAAAAATCCTAGAAGTATGTTGTAAACGAGTCTTACTCTACAAATGCCTAACAAATCCCTCTATGTAAGGATTTTTTAGGTAAATATACCGCCTTATGTTAAATATTTATTGTATCAATTGGAATTAATTTAGACATATGTCGGAGATAAGATCAATGGGATGATTATGATGATATAATGTGTAAAAACCCAGATCTTCATTTCAGGTATGTTTTTCCTTTTTCTGGAGTTTTGAGAAAATAGTTGTTTTTGGAAATTTATGAATTACATGCCGTGTACTTTATGAGTACACACCGTGTACTCCCTTACCACACCAGGCCGTGTGCTGTCCGTGTCCAGGCTATACACACGGTGTGTAGGGGTGATGTGGAGGCTTCTTACAGTGGATTACGGAAAAGTAGAGTACACACCGTGTACTCATAAAGTACACGTCGTGTATTTTTTTGCATTAAATGGACCAAGGTCGCGCCTGATGGATAGAACTCGCTTCTTCATCAGGTTCTTCATCCAAGAGTGACTTGTACGACCGTGAAACTTCTCTGAATTCCAAAGCCTCCATCTTCTCTCAAAATCGACCATCGTCGATTGTGTTGGAATCGCAGCGGTGAGTTCTTCCTTCTCCTAGAGCCTTGTTTTCCATTTCCTCCTCTTTCTCAAGTTATCATGGGTTGAACATTTTTTGTGTTTTCATAGATCTACTCCTTTTTGAGGGGAATCAATCCACATGGATCAAGTATATCAATCACTTAGGATCGAGGTAGGTGGTTTTTGCCTTACCTTTAGAAGTTTGTGAGCTTTATGTGCAAATTCCTCCAATACCAATGAACGGGGAATTGTGTGTTTACCATTTTTTCCCTATTACTTTCCTTCCTTGATTATATGACTATGTGGAGGTAATTTGATCATGTTTGATGATAATTGATGTGCTTGGATGTTTTTTCCATGCCTTGTTCTTGTTATGACCTTTGGGTCTTGTTAGCCTTTGGCTGTTATACCTATTTCCATGCCTTTTGACTATAGGATGGAATGATAATCTTGACATTCTTTTTTGTTGTATACTTTTAGACAAGTATCTTTATAGGTGTACTTTGGCCTTATAACATTATTATGCACTAACTAGCATGGGACTGTGAGAACCTGGTTCTATAGACTATAAGGGATAGACTAAGAGAGCTTCCTAGAGAGTCTTGAGTTTTATAGACTATATGGGGATAGACTGAGTGAGCTTCCTCAGAGAGTCTTGGACATTATAGACTTCAAGGGATAGACCGAGTGAGCTTCCTAGAGAGTCTTGGATTTTTTAGACTACAGGAAGGCAAACTGAGTGTGCTTCCTCAGAGAGTCTTTATTTATTTAAATTTCTTTAAAACCATTCCCAGGCTAGAGAAGGAATTGACTGAGCGAGCTTCCCTAGAGAGTGTGTGGTATACCTGAGACTATAAGAGTATTGATCGAGTGAGCATCCTTAGAGAGTTTCTATACCTTGTGGCCAAGAGGGTTAGACAACGTGATCTTCCTCAGAGAGTCCCTAACTACCCTAGATTAAAAGGGAAATTGACTGAGTGAGCTTTGCCAAAGAGTCTTGTAATTTTGTATGACCAAACCATAGGGGTAAGGCTAAGTGCATTTCACAGAGGGTTATCGGTACTTCTTGGATAGGACCAGAGAGGTTGGCTACGAGTACTTCCCAGAGAGGTTCCTGTTGTGGTTAGTTGTTTGCTTTACTGCTGCTTGTTGTTCTGTGAACTGATTACTGCCTGCTATTGTTGCTACTATTTACTACTTATTGTACTATTACCTGCCATATACTCACGGACTATTAGGAACAAATCTTCGGGTGGTTTCTTACTGGGATTTAGTCTCACACCATATTTGGGTCATGCGTTTGGGCCCAAACAGACTATGTTGTTGCAGTTATAGACAAAGGAAATCTCCCTTCGACTTCTGGTACTTGATTTCTTTGGAGCAAGAGACCAAGGGACTAAATTGAGTCTTGTGTTGTTGAAGAGTTTCTTATCTCTTTACTTTTATTTTACATTGGTTTAGCATTGTATTCAGCATTGTGACTTGTTTGGCTACATTCCTAGATATATGTATCATGCATCATTTCATATATACATGTGTGCTGTAGTTGTTTATTGTTTTAGTCTTCCACTGTTTATTGTTGTTAGATATTTACCACTTCCACTATTGCATGTTTATATACTTCCACTGTGTACTCTACCAATGAGGGGATAGATTCCCCACTATCACACCCAAGGCCCTCACTTCTAGTCTGCAGCTTCTGGCGTTTGGGGAAATGCGCTTGAGGCCATGTGACCAACTGGGTATAGGGAACCTTTGGGTGGATTCCAGAACCGGGACATTACAAAGTGGTTTCAGAGGATATCTTTTCTGTTCACTTACATTTTGGAGCCTTCAGCCAGGGATAGGACGGATTCGGTACTTGGTAATAATCTATGCCCAGGAGTAGCTAACCCGTGTACAGGGGAAGTCCATACTACCTCGATTATTACAGTTTTTCATGTTTTGAGATTTTACGGTTGATATGATTTCACCTAGGTTGATTCACATGACTTTTGTTGTTATAGTTTTTGCTATTATAGTTCTATTTCTGTCGCAACCCGATGAGATGAGGGTATTCCATCTCATGCATCATATAGGCACTTGTTAGAAATCACATTACATGCATTCATTCCATTCCATCTAGGGTGCATTAGTGATTTCATGTTGTTGTGATAGACGTTGGGTAGATTATGCATGCTGTTGTGATAGATGCTTGATAGAATCTCTGCTGTTTAATAGAAATTTTGTTTGTGTTGTACCTTGCATAAATGAACGCCAAATTTTGGTTCTTGATGTGTTATGGGTCCTCTTGAATAGGAAATTGGTGGATAGTTGATCTATTTTTCCTTATATATGACTGTATTGGATGCCAAGATATGATTCGTGGGGAGTATGGGCCCTCATGGATTGGAACTTGGCACCTTCAAGCCTTGTTTTTTGTGTTTCTGTGATTCGGTGTAGTTTCTGAGCTACTACCCAGAAAAACCTATAATACATGACATTTACTTTAGGAATACATGTCGTGTAGTTTTTAAACCGTGTCCCTGATTGTGTGAGCAGAAACACGGGGTTGTGAAAAGTCTTCAGCAATATGCAGTGTATAGTAGGTACACGCTGTGTAGAAGTGAGCCGTGTACCCGACCGATTCACTAACAACATGGGTTGGGGAAGCTCGAGTAGAACATGTCGTGTTGGTGAAGAACACGTTGTGTAGTCTTGTTTGAGGTACCTAGCCGTGTCACGAACAACACGGGTTGGTGTTATCTTCTCCTATACATGTCGTGCATGTTTGGAACACGCCATGTAGTCGGCCGTGTAACTAACAACACGGGTCGCCGAAACCTTTTCTAGTACACGCTGTGTGCTTAGTGAACATGCCGTGTAGTCTCGGGTTGAGAGGACTGCATGGGATAGCCATGTAAAGAGACTCGGGTAGGGGAGTACAGTTCATGTACACGCCGTGTGTGGGGTCAACACGCCGTGTATTCTGGGATGTTACATGACCAGTTGTTGCTGAAGTACACGCCCATGTGTATGGTTTATGTGAACACGCTGTGTAGTTTTTATACACGCTGTGTAGTCGTGTTTTGTAAATTCGAATGTTTCCTTCTCCTATTCCCACTTTGTAATATTGTGTTCTCAGTCTTTGATAATCCAGATCTAAGGTGCACTTTTGATCTTTCCGATCGATGCCTCTGAGACGTCCTCTGGTTGTACGTCAGTTTCCAGACGGTGACCAGACACTAGATATGGCTAACTAGGGACCTCCTGTAGATCCTCCTATTGTGCCATCCTTGGAACCATTATTTATACCCGTCGCAGGTGCCAATGCACAGTTCAGGGAGGATTTCTTGAGGATGATGCAGACCTTTTAAGGAGTGCCGCCTCCTGCCCGGTCAATGGCTGAATTGACGCGGGTCTTTCAGCAGCAGTATCCTCCTGATTTCTCATGGGATGGAGGACCCCAGGATATAGAGTCATGGATAGAGGCCACACTGACAATCATTGAGCATCTGTAGATACCCCTAGAGAAGAGGGTAAAGCTGGCCACATATATGCTCTGAGACACCGCCATGAGGTGGTGGGAGGCGATCTCGTAGTCAGGGCGCCAACAAAGTATGTATTGGGATGAGTTTTGATGCACCTTCTATGACTAATTTTACCTATAGATATTGAGGGCCGACTGAGCCCGGGAGTTTATGAGTCTACAACAGGGTACTCTTTCTGTTATGGAGTACTCGTCCCGCATTACCAAGCTGCAGTGTTTCACGCCTATTCCAACAGGCAATGAGTTGTTCTTTTCTAAGAAGTTCGAGGATTGTCTCAGGTAGGAGATATGTTCCCAGGTGAATAACTTCACGTTGACTTTGATATCTTCTATCGTCAACCAGGAGCTGATCATTGATCACAACCTGAGGGATTTTGGAGCAGTGAGCAAGGGAAGATCGACATCCCGAGTTGTGTTCCTCCTACGGATAGTAGGAAGCATCGCATAGAGTCTTCTTGAGTAGATCAGAGCATGCGGGATGCATCTTTTGGCAGCCAGGATGTATGATACCAGTGCATTAGAAGTGGGCATACTAGGCCTCAGTGCCAGAGAGACCCGATGGAGTTCCGATCTTGCGGCAAGATGGGCCATCTTCATCGTTTTTGTCAAATATTTTCACCTTTAACTGGTGGTATGGGTTCTTCTATGATCCCGCGTTCTGGAGATGCTTCACTAGTTTCTCACCAGTCTGAGAACTGGAGTTCTTCCGGCCGTTCTGGACGATGTGGAGGTCGCGGCCCTGGTGGTCAGTCACCAGGATACCAGCGATAACAGAGTGGATCAGCTCAGAGTGGTCAGCCAGGGGAACATGGCCATGTTACAGGCCAGACTTTCACCATGGAATAGACCCATCAGGTTCAGGATCCTGACCCTTCTATAGTTCGAGGTACGATCTTAGTAGCCTCAATTTTATCTTGAGCCCTTTTAGATAATGGTGCTTCACATATTTTTATCTTTATTTCTGTTGTGGAGAGAATTGGGCTCTGTATCTTTTCGTCTTCCGACTTGTTGACACTTGACACACCATTGGGAATGAGGAAAATCTAGAATATGTCAGTGCAAAGAGTTCCCTCTTGAGGTTTCAGGGTGTATTTTCTTATGTGACCTCTATGTCCTAGAGATGACGGGCTATGACGTCATTCTCAGGATGGATTGGTTGGTTCCCTTCTAGGAAATCGTCGATTGCTATCGTCGTAGGGCGAGTTTCGTATCACCAGAGGGTGGATATTTTTTCTATAGAGGCTAGTGGGATGTCCAGGCGGGTAGAGATGGACTAGAGCATCATGCTCTAGGAAGACTTACAGCCCATATTTCTAGTCTTTATATTGATGACTAGGGGACGTTGCAGTTAGACATTCCTCCAATGGTGGATCATTTCAGGGATGTCTTTCCAGATGAATTTTCAGGTTTGCCTCAGGAGTGTGAGTTATACTTATCAATTGAGCTCATTCTAGGAGTGGAACTAGTGTCCATTAATCCTTATAGGATGGCTACACCTGATTTGTAGGAGCTCAGGAAGCAGTTATTGGAGTTACATGCAAAGGGTTTCATCTGACCCAGTACTTCTCCTTGGGGTTCGTCTGTCCTATTTGAAGAGAAGGAAGACGAAACCCTTTGGCTTTGTGTGGATTATCGAAAGCTGAACCAGTTGACGGTCAAGAACCAATATCCCTTTTCGGGGATCAATGACCTATTTGATCAGCTTCGAGAAGCCCGGGTGTTCTCAAAGATCGATTTGAGGTCCGGTTGCCATCAGTTGTGCGTTAGACCATTATAAATACCTCTTACAGACATTAGGAGTAGGTATGGTCTATACGAGTATACGGTCATTCCATTTGGTCTCATGAATGTGCCAGCGGTTTTGAAGGCATTAATGAACCCAGTGTTCCATCCATACTTGGATTCCTTCGTTGTGGTTTTCGTGAACGACATCTTGGTGTACTCTCACACTCGACACCACCATTCCATACACCTAGAGATCGTTCTGAGTACACTGAGAGAGCATCTATTATATGATAATCTCTAGAAATTTCACATTTGGAAGGATCCGATTCACTTCTTGTGTCATTTCATCTGAGAGAGAGGAGTATCAGTGGACCCACAGAAAGTGAGAGTTGTAGTCTCCTGGGAGCAGCTGAAGAATGTCATTGAGGTGCGGAGTTTTCTAGTGATGGATGGATACTACATGCATTTCATACAGGAATTTTCACGCCTAGCAACACCACTGACAGGTCTGACCTAGAAGGGGGTGAAGTTCTTATGGTCATATTCTTCTAAGACAGCCTTTCTGGAGCTAAAAGGGAGGTTGACGTCAACATCCATACTAATCTTGCCAGAGCCGGGCAAGAGCTATGCAGTCTACTGTGATGCTTCAGGTATCGGGCTGGGAGCTGTGCTTATGTATGGAGATGGAGTCGTTGCGTACGGGTCTCATCAGTTGAGGCCACACGAGAGGAACTACCTGTCGCATGATCTGGAGTTGGCAGTTGTTGTTCATGCCTTGCACTGTTGGAGACATTACATTCTGGGGGAGCACTTTTTGGTTTTCACTGACCACAAGAGTCTCAAGTACATCTTCGCTCAGAATGATCTGAATCTGATACAGTGCAGGTGGATCGAGTATCTTCAGTCTTTCGATTTCGAGCTTTCCTATATGCCAGGAAAGGGCAACACAGTGGAAGATGCGTTGAGCAGGATAACTCAGATTCAGACAGTTCAAGAGGCCAACAGTAAGTGGAAGCTTATGTCTCTGTTCTCTGAGATGCACATAGAGGTTCACGATATATAGGGACAAACTTTTCTTTCTTCTTTAGCTTTTACCTCTACACTTCTTGATCGGGTACGGATGAGGCAGCTATCAGAACCAGAAGGCCTAGTCCTATGAGATACTATGTTAGGAGAGGATACTCTTCCTAGCTGGACAGTGGGAGAGGATGAGATCTTGTGTTTCCAGGGATACATATGGGTACTAGTAGAAATACGCGACGAGATGAAGCAGGATTTTCATTCTTTAGTTTGGGAAGTTCATCCTGGAATCCCCAAGATGTATCGTGATCTACAGCGCCAGTACTGGTGGCCAGCTATGAAGAGAGATGTTGCTGGATTTGTCATGAGATGTTCTACTTTTCAACAGGTGAAGGAAGAGCTTTAACGACCAGAAGGGATTTTACAGTAGTTACCCATTCCCAATTGGATGTGTAATGATGTTGCGATGGACTTTGTGACTGGGTTACCGAGGTCACCTTGATGGAGTGATGCTATTTGGGTTGATGTCAATAGGCTTACGAAGGTTGCTCACTTCATGCCAATCAAGGATACTTTCAGTGTTGATGAGATGGGACGGTTGTACATCTGAGATATTTTACGTCTACAAGGAGTTCCACACTCCATTGTTTCAGACAGGGATGCACGCTTTACTTTTTGGTTCTAGTAGGGACTTCAGAAGGCTTTGGTTACACAAATACTTTTGAGTACAGCCTACCATCCCCAGATAGATGGCCAGTCCGAGCGTACGATCCAGGTGCTTGAGGATATGATCAGAGCTTGTATTCTAGACTTTGGGGGTTCTTGGGAGAGGCATATAGATCTTGTGGAGTTATCCTATAAAAATAGTTTCCAGGCGACTATTCAGATGGCACCTTATGAGGCTTTGTACGGTGGGCCATGCCGATCACTCTAATACTGGATGGAGGCCGAAGAGGCAGCTTTCCTGGGACCTCATCTTGTTCAGGATTCCTCGGTGCATATATAGTTTATTCGTAAGAGGATGGCTATGACACAGTTTCGGAAAAAGTCTTATGCTAATCAGCGGAGACAACCTATGTAGTTCGAGGACTGGGATCAGGTTTTCCTACATGTTGCACCGAGGATGGGACACAAGAGGATTCGAAGATAGGGGTCAGTTTCACCACAGTACATCAGGATGTTTGAGGTTTTAGAGATAGTTGGGCCGGTTGCCTATCGGTTGCAGATACCTCATAGGTATCGGGCGATGCATGGCATCTTCCACCTTTCTCAGCTCTGATGTTACTTTTATGTCTCGTCTCATGTCTTTCAACCTGAGGAAGTTGAGCTCAAAGTGGATGCGTCATTTGGGGAGCATCTTATCTAGATTTTCGATCACAGTACCAAGGTCTCCAAGGCTGGTCTGTTCCTCTGGTATGGGTGCTATGGCAGCATGTGCGAGTGTAGGACGAGACTTGGGAGACAGAGACAGATGTACGATCGCAGTGGCCGGAGATGTTCGGGGTTTCTTCTTCTATGCCTTGATAGGGAAATTCATGGATGAATTTATATAAGGGGAAGATTTTTAGAACCTGGTTCATCGTTTTAGGTATTTTTTTCCCTTTTATTGAGTTTTTGAGAAAAGAGGAGTTTCTAGAAATTTTTGAAATACAGGTCTTGTACTTTATGAGTGCACGCCATGTACTCGTCGCGCTAGGCCGTGTGTTGTCCATGTCCGGGCCACACAAATGGTGTGTATGGGTGATATGGAGGCCGCTTACCGTGGAGTATGGAAATGTAGAGTACACATAGTGTACTCAAGAAGTAAATGTCGTTTATTTTATTTTTTTCATTAAATGGACCGGGGGCACGCCTGACAGACATAACTCACTTCATCTTATGGTTCATCATCCGAGAGCGACACGTACAGCCCCGAAACATCTCCGGATTCCCGAGCCTCTATCTGTTAACCGAATCAACCACTATCGATTGCGTTGGAATCACATCGGCGAGTTCTTCCTTCTCATAGATCCTTGTTTTCCAATTCCTCCTCTTTCTCAAGTTATCGTGGGTTGAACGTTTTGTTTGTTTTCATAGATCTACGTCGTTCTGAGTGGAATCAAGCCTCATGGTTCAAGTATATCGATCTCATAGGATTGAGGTAGGTGGTTTGTGCCTTACCTTTATAAGTCTATGAGTTTTATTGGTGAATTCCACCAATACCTATGAACGGTGTATTGCGTGTTTACCATTTTCACTCTTACATTCCTGCCTTGGTTGTATGCCTGTGTAGAGGTAATTTGAACATTTTTTATGATAATTTATGTGCTTGGATGTTTTTCCCATTCCTTGTTCTTGTTACGACTTTTGGGTCTTGTTAGCCTTTGGCTGTTATACCTGTTTCCATGCCTTGTGACTATAGGATGGAATGATAATATTGACATGCTTGATTTGTTGTATACTGTTATCCAAGTAGCTCTATAGGGGTAATTTGGCCTTATAGCATTAATATTCACTGACTGGCACATGACCATGAGAACCTAGTGCTATAGACTATAAGGGATAGACTGAGAGAGCTTTTGAGAGAGTCTTGTGTTTTATAGGCTATATGGGGACAGACTGAGTGAGCTTCCTTAGAGATTTTGGACATTATAGACTACGCGGGATAGATTGAGTGAGCTTCCGAGAGGATCTTGGATATTATAGACTACAGGAGGGTAGATCGAGTGAGCTTCCTCAGAGAGTCTTTACTTGTTTGAATTTCTTTAAATCCTTTCCCAGGCTAGAGAAGGAATTGACCAAGAGAGATTCCTTAGAGAGTCTGTGGTATACCTTCGACTATAAGAGTATTGACCGAGTGAACATCCTCAGAGATTTTCTAGAAATTGTGGCCAAGAGGGTTAGACCACGTGATCTTCCTCAAAGATTCCCTAACTACCCTAGACTATAAGGGAAATTGACTGAGTGAGCTTTCCCAGAGAGTCTTATAATTTTTTATGACAAAACCAGAGGGGTTAGACTGAGTGCACTACCCAGAGGGTTGTTGGTACTTATTAGATATGACCAGAGGGGTTGGCTGCGAGTACTTCCCAAAGAGGTTCATGTTGTGGTTAGCTATTTACTTTATTGTTTCTTGTTGTTCTGTGGACTGATTACTACATGCTGTTGATGCTACTGTTTAATGCTTATTTCACTATTACCTGCCATATACTCACTGACTATTAGGCACAGATCTTTGGGTGGTTGCCTACTAGGATTTAGTCTCACACCCTGTTTGGGTCATGTTTTTGCGCCCAAACAGACTATGTTGTTGCAGCTATAGACAAGGGAAAGAGCCCTTCGACTTCTGGTACTTGATTTCTTATGATTAGGATATCATATGACCAAGCCAAGGCTTGCGATGCTGATGAGTTTCTTATCTTTTTACTTTTCGTTGTACTTGGGTTTGGTATTGTATTTAGCATTTTGAGTTGTTTGGATGCTTTCCTAGATATATGTATCATGAATCATTTCTTATATACACGTGTGCCCTAGTTGTTTATTGTTTTAGTTTTCCGTTGTTTATTATTGTTGGATATTTATTTCTTCCGCTATTGCATGTTTATTTACTTCCATTGTGTACTCTACCAATGAGGGTATATTTTCCCCAATATCACACCCACAGTCCTCACTTCTAGTTAGCAACCTCTAGCTTCTGGGGAAATATTCTTGATGCCATGTGACCAACCTGGTACGAGGCAACTCTAGGTGGCGTCCAGAACCGGGACGTTGCAGAATGCATTTGATTATTCTAAATAATATATGTTCATATTCCATAAGGATTCAAAGAAAACATATAGATTCATAATTCGTAATGTTTCCTATTAGAATCAGGTTTTAATAAAAGCTGTTAAAATAATATCTACTCTTTTATTGGACCGAAAAATGATGTTGAGAAAAAAATCTATTTTTCAATTATAATACTGAAGTTTCATGTTGTGATGATCATGTATAGATAATAAATATCCTGATATAAATATATATTACTTTAAAGACATATTTGGGATTTGTAATGTGATATTAGGAAACTTCTCTACTATCAAAATAATTTTATAAAAAAAATTATTAAATGAATGAAAATATTTTGTTATTAACACACTTTTTAAATAATTCATTATTAATTTATGGATTCATAAATCTTATTTTCATCTCACAAATATTATTATTAGATGAAATTGAATTATTTAGTTTTATTTATACATATTTTTTTGTAATTAAATGGGTAAAACAGAAAATTTTGATTTCGTTTACATAAAATAATATTTCTTACATCAATGTTTCATTTAGGTATCTTAAAATATTTTTCAATTTCTAAATGTTATTTGTTAAATTCACATGCTTAAAATCACTGACTATAATTCATAATGAATATGAAAATGGTTTAGATGTGGAAGGATAAATTTTGTGATGTTAAAATATTATATGTTTTATAGATCCATGAGGTTTTAACATTTTAGCTTTTATGTTTTAATGAGATGGGAATGAATTCATGGAAATTATGTATTATAATCTATATAATATCTTATTTAGGAGAATATTCTTTAATAATAAAAAATATGTGGAAAACCTATGGAATATTTGCTATAATATGTGTGATGGAAAAAATTTGGATAAGTGTGCAATAGCGGGGTGGATAAATAGGGTGAGATAAATATAGATACAGAATAAATAAGGTATTATTATCAAAAAAATCCAAAGGGTGAGAATATTCAAACCATGTGTTTGTGTATTTTATTGGATGATGATAGTTTTTAGAAATTGTTTTAGTGAGTTTACGATGATATTAGAAGACATAGTGATATAGATATATAAATTATTGATTTTAGCGTCCATAGGACAATTGTTTGTTGACAACCATGGAAGATTGGTGAATTTTTTAGCATTGATGCTCTAGTGGAAATATGCAAAGATACAACTAGATATTTATATATTCCAAACACATGACATGTGTATTTTATGATAGGTAATGATGTTTTTGAGTGTGAATTTATATTTTTTTAGAAATAATATTTCATATCATTAAATAAAATTCATGAAAATAGAGATCTTGTATGAGCTTGATATATTTAGTGAGGTATTAATGAGGAATTTTTTGTCAATTAAGGCACTATTATATCATTATATATCAATAATTTTTTTGGATTGATGTTACATGATGACTAGATAATAAATTTAAATATGGGTTATTATACTATTAAAAAGGTTGTTAAGGATTCATAACATGAAATAAATCGTATCTATGATATCTGATTGATAATATTAAGGTGATGATGATCTAAAATTTGTAAACAATATATGGTACAAAATTAATAAGGTTTGTAGAAAATATTATTGTCCTGTAGAAATACTTCTAATATTATTTAGGGTTCATTCAAGGATATGTTCTATAAGTTGTTTAATTAATTAAATGTATTGATGTTTTTATTTAAATAGATTTGATTTATTAAAAAATCATTTATGAATAGTAATATTTTTTCAGGATCAATATTTTGTATATATTTAAAAATTTAGATCCAATGTCATAATTTAAAAAAAATTATATACACTTTAGTGAAGTTTCATGAATAATTTCCAATAGAGGGAAAACTTCCAAGTAATAATTACATAAAAACATAGGATATTCATGATCGATTGTTCATTAAGTAGATACATTTTCATGAATTAACCACTTGAACAAGGTCAATTGAAAATAAATGGAATAATTAGTATGTGAACCAAAAAGGGTAATTGTTAAGTGAAGAAACAAAAGATTGATGAAAATATTACAAAGGAGAAAATCATTCAATGATTTTATGAAAACTAAACAGGATTTCTACAGAGTTGATTTGGTGAAATACTTAAAGGAATCACCCAACATAGTTTTTTTCTTATAAAAAGGAATGGTAATTATTCATTTATGATGCTTGTAAGATGGATCTTGTAAAAAGATCATAATGGGAGTAATCATTTGTGATTGGTCAAGATTTTTTTAAAGTAAAATAAAAATTATGTAACATGGGGATATGAGAATATTCTAACTATAATATTAAAAATAATTGATTTTTTGGGATCATTGTTCATAAATATAAAAATAATTACCACATTATGTTATCAAGATTAATTTCATAGAATATCAAAAAAATCATTAGGTTTATAAAAGGAGAAAAATAAAGGGATTATGTTTAAGGACGATCTATAAAATAGGGTCATAAGGAATATATCATGAAGACAATTCCATGAGTGGGGAACATAGAAACATTGAGATTTCATATATCAAGGAACAAAATCCACATATATGATAGACACACACAAACATCAAAATTTATTTGAAATAGAATACTCAAAGAATAAGGAGGTACTAAACATCAATATCTGAACATTGAATAACATATTATAGAAGAATAATTCTAATGGCGAAGTATTTTTCTTAGAGAAATAATATCTCTTATTATAATTATATAGATGATGAAGACTCAAACCTCACATTAATGTGGTGATCCTATCCACACATGAATAATCAGAAGGAAACGAGTAGAATATTATAAAATCATCTACCAGGTGTAGAATATATATTATAAGAATAATTATAATTCTAATCATAGTGGGACATTAATTTTTATAAATTATTGAAGGCCTTTTGAAAATAGAGGAGGAAAAGATGGAATTCCATTGGGTGAGTAGTGACTAAACCCAAAAACATATAAAGGGATTGATCTTGGAATAAATTAGTTGTGACTAAAACATAAATCGATGGAACTAGTGAAGAATAGTGGGATTTTAAAAAATTCCACAAACAATAGTTTTTTCTCTATAAACCATGTATATATTTTTTATCTAGCGATTAATTAGTTTCCAAAAAAATTTAATATTTTTTTGAGAGTACCATCAACAGTTAATGGTTGAATGTTGTTCCTATTAACATGAAAAAATAAATCCATATAAAATTAAATAAATATTATAAAAAAGTTTAAATTGAAAAAAAACATAATTAAAACCCCAATAAGTTTGTCTCAGGTTTCAATAAATATGCATTCCAACATGAATTCAAAATAATTTTCATAGACCTTATTGAACATAAGACATTCACTCTAAATGAAGTGATTCACATTTAATCATTATTTCCCATGATTAATTCTTATTTTAATGATTTTATCTATAATCATGTATGTTATTATTTCATAAAATCATATAAGTAAAGATGATTGATGTTGAAATTTGATACTCTTAATATATTCTAATAAAAAATTCCCCTCAATCCATCAATAGAAAATTAATTTATATGGGAAAATTAATTATGAATTATCTCAAATTAGTATAGTAATATATATCAACGATTCCTTAAACATTAATTATAAATAATTCTAAAATTTAATAAAACATTCTAATAATTTTAAAAATATTATAACAATTAAATAAAACTATAGTGGACAAGATGAAGAATACAAGGGATGAAATTAAATAATAAAAATAGATTTATATAAAGCACATATTTGAGTTAAACACCATTTTAATTTATTTCTCGATTCCTTTCTTCAACACTTTCATCCATATTCTTATGGGGGACACCATGGGTTGGTACTTGTGTGTAGATATAGAAATCTGGATGCTATCTTCATCTTAGGTAGCCCAAATTTGTGTGGAGTTGTATCTAGCCTCCCCTATACCCTCATGTGTTCTTGTCCGGGCAAGCGTTGGATTTTAAGGGGAGAAGTGTTTTTTCCATAGGTCTCATTTGATCTTCTTCGTGGTTTGTGGGAATCAAGATCATGGAGAGTAATTTTGCAGGCTCAAAGCCTCTATCAAAGGAAAAGGACACCTAGATCGAGCTCTCCCAAATTATGATGGTTCTGTGATGATTCTGGCTTCCTCCCCTTCATGGATTTATGTTATTCCCCCACATTCTTTTCCGAGCTCCAAATCTCACCTCCTCCCTACAGTAGATCGCCCCTCCATTCGGGTGTCCCTTGAGCATTGTTTATCTACTCCATACCCCTATTTTATGCAAGAGCCCTGTCCTTGGAATGGTAGAGGCCTCTTCCCCCCTCCTTAGTGGTCATCACACCTTTCCATAGATGCAGAAGGAGCTCTCGGCCCAGGGTGCCTCTTCTGAGCCGCTTCCTGAGGCCTTGTTTCTACATGTTTTTCCCGTTAAACCCCTCCAGATCCCTCAATGTGCCCCTATATTATCCTAGTGGTGGAATCCCTTCACGAGAATGTGCCTGACCTGATCCATGCCTACCCTCCCTTTCGATTCCTAAGGAGGCTTCAGGCACATTGTCTTCAGATTGTGACCAGAATGTGCCAACCGCCAACCCCTCTCTGGCCAAGGAGGTTATGGCCCTCGGGTCCCTATGCAAACATTTTGACTCCCCGGGTAGATGTTGGTGAACAAGCTTAATCCCTCCCCTCCCAGCCCTTCTAATTTCCTCTCTCACAATCATTTTTTAGAACTTCCCTCAGAGGGGTACCTTAAAGCTCTTATTGGCTCCTCCCCCTCCTCTTCTGACCTGCTTTGTTGCCCAATCAACCAATTCTATAATTTAAGCCATCTCAATGGAGACAGTGATACCCCTGGAACCACATCCTGTCCTTTACAGTCGTCCAAGAGTGATACCAGGATCACCCGATCCAAGGCTCAAGAGTTTAACAATGGTATTCATCCTAAGGGACACCACCTCTTTCTACATGGATGGAAGCTCCCTACTCCTAACCATTATTGATGAATTCCATTTTTTGCAATTCACAGGTCCTTGGTGCCTAGGAAAAAAGTGAATTCATCATGTCAGAAGTTCGCAAACATCATTTTTCACTGCTAGCTATCCGAGATAACAAATAGAAAGATCACCATAATAGAGTTATGGGGAGAAGAATTGGTTTTTCAATTCATTTCATGGAATCCAATGAAACTATCATATTTTGATATTCTTGAAAATCATTAATATTGAGAAAAGCTAGAGGTCTCATCCCAACACCTATCTATTAATGTTCATGTAGCAGGGTCAGTGTTCTTCTTCATGGTTGTGTATGATAAGTGCATGGTGAATAAGATAGTTGCTCTTTGGAAACACCTCTATCTTTTTCAACCAATAAACCTCCCCTGGTTCGTTGTGGGTGACTTCAACTCCATCACTAATGAAATGGATAAAAAATAGGGTGTAATGTACATCCAAATCTCTATGAATGATTTAAAAGTGTTAATGTCATCAAACGACCTAATATATATTGGATTCTTCGGTGAAACTTTCATTTGGTGTAACAATAAAAAATGGAGAGGGTGCATTTGGGGCCGTCTCAATTGATGCCTCACCAACCTGTAAGGTGTTGAATCCTTCCCCCTGGAAGAGGTTACCATGCCCCTCTCTTAATTCATATGCAAAGAACACAAAGGAGGGTTAACAACTTCACATTCTCGGATAGCTGGAATCACATGGAATGATTTCCATTGGACATTCATGAATTTTGGAACCAAACACCATCTGTAAAAGCATTAGGCATGTTTAGCGATACACTCAGAAGATTAAGATCCAACCTGCACGAATGGATAGGACACAGACCGATCAGTGATGATCAAATAGAGGAACACAATAATGAGATTTCAAACCTAGAAACTCACCTCTTGGAAACCTAGGATGAATAAATTATTTCTAGACTGACATAGAAACAAAATATTCATGTAGGGAAGGTAACATAGTTAGAGATGGTGGCTTGAGGACATTCTAGGGCCCTTCCGCAGAGGGAAGGTGATAAGAACACTATTTTCTCCAATTCATGCAATATTTTGATGAGGGAAACATGAAGAGTTAACCAACAGGTTGATAATGGTTTGTATACATGGGATATCAAGGAGGTGGGTTTTATGGAGGAGGAAAGTTTCATAAGATTTCTTATAGGTCTTTTGACATAGGAGATGATGTGCCCCTTCATAGTAACATTGCATAAAACATCATATTTTGCATCCTTAACTTCGTCAAAAACCAGGACAACATACAACTAGAGGCCATCCCTGATGAAAGGGAGATCAAAGAGGCTATCCTTGATCTAAAACCAAAAGGTTCCCCAGGATAAAATGAGTTCCAAGGTATGTTCTATGTCTTTGCATGGGAGGTTTTTGATGATAATATTATTGAGTCGGTGAAGGATTATTTTAGAGGAGGTTATCTCCAGACACCTATATGGGCCTCAAAGTTGGTGCATGTTCCCATGGTTAAAGATCTTACATCTCTAAGAAAAAAGAGACCTATTTTACTATGCAACTTCTCATATAAGATATTTGCAGGTTTCATCAACAAAAGACTCATCCACCTGCTTCCCTAGAAAATATCCGATGAAAAAATTGTCTTCATGTAGGGACAAAATATCCAAGGGGTTTTTGGGATTTCAAAGGAGATGGTTGACAAACATAACAGGAAGTGAGTTGGGTCTAACATCCTGATAAAACATGATGAAGACAAGGATTTGTATAGGATGGGTTTTTTATTCATACTGAAAGCCATGAAACACATCAATTTCAGTTCATGGTCCATAGATGTGATCTTTAGAGGCTTTTCATACCCTTGTCTTCCAATAGAACTCATGGGAATATGCATAAAATTCCTTAAATTGGCCTACAGACTATGGCAGGGGGACCCAATCTCTCTTATACTATTTATCTTTCCCTGCGTCATGCTCTCAATGAATATCAATGTTGCAATATCTAGCAGATGTATCCTCTCATACAGAAAAAATCTGCATTATGTCACATCTAATGTATGTAGACGATATACTTATCTTTATAAACAACATGTCAATATCGATTAATAGTTTCAATAATATCATGGAAATATATAAAAGATAGAGTTGGAAATATGTGAACCACACTAAAAGAAGTGTCAATCTTTAAAAAAACATGCTCTAGTCAGTGCACCCAGACCATTCAGGAGTGGTAGATATTATCAATGAATCACCACTTGAAATAATATCTCTGTGTCCCATTTATAATAAGAAAAAAAGAAGGTGGATTTTGAAAATAGAATAAGTAGAATCAAAACTCATGTTTACAACTAGAAGAACATGTTTCATTCTTTTGAGGACATAATCATACTGGAAAACAGTGTTCTAACATCCATTCCCATGCATACTTTTTCATATATTATTCCTCCCAGAGGGACCATCCTACTGATTGGAAAATTCATGAACTCCTTTATATGGAATAACTTATAATAAGGAAAATTTCAATGGTCTTCATGGCCTAGGATGGCAATGAATCTTGATGATGGTGGTTTGAACTTCCCGAATGTGATAGAGAGCATACAATGAATGCAAGCCAAATTTTTCTGGGACATCATTGAAGGGAAGTCACTGGAAGGGATATTCATCCATGATCGGTACGAGGATGATTGGAGTAACTGGGAAATAGATCTGGCAGCCTCTCGAATTTTTCCATATGAATGAGATAGGTTTTCATTATTCTCAAGAATAAGGCCACATGGGTGGTAGGCATTGGTGAATTCTAGTATTGGAAAGACAACTGGATAGGCTGCAAACTCAACTTCCTTGGGTGACCTATGCTCCAGATCAATTTCAACAAGGCCAGGATGCACCCAAAATTCATGTCTAGAACTCTGGATGCAGAACAAAGAAACATGTTTGACAACATTACCTTTTTGGAAAAATCGGACAAGTGCATCTTTACTGATTCAACATTCCAGAAAATTCATCACCCTATCTTTTTTTGAATCCATCCATATCATATTGGGAGAGGATACATTGGAGATTCACCTATTGTGAAAAGATATTCCATCAAATATGAACATTTTTATCTGGAGGATCTACAAAAGGGATATTCTGATAGATGAGAACATACAGATGAAAGGATTTCATACTGCCTCCCGTAGCATGTGCTGCACTAACCCAACCATTGAGTTAGCATTACAACTCTTCAGGGATAGTGACTAGGGTAAATTTTTATGGGATTTGGTAGGCTAACAGATGGAAGTGTAGGAGAAACATTATAGAAAATCAGACTTCATCTCTTGGTTGTTCTAGGGAACCGAGAACCAACCCATGTCATGCAATCATCATGGTATGGCATGTGTCTTGATGTACTGGGACATCTGGGATATGAGGAACAATGAACATGGTGGTTTTCCCAGGTCATATACATTTCTCAAGGTCTTCATGATTTCATTGATGGGGGGGGTCTTAGTACTCTTCTTCATGGAGGGATGCCAATGATGTATCTAACCCCAAATGGACCTAGAACGTGGAAATGGATGTGTGTTAAGTGGAACACTCCCAACTATTATCTCAAACTTATCGTGGATGGATCATGTACCCAAGGAATTATGAGAGGTGATTGGATGGTTCGACACATCAGAGGGTCTATAGTCATTGGTTCTAGTGCATATTATGGTACGATAACCCCCATTGTATCTGAATTTGGATCCATGATCAGCGGCTTATCCATCTACCATGAACATCATATCCCCATATCCTCAGTTGAATCCAATTCACACTGCCTAGTAAACTTTTTATAAAACAATTCCAAGCCCCAGTGGTAATTATATTACATTATCAAGAAATGAAAATTCCTACTGTGTGAGGACACTGATATTATTCACTCATTGATGGAGGGAAATTCTATTACTTATTGTCTTACTATCAAGGGGATCCCTAAAAACTGCTATATTATTTATAACAGCCTCTGGTATCTTCCCAATTCTTGTAACCTCCTTGTTCACAATGATTCATTATTCTTGCACCACATTCTTCTCCCATGACATGGTGGGTTCTTTAATAGAAAGTAATTTTAAGTCTAATCCAATATTTACCTCATAATTAGTATGGTTAAACTTTTGTTCTTATTTAAATGTTGAATTAATAAATTTATCACTAGAACATACCATTATTATATAAGATCAATGATTTAATAACCTTATTTCCCAATTTTATGTCCTTTATAATAAAGATAAGTAAATAAAAAGAATAATGTACGCTTTATTGGCCCACACATAGTGTTATAATCACTGGAAAATAAAATATTTGATGTGTTGATGTACTAGAATCCATTAATCACACTGATGAAGTTGGGGTTTTAGGAAAGGCCACTATTATTCAGGGGGTCACTCCCCTTTTAATAGTATATTGTTTGATAACTAATTCCAAAAATTTACTCCATTCACTAGACTATTTTTCTTAGTACTATAGAAAGGATTAAAAAATTGGTAGCACATTTCATAACAAAAATGTATCACCACTATTTGTTTCAGCATTAGGTGTAAACTGTGCAATTTTATATTTTATTGATGTTAGTTAACAAGACTTTTGTAAACTCCTCAATGAAAAATATCATTTTAATTTCTAATACTTATCTTCAACTTCTTCATAAACATAATAATGATTTATTTTCTATCTCTCCATAGATGCATCAATTCTCTATTTTCGTCCTATCTATTAATTTTGATATATACAGTGAATATTTTTTTCATGATTCATATATTTTTTATTTTAGGAAGATTTTTTTCCTTTTTTATACTCATTATAATGAAATACATTTCTTGTGTAACATCTTATGGGATTGTTATATCAAATACTTGAAATTCACATCATTTTTTATTTTTTATACTTTTACCTATATCTAGATTTAACAAGATAAATAATAGATGAAACCCCTAAATTATTATCATGAACTACATTTATGTACATGATTTACTCCATCACGTGTTAAAATTAAAAACCATGTAATGATGCAATCAACCACTCTGACAATACTCCAATATAAGAAAAAACATTTATTATAATGCCTTTGACATAAACATGAAAATGTGGTGTAGCGATTACCTAGAAAAAATTTCCATTGAAACTCCTAGTACAACGTATGTATTTCCTTTTTGGATTTTTATTTTAGAATCTCAACTTTTAGCACCCATGAGTCCACAATTATCACAAAAATTCACATATTTTTCCTCAGTGATTTAGGTAGTCACTTATGAAATGTACCAAAGTTATCTCCGTGACATAGTCTCCTCTTGTTTCCCACATTCATATACACCATTACTTTCACTATAGATTTTACAATATCATTATCCCATTTTATAATCAATAAGTCACTAATATAATCATCCCTATAAAACACTTTCGTCATTGAAATCAACTTATGCATCTCCCAATTTTATACACAACATTATACATTAGGAAACTTCTGATGTGAAATGATAAGATCTATGGAATGGAAACCATCATTCAAAATTCATTACCATCTATTTAAAAATACTTCATCCATAACAAAAAATACCAAAATTCCCATGGTGTGATTCCTTATTTCACACATGGATCCTAAAGGCTCAAAATTCTATTTTTCCATAGTGATGTTAAACCCCTCTTGCTATTTTGTAAGAACCATGGAATGTAACTATTTTTATAGCTTGGTTACCTCAAAACAAAGTACATTTCCATTTCCATGTCACATAATACATATAGATTTTAATTTCCGATAAACTCCATAATTTTGTCCCTGTTTTTTGGGAAAACTCTAATAAGAGCCATTAATCTTCCTTAAGAATACATTCATCTTTGGGATATAATTTATAGGACATGTTTCTCCTTATATGTTGATCTAAAACATCATTAATTGCACATAAATATAAATTCTATATCACATCTCCACTTTTAACACTTAATAATTTTTATTGTCTTTTGGAACACTATACAAGATTCACATAACCTCTGGATCTTCCAAACTCTACTACTTCCATCCCAAAGAACTTCTCATATAACTAATTACACATAAACCCTACAACAAAATGCTGATAAAATATATAACACCACTACATTAATATAGTATCTAAAAACCCACTAATGAGTTTCCAATGATTCCAACACATAAACATCACTATTGAGAATCCAATTAGTTATCCATTGGTCTTTTTTGGAAACACTATTATTAATAAAAATATCTCATTCTTTTAATTTCATGGATTTATGATAAATATTAATCTATTGTTGACATAAAATAAATATGACACCCTTTTCCAGAAGGTAAGTCCACTCATTATAATTATCTCTCTATCCCCTTCATGTAAAATAACGTAGACTCCAAACTTGATTTCAAGTGAATTTTCTTTGGGGGAACCAGTTGTGAGGATTCCATATGACATGATGATGTAATGTCTCGATAGTAAATAATTATTAATCATATTTAAATGATATCCATGAATCAAATTGAAAGAAACTAAGATCCCAAATTTCCAATACCATACATGTCTATCACAACTTATACCTTTCATACAATGACCATAATTACATATTTTTCATTCAGGCTCCAAAAACATCATAAAACTATGATTAAATTTATTTAATTTTAGTGTGTGTACTAAACATAGAGAAATGATTATTAAAAAACATTTGAGAATACAATGTTTAGTTTCTGTGTAATAGATATGTTATTAATCTAATAGAACCATTGTTGATCATTAAACATCTCCCACTATCATACAATACATGCAAACAAAATTTTCAGCTTATCCCAAGGAAAACCTCATATAATCTCAAACAAACATTCATAAAATCATTAGTGAAAAAACATTAATTGTACATTGTGTGATTAATTAAAAATTTCATATCATTGAATCTTCGTTAGACAACATACCTAATGGACATTTTTTTAAAAAGTAACACCATTTATTTTGTATAAGTTCAGTATATAATCCACTATGTTTCATTACTAAGTTGATGTGATACCACCCTTGGATATTCATCTCTAATACCATAACTTCTAAACCATATCATTATACCTAGAAATTTTTTTAGTGTAATGATTATTCTCTAAACATATTTTGATATCCTAAAAATAGTCAAAAGATATAAAATATCAAACCACTTGATAGATTAAATTAAATAGATCATGAAAATATATTTGAGTCTCCCCAAAAATTATAATGGGCTCTTCAACCTTTAATTCATGATACCAATTGTGATATCACTTGTATGATACCAGTTGTTAATGTAATAGTTACTACTCTAATGGTTATTTTTGTTCTCATGAATAGACAATCCGCCTTTAACTATATATCATCAGCACTACTTCAATCACCATTTTTAACTATTGAGAATTATTTAAAACCACTTATAACTTTAAAAGTAACTTTTATATGGATTTCACCTCCAAAAAAAACTTAAAATATTTACACATTAGTTAATTCCATTTAATTATATGTGGATATGAGAATATCCAGTTTCCTCAAGTAAGGAAAGATGGTTGATCTTTGTAGACCAACCCTATTACATTATCCTTAAGTTTATAATACATTTTTTAGATGTGAAGTCAATTTTTTGGAGATTAATTTATCATCATGTTTCTTGGGATTAATATACTCATAATTTAAAAATTCATATGGTTCTCTTCATTAGGAATTCTAATAGTTATGGATATCTTGTTAATCTATTATTTATGCCCTTTCTTCAAATATTCTCACTAACATTCACATCCTTATAAGAAATATTTGGTTTATCAATATATTACTCAACATGAGATTGCCATTTTTCATGATATTCAATATATTAATTAGAATATATGCCCTTTTTTCTCTTGAAAACCCATTTCATATGTTTCTAGGGAAATTTTTTATTCAATAACAGATTTGGATTTATTTTACAAAATATTTTAACCGTGATGTGATTCTTCTCTAAGGTTGGCATGGATATGATGAAGACAAAAGAGGGGGTCAATTGTGTCCTTAAAAATATGGACAATATTAAAACACCTCTCATGAAATGAAGTGATCCTTTCCTGGTCACATAATGTACAGCGAGTAGCAAGAATAAATAATGGATCATAACACATGTTTTTATAGTGGTTCAAGGAAGAAAAATCCCCTATTCCACTCCACCAATACTCTACTTCATGATCTTTCCAATTTTCACTACTTAGTACTATTATCATAAGACCATCCAAAAATTAGTATAGGAATTTGACACTTTAGAAGTCTTTTACACATCCCTCTGGTTATTTTATAGGGAACCGAAATATCCACATCATAGTCTGACAAGATGACACACCACCATCCAAGCATCCAATACTCAAAAATACAAAAGATGACATGAAGTTTGTTGTGAAATATTTTGAGCTCACATTTATAGGAGAAACTAACATATGTCAATGATATTTAATATAGAACAGTAGTAGTTGAAAATGAATATTCAATTTCGAAAACAATTCATCATCTTATAATAGCATCAAAGAGAAAAAAAAATTTGTAAAGGCTTCCATTTATTTACACCATGAGAGAATAATAATGAACCAAATAATTTAAATTCTCTCTTCAAAATTTTTGAGTTTTAATATGAATATTTTAAATAGCTTCCCTTTAATAGAGTATTAACATCTCCTATTTTATTCATTGTCTAAATTCTTTTCCTAGAATATATATATATATATATATATATGAAGAATATATATCCATCTGTTCTAACAGACTTCCTCTTCCTTACGAAACACAAAATAAATAGAGTTAATAGCCTTCATAAATATCCCCTTGAATAGTATAACATCATTTACTCTTTATTCCTGTATAATAAATCTCTAAAAATTATTCAGAATAGTAAGAGTAAACAATCCAATAATATCTCCATAATAATCGAATCATTGACTAATTTAAAACACCTGTTTAAATCCATTAAAACCACATTAAATATACCCAAAACAGTTCCTGAAAAATATCCACACAATAAATCATGATTTTTTTAAATATATCATTCAAAGAGATTCATAACAACCCTAATAAGTAAGAATGATTTAATTTGTTTCATGTGAGCCTTTGAATTGGTGGTAAAACATCTTTATAATGATAAATACTTCCATTAAGACGGTTGCAGAAATCTTGGATAATATATTTAAATAATAATCTATCCTTGACCAGTCAAATATAGGGTTTCTTAATGTAACAAAAAATATCAAACGTAGTGTTCTACTATGTAATGTATTTTTCCATTTCATAGCGTTTGGTTCCTTATCCTTACATTCATTTTTACATAATATAGAGATCAACAAGAAATTTATGAATGACGATCCATTATTTCATCCTTGTTATTATAAAATCCTAAATGTAGCATTGATAAACCATTTATTGAACATCCCCAATCATGAGTATGAACTGTAATTATATAGGCCAATGTTGGGTTGATATTCTTCATGTTTATCATTTTTCCAATATAGGAATGCCGATAAATATGTTTACAATTCATTTTATGGTTTAATCCTTACATTATGGTTACCAATGTAGGGTATGTATATTTTCTCCAGAAAATGTGAACAACTTAATTTCAGACATCACGGAATATTTTGAACCCTTAAACACAAAATTCAGCCTTATCCCCACAAGAATTATTTTTAGTAAATCACAATATATTTCTAAATTTTCAAGAAAAGAATCAATTCGTCTTTTAAAAATTCTTATATATTTGAAAAACAGAGGCAATAACATTTTAAAAATCTAACGCCTAAAAACTGAATTCTCAATCATCGGTGACTTTATTGACCATCCCAACGACTTTTTTAGCCTTTGATGTGAACTAATGAAATCAAGATGAAATTAAATAATACAATATATTTATCCTTTTTTATAAAGAATTGGAATTTGATATTTATGTAATAACTCTTAGGTAATAAATAATTTAATTTATTTTTAATTCTAAAAAATAAATATCATTCCCCATTTTAAAAATATTTACAACATGATATCAATAATGTTTTTAACATATAAAAAATTCGGGAAAAATATATATTTTTTAAAATAGATTAAATATGAAAAAAAATTACGTAAATTTTATAAGTATTTAAAATTTTAATGATATTAAAAAAAATAAATATTCAAAATATGAAAATAAAAAATTATTTAAAAAAAATTATTTATTTAAAAAAAATGTTTTAAAAATAAGATTCAATGTTTTTTAAAATTTGAAAAAAATATATATGTTTCGAAAAAAATATTTTAAATTTTATTTTTTTGAAAAAAATATTAAAAAGGCGAGTTATTTCAAAATATGTTTTAAATATATAAAATAATATAAATTCCTCCTATATTCGTGATTCCATAAAAATGTTAAATAGAGATAATCAGGAAGCCATGAAAACATATATAATATTATTAAATGAATAATAGGGGTTTGTAATGAATGCATTAAACCATTTAATTCATTCCACAATAATGAAGAATTTAAGTAAATATTGAATATTTAAAATAACTCCCCCTATGAACAAGCATAATTATTTATGATATTCAATGTAATATAAATAATTATTAATAAATTTAAATAATATTTATTAAAAATAATATAAAACAAATAAAATAAAAATAATAAATGATTTATAAAGAATATATTTAAATGATTTTGAGTGAAAATATTTACAATGAATTTCAATTATAAAACATTTTCAAATAATTTAATTAAATTCATTTAGTAAAATAAATTTTATAATAAAATTCAATGAATTTAATTTAAACATTACTTATATCATAAATGACCAAAACATTTTAGTCAAATAACAGAATATTGTATCACAAAAAACAAGTGATTAATTTAACACATTAAATTAAATTAAATAGTTAAAAATTAAACACATGCCTTCAAGAAATATATATAAAATCTTAATAAATTTTTTGAAAGTAATTGATCAATGAATTAATTCATTTGATAAAATAAGAGTGTGAAAATATTTAATTTTTTTAGCATGAGAATAATTTATTAATGTAGAGGTATAAAATATGTAACATTAATAAAATTTATCCCCTTGTATAAAACAATTAGTGCATTTAAATTCAATATTAAAATGGAAAATAAAACACTTGGTGGATTAGACGTTCCAACTCAAATGATGTTTCTATTTAATAGGATATGAAATATAAATATAATGAATTACCATAATTTTCAAGCTACCACTTGATGATATAACGATGACATTCAGTGGTGCATACCTACAATATATCAAATTGGAAGCCATAATTATTTGGGTCTAGTACTTTCAACAATTAATGATTTAGGTTACCAAATAGGCTTATTTTTATCATTAATGATATAACTAAATCTAGATAATGCTTTTGAAAAAGGAACATGCTTGACACCAAAAAATTGAGGTTTTCTAAAATAACAATCATCAGCATAATGTTCATTAAATCCACAATAAAAAAATATAACAATAGATATGATTTTGATATTTGAAATAGGAACAAAATAATTTTTCTATTATTTTATCTTTTATCCATTACTACAAATACCGTGTATTATTTAATGAATTTTATTTTTTCTTGTAATTTGATTCAAATAATTTTCCCCCTTAATAAGCATAATTGATGATTTATTTATATTATCAACTTCATCCAGCTATTATGTAATTTTAGTTTCCGGCAGATCATAAGAAATTTTGGCAGAATATGATCTTATATTAGCAATCTATTTTAACAAACATTCATTATAAATTGAAATTGCATTATAATATTTTCTATTATCTTTATGTTTTGTCTTTAATGAATCATATTTATCTTGATGAATAATAAAATTATAAATTTAATCATATGAAAATCCTTCAGAATTAAATATTTTGGAGTATGAATATTGTACCTCATCAGTATGAGCCACAAGACATAAAATAACCATTTATTTTCATTCTCATCTTCTGAGGTTGTAGTAGATTAATCATTTAAATATTTATATGCATTCTTAGTAGACATCATAACTATTTTCATTTTTAATTATATTCATATTTCTATCGATCTTTATGAAATGGACAATAGGGTCTTAAATGTCATTTCCTTTTACACTCTTATCATATGACTTAATTCTCTTTATTCAACTTCAATTTCACCTTCCTACTTTTATATAGTGTTCCAATTTATTTCAAGATGTGTTAGCTCATTATTGGAATCAGAATGGGTTGAATGTGAATCCAAAAAATCATTTATCCAGACATTAACTGTAGTTGTTTCCTTTTTTATAGAAATATGATTCTTAGCTTCTACTTTCATCTCTACTTCATAAATCATAAATGTTTTGAAAAATTATTTCATATATAATTCATTAACTTGTATGGAAATTTGAATAAAAATTGAAACACTATTCCACATAAAAGGTAAAAAACAAAGTACCTTTAACTCTTGATCTGGTTATGGAATTGGAGTTTCCAAGGCATCCACATAATTAACATCTTTTGTTAATCTTCCATTCATCTTAGTTTTACTCCTATATTCCTGTATCAATAATCTATCAAATTTATGATTTAATGTATTATACCATTATTGTATGAAATTTTCAGCTCCTCCATATGAAACTGCAATAGTCATTCACATCCCATTGTCAGTAGCACACTGAGAAACACAATTAATTTCATTAGGACCGAGAACTCATATAATTTCATTCATGGATTATGAATTAATATAATACATATCATCCATTGAATCATACCACTTTTCCAGTTCTCTCGGGATTTCATAATGTTAGACAATATTCATATAAACATTGAAAACAAGATTCTTCAAATATATAGTCATGGGAGCTTTCCAGCATCCATAAATATCTCTATTAAAATAAAGATCATTGATCATCGACATACCATCCGTGAATATTTCCATTTATATATTTCTTAGAATGAATATTTAATACAAGCTTATTAGATCCAACATAAATCAATAGAGACCTACCTCTAATTAAATTTTTTTTGGTTAGAATGGAAATAGAGATGACACAAGAGGGGGTGAGTTTTATCCTTTTAAAAATTGTGGCAATATTAAAATGTACCTCATGAAATGAATTGATAATTTACTTCTCTCTTAAATTAGATTGATTAGTAGTAATAAATAAAGGAAAAGAACACAAGGATGTATAGTGGTTTGGGGAAAAAATCCCCTAGTCCACTCCACCAGCTCTGTACTCCATGATCATAGTGATTTTCACTAGTTAGTCCTATTATAATAAGTCCTTTCAGAACTGAGTACATGAATTTGACATAATACAAGGCTTTTATAGGGACCTCTGGTTATTCTAAAGGGAACTGAAATATCCACATCCTAGTTTAAATTGATGGAACTTTTCCACAATTGAGTCCGAGTATCTGATACTCAAAAATAAAATAGCTTAGAATATGTTTGATGTGAAATAGGTTTAGCTCATAGTTGTAGCACCAACTGAGAGACATTGTTAATCATCAGTATAGCACAGTAGAATCAGAAAAATAATGTTCAATGTCAAGTAGGTTTCATCATCTTTAATTAGCATCAAATATTTCTAATAATTTTTTCCCTGACTTTAATATTCATTACACCTTTAATGAATAAGAATGACTAAAATAATTTCAATTCTCTCTTCCAATGAGTTGAACTTTGACATGAATATTTTTTGCACCATCTTTTTAAAAGAGTATCCTTGTCTCTCTTTTTCTACATTGTATATATTAGTTTCCTATAAAAGAGAGAGATATATATATAAATATTGAATAAATATCAAGCAGTTTAAACTGAATTCATATTCTTAAGGATTCTTAAAATAAATAGAGTTAATAGCATTTATAAATATCCCCAAGAATATAATAGAACAATTTCTTCTATGTTCCTATAAAATAAGTCTCTAGATAAATTATTCAAAATAATTTAAATAAAGCATCCAATAATATCTCAAAAATAATATAATCATTAAATAATATAAAACTATTGTCTAAATCCATTAAAACAACATTAAATATTGTCTAAAAAGTTCTTCAAAAATAACCACACGAAAAATCCTGATTATTTGTAATCAAAACATTCAAAGAGATTCATATAGCCCCTTATAAATAAGAATGATTTAATCCATTCCTTGAAATCCTTTAAATCTGTCCTAAAATAGATTTAAAACAATATGCAATTATATTAAGAATGTTCCAGAAATAATGGATAATATATTTAAATAAAACTCTATCATTGGCTGGTCAAACGTAGGGTTCTTTCATATAACAACAAAATATAAAACGAAGGGTTAAACTAGGTAACATATGGTTCCTTTGCGTAGTGTTGGGTTCCTTCCAATGTATGTTTTCTTATACATTAGTTCATCAACACGTAACATAGGAATCATAAAGTTATGTATGGATGATGATCCATACATTCTTACTTGTTATTATAAAATCTAGAACATATCATTGATAAACAATACTTTTAACATCCTGAACGTAGGTTATGAATAGTAATTATAGATTCCAACATTGGGTTAATATTCCCAACATTTATCATTTTCCAAACATAGGGTTTCTAAGCCATATGATTATTTTTTAGTATAGGGTTACATTACACTTACCAATGTAGGGTAGGAATAGTGTTTCCAAAATTTTTGAATTGCTTAAATTCATTCTTCACTGAATTTTGGAGCCCTTCAACATCAGATACATCCTTATCCCAACAAGATATGTTTTTATTAAATAAAATTTTATTTCTAATGGTTCCTGATTCTAATAAATCCAGATTCTACAACTCCTTATATATTCAAAAAGATGATGCTATAACATTTTAGAAAACTATAGCTGGAAAATAGAATTCCCAATCATTGGTTAATTTATTGACCATCCAAATGACTTTTTTTAGCATTTGATGGAATCTTATAAAATAAAGATAAAAAAATTTTCATTCCATCGCCCCATATTCTAAGAGATTCCTAAAACTGTATAACATTCAGAGAAATAAGTACTATAGGTTTTAAAATCTGTTCGCTATAAATTTGAAAAAATTATTTACAAACATTGGTGATTTTTTTCAGTAAAAAATTATTTTTAATACTTACACATAAACTAATTAAGTTTAGATAAAATTTTTACTTATGCAATGGTATATTTCTCTTGAAAATCATTTCAATATGGAGTGGGATATAATCATAATACTAAATTTACATTAAACTGAAAACGGTTGTATCACATGAACAATGTGTAATGTGAATTTCCACACCATCGAAACAATTGAATTATATTTCAACATAAAAAAGTTGAAATGATTATAATATTTTTATATTTCCAATGGAATAAAAATCAAAGGACCCTGATCACTATTAAATCAGATATAAATTAAATACTTTGATGTAATAAATCTAAAACACATAAAAAATTTACTTGAAAAGAAATATTGATGGGTTGAAGTAATTATTAAAACTAAATAAAATTGACACTGACATGGATCCACTAAAAATGGAATTAATACCCTAAAAATCATCAATTGAATAGATTTATCATTATACATGTAATGGTTATCTGTTTAATAGACCAGATATAATCCTCCCAAGGATCCCACTAGAGTCATAGCTGGTATCATATAAATATTTTAATAATACCCAACACTTTTCTATTTCATCTTGTAAATTATTATTTTTAAACATGAAAATTAAAAATAGTTTATTTAATCTAATGGTTAATAAAAAACAAGGTATATAACCGTGCATGCCAAAAATTGAAGAACATGTCTTTATACCTTCATTTTGGGATCACCCATTGTTCTTACCTTTTGTGGGGTACATCTTTATCATGTTCCAACACTGAAAATATTTTCTATTTTATTAGTAATTTTCATGGTTCTTTTATTCTATTACTATAGAGTGATTTCACCGTAACCGATAATAGATTTTCCCATAATGTATGGCCATTATGAAAAAACTATATTTTCATAATTTTTCTCCAAAAAAACATATTTACTCTACATGTCATTATCACATGATGAAAGGATAAATAAATAGAAAATATATATCAAAATATACTATATAATTACCCTTTGAATTGAGATTCTTTTCATGAATCATGTTTGGGATTAACTCCTCCTCAATGTTTGTATTTTTCTCACAATGATTCCATATACCTATCCAAATCATTCAACTAAATATTTAATCCATCGATACTTGGGTATTTTTATTTAGAATGTCACATTTATCCTTGATCATGGAGTACATCTATGTTAATATGTATTTGAGTATCACATTCTATTTTTTCATTCCATTATTTTCCTTGACCTATTCTATTAAGTGTGAAGAATTTTTACCCTTTTCTCTCCTATTTTTTTTTGGAATTAGGCCCCTATTAATGGAATCTTATTGATTACTTTGTACCTTAGAATAAATATCATACAATTCCTTGCCCTGAGAGTAATTATTATTCATTAGAATAGTTGTAATTACCACCTATCTCTTACACCTGAATTTTAATTTTTAAAAAATCAATCTTGAACATTTTTACCTGGATTTACAAATGAATATATTTATCTAATAACATCTTGTTTTCCTCTAAAATCCTCCAATCAGGATCCTATGATAAGTGGTAAACATCCACCAAGAAAATAATTGACATATAATCATCATTAGTATATCTATATTCACTTTCAGTCATTGGATAGACGTGTAGATTCAAAATCACAATCATTATATCCTTTTGATTGAGGGATAATATATTCGTTATTATTCATCAAGTTTTTTCTATAAACTAAAAAATTTGGAATTTATTTGGAGTCATAACAATTCTTCAAATTATAATAGTTTACATTTTATAAATGAATATAAAGGAATTCTTCAAACATAACTCCTAAAAATAATTAGGTATATTTATAAAAATAAATCCAATATAAATAACCTCAGAATAGTTTCTACTTGTTAGGTCCAACATGCTGATTATGTCAGAGATAATGTGAGTGGGATGTATAATTTTTATATGGAAACACATTCTAATAAATCTCTTTTTTTCTTTGACTTTCATTTTCCTGACTAGTCGGGATATCATAATTTTCAAGGCCACTCTGTTTATCTTGATCATATATTAAAAAAATTAATATATCTATTGACATTCCCATTATCTGATATGATAAATTATTTAATTTAACCATATTCATTATTTTATTTCATATATATTATAATGGTATATAATAGAAAAATATGCATAGGTTTTTTACTTGGTTCACTCATATTGGAATAATCTACGTAGCTTACTATTGCTGATGCATCAATGCACCGAAAGCCACTAATATCACTTATTTAGTGGTTGGTATTATCTAATTAACTATAATACCTCCGTCCAATCACCTTTTATTGGTTTATGATTATCTCGCTATCACTCAATTTTTAGTCCCTTTAGTCTTATATTTTTCATAATAATCTATAATGGATTACAGATTTGGAATAACTTTCCTAACTAAAATAGAACCATAGTAATTTATTGTCTCATCAGATGTTTATAGTTAACATTGATATCACATTGATAATTCTTTATAAGCATGTAATGAAATCCTCCTTGGGAAACTTATTCTTATTATTTTACATAACTTATATACATCTTCCAAATTAATCTCAATTCTAACTCATTTAATGCAATGCATCTTCATAACTACATACTAATAATTCTTTCATTCTTGTCAACTTTTATATACAATACCATTTTTTTATTCTTCTCCGATTCAGTTTCAATTTTATTTCATCATTTCTACTTTTCTATATAGATAAAAACCTCTTTTTATTATTTATTTCCAGTGAGTATGGACAAAAAACTCTGTTTTCCCATTTTTTTAGATGTATTATTATTCACTTTTTCTATTTTTATATATTTTTTACAAGCTTCCTATTATAATGTATTATTTTCCATGATTCATATTCTTTCTATTTTAGGAAGATTCCTATTTTATTTCCAAAATAAACATTATGATAGGTACTTTTTATGTAAAGTCCTCAATGAAGGTCAGGTTAAATCCTCGAACAATATACATTTTATTATTATTCGATATTTTTACCCAGATCGACAAATAACTAGATCATATACAAATTTATTGATTAAAGACATGTTAGGAACCATCCTCAGACATAATATTTCATCATTTACATGTGAAAACTCACAGTCATTAAATTCCACACTTGATAACCTCAAAACATCTCTTATCCAAGATAAATGCACAATAGAATAACTTTCACCTTGACACTATGGTGTGTTGTAGTGATTCTATAGGTAATACTCCTTACAACATGAATGTATTTCCATATTTAATTTTTCATAAGCAACCTAACTCTAACCACTTACATGTCCACATATTTCAATAGAGGTATTTCCCATTTTACATAGATACTTACGAAATTGACCATAATCATCTCCACATAGTGATATCCTTCACTTACCGATTTTTGTAGCCACCATGAATTCTAATATAGTGTGGTAAACATCATCATACCATCTTGGAATCCATAGGTATTTATGAAATTCATACCTCTAAGTCAGCTTTATCATAGACTACTACTTCCCATAACTTGATATATTTCATTCCATTTTACACATGGACACTTTAGATGTGAAAAACTGAGCTCATTTTTTTACAATCCAATGAAAATGTCTTAAACATTAACCATGGATATCATATCACCATAGTCGTGCTACAAAATTTTATAAATTTATTCTCTTATATCTAAACACTCTTCATCATGGTGATATCCTTTTATATTGTAACTTTAACACATCAATCCTTTTCCAATATCACATCATAATAAACCTCTACCATGAAATAGCTGTTAAAATCCACAAATTATAACCAATCTAGTGGGTAAACTTATATAATCACCATCCATATTCCACATATATATACCTCCTTTAACATAAAACTTTGGAAACCCTTTTACATTAATTATTCTTCCTAAAATTCTTTAATTACACTTCTATATAACTTATAAAACACCTACCCCTCTTTCATAACATCAAAACGTGTAACAAACGCCCATAACACTATCTGATATTCACAAAACTTTCAGATCATCCAGACATCATCACATCCACTACTAGACCCTCTCATAGAACTATTTTCGTGTAACTTATAAAATACAATTCAATAAATTAATATAACACCACTACCTTACATTGATAACTAACGATACCACTAATGTGTTTTTAATGAATCCAACACATTATCATTACTATTATAATAAAAATAATTATTATAATTTAAGTAGAAATAAAATGTTCTTAAAACTCAATATCATTAAACATAATCTATTTGAACTTCTCGAATAATAAATCTAACATCTATATAACTATATTGAATGAAAATTATCAATTATGGAGGGTTACGAACTTCATAGTACTCAGTAAGATTATACTTCTAAAAAAATTAGAATCAATGTGAAATAAATATGGATGAGTAAACCTGGATGATAATAAAAAGAAAAAATGTAAACTATATAATAGATGTAGGATAAGATAAATTAATAATAGACATTGAAATTCTTCTAATACATTAATTTCCATAGATTATTCTATTTCATAGAACATCATCAACCACATCCCCCAATTAGGAATCCAAACCAACTCATAGTCCATCCAATGATTCAAATACAATAATACTCTCGGTAAATGATAAATATCTTCAAATCTAAAGTCATAATCAAAATCAACAAAGAAATGTGCTCTAAAATTTTATCACCACTCTTGTCAATTAGTTTAATGGAATCTCTAGTAGATCATAAAAGTTATACTGAGATAAAAATACACCACATCATTCCAAGAACTACCCACCATACCATGAATTTTTATAACCCATCATCCCAATAACCACCAAAAAATCAATCATTCTATACAACAAAATAATATATTCACATTGCACCACCACATTTCCACCACCTCCTCATCAAACATCGATATGGTAATGTAGAAATAAAATAAATTAACCTTATGCCGACCTGAATCCATGTAAATTCCACTCCCATATCTTTATATCCATATCCTCAAAACCATTTTTTGGAATCATGAACATGAACAGAATCAACATCATGCCCTGTTAGCACAATGTATTACCCATGTTATTCCTTAACATGAAAACATAAATAACCTGGTCAATAAGTATATATACATTCTAAAATTAGATGTTGTTATAGATTTTACAGTTATACCTACAATGATCCATCACAACCTATTCATATCATCCATTAAATATATAAACCATAATTTTAAACCATTAAAACCCATATATTATTATATCTACTGTGATCCATCACAACCCATAAATCACACCAACAAAAACATTACTAATTTAAAATACATAAAAATCACCAACCACTTCCTATAATAAATCAACATCAATAAATTTACTAAAACCATAGGAAAAATAATGTTACACAATTAAAAACTATAAATTATCAACTTAATTACTGACTCCATCATTTACCATTAACCTTCATCATTTTGTTTATTATTCCATTTTTTGGTAGTTTCCACATGGAACTCCACGTTGGAATACGCTATGGATTATCATAAAATAAGTAGTACATATATTCATAACAAAGGTGAGTATATTTTAACCACTATAGTGATGGTGTCAACTCTGTCATCTGAACAAGATAATGGGATATTTGATGGATCATATGCTATTCTCAAAACACAATACATACAAGAGAGGAGTGAATTTAAATTCTACAAAATGGACTAAAATACATAATTATAACCAAATAATAATAATCTTAATGTATTTTTATTAGACTCATACCTCATACCAATTAAAAAATCACTAGATTAGAACTTATCAATGATTCAATTAAATCATATTGAAATATTGGAATAACTTTGGATTTGATTATTAGAGTAAAAAAATCATAATCATGATGGTTACAAATAATTTAAATGTTTTTTTATTATCATAATAAGAATAATATGGATAGAATATCAGATTATAAAGATGAATATGATGTTTGACATTCTATTATATGGGCACAGAAAAATTAACATGTAAAAATAATGTAAAAAATTGCATGAAAACAAATGAAAGGAATTCTATACATTAAAATTATAACAATTTTAACATTATGAATATGGTAGTATATCTTTAAAACTAATTTAATACTCAATTTAATACTTATAGAAAAATATGTATATCATTTTCAAGGAAATCCAATGATATGTTGATCAGAATGGATATGTATTCCTATCTACTCGAGCCCTTGATATGATGATCAATATTACTCTATCTACCTATCCCCAACTTCCCTCAAACCAATGTATTTGAGACCCTGTCTTCTTTTCCCCATAATCCCTTGATCCTTATGATTATTGGGCATAGAAATAGTTTGAAAACAAATCTTATATAGACAATGAGACAATGTTTCCTGAACAATACTACTCTCAAACGAAATAAAAAAATTATTAATATGCTATTTACATAGAGTATTCTTCAAAATATTTTTGAGAGAATATAGTTGATCAACTCAAAACACTTCAAATGACTATTTATTTATAAGGAACTTTTGAATGATAATATTGGGCTCTCGAAAAACATACTTTTCTGATTTAATAGAAACCACATTGGACGTATGGCACATAAAATATCATAATGATCTGGAATAACTGATAGTCTGATGTCATATTGGTTTACACTATTAAATTGTTATGAGTTTTAATTAAATTAGAATTAATTATTTCTTATTAAGATAATAAAAATTATCAGTCTAATGAAATTCCTTAAAACATGTGGTCTTATAATCTTTATGAGTATTATTTTTATGTTGTTGGAACCATCATTGCGATGATGTTTAAGATATTGTTATTATAATATGCGTGGTATAAATACTAAGATTTGATCTAATAAATCTATGTCTGATGATTATTATTCACATACTCATTATGATATTCATAATGAAAAATGTAATTTTCATATATATATATATTTGGCTAGATATTATTCTTATTATGGTTAAATATAATATTTTCTATAATGAATTTATAAAACAATTTAGATATAAAAGGATAGTCAATAATGTTTTTATAAATGAGTAAATGATTTTAGAAAACTATAGAAATAAAAAATAATGTGGTACAACGTATGATTCTGCAATATACCCCTTCTAAAAAGCAAAAAATCCATCATATAAATGAAAAATAAATTTGAAAAATGTATTGTCCTTTTATTTTAATTACATTGTATTTAAAATTAATCATTAATTATTATATCCCCAATGTTTATAAATTTTCTAAATATGATGGTGTGAATGATGTTTAGTATGTTAAACTCCCCCTTAGGATAATATATCCTCATAATAATTATTTTATACCCCTTAAATAAACATATATACCTTTGTAAAAACCTATTCCCTATAATTATTTCTCCCCGTTTCTATTAATCCCCCCCTTGTGATTTTCAAGAGGAATAGAGTAATTATTTATGTTTTTGGAACTGTTAGACAAAAAACATACAAAATAAAATAAATTAATATATAATCTTACAAAATATTAAGAAAGAATATTAATATAATTGGAAATAGAACATATTTAAAAAATGTAACTCAATGAAAATGTAAATTATGGTATTATAGAAAGTTCAAATGTGTTTCCAACGTAGATAAAATGAGAGTGAAAAAATGAAAAGTCACTCTTTATTCAACGAGGTTTTTAGAATCTTTTTGATCCCCATGAAGTAATTTTTATCTTTTTTTTCTTCTCAACCATATCTTACCAAATATCAACATTATAAGATATTTATTTAATCTCATCTCTGATTATGATAACTCCATCTTCACATGATCATATATTGGACATTTCAAGAGATGTATCTTGAATCATCTTCATCAAATCTTCAACTTCCGTGGTCTAATCATCATTTTCATTCTAAACTATTACATAAGAATCACCCTTTCATCCATGTATTTAGATAAATAATTAATGGATTTATCTAATTCATTCATTAGCTTCTTCATATAATAAAAATTCTCACCTTGATGTTTCAGATGAGCATCAACATGATAAGACCAATTTAGCATCAAATTACATGTGTGTATATGAGTTTGAGAGGTTTATTGAATAGTTGTTAACTATTCATGAATATGAATCATCATCACATTTAAAACCATTATGATTTTGATTTCTCATTTGAAATTTTATGAATTAGTTGATCGGTTAATTCATGTCTAAGAGAGTATGAAACTACTCCTAACATTTTCAACATATGAACAATATAATAAAATACATCTTGAGTAATGGTCATTGTTGAATATGATTGTTCTTGTTGAACCTCAAGAGGTTTTAATCATCTTGGCCTGACACCAAATTGATTGGATTTATTCTTTTAGTTATTTATATCTTCATTCATATCTTTATTAGAAACTACCATATCATCAAGAATATCCATGATTTTGACATCAAATGTTTTATCTTTATTATTAACCATTATTATTGAATTTTAATCGCCCTTATATTTCTTATATGAGGATTCATCTTCTTCCTCTGATTATGATTCTTCCATCTCAGAACAGCAAGAGGTATCTAATTGATTGTTACTGGATATTAATTATGATGATGATGTTCATTAATATTCTGAGGAAGACTCATCCAATGGTTTTTCATCATGATTATCTGCATCTTTATTCTCATTCCCTTATTCCTCATCATCACCTTCCACCTCTTCTTCATAATCTTCAATAGAATATGTGTATTCAACATATTCTTCTTATTTTACATATCTATATTTTACTTTTTTTAATATACCACCTTAATATCAAATTCATTATTTATAGATTTATCAAGTTCTTCAGCGAGTTTTCAAGTGGTTCATAAAACTCTTTTTTTTACTGGTGCCAATTTTGATTATTTTTCATAAATAGGTTCTATTGATTCATATTAAATAACCTTTTCTTTTCCCTTAATATTCACTAGTTTAATTTCATAATGAACTATATTGGATTCTTCAAAAACTAAGAACATGTATGTATTAATATGATCATTTTGGGATTTTTGAAGGAAAACATTCATTGGGAGTATCTTAACACCTTTCAACGGTTTTTAACAAATCTAAGCTTCTATCCACTTATTCTTTTTCTTTATATCATTTTCATCCATTTACAACAAATGAGAAGCATGTATATTAAAATATTTTTGTTCAACTCAATCAAGTCCTATCTCTAGATCACTGACTTTCTTTTCTTTATTGTTTTAGCAACTCGTTATACACATTATCACAATCATTCATTAGATTCATTTTTTGTGGGTGGGGATGTTTATGGTCTATTTTTATTCTTATTCTAAACCATATCAGGATTATTTGATAGTTATGGCTCAACTTTAGCTCCATAAACATCCACAATAAACTAATTGTACTTTTATAAAAAACAATCCTCATTTGGTACATCATATCATCACATATAAAATAAATTTTTTCTCACAACAAAGTCTATTTGTTTTGAATCCTCAAAGTCTCCTTACATTAATCAACTAATTTACTTATAAAGTTTGAGAACATGATGATCGTTGACATAAGTTGGTCTGATTTTATATTTTTCATAGTTAATAAAATAAAACATACCAAATATATCTACCACAAGATTACTAAATAACCGCCCTTAATGAATAATTTTATTTTTAATAAAAATATATTATGATTTTAATTTCCCAAAAAATGTACTATTTCATGTAATATTTAGTATAATTCATCAAAAAGAGTCTGAATCTAGTGAATCATAAAAAATAATATTTATCGAACTAAGAAATATGTTGAAACCAGCATATCTAGAGAAGAAAACATGACCAAAAAATGTGGGACAAAAGGGATTTCCTCTTTTATAACTATTAAAACAAATGTTTATCTTCAAAAATACATCAAATTGTTGATATTAAAATAATTATGATCTGATGGTTCTTATTCATCCGAATAATGTTTTAAATTGTTTTTTAACTCTTCAGGTTTTTAATTGTTTTATCTGATTTAGAGTGAAACTAATTATTATATTTTAATGTTTTGAACACAAAAAAAAGTATTTATAAATCATAATAATATAAAAAAAATATCCTTAAAACTAATCATAATGAGATAGTGAAAAATCTAAAAATAATTGAAACATAACTTCTAATGTGAAGAAATCCTTCAGTATGAATAACTTGTTTTTCGTGGGTTTTGTAAAATAATGTTATTATGAGAGTTTTTTATAATGAAAATTTGGAAAAAAATAGTAGAAAACATGATTACCATTTTTTAAATGACTATGATGATTACATTTAATGAAATATATTATAATGATATTATTATAGAAACTTAATATGATATTTTTTTATCAGAACAAATTTGAAAAAAAAACTGACTCCATAAAGTTTTATAACATTTTAACTGTCTAAGGATTATTTGTACAATTATGAATCATATTTTTTTTTTAAAACCCTTGTGTTTGGAAAACTCATTATGAAAATATATTTAAGAAAACTATTTTTTTAAAATAGAAGTTTTTGGATAACATTCGACATATGTACTATCCTAATGAAAAATGATTAAATTAATATAAGTAGATCAGTAAATAATAAGTAGACATGAATGATAATTTTATTTTGGCCATTATTCACTTTTTTAATGTATTTAAATCTATTGGAACGGTGTGGTTTTATAAAAATTTCATTATATAGATCCTGCATTCAGATGAATTATAAAATTATGTTTGTTATAAATGTGTAATACTGAAGGAAATTGGGTCTTATATCTATATTCAGAGCACATGAGTAGCGTGTCAGGTTTTTATATAATGTAATGGAACATTTATTTATATAATGTTTCGGAGTTTTAGTATAGCACAAGGTGTTATTAGTGAGGATGTGTTTCATTCAAAACACCTGAGGACAACAACTTCAAACTACCACATATTCAGCTTCAGTAGTATAAATTTATATTTAGTGTTGTTTCATACAGAACAAAGAAACCAGTTAATCTACTAATAAATGAAATTTCCAAAATGTAATGTTCATATTTGTTTTCAACCACCATATTCAGCATTAAGGAAACATTTTAATTCCAAAACATTTCTGTAAAAATATATAAGTCCGAAATAAATAACTCCCTTAAGATAATGGAAAATAATTTTACTACTTTTAAATTGGAATCTTTTTTGTTTTCTTGATATCTTTCAAACTAGAATACATAAAACCTTTAATCTGGATTCCTAACAATCAAGTAATGAAAACATCATATCATACCATAAATTTTTTTGATCAACCAGTTTCTCACCCTCAACAATTTTAATGGTATTGGAGGTAACAATATGAGTACTAATAATTTTAGTATTTTCACAAATATATTTCTAAATAATATCTTTTATATAATTTTATAATGATATAAATGTTCTTGTTGATATTTTTGAGGCTTCAAAACTAAAATATTTTGTTAACTCATCCATCATACTCATTCAAAACATAGATTTCATAAGATCTATAGAAGAATCAGTCAAATATTTTTTTGTTAATATGACTATAATTTCATCAACATAAATTTCTACACTCATAATATTTTTATTACCATTTATAATATAATTTATTAGATCCCCAACTCCATTAACTATATTTTTCTTGTAAAACAAATCATGATAATATTTCAGGACAATCTAAAATTTCTTTTTCATGTCTATAAATTTATTTGGTATGCTTATAAATTTTTTAAAATGTTATTTATTTTAAAAAACCCATGTTGTTCAATATTAACTTCCACATAAACATATCCATTTAGAAAATAACACCTCACATCCATTTGAAAAAGTTTGAAATTAAATAATAATGAATTGTCTAAAACTACTATAATTGCTTGATGTATTTATAAAAATGAATAAGTTTATTCATACTCTATGAAATTTTTTTAATTATAACCATTATCAATAATTCCATATTTATATCTAAAAATTATGCCACATTCATCACATTGGTCTTGTAAAAACCATTTTACAACAATTATAGAAGTTTCTATATGTCATTCAACCGAAGTCCATTCATTATTCCGATAAAACTCATTGAGCTCATATTTCATTGATATAATCAAATAATAATATCTTTAAACCTCTTTATGATTATTAGGTTCAAAATCGGATAATAAAGATAAAGGTTAACTTTTATTTTAAAAGAACTTAGAGTCTTGACTGGTTGATCAGCATCACCAATGATACTCTCACTACGATGATTCCTAAGAATCAATTAACTTATCAATTTTTGGAAAGAATGTTACACAACATATGATAGAATATATTCTTGAGGAATAACATCATAAACTATTTGTTGAGTTACATCCTTATGAGCAGATATTTCTAACAGTGGATGAAAATATATTTTATAAATAACATTTAAGGAGGATGTATGTTGAGTTTGTTTGAAAATAAATGGTTTATTTTCATAAAACACAACATATACTATTTACTCAAGAATCAAGTAATTTTTTATTAATAACTCAATAATTCATGGAAGTATTGGAGTAACATAAAAATTTTCCTTCATCATAATATGGTGAAAATTTATGAGAATTATCTTTTACATTCAAGATAAATACATTGAAACCAAAAAAGATGAATTATGAAAAATTTGGTTTTACATAGGTACAGAACTCATAATATCTTTTATTATGTAATGGTCAATCTAAAACTCGAGTTATAGTAATGAAGGTAGTATTAACCCCTAAATCCCAAAAATATTTATAAATTGAGAATTACTCAACATGGATTGTGTTATTTCTGGTAGAATTCTATTATTATTTTATATACATCATTTGTTTGGGTGGGGGTTCCAGGTGCTGAAAATTTGGGTTCAATAACCTTCTTACTATAAAAAGTTTAAAAATAATATATTTAAAATTCTTCATGTTGATCACTATGAATATTTATAAAAGGAATGTTTTTCTAATCATTAACTTTTGCTGCCAAAATATTAAAAAAATAAAAGGCTTCAGATTTCTTTATGAAAAAATAAACCCTTGTATATCTAGTAGAATAATCAACTAAGATATATACAAAGTATTTTCCACAAGTAATCTAAATTTTTGTAGGAAAAAACAAGTCCATGTGCACGAGCAATAATTAATTTTAAATTGATACATTAATAATATATTTGAAACTTGACTTATGTTATTTACCGTAATGAAAAGGGTCATAAAATTTTGATGTTTGAAGCCTAATTTTATGTAGATCATTAAAAAGTAATTTCATAGTGAAATTAGATATGTTCCTATGGTCACATTGTTCTTACCTTATCTTCCATATCCATGACTTATCTTCTATTTATCTAAGACATTGTATGTCTTGACTCATTAGTCCTTCTATGTTATGTATATAAACAGTTTCACGTAGATGGACAAAAAGAATAAATTCCACATTGGAAATATGTACTAATCATTTATCATTTCAAAAGATCAAAATGATACTTTCATCACATAATTGACTTATACCTTTATTTTTGTGCTTAAGAAAATTAACAAATAATTCATTTGAAATAAGTGATTTAATAAGAAGAACAATATTACCTATACCGATAGTCTCTCCTTAAGCATTATATCTGAATGATTCTTTCCCACCATTTAGCTTGATTATATTTAAAAAACTTATATATTACCAGTCACATTCCTAGAACACACAATATCCATGTACCATGTATTCTTGTTTTTGGCACATCCTTTTTAAAAAAAAGCATTTTACATTCGGCACCCAAACGGTCTTGGGCGCAGTAATGTCAGAAATAAAAACATTACGAATCCACAATTTTTTAGAAAAATAATAATTTTGAAAACCAAGGTATTAAACATTATTTAATAAATTTCAATTTCTAATTCCCTTTAGTTTGACACTTGGTACATGAATTTCAATTTTAGGTTAAAGTAATGTATCTCTAAAAAAAGTTTTTTATTATAAAACACCACTACAGAACCATTACCACATGAAAGAATTTGTTTTCATATTTAATAAATTTTTTATTTACAAAGGGTAATGTTTTATAAAATATTATTAAAGAAATAATTTTCATAAATTCGTTTTATAACTAAATTCCTAACCTTATTATAATTATCTTCCTAATTTTTTTAATAATATTTATTAGAAAATAGATTTTGTAAATCCTTAAATATAATATTAATTTCAGAATTAACCTTATCAATATATTTAAAAGATAAAATATTTCCTTTTTTCAAAACATTTATCCTTGAATCAACCATTATATTTTCTTTATTATTATTATTATTATTATTTATTTTAGAATTTTAAATTCCAAAAAGACTTTTATAGTGCGAAAGTTATTCATAATAAGGTAAAGTATAATCTTCAATGGATGAGGAATATTCTCCATCCAATGATGTATTATTTTTTCAAATCATTATATTTTTTCATTAATTACATGTTAGTAAGGTTCTTATTAGTTCATACCTGATCCATGAAATAATGATTTGCTTTATTTACATTGGAAAAAAGGCCTCCATTCCTCTATATGAAAGTATGTTTGTTAGATGGAATCTATGAATATTCACCTGTACTTGAACTCACCATCTCAACAGATTTCAGAACAGTATTGACATTTGGTTTGAATACATTTGGTCAATCCAAAATAAATTATTATTATTTCTATCTTTCCATTATAGATTTATACAATCATGTCTGATGTGTCCTAATTTTTCATGTTCATAGAAAGCGACCTCATCATTCTTATCACTTCTATCCTTATTACCATTATTATATCTATACTTTAAATGTTTATTTATAAATATATTACTCATCCCTCTATTCATGTTTTCAAATTTAAATTATATATGTTCCTATGTAATTGAATCAGATTGAACAATTAATTTATTATTTGATCAATACATAACAACTTTTTCTCTAGATTATACTTTAGAAGGCTATGATTATTTTTTATAAAAGGTAACACCACCAATTTTCTTCTTCTTTTTCACATAATACTTGTTGAGTCTGCCCTCAAATGACATTATGGTACAGAAAAGATCATATAAGGTAATATTATTCAATTTCCATGTCTCATAAAAATCATTCCTATTTGTTTTCCATTAATTAAGAATGATATCAATTATTTAATATACAAGGATTTCATCATCAACATAGTTCTTTATAATAGATTGTAAACTGTTAATAATATTCATTAACATATAAGTCATCCTGAAAATAGATTCTCCAAGTGTTAAATAAATTACTTGGTAGTAATTTAACAAAATAGATCTAGGATTATTGAAAACATTATATATAAAAAAATTAGTGATCTCCGGATTTTCCATATATTATTATCCACTTTAAAAGAAGAAATATGACTATAAATTATTTTAGTCATATAACCTAACAATGTTTTTCTTAATATGAGGTTAAAGTAACATTCTTTTTTTATTGATGGGTAAATTTAGTAACATTATTATCAAGAATATTATAATCTCTATAATCATAAAATAATTATATACTACTGTGTAGATAAAAATGGTTTTCATTATATCTCTCCAGTACTCATAACCAACACCATCAAATATTTGAGTTCTATTTGGATTAATATTGTCGATGGATTCAATATTAATTTTCTTGATATTTAAAATAATCAAAAAATATTTATAGATAACATGTTTTTTTAGAGTATAAAAATTTCTAAATAAATTTATAACCAAAAATTTCAATAACCTGAAATTGCAATTAAGGTAAAAATATGTGAAATTTATGTGTAGTGGAATCTTGATCAAATACCAAATGCAGGAATAAGTATTATAGAAATATTGACATGGCTTTGATACCAAATTATGGATTGTATGGTCTTCTCAAAACACAATACAAATTAGAGTTGTGGGGGGTGACATGTAGTTTTAGAATAAATTGTTTAAAATAATTAAACATAAAATGTTAAGGCCCATTTTAGTAGGTGATTAGACTCGGCCCTCGGCTGGGTTAAAAAGTAACTAAATTGGAACCTAGTAATGGTCAAATTAAATTAGAGTGAAATATCATAATCACTATGGATTCTATTATCAATGTATAATAATTTTTATCATTATAGATAAATCTAATAAAAATTTATTTTTATTATCATAATATTATTAATATAGAATAAATAAATAAGATTAAATGATGAATAAAATGTCTCAAATTTTATTAAATGTGAATTAAAAAATAAATATGTAAACAATAAGTAAAACTATAGCCTAGAAAATTTGTAATGAATTTCATTTTATGAAAAAGATAACTCATTTAACCTTATGTGTAATTTATTATAAAACCCATAATATAGTTTCCCACTATTTTACACATATAAGAACATTTTCCATTACATACTATGTAATTATCTCTATATGATGATTGGAAGGTATATATCTTGATAACCATAGAATACAAATATACATTAATCAAAATTAATCTTTCTACCTATCATAATAATCCCTTAATCTGATGGAAATTAATATATCTATTCATAACCCTGAAAGTCCTCATTAATTATGATGATTAGATGTGTAATCAATTAAAAAAAATTAAACAGATGAAAACTAACAAGGTTTCATAAATAAGATTACTCTCAAAATAAAAACAAATATTATGAACGTGAAATCCATAATGATTGTTCTTCCAAAATTTCATGATCAAATGTAATCCATTAGCTTTAAACTCTTAAAATGACTTGGTATTTATAGGAATCCTCCCAATGGTTATACTGGCCTCCCAATAGGAATATTATTACTTGTTTTTTCAAAGACTCTAGAAACCTAGAAAATCATAGATCATAATGATTTGGTGTAATTGATTGTCAAAACTCTTACTGATAAACACCAATATAGTGTTAAAAATTTTCCTTACAATAGAAATAACTCTTTCGTATTCATTTTATAAACCTATTCAGTTTGTAGGTTTTCTTTAGGACTATCATTAGGATATTACTTATGAGTATTATTATGATTCTATAATTTCCATTATTAGTAAATTGTATAAAACATTGTATGTATGATTGACCAGAAAAAATGTTAGACGTATGATCTGATAATGGTGAGTCTGGTGTTTATCGCATACGTACTCATTACAATAAACATAATACAAAATAAAATGGTAATATTTAAAATAATTTAAAACTAATTATATATATGAAAAAATATAACATTTTATCAAAAAACATACTAAAATTCATTATATATATAAAAAAGTAAAACAAGTTTTTAGGAATGATTTTCTGATTTCCAAACCAAAAGAAATTAAAAAGTAAGAAGTATAACATACGACTCTGAAATGTTGTCACTTACCTGCATAGAATACATTTGTTGTATGGAAAGGACCTACTTATTTAATACATTATATTGAATCACATTCCTAGTGTCTTACTGTGGTGGACACGATTTATTTACAATCACATGATACCCTAGTAGGGTGAATAACATCGGTTAGAGAGGATGAGTCGGTCATACATTATTTGGAAACATATTTCCTTGATAAAAGACCTGAGTGAATACTAATTTTCCCCCTAGAGAATCATAGTTTGAGTAATAACGCATCCTATTCTCACTATATAACTACAATTATGGTTGTCACATAATCAATTTTAGGCTCATCACCAAAGGTAACCTAGGATAATCACTTATGGTGTCACATTTTTTTGTCATGTAAAATATTTTTATTTTGAAACAAGGAATCATAAGAGTATCACATATAGTTTAATTTGATATTCACTATATAAATCACATACACATCATAGAGGGATTCCTATACTTTTCATGTTGGTATAGTTAGGCTCTTGACTAATGGAATTAATTTTCATCATGAAATGTATCATATGCTCTACACCAAAGGGTTCCAATAATCATCACATAGTGTTTGGTAGAATATTAGTCCTTCCAACCAAGGAAAATAAAAAATAATTTATGCTCATATAATATTATTTTTATTCTCATCACATAATTAAACATTTTCTTTCCACCTATGACACCCCCAATTCATCACAAAAGGCATCCCATTATTTTCACATTAGATTCCCTAAACTCATCATATTATTCATCTTAGTCTCGTCACCAAAGACACTGTTTATAATTCCTAATTTAGGGTTCATCCATTTATCATCAAATAAAACATATTATACTAGTCACATAAAGAATAAAACTATATACACATCTCATACAAGTGAAGTAAAAAATCTAATATCCAGTGGAAATTACCTTAGTCTAAATAGTTTTACAGACTCCTGGGATGTTAGGTTAGAGGATTATTGTAATCTAAAAAGTTTATCAGGATTTTGAGGCACAAATTACAAGTGGAATGGTGATAATATTAGGATTTAACCAAAATGATTTATCCTGCATATCATGCTTTAAAAAATATCTAATGTCATTTTGTTCTAGTTATGGAATCTAATGCCTTGTGATTTGACCAAACGATGAAGATAAATTTCATGTTCTAAGGATAATTTATTCATGAAAAAGGTGACATAATGTAATGGGTAAATCTTACTATTTGTTTCTAAACTTATTCGATTATGATATTATGAAGGATACTGTAGGGGTTTACCCATAGGATGCTTAGTTTGTTCCCAAACATAGAAGAAAATGGAAAAGAGACTACCCATAAAATGATTGATGAAAATGTCCTATGAGTAATATTTGACGACATTTGTTGTGTGTATAGTGTTTGGATTATGAAATTTATATTATATTGATGAGGGTCCCTCATTCCACCGACTCTATATAATCTGAGTTCTGATAAAATAGGCAATCAGATGATTGTTCATGGAATTGATTTCATGAACGATATATGTAGTGTGAAATTGTTACTAGTTTGAAAATTATGATATTGAGTGATGTGAGTTCTATGTTAGAGATGGTGTTGAATGACCATTTCATGTAGAATACAAATCAATGAAATAATGTTGGATGTAATTCACAAAATTTATCACTATTATGGACCCATGGGGATGGTTTGAGTTGTTTGAATCACATATATCAAATATAAATGTGCCAAGAGATTCGGGTTCAGAGTCTCTAAGGTTAAAACCTTCCAACAATAAGTTGAGGGGTATTTATGGGATTCAGGATCCTATACCATTACATACTATATATTTCTTGTGTACACATGAAACTACGGCTTTTCATGATACCACTAATTAAAACTTCACACAATTATGACTTGTGTAGACTTCTGGACATTTATCCAAAGCATCCTATGTCAAATTTAATTTTTTTAGATCCTTCTTAGATTCATTTTTTATCAAAAAAATCCCCCATAAAATGTATTTATTGGGGACAATGATTGGGTGGATGATAAAATCTGAATTTAGCTAGGAAAAAATCAGTATCATGATGTTCTCAATGTCTCTAACACGTCAAGGATTAAATCAAAAAAAATTCTATAAGAACACATTATTCATGAAATGTTTGGGAAGTAAGTACTAATTAATGAATAATTAATTTCATTAGAGTAACATGCTTGAGCATATGGTTTGGGTACTGAATGTCGTATCCAACACCATGACGGAAGCCTGAGAAGGTGTGGGAATCAAGTCGTTATGATTCCTAATGTTTTATTCCACATAACATGTATGTTTTATAATAGAGAACACCAAGGGTGTTGGAATCCATATTTAGTAAAGGGAAATATGAAGGAAGAGTATGTTGTTAATTTATAATTACAAATATAATGATTAAGAGGATAATTTGTGTTTAAAATTACCATTCATCATATTTAAGACATACGTTCCACAATAATATCTCCTAGAATTCTTCCCCCAAGATGTGTACACTAGATAAGAGACGGTCCATATAGTGTTATTACATCAACACAGTGGATTTTATTTATAATTGATTAATTTTTTTCATTAGGATGGATACCTTAGATGGGATGTTGTCTATGGGTCACAATGACATAAATTTAGGGGATCTCATTCAGTGACGAAGGGGATGTTGATCCAAATCATTAAAAAAAATAGTCCATGTAAGAGAAGGATTATTAGGAATAGTTAAAAACTCTTAGGTCTTTTCCATAATTCATTGATCATATGAATAGGGTATACCATGATAAATGGAATTCATAGAGCTAGCAATCCAAACTCCAATTCCAACCCCTGAGAGACATGGGAATGGAATTTGACCATTACTAAATATGTAACTTATGTGATATTTGAGTCTAATTAGTTTAAATTCATGTTGATTTGATTACAGTATGGTATAATAATTTAGGGCCATTCATATTGGGCCATATGGGTTTTGGAGTTTAGGATTTTACATTTGAAAAACGGGAAGTTCCTTTCACATTCGTATAGGAATGACCAAGGGTGAGAATTCCCATGTTGAAATAAGGGAAAGAAAAATCCAATATAATCTATATGCCTAAGTATTTTTAGGACCATCATAGGGAAGGGGGACACAGTTTTATTCCCCTATTTTCAGACCATGGGTACTGATATTGTTTGAATTGATATATTTTTCCTAGGGGGTGTTCCTTTTATTATCATGAAACTAGGACGAGGGGGCTCTGTAATTTAAATTCACTTAGATAAGACTATATGCACTGTAGTTTAACATCATGAATCTGGCATGTAATGGAGGATTTCATTATATGAAATACCTAAAATGTTATAGTATTACTGATTGAAACACCTAATCCTGCATGAGTCCAAATTAGTGTGGGAAACAGTAGATATATGAAGGACAACCATATTGTGTAATAGTTAATTTAAGGGTGAGATGTGTTTTGGATGGAATATCATAAAAAATTATTCATAAACACATATAGGTGGGGAGTTTGGTGGGAATTAAACGATATGACTGAAATATTATGTCAATGTTGAATGATACATGGGGGTGTATCATTAAGGGTTTTGGGATATTTCATGAAAAAATGAAGACAAGGGAAACATAAATTGAGAGATCCATAGCTCAAATAATTAGGTTTGATGTTGATAAGTTGTGGATGACTTCTTAATGTGTCTTTGAAATATATGTTCCATTATTATATTGCTACAAATTGGTGGAAACAAGTGGAGGTTAAACATTGAACACATTTGAATCATGGGTTCTATCACACATTATTTCAAATATTCCTTTTGGATGTGTTCCCAAGATGGGAGGGGTTCGTTTGATATCTATGTCATCATTTTTGTGGATTCTTTTTGGACATGTAAAAATTATGGGGACTCAATCCAAAGAATCCCATAGTGGTATGGTGAAAGGATGGGTGGTGTTCATGATGTGTATAGACATATGAGGGTTACACCATTGAACATTATTCATATTTATGGGTTATTATAATTCAATTTAAGTGTATTGTGTTGTATAATTGTACTTTTTCATATATAGGTGAAAACCCAATCGGAAAGGGAAGGGGAAAATTATTTCACCACACCTTATGGGAAACAATATATTCACTAATGATGGATATTTTATGGTCATATACATCAGAGAATGGGGTGATAGAATTTAAATTCATAATTTTTTTTCCTGAGGAGGTGAATTTCTAGTTAGGGTGAAGAAAACAAAATTCTCATGTGTGTGGTCAAATAAGGTAATTAAAATTGTGAAGGTTGCGGTGAATTACATGGATGTGGTGTATTTAATGGTCATGCATCAAATACAAAGAATATTTTCTTCAACATCATATGGTGAGGATGAAAGGGTCATTGATGCAGTCTTCATGGATCATAGTGTGATGGAAAAAACTAATTTGGATTGGATTATAAGGAAACTATATTTAAAACATAATATATACATAAATAAAACTTATTTTCATGATGCTCAGACTAAGGTTCCATGTTTAAGGTCTTGGATCATAGCCAATTCTTTAGTAAATTAGCATATTCTTGAAATATGGTTGGATTAAGTGATCCATTTTGGGAAAAATAGGCTAAAATGATATGGGGATAAATAGATATGTACTTGGTTCCATGATGGTTGATCTAGTTGTAACTATATGTCCCAAGGAAGTGGTATCAAGACACACATATTTTTAAATGGTGGAATCGATCTGTATAGATCTATATCAAGCATGAAATAAGAGGGGTGAAGTGTATAGATAACATATTTGGAAATAAAAAGGAATTCCCACTATGAAATTGGCATGGCCTTATCACCAGATTAGAAAAAGTAAAATATCCCAAACATATCTATTTTATATTAAATAAACATATAAATGATGGAATCATCCTAGATCAAGGTGATAAAGGGGATCAACATGAGTATATAGAGTTTCCCAAGTGTAGGGATAGAATTTGGTGGAGTTTGTGACTAGATCCAAGATAAGGAATTTCAATGTCACTACATATCTTGTGAATTTGGAATCAAATCTTGTATAATTATTGAGAGGACATGGTAAATGAATGACACTATAGGTGTGGAGTGGTAGGAGACCAACACTTTATAGGAGTGTCCTATCAAATAAGGACTAAAACATCATGAAATTTAAATTTATAAAATAGATATTTTACCATTTTATTTAATCTCATAAGATAAAAATGTTTTACATATTGTTTAACATCATACAGTGAAGATGATGACCATAAAATAGGTAACACCATGACCCTAGAAGGCCAAAGTCGGTGCATTATTACGTAACATTGGAATGATAAAAAAATATCAAGTCCCGGAAGACTGATTAGTTTAGTAGCCTTAGAAGTACTAGATACATTCATAAGGTTTACATTACATCATAAAATGGAAAACTACAACAACATTGTTTCTATAGAAAATCTGGAGATCCCATCGACTATACCTGTTGGTCCTTTATAATATACTTCTTCACATCCGGGGAAAAATAAAACATATAAAGGGGTGAGCTCATATTCTCATTAAGGAAAACAATATAGAGGAAACTTTGATAAATAATCATAAACATTTAAGGCAATGTATAAGACTAAAACAAAATCCTTTCAAACCTGAACTTCAGCATAATATGGAAATGATAAAATCAAATAATTCCATTTACTTATTCACATGGATATTATACAAGTCAAATAATCTCATGCAATATCAATAGACACTTTCATAATGATGGAATGCATAATTCAATACTTTCATAACCACATAGTCAAGGCCTTGTGCCATCACTACAAATATGATTTTGTCAAGGCCTTTTGCCAAGTCCCTAGTTTGTCTCAAGAGACCTACCGATTCATCGAGATGCTATAGTGGGCCCCACCCATCACATACTAAGTCCAATTCATTCCTCATATGAAATGTTTTAAACATAATCTGATCATTCATATTAAAACTAGTATACGAAATGTCAATATTTTGACCACAAACCATGAATGGTATAAAAATAGCATATCCACAGTCAAACACAACATGTTAAATACAATATGGAAGATTGTATTATTATAGATCATCCTTATTAGAGAACAATGAATGATATTGACATAGATGAAAATAATCATCAAACTATTTGAGAGAAATACCCCCCTTTTTCTTGAAAACATTTAAAAATCTCACTATTTATCAAGAAGTAGTTTAAAATAGATTTTTGAATCAAAGTGTTCCATACCATTTTGAAAATATTAAAATGAATTTTACTTTTAAATATTTAATTTACATATAAATAAATCTGTAAAACCTTTTTTAAATCATGGACATTAATGAGAATGATTTAAAATAATAAATCATTAAAAAATTTTAAAATGATATTTTAGTTAGAGTTTCTATCCACAAGAGGGACACATGAATACAAATAATTGAGGTAATAAAAACTTTATAATATCATGGAAATAATTTGATTATTTATATACTATGTAAATGAACATTATATACACCATATAAAAGTGAATTGGAATTTAACAACAGAGAAGTCTCAATGGAATGTGAATTGAGATGAAATCTCTTATAAAGACCATATCCATAGGATAAGGATAAATCAACGACATAATTATGTTTGAAAAATAAAAATACCCTCAATATTATTGGATATTCAATGTAAATCAATCAGGGGATATTCACACATATTCTTGTAAAAACAACACCAATGAATTGGATGTTTAACTCAATAAATGGAGATTGAGTAGAAATTACTCTTATCAAGTTCATATCGATGACTTGAGAATTTATCAATGGAGTGATTATGTGTATAAAAAGTATATCCACATAAACGGGAGTGGAAATTACAACAAAAATTATAAATAGTGATTCCACGCATAATCATGGAGTAAAATAATCAATGAAGTATGCGTAAAGCCGAATTAGTGGAAATTGAAATTTCAAATTCCCTTACCAATTTGGTAACTTACAAAACATAAATCCCATGAAAGATGAATCATAAAATGAATATGTATTTACTCATAAATTAAAGTATGTTACATAAAGAATACAATCATTGTGAAGTACATACACTACACAAGAAGAAATTGTGGCAGTATGGCATGAATCTCACAGAAGTAGGAAGTGAGATGAAAACCATTACTTCATTGTAATCAATCGAGTCATATGGAAAAAATTTAATAACAACCAAATTAATCACATAATACCATGAATATAAAGAGAATCATGATAATATATAAATATATATAATCACAGTAAACAATACAACACATTTAATAAATAAGTGACGAATAATGGAAATCTGAAGGAATTAAAAATGAGATAAGAAACCCCTTACTTTTTACTTTTCCTTGGTAGAGGGTCGGTTAACCTTGTTATTAAATTATAAATGAATCATATACATTAATATGATATCATATATGATCTTTTAATATTGCTTTGTTAATAATACTTTTGTATTATCGTCGTTTCAGTTGTTAACTGATTCATTTTCCTTTATATGATTTGTTTTGTAAGTAGTGTTTGTTATGAATAGGATGTATCTTATTCATATTCACAATGATATTATGTCTTTAAACATTATTTTTAATCATCTAATGAATATAAGACTTGAATGGATTATGATGGGGAATGAATCTCATCACGTTCGTGGAGATGGTAATCTGTACGTACACACGAGCAACAAAATAATTCTTTTGATATTAAAATAATATAAAATTGGATGGTATATCATATATATGGAAACATTATCAAGATATATTTATTATTTAAATCAATTACACATCATTATTATACCCATCCAAATAATAATTTGTTGAATAACAATTACACCATGACGTGGATACGGTTAGTCGTACGTACGCACGTATGGTGACATGTCATTCAAAGGATGGATATAATATTGAATATGGATGTACCATATTTATAATAACATCACAGTATATAGATGATACTGGAGTTGTTATTTTAGAATGGAAACCACAATTTTAGAGGAAGTGGAAGAAGAAAGGAACTTGAATGAGGTGGTGAAATATTTACCTCTTCTTCAGGTTCTTTGTTTTTATTTGATCAAAAGGGCTCCTTAGGTAGGATTTATGACTAAAGGAAGGCCTATAACATGAAGGTAGGGCATTTGAGAGGGTATTTTGGTAGATTATTTCCAAGACAAAAGGCTTTGAAGGTTTAAATTTGAGGGAAGGGGAGTGCCCTTTTATATGAGGGGTGAGGGGCACCTTAGGAAAAGCTAGATATATTATTATATAATAAAATCATTTTCGGTTTCTAATGGCTCCAAAATGAATTATTTAAAGGATAAGGTGGGGATGGGTCAAAAACCACTCAACTAGAAGGTCTTAGATTGATTTGTGTAACTATATTAACATTATCTTTTATATTTAAATCTTAGTTAAATTGTTTCACATTTACCATGTCTCCATGTATTTTTATACTATATGGTTAATAAAATTACTATAAAATTCAATGTGAACCTCAAGAGGTTCATTAATTACATATATAATATTATTTAAGTCCTTTGGACAAACCTTAGATTTTTAGGAATAGAATATCAATTAACAATATAATATTTGTTTTAAAAACTCTTTTATGTAAATTTTGACTCTATTAGGTATTTTGTTTTTGCTAAATTCATAACAGCATTATTACTCCGAACAAATTCATATAACAAACCCTAACATGTCATATTAACATTGGAAATTAGTGGATGTCATAAAAAGTCTCAAATTACATTTATATGGATATTTATGTTATCAATTATTTTAATATTTTATTAATTAGGTATTTACTGCATCATCATTGTGTCATAAATAAATTAAATTATATAATGACTAAAAATTATAAATAATATACCATTATGTAGTAAATATTTTTATATTTATAATGAATATTAATAGTTTAATTTATCTTATGTATAACCCTATATTGAAAATGTTTTAGTTATTAAACTTTGATTTTAACTCTTTTAACTCTTCTTTAAATAAAATAATAATAAAAGTCCTAATCTAATAAAAGTGGACCTAAAGGATCATATTTTATTGCTAAGGGTTTTTTGGTCGAATTACACTTATCCAATATAATTAGGACATGTGTTAGGGTAATAATAAAATGATTTTTACCCTTAATTAACCTATTTAATTTCAACAGTGGTAAATAAAAGTAAAAAAGTTACTATTCAATAAAAATTGTTTTCATATAATTGAACATAATTTTACTTACTGATATCAACCATGTCTCTTAGATTTTTGAAATTATACTCACAAATGTAGTAAAATTGTGTTTTATGTCAATTTTCCAATGCTCCTAGGAGGTGCGTAAAAGTTGGTTAAAACGTTCAATAAAATGTTTATATATCTATAATTATTATAAACTGACTCTAATGAATAAAATTGAACTTATATAGATATTATGTATATATTTTGACATATAATAAATTTAAATAAAATAAATAATTATTTAAATAAAAATTCGTTTTTAAACTATAACTCAGTGTTTCTCACTATTCATAAAAAATTGATTGTTTTGAGAAAAATACCAAAAAATCACCCAAATTTAATTTCGATATTCCAAATCTGAAAATGAAGTCCATTTGAAAGATAAAATTTATAAAATTTCAAAAATTGGGTATTACTATTCATAACGGCTAATTTGTTTGGTTGTGGTGTGGTAGAATCTCGAAGTTGCGTACAATGCAAGCTATTACATTTTTCAAAGGGAAACATATAGTGGATGCTTGGGGTGTTACATTCTTCCCCCCTTTTAGAAATTGCATCCTCACAATTTTTAAAATTGTTCTTGGAAACATAATTTAAAGTCCCACATCGGAAAAAGAGTCAGTGAAAATATCACACTAAAAGAAAGAAAGAGAAGTAAAAAAGGTTACCCGAGATAACCCATACTAGGATTTCATGTAGAAAAACATGGATATAGCAGATAAAATAAGTGTCAAGTTCTGATGGAGAGGGATAGAAAACATGATCAGGAAAAAGTTAACAATTGTAAAACCACAAATTTGTGGTGGGACAAACAATCATTAGTTTCCCTGTAGGAAAGGTAAACTCAGAATGTTTTTTTTTTGTTTTAAGTTACATATCATAAGGATGAGGAATTTATTTATGAGATTTCCTAAGAACATAAAGAGATATACTTACTTTTAAGTAGAGGATCATTCTTTAATAAATTTCTACCACTAACTCATTTTTTTCAAATGATGAGTATTCAATATGAATTTGTCACATTGGAAGATCTAGAATCAACTTCTACAGAATCACATGACCCACAGAGGATTAAATGTATATTTAACTTGTATTTAGTGATTAATCAAATCCAAAACGGCTAGTACAGGATCAGATGATCCCCCAAAAGGATATTCCTTTAAAGAAATAAACACGAATCTTAATTTCTAAAATTAAACCAACATTACCCCAATGTTAAATAAATACCATTCAATAAACAATTGTCCTTAAAATCCTTCAATATAATCCAAACTAATATTGAAACCCAGAACATAGAATAATTTGGTTATGAGTCTTCCAAATTAAATTGTATCTCCAAATGACATCGAATACTCTTAAAGTCACATACTTACAAGTAATTAATCTAATCACATATTCTCTATTATAGGGTAATCATTTCCATAAATAACATAAATCACTATAAATCTACAATAAAAACATAGATAAAAATACACCATTACTCTTCAAATGAAATACCATAGGATTCTATTTTCCTTAGGCATATAGTGTTCCCAATAGAGAGAACGTCATCCAAAATAACATTTATCACTTAATCACCAAATTATTTTTCTATACTAAGAGTATTCATTTGATAATACATGAGATCACAAATCATCTTTTTATTGATCAATAAAATCATTTAACTAAAAATGATGAGTCACTCTAACTAGGGACTTCACGTAGTCCAGTGGTTGGCGATAAATCCCAATCACACTCAGGTCGGGGTTTGATTCCCACAACATTGTCCAACGTGATGGGTTTTTAGATGGTCTGTGTGTTGTCCTTTTTCAAAAATTATATTTTATAACATTAGAAAAATGAGATAATAACCGAAACATAATTTAACCACAAATGTTATCTCATACCTTATATTTTCATTCCAAAAATATAATAACTTGTAATTTCCTCAAACCGAACGATCATATAAAACGTAATAGTTATTTATATCTTTATCCACAATAGAAATGATAATTCATCCTCAAATATAATTTTCACATGAAAAATTGTAGGGTTACAAAGACAAGAGAAAATTATAACAAAGTAATCCTATCAACAAGGATCACTATTACTTTTAAAAATTTCTCCAACCATTTATTTCCACATAGCTTCTTCTTTGACCAAGAAAATATCCTACAGAATAGGTAATTCACTCAGGTAATGTCCAAGTCCCCTATATTTAGGGAAAATTACTGTAAATGGATTCTTTTGACCATTTTTTTCTTCCATAGTACTCTTCATTTTTCCTTGGAAATTATTTTCTTTTTTCCATTCTTTCCCACACATAAAGAATTTCTCTGTTCCATTGAGAAAGTTTCTTGGGCGTCTCCTTCCACATTTCCTGCATTATGAAAATTGAAGATTCTTTTCTCCATAGTCTCCACTACTGGAGCTCTTATCATACATCTCTTTTCTCTTCTTTTTTGAGTCTGGGAGTTGGTTAATATATATGTTGTTGATCATATTTTTTAAACTTATTTGGTATTAACATGATATATTTTATACCTATAAACATTCGATTTTGATGCTCATTTCAACCACCATTCCCACCTTGTACATAATGATCTAATTACCTATGACATCCATGGAATCTAGCCATTGAATAAAACCAAAAAGCATTGAGTGAGTAATAGTAGTCATAAAATCATTTAGAGAATATCATGACAATATATTTTCAATTTGAAACACCTTAGGATTAACCAAGGTCATTTATTCTCATATTATATAAAAATACTTCAAATCGTTTTGTAAAGACAATGTAAATTATCCAAAGAATATCCCTAGAAGTGTCATAACCAAGAGTATTGCAAGGCCCGTTGTCGTGCACCAGTTCTTGTTCGAGTCTAGCTCAAAGCCATGTTTTCAGGTTTTACCCCTAGGTACATCTATGCTAGAGCCGCCTCTACCTACACTTATCCAGACCGAGATTTATTTCATTGAATACTCACAAAATCTCTACAATACCAATATTTTATGAAGTTCTTCTATACTAAACCTCAAAGTCTATCTTAGGGCTATGTGATCTAATCAGAGTATATCTAAATCTAGTTTACAATGTTTGTACAAAACTTTCTCTAATACCAACTGTAACGCCCTGACCCCAGAAGCCCAGAGTGGTGCTTTATTACATATCATTGGCATGATAACAAAAGATCAAGTCTCGAAAGACCAATTAGTTTAGTAGCTTTGGAAGTACTAGATACATTCGCAAGGTTTACATCACATCATAAAATGGAAAACTACAATAACATTCTTTCCATAGACAACACTGAGATCCCATATACAATCTCTGCAGGTCAGTCATAATATACTTCTTCGCATCATGGAGAAAATAAAACATAGAAAGGGTGGGGTCGGATTCTCAGTAAGGATAACAACATAGCGGAAACATTCATAAATAAGCATAAACATTTAAGGCTATGTATAAGACTCAAACAAATGCCTTTTAAACTTGAACTTAATAATAATATGGAAAATATAAAATCAAATAATTTCATTTAATTATTCACAAGTATGTTATACTAGTCAAATAATCACATGAAATATCAATATCCACTTTCATAATGATGGAATGCATAATGCCAGACTTTCATTACCACATAGTCAAGGACATGTGCCTAGATTACAAATGAGATTTTTTCAAGGCCTTATGCCAAGACACTGGTTTGTCTCATGAGACATAATGATGCATCGAGGAGCTATAACTGGCTCCACCCATCACATACTAAGAACAATGCATTCCTCATATGAAAAGGTTGAAACATAATCTGAACATTCGTATTAAAACTAGCATATGAAATGTCAATATTTTATCCACAAACCATGAATGGTATAAAAATAACACATCCACAGTCAAAAAAAACTTGATCAATGCAATATGGAGGATTATATTATAATAGATCAACCTCAATAGAGAACAAAGAATGATATTGACATAGATGAAAATAATCATCAAAACTATTTGAGAGAAATATCCACCTTTTCTTGAAAATATTTAAATGTCTCACTATTTATCAAGAAGCTGTTTAAAATAGATTTTTGAATCAAAGTTTCACATACCACGTTGAATCTTTTAAAAGGAATTTTAATTTTAAAACATTAATGTCCATATAAATAAATACTTAAACCCATTTTTAAATCATGGACATTAATGAGAACAATTTAGAAAAATATATCATTAAAACATCTTAAAATGATATTTTAGTTAGAGTTCCTAACCAAAAAAGAGACACTTGAATACAAATAATTTTGGTAATTAAAACTTTATAATATCATGGGAATAATTTTATTCATGATATACTATGTAAAAGAACATTATACACACCATATAAAAGTGAATTGGCGTATAATAACAAAGTAGTCTCAATGGAATGTAAATTGAGAGGAAATGTCATATAAAGACTGTATCCTTAGGTTAAGGATAAATCAACAACATAATTACGTGTGAAAAATATAAATACACTCAATATTATTGGATATTCAGTGTAAATAAATCAGAGGATATTCAAACATATTATGGTAAAAACAACACTAATGAATTCGATGTTTAATTCAATAAATGGATATTGAGTTAAAATTACTCTTATCAAGTTCATATCGATGACGTGAGAATTTATCAATGGAGTTATTATGCGTATCAAAATTATATCCATAGAAAGGAGAGTGGAAATTACTACACAAATAATAAATAGTGATTCCACACATAATCATGGAGAAAAATAATCAATAAAGTGTGTGTAAAGCCAAATGAGTAGAAATTGAAATTTGAAATTCCTTTACCAATTTGGAAACATAGGAAAAATACATCCCTAGAAAGATGGATCATAAAATGAATATGTATTTACTCATAAATTAATGTATATTACACAAAGTATACAATCATTGGGCAGTACATACAACACACAAAAGGAAATAGTGGCAGTATGGCATGAATCTCACGGAAATAGGAAGTCAGATGAAAACCCTTACTTCATTGTAATCAATCAAGTCATATAGAAAAAAAGTAATAACTATCAAAATAATCACATAATACCATTAATATAAAGATAATAATGATAATATATATATATATATATCAAATAACAGTACACAATACACCACATTTAATAAATATGTGGTGAAGAATGGAAATCTCACGGAATTAAAAGTGTGATAAAAACCCCTTACTCTGTACTTTTACTTGGTCAAAAATAGGTTAAACTCCTCTATATTGGTTAAATAATTGTTACTATATTATAAAAGAATAATATAAATTAATATAATATCATATATGATCTTTTAATATATCTTTGTTAATTATATTTTAGTATTATCGTCGTTTAGGATGTTAACTGATTCATTTTCCTTTATATTCTTTCTTCATATGTAGTTTTTTTATGAATAGGATGTAACTTATTCATATTCATAATTATATTAAGACTGTAAACATAATTTCTAATCATTTAATGAAAATTAGTCATGAATGGATTATGATGGGGAATGAATCTCATCGCGTTCATGGAGACGGTAATCCGTATGTACGCACGATCGAAAATATCAGTATTTTTATATTAAAATAATATAAAATTGGATGTTATAAGATATATAAAGAATCATTATCATGTTATATTTAATATTTACATCAATTACACATCATTATTATATCCATCCAAATAATAATGTATTGAATAACAATTACACCATGATGTGGAGAGGGTAAGCCATACGCATGCACGTATGGCCAAATGTCATTCAAATGATGTATAGAATAATGAATATGGTTGTAAAAAATTTATAATAACATCAAATTATATAGAAGATATTGGATTTATTATTTTAGAATAAAAACCGCAATGAAAGGGGAAGTTGAAGAACAAAGGAACTTCAAATAGGTGATGAAATATTTACCTCTTCTTCGGGTTCTTCCTTTTGATTTGATCAAAAAGGTTACATAGGTTGTCTTTTGGACTAAAGGAAGGCCTATAGGATTAAGGGAGGACATTTGAGTGGGTATTTGGGAAGATTTTGGCCGAGACAAAAGGCTCTGAATGTGTGAATTTGAGGGAAGTGGGAGTGCCCTTTTATAAGGGGGGTGAGGGTTACCATAGGAAAAGAAAAAAATAATAGTTTATTATAAAATAATATTCAGTTTATAATGGATAAAAATTAGTTATATAAAGTCTAAGGTGGGGATGAATCTAAAACCACTCAACCAATAGGTTTTAGACAAGTATGGGTCACTATATTAACCTTATCTTTTAGATTTAACTCTTAGTTAAATTGTTTCAAATTTACCATGTCTCTTTGTATTTTTATATTATATGGTTAATAAAATTACTATAAACTTCCAAGGGAACCTAAATTGGTTCAATAATGACTTATATAATATTATTTATGACCTTTGGACGATCCTTATATTTTTAGGAATAGAATATCAATTAATAATATAATATTTGTTTTAAAAACACTTTTTTGTAAATTTTGACACTATTTGGTATTTTGTTTTTTATAAATTTATAACAGATTTATTACATCTGAAAAAATTCATCTAAGAAACCCTAACATGTCATATTAACTTATAAAATTAGTGGAATTCATAAAAAGTATCAAATTACATTTATATTGATATTTATAATATCAATTATTTTAATATTTCATTAATTAGGTAATTACTACATTATCATTGTGTCAAAAATAAATTTAATTATTTAATATCTAAAAAAAATAAATAAAATACCATTATGTATTAAATTTTTTTAGCTATATAATTAATATTTATAGTAGAATTTATCTTTTTCATAAACTTGTATTATAAATGAGTTAGTTATTAAACTTTAATTTTAACTATTTTAAATATTCTTTAAATAAAATAAAAATAAATGTCCAAATCTAATCCATGTGGACCTAAAGGATCATATTTTATTAATAAGGTTTTTTGGTCGAATTACACTTATTAAATAGAATTAGGACGCGTGTTAGGGTAACAATAATATCATTTTTACCCTTAATTACCTTATTTACTTTAAACCGAGGTAAATAAAAGTAAAAAGTTACCATTCAAAAAAATTTATTTTCATCTTATTGAACCGAATTTTACTAACTGATATCAACCGTGTCTATCGTATTTTTGAAATTAAACTCATAGAGGCACTAAAATTATGTTTTATGTAAATTTACAAATGCTTCTAAGAGGTGGGTAATAGATGTTTAAAGAGTTCAATAAAATATTTATATATCAAAAATTATTATAAATTGTCTCAAATGAATTAAATTGATATTATATAGGTATTATGTATCTATTTTGACATTAAATAAATTTAAATAAAATAAATAATTATTTAAATAAAAATTCGGTTTTAAACTATAACTCAATGTTTTTCACTATTCATCAAAAATTGAAAGTTTTATGAAAAAAACCAAAAAATCACCCTAAGCTAATTTTGATATTCCAAATCCAAAAATGAAGTCCATTTTGAAAGATAAAATTTATAAAATTTCAAAAATTGGGTATTAGTATTCATGATGGCTAGTTTGATTGGTCGCGATGTGTTAGAATCTCGAAGTTGAGTACAATGCAAGCTATTACATTATTTAACCATGGAAGTTTGGGGTGTTACACAATATAACATTATAAGGAGAAGAAATTATTTATGCAGTTTAATGTTATATGGTGATTATTAAAGGGGGAAAATCAATCATGAGAATGATGAAACTAACAAAAACTCATAACATTATATGAGTCACACTAGAGGTGGGGAACATTGGGAAATAAAAGGTTACACATTCCACATGAGATTGACTTATAATGATTGATCGTTTGATTTCAGAATGTTATACCATCCACAAAGGTATATAATAATAGTTGGAATATTATTTTAGAGGTTCCATTGGACCATTTCATCCTTCCATCATTCCAAAATATTTGAGAGGTTAACAGTAAGGGTGTTATGAATCAACTTAGAAATGATGAGTGAAAGATTATCAATTATAAGTTACAAAATATAAATCATAAGGTTAATAGAGTGGATTAATAAGAATTTTTTTAAAAAAATAGATTCTACCTCAATATGACCATGAATGTTGGGAAATAATTTTGGGTTGATAAATAACCAAGTTTGAAATATGAGATTTATTATGTTAATGCTGAAAAAGATCCTGATCATAAATTTACCTCGTATTCTAGGTAGTCCATTAGAGAAATATTATGTTATAGTAGGGGATTTATTATAGAAATGAAGGGGTTTTGGGGAAATTCCAACTCTATTGAAGAAAGGAATAGAGATGAAGAATAGTTTTTATCGAGACGTCCATGAACCCTAAAGAAACAAAATATTGTGTTTGTAATATCGATGGGATAAAGAAATCGTGATATATTATCAAACCCATGAGATATATTTTAAATGATCGACCATTCCTCAGGGGTGAGGGGAAAGAAGACCATGTTTTTTCCTACACTTTATAATTTATGGTCACATAGATTTAACTATGGGAAATGTAGTGTATATAATAAGGAATAAAGGGAAAACAATGATGTTGACATATCATGAATAAATTCTAATGTAAAACCCATTATAGAAAACAGTTCCTCAATTAGAGTCATGAAACCCATACCCTAGGTTTCTAGTTTTTAGGATTATATAGATGATATCAGGGAATGTGCCTTCTAAATTTTTACAATTAAGACTATGGGAGATATGTCTATCATAGGAGCAGGGATCATGGCCAACCCAATGTTATATAACAGCTAAAGAATAACTAATTACCATATTAAGGGAAGATAAATGTTGTTTTTTTGTTCATGATTCTTGATCTAGGGGTATAGGGTTAAATTCATATAGTTTAGACCATGACCCTTCTAGATGTCTCAAAGGAAAATAAAATCCTGAAAATATAATTGTGAACCATGACAATGTAAATGAAATTAGAAACATGTGACCAGAACTCAGATAAGAGATTCTGGAATAACATCATATCCTATTAAATGGTAATCAAGAAACATGTAGTTCTATAATTTGATATAGTTTTTATGGATTTGACTCATGTACAAATAGGGGTAGATAAATTATGGGTTTTCTAGTGAGTAAGGGGAGACTAAAAAATTATTGGTATTGGTAAAATTCTCATCACTCTGAGAAATAGGTTCATGGAGATAAATTACATGGTTTGGATCAGATATGGGTTCCAAGTTCCACTATATATCTCATGGGATTATAATTAAGACACATACAATTTTGGGAGATGGAATGATAGGTGTCAATCATGAGAAAAGTACAGTAATCCTATCATGAGAGGGACCCAACAATGTTTTATAGTTTAAAAATTATCTAAAAATAAATTATATATAATGATTAAGGTTATGTATCTATGAATGATTCCATTTTAGTTTACTATCAATTGATCATGATATTGAACACTTAATTTAACATAAAATGGTGGGGATGATGTGATAAGGGGTTATGAGGCATATAATTGAGACCATATGCCACACAGTTTTAGGTTATTCTACAATGACCACTGTGTTATATAGTTCAGGGTCTTTCATCAGTTACCACATATCATGAAATATTACGTTCTTTGATACGGAGCAAGTGATAAATATTTAAAATTAATATTACTATGACATTAGGTGAATTTCAACTTAATGTCATATTACTAGAATAAGGGATATTTATACACATAATCATGGTTTACCATGATCATATTTTGAATAATATTTTAAATCACATAATCCCACATGATTCATGTCCATCATTCGAAAAATAGTGTAAAATAAGATCAACCATTTCACATGAGAGCATACAACAGGGGTAAATGGGTCATAATTAAAAAGACACAATAACCATATAATGGTTCCCTATAAAGGGAAACTATGTGGGGGTGAAACGATAATATCATTCCACTCATCCATCATGAGAGAATTCATGGGGGGATAACACTAAGATAATTAAAATTAGATCAGAATAATAGGGATTGGATGAAATTTAAATCCAAACTTATAGGATTCAAATTAAAAAGGAGGTGAAAATGAGGTGATGATGACTATTTAACATGTATTTGAAATTCAGGTTTCACTATCATAATATCCACAATGGAGGAAAGATAAGTAGGTTTGATCATTGATTTTTTTGAAACATAGTGCCTTTCATGTAGCTATCAGGAATCCTTCATGGAAATTACAATAGACAGGAAGTGATCCTTTATGGAATTGTACCATCACTGCAGGAGAGACCATTTGGAAATAAATGTTTCAAAGGATTCAAATGAAGGACATCCTGATGTGTGAATTTAAACTAAAAATTCTATTTAAGAAGACTTAAACATTTCAGATTCTATTTTACTATAAATTGAGGACAATGTATGGGTATATCAGTATAAGGGAAGGTCAAACCCATATCCTAAGAGTAGAATCGTCTTAATGCCAGGTGGAGAGAGGGAACCCAATAAAGGGAAACATGGTCTCATTATATGGAATGAGGAATATGGAAGTGGTGGTAGCTCCTAGGATAACACACACAAGCATCACTATATATCCCATGAAATATGAATAATGCTACATGTTGTTCTTGTAGAGTGGTGAATTGGAAGACAAATATAAGAAATGGTATATATTTTCAGGTTTGGATTCCCACACAATTTTATATTTTAATCATCATATTGAAAGAGCTAATCTTTGTAGTTTAAGGTCATGTAGTAGGAACTGAATTTTTGTGAATTTTTTTCCCATGAATATGTTATATATTCTATGTATCTTAAATTATTAAATAATGGATTGTTTCTTTTTATTTTAAATCCATGTATCTGAGAAAGATATGTCATTCATTTTAAGGTCATGTGAAAATGACCAATTCCATGATCTTTAGAGTCATGGGAAAAGGATATTTGTATCCTCTCTACTTAAATATAATTTAGTGAGGATGAGATACTGTGTAGTTTAAGGTTGTGTAGTGGGGGCCCCACATCATATAATTATTTCTCATAAGTTAAGAATAAACTTTCTACAAAACATAATATCATAGATATTAAACTTTAAATTAACCTAATGTGACATTATTTAAAGTAAATATCAATCAAAATCATGTTAGTGGGTGGTGTTATGTGATCCCTATAGATGATGGTCTATGATTATTCACCATTTGAGAATACATTTTGAATATTAAAGGATCTCTCCCACATGGGTTCAATATTTGTTAGTTTCTATTTTGGTAAAGTTGGAATTATTAAATCCTATACAATCACTATGGAGGAACGATCAATATAGTAACTTCTTGTTGAATGGTTATGCCACTTAGTTTTGATAGACATTATGTCGGTTTAATATTTGGAAAATGTTTTTATAAAATATTAATAATTAGTCTAGTTGTACATGTGAAATATTATATAGTGATAATTGATCATAGATAGCTATCTAAAGAAATTATTGATGAACCCCAAGTTCATTTACTATATCTATTATGTATACTACGGATTACGAATTCAACTAGTTGGAGGTCCATGTTGCAATTTGATATGACCATAATGAATTATATTTTTATTTATAAATATATTGGTATTCTATTCCACAACCATTTTTAGAATACAGATAATATATTTATGAATGCCTCAATCTATCCATTCGCCTTTGCATGATTTTAGGAAGTATGGTGGAGCCCTATATTTTACATGGAATGTGCCTTACATATCTTGGTGGCTAATAATTTAACTACATTTTATGTGAAAATTGTATGAGGGATCCTAAATCAGTGAATTATGTTATATTTCAAACAAATTATTAGTGATCTATTCTTAAACACCATGAGGGGAATGGATTGATTCCACTTTGATACAAACTCAATGGTAGTAAGAATAAAATAGAACATCTTGGTTTTTGATGGTGAGTAGGGACTCATGACATCAAAAGGCCATGTAGAAAAGGTCTAAGGACACATTTTTGTCTGGAAAATATTTACTGTGTGATGCATGGTTTGAATCATTTATGGATGAAATTACATAGTGAATTATATTTATCCACGAACCATAGTGGTCCAAAAATAACCCAATATTTGGCTCCAATGAGATAGATTCAAATTTTTTTGTAATATCCATTTATCAAAGTATGGACCACCTTAGAGACTTAAGTGATTTGTTTCCCTATAATACATTATATACGACTTCAATAAATGATGGGTCTTAAGAAGATTTTAATTGAGTTTTGATAATCACAATGATGAAATTCATTGCACATTAGTGGATTTTCTCTCACTCAGATCAGATGGATAGAAACACTCCATTTTGTAGGATTTAGATCAAATGAGTCATCCAATTTAATTATTCTTCATTCTTAGTGGATTTTGAGAAGACCCATTGGGAAGAGATGGTGAAGAGTTTATTTACCTTGTGGTTTTCCTCATAATTAATGAAGATGATATCACCTTTTGATGTTAAACACATTTGATCTTATAGTCGTAGTCTAACATCGTGAGGGATGCAACCAAGATCTCCAAGGAATCCTACAAAACATTCCTCAATCACAAGACTAGATAAAAATTTATCTCATTTTTAAAATTAGTCATATAATCATGGGTATTCTTTAGTAAGGGTACTATAAACTGTTTATAAAAATTTTATTCACCATTTATTATCATAGAGAAATTCATAGAATAACCTTTCACATGAAACCATGGAACCTAGATCTCAAGGGATGATTTAAGACCTATAATTTGGGATTTCTATTTAGCCACATTTTTGGCATCCCTATGAAAGGATAAATATGAATGAAAATATTTCCATTAATAGAGTGATGAAGATAACTCCATGGATATCCCTACTGAGATTAGGGTTTTTCATCCTTCATCTAGTTTGGATTTGGGAGGATATTCCAAAGTGAATTTATTATCATGGTGTTGCCACATTTATGGAGGGAATAACCTCATCTGGGAAGTTAATATCTGGGAAAAATTATTCTGGGGATGGATGTGATGGAATGAAATCCACAAACACACTCCCTTTGACATACGTATATTGAGATGAATTATATATCTAACTAAAAAAGGTTCACTTCATGTCAGACCAATAATCCAATCAACATGGGGTAGTTAAAGAATCACATTACTAGATAAATGTTGGATATTAGTTAGACATCAATGTTATACAAATAGTGATCTATATTATTGACCATGAAGACCAAGGAAAGCTCATTCTTCATGATGGGAGATTACCTAACACCAATATATAACATCATGTTACTGAGGTAGTACAAAATTTCTTTCATTTACATCGTTTTTATTTTTCAATATGATGCTTTAATGGGCCTTCTCATGGAATACCATGTATACAACCAAAAATTTCCCATATATATATGAAAAAATCACTAGATTGTGAATTAGATAATTATCGATATCATTGACTGTGGTCTGAAATTATTCATCCCACTAATATGTAATGAATTTCATCCTTATCAATGAAAATAACTTACATTTTCCAAACAATGTGAAAGAAAACACCATATATAATCCAAATAATATTTAAAAAATAACAACTCTCATAGATTTCATTACTTGGGAATTTTTATAAATCTCTTAGATATTCTATATGTTATAAATGTAGTTCAATAGGCAAAATATGAAAAATAATATTTGATTTCCACATCATGAAAACTATGGGTTATTAATGATGTATAATTACCATAATATTTTTTATTTTAATACATCAATTAATTATATTGTAATGTATACAGAGTATTTTTCATGTAAAATGGCTATAATAGTTACCATGCTATAATGAGAACCTTAGAGTTAAAAGAAAATAATATTATACATATGTCATATGGTCTATAAATATCATGATTATTAGACACATATGATATGAAATATTAGGTTTTATGGGATCATAAGAATTGAGACATATTGACATGAATTTAACACTCAATGGTATTGATAATTTTGGATGTTGAGGGCTAACATGCCAATCGGAACACCACATGTTTTAGGTTTCATTCATAATTCCTATTTACAAGCATGTGCATTGATCCCTAGACTAGAGTTCATTATCAATTTATACTAGTTGATTTTATAATTTGATTCAGAAATAAAACCATATAATTTCAGTTGTGGTGTGGTATCTTTTGGTGGGTACATCGTTGATGGTATGACATTGGTTGAATGCTCCAAAATATTATTTTCACACCCAAAAGGATGAAAAGTCTTCAGCCCTATTGATTAAGATGGCATCACCATCAACATATCAATGAAAATGGTTGAAGAAGGTATGTCCATATAGTTAATTAAATTATTAATAATTAATCAAAGGGTGATAAAATATAGTGTGTGTCATTATAAATGGGATATCATGTGATATAGATATTATATTAAATGTCGTGAGTTTGTAGGAGGTTGTCATTATTATAACTCCTCCTTATCGACTTTACGATTTTGATGATTTAATAGAATCAAATAATATTTATTAATAATATTTTATTCTATCATGATAAGGTCTTAGAGGGTGACAGACAAAGAAAATTCAAAATTATGGAATACTATAATGAATAAGAGTATAGGAAACTATGGGACCCACCACGAGGCAAGGGATAATGTCCGAGTTTCAACAATCAACATAAAATATATAAATTCATATTATTTGAGTTTAAAATGATTGCAAATGAATTAATTAATTAATATTACCTAAAAGATATTATGTTATACAAGAAAAAATAATAAATGATAGAAAAATATTTTAATATAAAAGGACCATTTAATATTATTAGGAATAACGAGTCAAGGTAATGACTCAATTTTATTATTAAATAATATTATTATATGAAAAAATAGAGATATTAATATAAATAGTTTTTATGACTTAGAAAAATAGTCATATGATGTCAGTTATAAATTATTTAGTTGGTAAAACAAATATAAGGGGTGGGAAGCCATTTCATATTATGTTTTACCTCAGTATACAAGTCATAGGAGGACCACATTTGGGGCAATTTTCACTATATAAATTTGAGATCCTCACTGTAATATATCCTACATACTAGAGAGAGAATCTATCGATATGATAAATCGATCTGAGTTCTCCTTTATGGACCAAATAACGATGTTGATATTCACATTGGATTGTCATGGATGCTCTGATTCTCAATTATAGCACCAAAATATTTATTATGGACATTATAATAAACTTTAAAATAATGACTCGATGATCTATATGGATCCCACATCAGTTCTATGGAGTAATTATCATCAATGAAGATCATTTTTCGAACACACATTCAAATCGACCAAAGTAATTATTGAATTTTATTTTGTGCTTAAACCCAATTCATGTAATATTTATGACATTTAGTATTGGGATACACATCACTATAGATGAAATTATTCTCTAGATTATGTGATCAATTTTTAATTCCCCATCCCAAATACTTTTTATACTCCCTTAGGTATCATTATTCGTTATCAGACTGGGCATGTGATGGTTTAAAAAAAGAAAAATAATATTTTCCTTAAACTCTAATAGAGTGAATCATAATGGTCTTACCACACAAAACTGGGCATTGATTTGATCATGGATGGTCATGTTATGGCTATCTAAATTTCTACATATGATAAAAATAAGATTTTTAGTGGGTTCAAATTTGATTAACACACACACACAGAGATATATATATATATATATTTGTGAGGGTGTGTATTTATATAGGGATAACTTTTTTTACCCACAAGTGGTCTTACATGGAAATTTCGTGTGAACCCCAACATCAAATTGAATAATATTGATTAGAATAGTGATTTCCAGCTAAATAAAATCAATTTTCTACATGGGGATATATTTAAAACAACTCTTTTTAGTTTTTTAAAAAATCCCAAAAATTATGATTCATTATATAAAAATTAAAAAATCGAAGTTGGTGGGTGTCTATCCATGTATAAAAGGAAGAAAAATTTAAAAGGTATGGAGATGGGATTCCATGTTTACTAAAAAAACATGTTTAAAAGGGGGTGGTTGATCTATCCCGAGGACCATCATTTCCCCCAATAGATGGGGGGTTCATAGTAGGAGTTTCTACCTATTCCTACCTTCATTAGACATAGCCCTGCATAGTGTGCAGGGAACATCCTTGAAACTGTCCAATATACAATATAGGACTAATCAGCCCATTTTCATTCTTCAAAAAGGTTAGTAACCACATTCAAATGGCTTTTATGACCCTTTAGGTCTAAGAATTTTTTTATTAACTTTATACATTCATGATTTTTTTATTGAATTCTCTATCAATTTCCCGATGGTCGTGAGAATGTTATTTTATGAATTAAAATAAAATAAATTTTTATTTTTTTAAATGTCCCTTAAGTATAATTATGGTTAAATAATTTATGTATTATCTATATATTATTTTCCAATGGATCAAAATCATTAACTGACCAATGATTGTTTTAAATTATATTTATTTAATTAATTATTTAAATTAAATGAGATTTATGTAATAATTAGTATATTTTTTGTTTTTTTACATCATCATTCCCCACTATATATATATTAGTGCATGCTTTTCCATAAATTTTTTTCTATCTATACCATACACATTCTAAAGAGTTTATATATAATGTCATGGATGTTGTAAGATTTGGACCATGACAAAAGGGTCTCTTTTCTTGATGAGAATTGATACATTAGACCATGGTGTGATCTGAAATCTGAGTCAAAGAAAGACTTTTATATTTTTACCCTAATGGTAATAGTTGATACAGTGCTCATAAATTGATCTAACAATATAAAATTATCAACATTTTTCATGATTATTATTTAATTTATGGACTGTTTATAACTAGCTTTTAAGAATTTTTAAGTTTACCTAATCACAGAAAATCATAAACATATAATACATTGATTAAAAAAAAATTAAGATGCAATGAATGTTTTCTATTTAAGGCATTGTTAAAATCTAAGAACAATCACTAAGTACATGCCTATAAAATCGGAAAAATGTTTCATTCATTTCGGAATAATAAAAACCCCAAATAAATGATTTTTTATGACGCCATCAATTATTTAATTTTTAATAAAAAAGATTTTGAGGTGCATATCAATTAAAGTTTAGTTTTCTTCATACTGTGGGGTATTTAATATGAATGTGATTGGACAACCTAACTTTTGAATTCTATAAATAATCATCTATATTTTTATCACATTTGAGGAAAGTATTTGAGGAAATTCATGATTATGATATTAAGAAACTATAAAATCACTCAATAGGTCAAGGATCTACAAGTCATTGTGGATAGCCAGTGAAAATCACACCATGAATATATATGAGTAGTTGTGTAGCCATAACATGGACTACGAGGAGAGGTTTTATAAATTCATTATATTATAATAATTTATGGATTTGGTATTTTGGATGTATTAGTGTGGGATACTTGGATTTGATTAAATAGTGTGAGATATCTAATGATTTATTTAATCAGTAATGTATAATTGGTAATAAATATAATTTACTAATAATATTAATAATATATTCTATAAAATGGAAAGTAATAATACATAGAAAAAATGATTATTATTTGAAAAAAACTATTCCTCATTGGTTGAATCTTCCAAGAGTAATACATGTGTTATCTAAAAGTACTATTATATTAGAAATTCAATGTGGTAAAGTCACTAGTCACTATTAACATACCTCAAAGATTGAGGGTGAAATTGATTCATATTAGAGACTCTTATATGAAAAATTTTAAGTTTAAATAAATATTCTATCATAAATGACTAATGATTTGTTGATTAAATATTATAATATGGATTATTTCATTAGTTTTTTCAACATTTAGTAGACTATGAAGTTAATATGAAGTGATATGTAAATGAGATAATGATTATACATTGGATGTTCATTTTGAAATTTGGCTAATGATATTTAAATACATTCCATTATTATATCCTTATCTCCAAAATTACTGCAGCTTCATTTAGGATTATAAGGAAAACAATATGGTGAAAAAATAATCAATACATATTTGAAAAGCTTCTTTAGAAAGATAAGGAAATAAAGAAATATTAATATTTAGTTCTTATATTAATTATGTTAAATTACAAGGAGAAAATGAAAATAAATATTGTAAAGTTAAATGAACCATTATAGTAGGCTTCAATAAAAATAGTTGCATTATCTTATATGATACAATTTAGATTGAATTACATGAAACAAATATATGAATGATAAAAATAAAAGAATTTTCATTTAAGATACTAAGGAATTGAAATTAGATAATATTAATAATTTTATATGATGTTTAAATTATTTTTAATGGGTATTTAATATAGTATGCATATCATCTATTTTTTTAAATATATTATACAAGTAATAAAATAAAAATTACAATGAATAATGATAATTTCCCAAGAAGGGGAGAAAGGATGATTCCTATATCAGTAGTGAGAAGTCTACAATTTCTAATTCTGAATATGATAGTATTTAGTTTAAATTTTTTTTGTATTACAATAGAAATTACATCACATGTGAATTGAAAAAAAGGATACATTATCCCAGTTAGGAATCATTGTTTTGTTTGTGTCTCAAAATTAACTAATAGTTCATTAATTCATAAATTATTTTCATAAACTGATGAATAAAAATGTAATACTTGATTATACCCATTTGTTACAAGATATCTCATTATCTTATAAAACTATATAGTATTCAATGATATACCCATTATGGTTTTATACACTTTAGAGATAAATACCTTAGGTATTATCAATGCATTATCTTATTTATATTCTGACAAGGAATCCTTTATAAATAAATATAGGACACATGTAATTTTTAATTGGTTCACCTATAGAGAAAAATTTATATCATGGTTAAGGTACTAGTAAATATACTTAATAAAATTCAATTTTTTATTTTAAGGAATTAAAAAAAATTATGTTCATAATATGTATGGTTAGAATATATTTGTTTCATTGGGATCATCTGTCAAATAATATATTGACAATGTATTCATCGATCCTTATAATGTAGTGTGGAGTGATTTCTAAATTCACATTTCCATATACTCTCATAAGCTAAGATCATTGTAAGGTGTATGGATGTTGATATTTTCATGAAAACATTGATCCTTAAAATTTAGAATTGAGTCATTTCTAAATTCACATGTTCTTAAACATATCATAGTGATAATGCGAGTAAAATAAGAATCAATTATGAGAATCATTTCAGTTTCAAACATTTCTATAATTTTTTACGAAATAATTAAAAAATTGCAGTGTTATCCATTAAACATATGAAAATGATAATGAAAAATGCATCTCACTTGAGTTAAAATATAAATCCATAATTTCATAATTACAAGAGTTCATATTAAAACACAATACCCATAAAAAGTAATTATTCTAAAGTATTCTAAGGATATTACATAAATCCATATGATATAAAATTTTCTAGTTAAATGATATACTATGTTTTTATATATCAATTTATGATAGTGGTAAAATATTTACTTGGTTGAAGTGAAGAATATAGATATGAAACTATTTCAACTATGAACTAATTTCAAAAGAGAGTGGGTAAAATGAATATTCTGGAGACTCATACTATGTGGGAAGAATGATACCATAGTGTGGGTTTTATAATCACTGTGGTTAGTGATACATTAATAATTCAGAATAATAGATCCCACAAGTAAGTACTAAATTGTGTCTAGAAATATTTAATGGTTCAATTAAAATTTAATAATAAATTTAATTTTAAAAAATAAATTCTGTATTTTAGACGTTTCTTTAATTCACATGTGACAACTTGTTGGTATTCAAGTGAAACTATATATTGATAATATAATAATGGCACCAATATGTCTTAATTATTTATTCCATGAATACATGTCTAAATCCATTATTTTGATACATTCAAGGTTACTTTTTATGAAAAATTTATTTGTAATTGGATATTATGACCACCATTCATTGAAAGTGTCTATACGATGCGACCAGAAAGATTTGGTGACATTGTAGAATTCTAATAATGTGGGAAATTTACTAAAATAAAATTTTATGATTAAGTAATCCAAAACATCATAAAGTATTCATTTGGAATGAATTTCCTATATGTTTATACAACATTATTGTGGGAGTGCCACTGTTTCAAAGTTATATTTGTTTTATAACATATTGAAAATAATTATTTATTATTTAAATTATTCAATAATAGAATAGATGTATCTCTCTAAATATCGAATTGACATAGAAACATAAAATATTAGGAATTAGATCTACTATGTTATATAATATGGGTTTCATAGACCAATTCGAAGTATATATTTTAATATGATACATGTTGGAACAATTCGAGAGTTAATTTTAACTAATGTCGCATGAAATAAATCTTTCCAAAAAGACATGTATGAGGTAAAAAATGGGATTATATTAGTGAGAATGTCTTTATAATGACCTGTAATGGAAATCTCACCAATGACATGATATGTACTATATATGATATTTCCAACATATAAATTATGGTAGGAAAATATCAGTTTAATCATTGATAACTAAAATGTAATCAGTTAGAACAGTCTAATTTCACCTGAGAGAGTACAATGGATATATTTTTGGTAAATAGTGTGGAATGGAAACTAGTAATAAGGGGATAAAACTTGTATTCATTTTGATCAATATGTTCTATTATCATATTCCAGCCAAGGTAATGAGAAAGAGAATCTCATTAAACCTAATTGTATCGATATTTAAAAATATAGAGTGCATTGTGAATTTTGATATATCTAATGATATAATATATAATATGCAATAATTTTTTCTAGTTCATTGAATCAATCATAGTATAGTATTTTACTAATATATTTTATTTTAAGCTTACTATAATGATACTAGCCATGATGAAAATATTAAACCGAGTGAAAAAGGAATATACTTAGGGATATCATCTCTGGAAAAATATTACTCTTGTATATGATGTAATAGATAAAACATTATACACATTGTTATGAAATCGTAGGGCCAACAACAAGATCCCAAAATCTGTAGAAGCATGATCTTAACATGCCAGTTCTAACAAGGAATTCTATCTTGTTTGAACTAGTTCAATGGTATGTGTTGTAAAAGTGGTTTCCCTAAACCAAACAGAAAAAATAAATTTTGATTCCATATCATATATATAGTGATTTATAAATGATTTATTTTTACCATAATAGTATCGATATTGTTTCATCTTCTTTTTACGTCATAAGTTATATAGACTATATTACAAATACATATGTTATTGTAGTTCCTAGACTCTAATGAGAACCAGAAGACACTATGAAAATTATATTAAATAAATATATTATGGCCTAAAACATAATTTTTACTGCACATTGATGATGTGTTACTATTATGACATGGTGGATCATAATCATTGAGAACTGTTATCATGAAGTTTTCACTTGGAGATCTCGAGTAGATGAGATCATTAGGAATAGCATGCCTATATGAACACCACATGTTTCGGCTATCAATGGAAATTCCTATATATGAGAACATGTATTGGTATATGGACATGATATCATTATCAATGTATAACATTATTTATTAGGATTGATTTTGATATAAGAACCATATAATTTATATTGGGGAATGGTACAATTTATCGATCATGTCATTGACGGCGTCAAATTGTTTGACAATTTAAGAAAGTTTATGTTCGTTCTAAAAGGATGATATATGTCATGCCATATTGATCTAGATTGTAGTACCTTTGATAAATTTAGGTCCATGGTATATAAAGCAATATTTTCCTTGTTTGGTTAGTAAACAACTTTCACGTAAATGATGATGACACAATTTTTGTGCCCTACATTACGAGATATTGTGAGATAAAGAGATTATATTACATGATGGGTGTTTATTGGAGGTTATTATTTTTATGATCACTCTTTATCTCTATAGACACATTGATGGTTTGATATAATTCTCTTCTAGGATATAAATATTATTTATAAATTTCAAGATAAGGTTATAGTGGTTCAAAAATTAAGAGTACTCAAAATGTTGGCCTATTTTAATTAATACGTGTTTAGGAAATTATGGGCCTCACCAAGGATATTCAAAGACATTTTCTATTTAAAAATAAATAAAGAAGAATTATAAATAATTAATTTATTTTTAACATCAATATATTTTCACAAGTCACACAATTTCTTTGAAATAATGTAATGAAAAAATTAGAAATTAGAAATTAGTTAAGATGTTGAGGTTCAATGATAAGATCAAGTTATTCAAAATCAAAATTCACTTAAATTTTTTTTTATTTTTCCAAGAATCTCAAGGAACGTTTTATATACAATCATAATAACTAAGAAATAATTTAATACTTTCCAAATGTCTGGATATTTTGTTAATTGTTTATAATTTCAATGAAAACAACAACTCAAACACACCAATAAAAAAGTAAATAAATAAAAAAAGGAAACCATTATTTCCACATCCATTAAAATTAATATCAAATAAATCCTCAATAAAGAGAAAAAATTTGTCCAGATGATTTTAAAAGAATAAAAATTTTGACATCAATGTCATAAGTGTAATGGGAGGAGATGACCTGGATGTTTCACCTATATAATCAAAATTATGAAGAACATATTCCCACTAATAATTTTGTGCATATTAAAAGATTAAATTCAAGTGGATATTATATATTCAAACCTTGTTAATAAATCACTTGTATACAGAATGATGATATTTTTATTAGTAAGAAAAACATTTCCCTCATTGTTTTGTTGATATTAATAATTTACAATAATCCTATATTTTTTCTATTACTGATTGGAATTCATAATAATTTTTTACAGTAAAATTTAAAAATATAATTTAGGTAGATTTTAAAGTATTATTTTAATATTTATTTAAATATTAGGTTGATCTATCGTTGAATCCATTATAGAAAAAACATTGATTATTTTGGATTGAATTTTTCTATTATGTGGTTAGAATAATAGTATATGGATTTTTATGTTTTAAATATTCATTCCATTTCCTACATAGTGTATAAGGATTAATTTTCTTAATGAAGTGGTCTGTTGTTTTTATAAGACTACATGTGTATTTTTTGAGAAATGAATTGGGTTATTCAAAATTAAATGGTTTTAAAACATTGAGATCTTGAGTCCTTTCCAGATAGGGTGAGATTTATTTTCAATAAAATTTATTTCATTTTAAAATGAAGGGAATCTATTTTAATTAAAAAATACATTTATTTTGGTTTTTTCTCCACTATTAAAATTTATTTAATGGTTCTGTGTCCCCTATTCAGTAAAATAAATTGAAATGTTTAAATTCAAGAATAGTTGAAAAATGATAAACTAACATATTTTTATTTCAAATAACTATCTAGTGTTTAAATAAATATTTTTGGTAATATATAGATTTTCACAAGAATTATGTTTATGTGCAGCATCATATGAATAATGTGTAAAACATTCACCATGTGATTTTTTCATATGAAATTGAAGATAGAACTATAATATAACATTAAAATTCATATAATATTAATATGATGATTCCAGGTTGTTATGTACCATGTCTCCAAATTTAGTAACACTAATACTCAAGATTCTGTCATATTATGGTCGAAATGAAATTACGAACTATGATATTAGAACCATAATGTATGGATAACCCATAAAAACACTTAAATGTTTATATAAAATAAAAAATACAGAAAAAACTGATATATATATATATATATATTCTACGGTTTGAAAATGAATTGTGTTTATGTTTTTGAATGAATTATTCCATTATATATATAGGGGAATGTCTTCAGATAATTATTAATGAAATTCAACATGATGAAATTAATGAATATAAATATTAATGTGTGATTTTTCTTAATAAAAATATTATATATTTTTAATTACCAATAATATTGGGAATTTAAAATTAGACATTCATATTGTAATGTAAATGGAAAAGAATGAGAATAGGGTGATAGGGACCCAAAAATGATAAAATTGTTATATATATATATATATAAAGGTTGATAAAGTGACATTTATTTCCCTAGAAGAAGATCCTGCTATCATTATAGAAGAACTATTTTTATATATATATAATAAATCAATTCAAGAGTGTCCACGTGAAGAGGAAGATAATCGGTGATATTGTTGATGCACTAAATAAATGAGGAAGAAATTTTATTGAACATTTATATGCCCTAAAGATGAGTAAAAATAATTTAGTTCTATAAAATTGATGATTTAAGAATATGAAAATGAGAAGTAAGGAAGACAAAAAGAGTTTTATTAACTCAACATTAGGATTAAGGGAGGAGAAGGAAGAGGAGGTATATTTTATTCCTGGATGTTATGAAAATGAATTATCAAGGCTCCACTTCTCTGTAGTGAAGAATAAAAAATGTTTTTATATATTTTTATTTTCAAAAAAATAATAAAATATAAAATGTAGTGAAATAAATTAATAGACAAATAAATTTATTTTAATATAACACTATACAAGTAATAAGTAGAGGAAAAAGGACAATAAAACACACATATTCATCATATAGAGTAAGAGGCATGTGTGTGTTGGTGGACCAAAGGAATATTGATAGAAAAAATTAAAAACATGTCATTCAAGGATTAATCTTTTGCATTGGAGGCCATAATATTATTTCTAGTGTGTATTTTGATTGTGAATTTTTTTCTCATTAAAAAAATTATAATCCTTTCATTTCTAAGGTAAACCTTTATAATTACCATTCTACATTGACTTCATTACTTATGAAAAAATGAATGTCAAGAGAATAACTATCAAGATTAAATCCAAATGTATGATCGGTATTTAAATCTACTTACTTTTTAGAATGTCTAAATAAATGATTTAGGTTTTATTTTTAAGTCAATAATAGTATGGATGAAGAAAAGTTATATGAATTCAACATACATGTAATTTGTAGAAATTTGAAATAATCTAATTTCTATATCCCGAAAAGAGTGCCAACCTGGAGAAGATAGTGCACAACATTATAATTATATCCAGTATAGAGAATAAAAAAATTTAAATATAAAAATAAGGACATGGTTTTTAGTAAATTATTGGTAATAAATAAATTTTGGGTAAAAATTGTATTTTTTATAAAATTCATAAAAATTAGATTTACAATGGAACCCCATTTGAATGTTTTAAATGTTAAATTGCCTATGATAGCACATGATCTGGGAGTGAAGTGTCTCATGGTGTATGAATGTATATCATTGCACACATGTGTCTTTTATTTTTGTCCCATTTATCCTATAAACATGAAATTATATAATTTCATTAAAAAAATAAAATTATTAATTTAAACTTTAAAAAAAATTCAAATGAGTAAATAATTATATATATAAATTATACTAATCTCTTATACTCTGGACTCTCCCACTAGCTTTTCATCTCTATGTATTGTGATATTATGAAATCATGACTGCTCATTATTTCATGAATATCCATATCAACTATCTATTTCAAACAAACATTCAAGTCACACATATAATCTTTCCACATATCTCCTCATTCCATTAACCTTGTGCCCATAGAATTTTTTCCATCATGAACATTATATTAGAGTTTCATTGGAAAAGTATTTATTAATAAAATATTATATATTAATATTTAGTAAAGTTGACTAATATTAAATACCAAAATCTCAAAATATACTCCATTATTAATTTTTTCTCTAAATATACACTAACTAATTGGTTGAACCACAATGATATATTTATATTTATAAATTTTTTTCATACGTCTTTTTCATCCCATATCATTTTATTGAGTGATAGAATTATCCTCGTTGTATAGAAGCATGATCTTTGTGTATTGATTCCAAACCTCTGGAATTTTTTGAGGCATCGTCAACTGACAGAGGTCGCATCTATACATTAAAAATAGTTAATAATGGAAAATAATATATGTAAATTTATCATTAATCACTATTAGTAATGTTTAAAAACATACCATTAAATGGGGAATCAACCGATACCTGATGTGGTATATCTGGGGAGGTGGATTAGCCTATGCGGTAGGTGGGATATCTATTATTAGAGTACTAAGTATAGTCGATGATAATAATATTAGAAATAGATGACTAAATCTGATGGATTTCATTATACATATAATGGTGGATATGGATATGGATATGATAGTGGGATATACAGTGGAGCAACGCCATATTTAGTAGATGTGGGGAATTGGAAATAAAGAGGGATATTATTTTGTGAACAACCATAATGTGTTGATACTGGTGGAAAGGGATATGGAAAAGGTGGGTATGGAAAATATAGATATGGCCAAATCAATGGATGACCTCCAAGTGACTGAAGTTGGATGAAGGGAGGGTGAACTTAATGACATCATAATGACTAAAGAGACATAGTGGTAGGATGAACTATAGAGTCTACCATAATAGTACCCCGAAATTCAATAATAATCTAAAACATAATCCAATTGTTTTCTTGATTATGTTTCTTAAAATAACATGGATGATAAAATTAAACTAACGATAACATGATAAATAATATGAAATAACTTCATACCAAAATAAGAATTCTACAAACCATGTTGACAAGGGGAGACATTACTAAATCTCAAATACGTTGTTCATTCCTCTTTATTATTTTTATTATAACATCATTATAATCATAAATTATGCTATAGTAATTTAAAATAATATTTTCATATAATTAGAATAAATAAATTGAAAAATAATTCTACTGTAACAAAAAACAAGAACTGATGAGTATCAACATTTCAATACCATATTTTCTTGAATATTTGTATTATTATATCAAAACCCAATTTTTTATATATTTTTGGGAGTCATTTTGAATATTTTATAGTAATTACAGGTTATAAGATATATTTTTGAGTATGCAAATGGAAAATAATAATCCTTTTGTACCTTATATTACGAGGGCTAATTGGGATATTCATCTCTCAATGAAGACCCTTGTTCTCAATTAATATATTGTTGTTTTTTTGATATTTTTATTTTTAGATTTTATAATTTTGTAAAATTAGTTATTTTTTAATAAATAATTATTAAGGGTTAAAATCTAAAGAACAACGGGTCTTAAATTTTATAACGTGTGGTTTAGGAAGTACTGTAAAATCATTGATGTCAGTTCTAGACAATAACCAATAAAATATGACATGACCAATAACTGTCAGATTGAGTTATATCTTGATAATATTTGGACTCACAAACATGGGTCTTTATTCCATAATCTCAGTGAACATATTTGTAGCATTACATTCTGGTTTCACTATAAATGTGAATCAACTAGCGAGGACCTAATGTGCGAATGAGCCTATCACTACCCAAAACGTTATGATTAATTCATCTTACCATTGAAAACAATCAACTCCAAATAATATTATAAATAAAATTCTGAATCTATGTTTTTTCCTATATATTAAAGGATAATATTATGTCAAATTGGGAATTTTTGTTGTTGGAAGAAGTATCTCAACTCTGGTATTCATTATCAAATTCATAATGCCTATTATACATTGTAAGAAAATGATTTCAATAATTAATACATGAAATCTAATCACTTGAGGAATTTTAAAATACTAACATATAATTAGATGTTGATTTATTCCAATTCTTTATTCTTATGAAATAATATAATCAATAAATTTAATTATAAATAGTTTTGATATGCCTTTCATTAAATAAATACTAGTTTCAAACTATTAATGTCTCAAAAATTTAACCACATTCTATCTAATATAGAATCAATTATTTTAAAATTTTATGACTATGATGTTGTTTATTACTATTGGTTCTATAATTTTCATTCATATCCCAATGTGCCATTATATAAACCAGTGGATCATATGGGATCAAAACAATATTTTTGGATAATAAACGAATGGTTTTTAAATTCTTCAATAAACCATTGGTTTATTCAAGGAATTAATGGAATGTTTGAAAACTAGGGAGACCACTGAAGAATTATATTCTATATTAAATTGGATCAATGGTCTCATTATATAATTTACATCAATGATTTTGTTGTAATGGGATCAATGGTCTCATAATCCAAATGTGTAACAAACTGAACATATTCGTCATAATGTAGTAAGTGAAATGAATGTCCTCGAGAATGGAACCAAATTTGTAAATGGTTTGCAACAAGTAGTGGGGGAATAAACCATATTATGGGGATGGTATTAAATAGTTATCATTGGAAATAAAAAATATTAATTATGGGTGAATAAGTATATAGATAATGAGTTTGAGGAACACAATGATAAATTAACTCAATAGATATATCCTATTCTATAAAGAATTAGGTATTTCAGAACTATATAATTATTAAAAGGGTCTAAAAAAATAGTGGATCAAATCTTGTGACATACAATAAGAAATAGAAAACAATAAAGTTTGGAACCTATATAAGCAATCATCCTCTAATTATGAAATGTTATGCCTACCTAGTAGCCCAACATAGGTCGCTTTTACATGGATGGATACCCCAAAACGAATTCTCCACACAAACTAAGGTGATCATGCATAGTGAGAGTAAAATTAACAATTTGACAACACCAATATGTACTTAGTATAAGTATATAAAATATATGAATGTTTATTCACTTGGAGAAAATTAAACAAATAATAAGCATAAAACCCCACTAGATTATAATGTAATAAACAAGTATAAAATTATTTCATACCCACATTTTCCCAATACCAAAGTGATGTCTTATCACAAGACAATAATGTTATAAAAATAAATTAGTGAAAATATGAGTTGTATTTGTTTACAATTATGGAATTGTGAGACTTTTATATTAGGATTAAAAGGTCATACTAAGGATTTTTGGAAGAAGTTATATATAGTGGTAGATGTTCTATCTAAAATAATGAAATTCGGTTGTAAAATAAATGATTTCTATTTGAGCATGCTATATAGAAATAACATATGCTATAGTTCTTTATTTTTAGGTATTTATCACTCATATAATGGAAACTAGTGAATGATATCATTTGAGATATTTGAAACTAATTAATTATTTAATAAATAGAAAAAACTAGGTTCAGTGGTATAGAATCTCCAATAACCACCCATATATTATGAATTCCAATAAAATGTACTGTAAATGACTATTAAATATGTAGAAAGATATTTGTACTATACTTTACATCAAATAGAATATGTTGGGAACGTAAAAAATTAGTATTTCATTTCCAAATGTATTGTTTATAGTCTAATGTTTGTTATTTTAAATTCATAATCAGACCATTATTAAAAAAACACAACATATCTCGTGTAATTTCATGGGGTGAAAATATTAGTTAATTTGATATCATGTATGAATGTTTAAAAAGTCATAAAAATTTAATAATATCATGTAAATTCATTGAAATGATTCAATTATATGTGTGCTCTATGAAAAATTATGGTTCACAGTCTGTTCTAACAATTGATTCATATGTGTCATCAAATGAATCATTCAAATAAATAATTATAGGTTAATCAATAACATCGTTATCATCCATTAAATAATCAAAAATACATTTAGGTATGACACCAACAATAACACAATATTATTATTTTAACTATATGTTATATAAAAAAATATTATATCATGTGATGTAAGAATATATGGTTCATTAGTATGATGGTGATGGATTATATCAATCACAATAAATCTATAGTTATCTAAATTCATTCCTTTTCATGTCATTGAATCAATCCAATTGAATTTCAGAAATCAGAAACAACCATGTGCATAGTAATCTAATAAAATGATTATTTTAAAACACCATAATATGATATATATATTTTGATTGATGTTTCTTGTCGGATGCACTCGAACAAGAGTTTCATGTGGAACTTATCATAACAACATCATGTTGTGGTACTATTTTGGTTACAAAAATATTTATAATGAATTTAAAATCATTTATGACCATTAATATTCAATGACATACTTTAATATTTAGAAAAATGTAATATACTCCTAATTCATCTCATATATCATTAATTAGTAATGTTACAACCTTAATGATACCAAAATCATATATTAAACTAATACTTGTGAATATGTTATTAGAAAAAATAGATTTATATACTTTTAGTTTAACCAAGGAGTAAATTATTTGGGGTAAAATTGTTCATTCATCTTAATAGATAGAGAATTAATTTTCCATTTTATAATGTATACATTTTATGTAAAATTATTAATTATTTAAAATGTAAAATTATATAAAGAAATGACTCATTGAAGAAATTAATAATTATGGGTTTGCATACTTGATGTAATAATCAATCAAAAAACATTTGAATAATACTATATGATGAACCATTTACCACTCTTCTCAGAATAAGGTACATATAGTGTATGATCATGATATTCCCACTATTATTAGAAGTGAAATAAATGTAGGCTCAGTGGGATAATTTTTCTCATCTTATATTCTCATTAGTCAATTAGAACTCATGTTAAAATTATCTAAGTATTATAAAAATAATTCATTGCATTCCTTTGATAAATTGCATTTCATCATAGAGTCTAAGAGATGATATTTATATATCACATAATATTTCATTGTAAACATCATTACTTCTGTCGAACACATCAATCGACTTGAGATTGGACAATCAAAAAAGAATATCGATGGGAATATGCACATTCATATGAAACATATATGTGAAACGTGAGTATTGAATATTTTTTCTGAGTTTCAAAGAATGATTGATGCATCTCTCTTAAATTTCTAAATAACCATTCTGCTTCATATTTTTGGATGAATGGTCTTCATAAAAATGAAATTACATAATAACAATAACTCTAATATCATAGAAATTAAATAATGATTAGAAATGAAAATAAATCCATGTAATGAGACATGGTAATCATGGGTTTTAATTATGTTTTTTTTCACATCATATGAATTCTCCATTTTCAAATTATTTCTTACATCAACTTCTAGAACCTTTAAAATTTCTGTGACATGACGATCTTGTTCTTTATCTACATTTATTCATTGAATAACATGAATATGGGACTTTACACTTATTTTAAAAAATTAACTCATGATTAATTATAGATCTTAACCCCCAATACATCAAATCATTTACCAACAATTATATATTTTTTCTCATTTTACATATAATAGTGCTTCAATATTCATAAAAATGATTTCTTCAATATAAATTACACTCAAAAAATGACACAATAAATTTTATGAACATCATGGTAACTCAAAGAATATAGATTTCTTCTCAAATTTCTATTGTGTTTTTAATTAACACGACTTACTATTCTAATATTTGATTGTAATTTTCAAATGTCATAAATAAAACTATTATGTTCTTTAAAAATAGTACTCATATCCCATCATTGAGGTGTTCTATATGTCTCGACCGCACTATTGAACTGTCTCTAATTTTTCATATATTGATAATCCATTAGTGTAAATAATAAAAACCTTATGAAGCTAAAATTGTATTGTCACATTGATCTACAAAAATGTTTATTTTTTATTTAATTGATGACGAATAATTTCCATTTTTTAACCCAAACAAATATATTTCTGTAAGCAGGGAAATCAATTCTCATCCATAATAAATTTGGACAAATAAAACATTAATCCTTCCTTAATACATCATACACGTGTGAACCAACAATATGACTCCCCTTTTACTCATCAATTAATGACTGCTAGTATTTTTCAATAACATTTACAGGATCAATGAATCAATATATCAATATATGAGTGACAATAAATATATTCTTAATTTATATCCCCGAACGAATGTTATCATTGTGAAAAAAAAAATTCAAGTACTACGTGAAATATTTATTTGGAAGAATGTGTTGAACAAAACATATAAAAATCCCAATCTAACATTTCAATGATCAACTAAAAAATAATGATGAAACCTACCAAATTTAATCCATGGTAAACAGTCTACAAGATGCATTATTTCATCATTTTCCTTATTTATTTCATCTTCATTTCATCTCATATTCCTTTCCATTTCTTCTGACATAAAAAGTTTTTGATTCCCATGAATTAAAGGGAAGTTCTACTGAACATTACCTATTATGTGGTACTGTGTTATGTCATTATTAGTCTTCCAAAATGTTTTACCAGGAAGTTTGTACTGAATCTACTATGTATTTTCCATCCATAACAGAAAACAATACTTGTGGAAATAATTCCACTTAGTAGATAACAAATAGTTTCAACAAATATTGATTCCATGTAGTGAACGTTCATAATTAATGAATGATACGTTAGTAAATCCTTAAAAAATATAATGAAATTTTCAAACATAGTTTGAATAAAACTATACATTTCCTTCCCATTATATGGTGGAATTAAATAATCAGGTGTCCTCATTTTTTCACATGCCAGATTGACTTGGGTATTCACATCTTCCGCTATCTTTCGAAAACACTCAATTTCATCATTATGATCAATTGATAAAAAATTTTATTGTATTATTTTTCTATTTCACTAGTCTAAATTAGTATATCACATTAGAAACAAATGTAAACTGATCAGAAATAAAAAATTTAATACATATTCTTTCAGATGAATAAATTTAATTTTCCAACATACCTTTTTCTCCCTTTTGATACATGACGATGTATTTTATTGGATTCCATGTTTAGTGATATGTTAACTCACTTGTTCAAAAGTTATCCATAGTATTACAATTTTATTAAAAGACATGAGTCAAATAAAAATACCTTCTGAATAATTATATAATAAAATATCTAACAAATATCATAACCCATTCTAAATCTCATTTATGATCCGAACAATGTTTTACAACCAAATTATATAAATTCTGATTTGAATAGGTATACATTAAATAAATAGTCTAGAAAAAAATTAAAAAGAAATGTTTTTTTAGAAAGATAAAAACTAACCCTCTCCTAAATATTTTTAAAAAAAATCCTAAAAAATATATTATATTAAATTAAAATAAAATATGTAAACCCTCATAGAATATATTATTTTTTGAGTTTAATATTTTATTAGAATATATGAATTTAATGTTGTCAAAGGCATATAGTGTAGTAAGGCATAGAGACTACGCAAGGATATGACATGAGGCGCGGTGTCTGGAACCCATCTCTCAAAACTAATGCATAGAACAAGAAATATAAAATAATTAAAATAATATTTTATATTAAAATAAATTATATCAAATTAAAAAAATTAGAATTCATACTAATTGTATCTGTAGCTTTTTTTATTGATAAATAAAAAAATTCAATGGGAATAGCTATCACGTAGGATATGCATGTAGTTTATCCATACATTTCTTGTTATACTTGATAATCCAAAATGTTTTATATATATTTATTGAGATTTTTATTTTTTTAATTAACAATATTATTTGTTGTTTGTTTTGTGATTATCTTTGTATTATTTGAGTTCAAAAAATTTAAATTAATCAAACATAAAATATTCTATGTCAACCAATGGTGGTTTTTTAATGATTATAAGTAAGTTAAGAAAACATTAATTTCCTCACAGTACATGTTAATGGATTAAAAAAATATCAATTTCACTAAAATATTTAATTTTCTAGTAGAATATCCCTTCCATGTCTACAGTATAAAAAATATTTATTCATAGAGAATTCCATAACCCCTATTGAAATTTTTTGGGAACCTCTCTTAATAAATTTTTTAAATCATCATTAATTGTAAAATTGAATGACCTTAAAAATCATGTGTTCTAATCATTTAAAATATATAAAAAAGAAATTAATGACTTATAATGGATACATATATTTCATAGACTATTAGACCTAATATATTTTCTCTCAATGGAATGTATCCAATTTCATCCTTTTGTGTGATAAAACTTTTCTATTTTTTAATATTAAACTTCATCAATATAAATTATCAATAAAAATTAATTTTTATTCCTTTATCATGTATAAATATACACTAAAATTATGACATATGATATTTTTACCAATAATTGTCTGGTCCATTATAGGTTATATAGTACATATATAGACATTTCCATATTTTACTAGTTTTCCTTCCTAATGAAAATAATTTATATATTATTAATAAATATTTTATATTGAATATTAATGTCTATTATTGGATCATTATAATATATTTAAAATATAAAAATTTAAGAATAATGTTCGTTCTTCTTTTAAATTTCTATAAGTATTTCATTAGCCTATAATATTTATATTTAAATTGGAGCACATCATAGTGGTGTACATAATTTATGATGGATAAAATAAATGGGGTGTTCATCTATTTACATTAATAACTGTTTGTACAATAAGGTTGAATTTAAATATTCTTTTCCATATGTAGTATCATAATTTTCAATATTATACTTGATATAATCATTTATCGATATAAAAAATATGTCATTTTCCCAAATTAATTTCATACTTCACCTGAGAATATTCCTAAAATACATCAAATACATTCTATTGAATTTTGCAAAATTTTATAATTTTTATGAAATATATCATTTTATTGTTAATAATGAATATATTTGTATGATATGTCATTTATTCATTGATAGGTTCATTGAATAATGATATCTTGGTATAGTTGGGTCCACCGATTAATATAGTTGTAAAATTATCTCCAATATGATCATTTTATCTCAAAGATGTTGTGATTTTTAAAATAAATACTATTCATTATAGTTGGATAACCACAATAAAATCATTTTTACCCCTACAGATATATTAATGTGTTGGGTGAACTGAACGTTATATATGTTCCATGAAATTTTTATAAAAAATTTTATCGGTAGAAAACTCATACGTTAAAAATAAAATTGAAAAGTTTTAGATTGTATAATAGTGGAAATTAACATATAAAAAACTAAATGTAAAAAATAAAAGGATGACAAATTGATGGATGAAATAATATATTAATATGGGGTTTATGATATATTATCCATAATTCCCTATAGTTCTTCATATATGGAAAAAATTATAAATTAATATTTTACCCAAAGAATGTTTCATTTTTCTCACTAAATTGTTGTCCAAAATATTATCCCATAATATGGTAGGTCCTCAACAAGGGGTGAGATCTATGATCACTCCTAGAAACCATAAAACATTACAATAACAAGTAATCCCTTGAAAATTAGTGTAATGGATAGAATATTTCAAAAAAAGTGTTCCCTTTAAAAAAGAACTAAGAAAAAAAGATAAATCACAATCAGGATATACTGAAAAAATATCATGAAAATAATTTTTAAAATTATTGTTCCTACTTATAAAGTGATTTATCAAAATAACTATATGACTACATTAGATTTATCTCTTACAATTATTTAACTAGTGAACTGGTTAATGATTTATTAGATATCATTCTTGTATTTTGTATTTGTCTATTCATTATGTGGTGATAAAAAGGATTCAGAATAAGCTATAGAAAACTAAAGCTACTAGATATGGTTAAAATCTTGAAAAAAATATATTAATGATATCATACATAAAAATAACAGTTTTCATTGGAAACTGAAAAAATATATGTCACAAGAAATTGAAATTTTTAATTAATGAATAAATATTTTTATTAAGAAAAACCACATGAGACATTTATCCATAGAAGACACCAACACAATTTATTTGGAGTTAAAATATATAAATGTCACATGATACTGGTAAAAATATCCCTAATAAAACTAATAGACTATTTTTTCAAAGAAAATAAAAGTTAATGGAATTAAAAAAGATGTACCAGCATGACTCCATGAAGAAAATATCTTATTCAAGATGTGATAGTTTAATCCTAGTGTTGAGGGAATATTTTATAGTAGGAGTCTATAAATCAGGATACATAATAAAACAACTGATATTCTCGTTTTTATAAATGTTAATGGGAGTAGTTATATATAAATTTTGAGGAATTTATACAATGTTTTTCAATCAGATAAAATCATCTTATAAAACCTCATTGGGGGATTAAGATTTAGTAGGTAATCAATTTACATCAGTCGTGCCTTATTTTACTCTGCTTATATAAAAGTAAATCTAATTTCTAGTTTTATTTTCATATAAAACATATATAATATGGGATAGTTGATAATTTTATAATTTAATTTAAAATTTCTAAATCATCTATTGGTTTATTTGACACATTAATAACTCATGATATTTGTAAACATGGATAAATGTATATGTTTGTCTAATTCAAGATGTTGTATTCATCATTTTTTTAAATTATTGAGTTCTAAGATGATGGAGTTTGAGACTCACCCACTCAAAATTTGATCTATTGACATAGTTTTTCAACAAATTTTAATAAATATCAAGTGGTTTTTATGCATAAAAAATAGTAAATATTTATATAATCATCCTATTTAATTCCCTTATTTAATCAATTGATTGTTTAAAATTTATTCATGATATATAGTTCATCATATATTTATCTCACCTAATCTAATATTGATTTATCATAATAATCAATTTCATCATATAAAATTATTTTTATATCTATATTTATTTTTTATATCTACTTATTATTTTTCTTTGTAACACATGTACACATTTTTATGCCCATTAGTTTTTATTGACCGATATCTCAACTATACTTCTTTTTTTGAAGAAATAAAAATAATTTATATTTTTAAAATTAGATAGACATATGATATATTTGTTTTTTCTTCCATTATAAAGGAATGAACATATGACCATGAAAGATAATGAAATTTTCAAGATAATTATCAAAATAATGATCAAATCTATTCCCAATGGAAATAAATAATGTCAATTCAAAAAATCTATTGTGTGAAGGATCGCTTTGTTAAAACTGAGTTATTGGATCCCATTACTCTTGAAATTAATTAACATGTAGCTTCATAATATAGAAGATATAAAAATAGAGTATAATTGGGAGAATATGAAGAATAATTAAATTATTATACATAATCCTATTTAATCATCGAATGAGTTAGTTAGCTGAGTAATGTTAAAAGAGATTCATGTGTTGTCATTTTATAGCAATACATCATATATTTTGAAAGTGCGTAGTTCTAGAAATTATGAGGTTAACCAATCATGTTTATCTATAATTCCATCAAACATTATTTTACATAATTAATACACCCTCTGAATATGTTAGTTAATTATATAGTTTGGGGAATTAACAACAACATTGGGGGTTTAGTGAAATTTAAAAAAGCAACTTCTTTTCACAATTTTTAATAAGGGAATTTTTATTATTTAAATCCATCAAATAAATAATGTACTTTCTGAATGAATGTACCAATGTTTCAGTGATTTTGTGAATAAATTCCACCCATTACAAAATTCCACTATAATAAGACATCAAAATAAATATATTTAATCAAATTGAGGGAAAAATATTCTATATGGCATGAGAATGATTCATATTTTTAATTAAGTATTGTAAAAACCATCAGTGTTGTGAATTATTTCTCATAGACATGTTTTATAACAATATCACCCCATAACATTAAGCTATAACACATTTTTCATTTGGTAGATATTTAAATGATAAAACTACTAAGGAATTTTAATAATATTTAATAATAATTATTAAAAATCACAACATACCAATATATGAAGAAGAATAATTTGAAATGAATTAAATTATAAAAAAATAATATGAATTTTAAGGATATCATAACTCCACGAGTTCTATATCAAGCATGTATCATTGGTTGGGTGTGTATTAAATTACTTTTTTATAATATGTAATGAAGTGATTTTTATAGGTGAGAAAAAATAAAGAGTAGAAATTTTCTGATTAATTTTAAAAAAATCTAACATCCATAGTAAAAAATAAAGACTAAATAATAAATGATATAATAGAATTTGAAAAATTAGATTAGAATGGTTTAATGGGGAAATAATTTATTGGGAAAACATTTTACATTATCAAGATAGATAGGAGGAGGAGGATCACGATGATGTGGGGTGGCCACGTCGATGGCGTGTTAGAGGAGGTGGTGGGGAGGCCTTATATATGCAATGTTATAAGAGAGTGGGGGTAACTGTGTTGGCTATAATCATTGAGTTAAGATTTTCTTATAGAAGAGAGATCATTGTACGGTGGCCATGTTTGGTTGAAACATTAAGGGAGTATGGTTGTGGAGAGGATAACATGGGATGTAAATGAAAGGTGGGTCGTGGAAAGGGCATGTCATGAGGGTAATGGGATGTGTTATGGAGAATATGAGAGTCACATGAGGGAATGAATTCTATTTCCACAATTTTATTATTACATGGATTCAAATAAATACATATACATTATAATTATTATATCTTGTGTATAAATTATGCTGGAGTCACAGACCTATAATCCCATTTCTGTAATTCTATGGAGACATAACATTTTTTAAGTAGTTTATGTGGGAGGTTTGGATGAAGGAGATGGATCTTTAAATAAAAGTGATTTGGAGACAAAGTCACCTTCTAGTATAGTGGTGTGATTCATGGAATTGTTTATTTTTCTAATTTCAAAAAGATCATACTGATAGAGGTATTAAATCTTATCTCATGTAGATTTTTTAGGTGGTGACTACCAATAATGTTGAAGTTTTATAGTGTAGTCGATGGCGGTAATGGGATTTGGGTCAGTTCGGCTCCACTCCTCTTTCTTAACGAGCACGTGGTGGTTCCCTCTTGTCACGGTGGTGTTGTTCAACTTCATGGGCTCAGCCATTTCGGCATTTAGAATTGTTGTTGGCTTGTTTTTCACTCAATTCCTTCTCGTTGGATAGGGACTCTGATGGCGGTGTGGTGTAGGTCCAACAACGAATTCCCAGCTTCCGCAATCTGAGGGTGCTGCTTCTTCTCCTGTTGTGCATTGGGAGGATTTATGTGGTCTCCTTGGACGACTTGTATGGCGGCGACAGGATTTGGGTCTGGATTGCATCGAGGATTTCGCCAAGTGCCCAGTTGATGGTTTTTTGTTCATTGTTTTCATGAATTAATTTTTGATTTTGGGATTTCTGTTGTTCGTGAGTTTATACAGGGATTCATCTGTGGTGTTATGTGAAAACCACTATGATCCGAGGAGCTGGTGGTCGAGGACCCGAGGTGGCCACATTTCGATTATATTCCGGCCGAAGAATACATCCAGCGTCATGAGAGTATAAGGAATTTTGGTTATGGTTGTCTGGATTTGTGGATGTATATGAGTTTTTTCTTGATATTGTGGAAAGGCATTCGGTGTTCCAATGTGCCATGGATCCAAATCACTAGTCTTTATTTTAGATTGAGGGAGATTGAGAATTAATTGCATATAGAACATGATTTTCTAAAGTAGAAGGGTAAATGGGCATCATCTATTATTGGATTTTGGATGGATTTTCCCAGACATTCTACATGGAAATGCGTCAGATGATGGTTATACCAGGTGCATTCAACATTCATGACTATTCGGATTTGGACGTTTGAGACGGTTTGGCTCAGCCATTAGTACCAGGCCCGTGCACCTACACAGGACAGCTAGCTGAAGAGTCATGCAATGGTGGAGGATTTTCATAATGATTTTAATTAAGGGGAGGGATATTTCCAAGTAGTCTTGTTCTGGGTTTTGACCTTTGACTTATGTTGATGTCCCCACATCCTTGATGTCATCTGAGGTTCCCCTCTTTTTCCTTAAAATGGGGTTTACCTAAAAATAAATAAAAACATTATTCCTTCAGGACATTAAGTCATTGAATACTACTATATGGTTAAAATAATATAGATTTTTATTTTCATGCATGGGTTGGAATATATAGTACACAACATGAAAGGGATTTCAAGGTCTTAGAGGCATCAGTCCATTATATGAGTAGTAGGTGAACTGAGTCCACTCAATCTTCATTTACACAAGGATGTATTATTTATTGTCTAGGATTCACTCTTCTATATGGTGGATATGAATTATCAAACATCCATTTAGGTAATGTAATTACTTTTCCAAGGTAGGTTTATAGTCCTCAAGGGAATCAGCAAACTCATTTCCTTTATCTTAGGTATTATTACCACCACTTTTATATAACATGACATCAAGGAAACATTCATTACATGACTCAAAACTGGTGAAATCACCCTTAAAATTCATTACATAACTATCAAGGGAGTATATGTGGCACAAATGGTACAATTAAGGGACAACCACCTTATTGATGGACCAAGGACTTCAATTTAAAGCATTGAATGTGGTATATTTTGTGAAAAAAAAATCAATTTTACAAACCAAATTTCACAATTTAGCCTTCAGTTGGATCATTATGGGAATATTATAATTTCATTTATCAAATACATGTATTATTTGGTGGGATGAGTCTATATTAGTCTATATATACCCCATCTTTTAAATATTCTTGGTTGAAATGAGGTTGATCTCAAAGATAGTGTCTACGAAGAATCCTTAGACATCATTATCATTGGGGGTGCCTAAGATGATGAGAGGACATATATTCCCATGGATAATTAAACATTAATCTTCCCTTGTGATGTTTGTATTTCATACATAAATTTTTTAAATTTATATTGATACATTATAAAAATTATCTAAATATGTTAACAAATTAATTATTATTTCAATTAATTTATGGTTATTTATAATTTAAAATGAATTTTTTTAAAAAGAAATTAATGTATTACACTTGGATATTAATTATATAGAAAAAATTATCACATTTTTATAATGTTAAAAAGATTCCTATGCATTTGGATAAATGTAATACACAATCAGCTAGAAAGGCCTAAAAGAACAATGTGTAGGTCAACATAAGACAAGGAATCAGTTCACATAATATTTCATGTCTTGGGGAGGGACTTGAAAGAATATTCCTATGTGGTTAGGAATTGGGGATACTAATCTAGACTACCACAACCACCTCCACGTGTATAATTTAGTGACAACCAACGAAATTTCTTGATGTGGGATGTGTAATGACTTGTAACTGTAAAATTTCAAAAACAATAATTTTCTTGGAGTATAACATGTATCCATATCTGATCAGAAAAATTATATACCCACATCATCCACTTGTACCACCTTCATATCTCACTGAACCACCACTGCAACACTAGAATTCACCATTTTCATTGTTAATGAACTACACCCTAACACTATAGAAACATGAACTCCGCTATAAAATTCCATGGAATATCAATGAATCTCAGGTAGAAACTATAGTAAGAGGAATGAATTAAATTAATTAAAGGAATGATCCTGAGGATGTCTTTAATAAGTTTGACGAAGGATGGAAAACCAAGGGTATATGAGGTTTGATTTCTTCTGGTGCATGGAAGATGAACTACCGATACCACAGTGGTCTAATTACCATAACTTATTCCACATTACACAAATATAATTTTAATGAACTTATCATTGAGTTATTCAATGTGTTGATTTCCATGTCATGATATGGCTATATACATGAATATTTTAAACAATGTGTTCCCCATATAAGGAGATATTTCTATGTTTCATATAGAATAACTAAAGGGAAAATTGTTTTTAAAATTCTATACTGGGATAGTGGATTCAATGGTGGATCAGATTGCATGTCAGATATTTCTAATTAGTGAAAATAGGGATAAATATTTATAAAATATTATACTATGCGATGATTAATTTTTAAGCAGTATTCTTGGTGTTGTGAAAAGGTGAGAGCTTCATTGAGGAGAGGGAGAATTAATGGTTCATTGAGATTTTTAAAAACTGAAATTCATTGGGATTCTGAAAGGTTATACTTATGTTAATGATGTTTTCATGGGATTTTATATCCTAAAATCAATTTTTATGAACATTCTCTTAGTCACACGTACAAAGAGTTTTATTGTGGTATTGCATGAGTAAGATTTTTTATGTTTTAGAGATGAATATTTACTAAATAATATAGTGGTGAAAAGTTAGTTTTATGTTGATATTCTTATGAAAAATCACTATGTTATACCATGATTATGGTATATATGTTTGAAATTTTTATTTTTAATATATTAATACTTGAAAATTATTGAATGATTTTTTTGTGGGATATACCAGGAATATGCATAAGTGATTTGCAGCCTATCTACAAGAAAATGAGGTCTAATCTAATGGAAGATGATCAAATTCAAATTTATAAAGATAAAGAGAAGATAAATTGAATTTTTTGAGTATATATCTAACCTATGATATATAATTTTTCTTAGAAAAAATAGGATTGATACTGTGTCTGTGGAATTACATTAGGATATTGAAGAATGGACATGAAGTGATCCTAGTAGATGGATTTTTCTAGGAACATGGCATTTGATTATGTAGGATTTTTATTATTTATTTTTCTCACCCATTCATTAGTATAATTAGTGGGTGATTTATTTTCACATCATTAAAGAAAAATAATTGGAATTTATAATTATTTTTCTTTATAATAATTGAAATGCATGTTGAGTTTTTTCATTTATTTTCATTTTCCTAATATCTCCCTTATTCATCATGCAAGACAATTCATACTGGATTGAAGGAGTTATTTTTTAATTCATAACTAATATGTATTAATCACGATGACCATTGTCTTAATTTCATGTTAATTTTATATTATGTTTTGGGTCAGTCGTTTTTTAGATATTAAGATGTACCTGACCAAGATAAAAATTCATATTATTGAGTTAATAGTGTTTCCAAAACAAATTTAGTTACTAGGAATTAATTATAATAACATCATGAGTTTTCATTATTTATTTTTTCCTTGTTATTCATGAACCTTCCCATTCATCTACCAATGTACCCTTTTTATCCTTTGTTCTCTCTTTCAAAACAAATAACATATTGTATTCAGATAATTTGATGATTTTTAGTGTTTAGATTAAAATAGTGTATTAATAATTAAATTAAAGAATTATTTACATAGGATCCATGGGATAGAACTCAAGGAATGTATTCCTATAAAATATAGTAGTTTTTGATTGTGGTCTCATGAATTATAAATTCAACACATTAGTCTGAGGCCATGGGAATTGATGATGACAGTGTCCCAACCATGATTATATCTCTATATTTATATAATATTCTTAATAAAATACTTTAATTTAGTAATTAGGACATTTCATTCCCCAAATCATGTTTTTCAATGCATAGATTTTTTTCCCTTTTACTATTTTGGGTTTTTTTGGTCGTCTGTGAGGATAAAAAAATGAATGAAAACATCCCAATGGAAATTATTTTTGAAAACTAATCACATTATTATGTGTCACTCATATAAATAATTTTAAGCAATGATGGGAGAAACAACTTAAAAAATGGATTCCATAATCATACATGAGTTTGAATGAAAACCATCTCTAATGATTAGAATGATAATTCAATAAATGGATGAATCTCAAAGATAACATATACAAAATATATAGTGAATAAATTGAGATACCCAATGAGGAAAATATTTTTGATGAAACACTCAGGGAGAAATCTAATACTAGTACCAATATCATCATTAAACACAAAGAGAATTCTTATGCTGAAGTTGAATCCGCATAATCCAGGGATGGTACCCTTACCATTATTAGGGAGAAGAAAAAAAGAATAATCTTCTGTTAAAGAAGAAATCATGAAGGTATAAGAGGTGATAACATAAAAATTATAGATAAATTATGGATATGGTGGAGGAGGGGTATTATTAACTTATTTTTCAATAATAATCTTTAGTAAAAAATGAATATAAATAAAATGAAAAATAAGAAGAAGTGATGTTGGATACTAAAATTGAGATTATTGTTAAATATTAAAATGTAATGATTCTAGGAGGTGTTGTCAATGATGAGTTCTATAAAATTTTTACATCCCAAAAAAATACTTCAAAACTTAATAATGTATCAAATTTAGTATTCTCCTCCAAAAATATATATGTTATTTTAAAATAGGATTAAATTAATTTTAAACTTACCTGATCTTCAAATTTAGTCATGGATCAATCCGGACTAGGATACACTATATTATACTTCTATTATGTGATCAAATGAGGTATGGTCTATCCAAAAAACCTAAAAAAAATATAGAATTTCTGTAGTAACCCTGATTATTTTTACTGATTTCTAGGAATTTAGTTATTAGTGAAGAATTTTTTGTAACCAATTTTATGATAAGGAGTTCCTATCTCACTATCCATTTTTAGACTTTAAATTTCATGAAATTTGATTGTTCATGTAAATTTTTTAATTTTGTAGCACTTCGATTAATAATTTCAAAAATCAATAAAGAACATGGGAAAATAAAAAATAAGGGGGGATATATTTTAAAGTAACTATTATTTTTACTCACCCAAGCCATATTTAGAATATAATATCATAAATATTTAAATAAAACTACAATCCCCACCATAACATTTTTCAATGAATGGAATCTATAATGGAAAATTAAAAAGGAATTCCATGATGTAGTGTTCTAAGTTTCATTATCAAATATGTTTAATGAGTAATATGGAGGGATGTATTTATAAAGATATGAATGGGGGGATAATTTTTTTAAATCTGTCTTTTGGTGTTCCTAATGATTTATGTGGATGAAATTCACTTTTAGATGATTTATTCTCTTATTTAATAAGATTTATGTTGATTTAGTTATTTTTATTATTCATTCAATGAGTGTGTGAATAATATCATATGATCCAATTGTTATGATATATTTAAATGAAATTAATTCTCATCTTTCCTATAAATATATTGAGAGATATCCATGACATGTTTTGTACTAGAAATTAACTTATTTCTTATTAGAATAATGTTACTACAAAGTCACACTTAAAATTATTTCAGTGTTTTTATTGTCAAGTCCCAATACTAAAGACCTAAATTTAATTTATTTCCTTCATTTAGTCATATAATTTATTAAATAAATTTCTAAGATGATCCACATTGCAAGATGATTATATACATCATACCCTTAATCATTTTATTTTTCAAGAAAATAATATTTTAAGTATGGGTGAGAGGTTTTCTGTAGTGGACAGTGTTGTAATTTATTGATGAGAAGATGTGAGGTCTTTTGTTGGGTTTTGGGAAAACTTTTATGATGATAATATCATTTTATTTAATTATTACCCCTCAATAAAAATTAAACAACAGGAAACAGTGAAAAAAATTAAAAATTATAAAAAAATTTGAAATATTTATGGGAAAATGGGTTGCATAATAGGTGGGTTAAAATATACCATATCCCAACCTATGATCATTTTATAAATTATATAATTATTTTCTTGAGGAGATAAAATTGTGTTTTTTTCAAGATTTTGAGAATTTTTGAATGATAAACTTCCAAAAAATCATTAAAAATTAGGTCAATATATTATTGTACATCATTTTCATATTAATAATCCTTTACATTGCGGTATGTGGGGTGATGGCATAGGTTGGGGAGTATTTCATTGATATTGATTTTCAAATATCATGAAATATTTTTTCATGTTCATCCTACTCTTTTAGATTTAATATGTTTCACATTATGACCTACCTACCATAAACATCATAGTTATCTGATACATAATGTGAAACCTTTGTAATTTATTGTTTCATTTTCCGTTACAAGGTAAATATTTGATATTACTTGATAACCTATGAAAAGGAGAATGTACATGATGTGTGAGAATAAATCTATTTAAATTTTTACAATGAATTAAGAGGGAAAAATAATTTATAGTGAGGTAAATCATTACTTTACATTAATATAGTAATTATAAATTTATATACATGAATGAGAGTTATGAGAGGCATCACTTTTTCATATGGGAAAAGTAAAATGGATGATTGAATTGGTTTCTCTACGGAGTTAGGAATTGAAATGGTATGTCTACATGAATCTTGAAATGATTTTTCTTTCATTGATATTGATTTAATATATTTACATTGATAATTAAATAATTGAAGCATGAACTTTGATTGGGAATAATGTGGAGATTTCGTTCTTGAGGATAAACATGGACTAATAGTTGTTGATTTGATATTGGTATTTCATGAATATTAATTTATATATTTACAATGATAAAAATGGTGAATTATTTTATTATTTTTCCCAATTAATATTTTTAGGTTATTTTCTGGATATAATGATATTTTAAATAATAAATTACTATATAGATTTTGAAGAAGAATATTATTCATAAAAAACTATTTTTATTAGTGAATAGGAGACTTTATATGTAAAAACTAGATACTTTTCATCTTTATATTAATGATCCTCACACATCTTCTTCGATTTGAGAGTTTTTTACTACGTTATTTTTAATTTTTATACTTTTTGATGAATAATTTTCTTAAAATTTCCATGGAAAGGTGGTAGAGGCCCTTTCGCATTTTTATTTAATCATAAGGTGGAATCAAAAATTCCATCTTTCAGAAAAGAAAAACATATTTTACTTTTAAATGTTTTTATATTTAATAAAATACAAGTCTCTATGTTATTGGTATATATATAAATATATATTTTAACTTTTTTAAAAAAATTTCATTAATATTTGAAAGGGGAATGATCTATATTTTTTCAAATAATTGTTTTGACATTTAAATTAACTCATACTTCATATATTTGTGATTTTTTTATTTTAAATTATGTTTTATATATAGACTCACATAAGCTATGTTTCATGTTTTATTTATATTTTTTTAATTGATAGTTTATAGAATTAAAAATCTACCTATATGATATTTAATAAATTTTCATATGTTCCCAGTAGTCTACTTTGAAATCTAATATAATAAAATGTTTAAATAAAATTTAAATAATAATTGAAATAGTGGATAAACAATTAAAATTTCTTGATTGTAAATTGAGTATCATAAACTCTTATAGAATAACATTAATTTATAGGTTACAATAAAATATTTTTGAGAATACATTATGTCAGCAAAAACGATATAAATGAATAGCACATTAACTCACTATGGGGATGTCTCGTCCAATAATATTGTGTGATAATGGGTTTCCAATATTGAGATCTCTAACAACTCTTCTAGGGTGGAGTAAGACAACTAGGAGAGGTATGATCGTCAATCACTGGAACATCTATTATCAAATCATTTTACTTTTTATCAAGGGTAGGATGTGTCCAAATGATGTTTTCATATACATTAGATCTTTATCCCACTAGGTGTGTAGAAAGAAATTTCATCAAGACTTGGGTGAACCATAAATACTGTGAAGGATTAGGTATGAATAATGGAGGAATAGAAGAATCATAGATGAGATTTACTAGGAGAAAACTTTAGATATCATGATAATAATAATGGATCCATGCCTCTTTATTAAAATCACTAATCAGCTGAGGAAAAATTTTTATTGGTAAAATCTTCTCCCGTGGAATAGGTGATTCCTTACATGCAGTACAACTTGGTCTTCACTATCATCTTCATGTCTCCTCTTCTTAATTATCTTCATTATGAGGTTCTTATGATGGAACCCCCTGTCTATATGCAATAACACCATCTACCTGGGGTGGAAAATTAAAGATACCATTATGAACCAAATGGCAATATGGAATCTTCATATACTATGTACCGTGAATTTATTCCATAATATATCAATCATCTTCCTCTGGAATAGACTTTCATATAATCTTTTGTATTCGTGTATGATTTAAATAGATTCAAAATGAATTAGAAAAGAGAAAAATAAAGAAATAATTGAAATTTATTGGCTAATAATGTCTTAAAGCCCACTGTCATGTGGAGTAATATATGGTATCGACATTAGTATAAACCATGACTCCTACATGATATTCTATAATAGATGTAATTGCATCATATGAACACCTTCAATATGAAATGATGTTCATGTGCACCATAGGTCAAGATACTCGGTATGTCATAAGTTCCAACCATCATCCTTCCCCCAATCAGATTCACGAAATGAAGTGATGGTTACAATCATGATGGAATAGTAATATGATGAAAAAAACACTATTTCATGACTTTATCAGACATGTTATTTTGAAAAATATAAACAATAACAAAAGGAACTAAGACCATTACATTTTGAATTCTAGTAGTGTAGAATGTGGGAAATTGGTCTACTAAACCCGTGTATGGATTCAATTTATTCGTATATGGCATATGATATTTTCCAAATGGTGTTTGAAATTAAAAACAAAAAATTAATGATATTTTTAAATTGGCTAGTCAATGAGAGATTGTATATACATATGTTAGTGGGTGTTAAACTTTCCAACAAAAAATGGTACAAACCCAAATTGTTTTTTAGATCCCTGATAAAGTTGTGTTCAAGACTCCACTTGTAAAATAAAATATTTAAGGTGATAAATAATATTAAAATAAAATCAATTACTCTTAATAGTATATGGGACCAATATTGAAGAGTTACCATACTAGAGACCACACAAAGCTTCACCCAACACAAATATATGTTTCTCCTAACCAGTATCAAATGTGGATTACGGAGGGATTTGATCCTATGATCACATCTAAAAAAGGATGTCCCATCCCCCAATATCATCATGATCAGATCACCATGTCCTGTATAATGCTATGTATGTGAAATCAAAGCATGCCGACCCCTAGAGGTATCCTTTAGACTAATAAAATTACTCTAGTAAGGTATGATACATCATGGAAACTGACATACTAGAGTGATTAGTGTACATTTTCACTCCAATGACCTGCAAGATATAATCATGGGTGTAACACATGAATGTTTTCTTATTAGCAATAGCTGCAATCTACACAAAATTCCTCTACATCAACCTCACATATATGGACCCGCCATCTATAACAACATAATTGACCCAAATTTCATTTCCAATATATATATATATATATAATCACATGAAAGTCTCAATTGGTGGGTCCTATAATAGCACCCCCTTGATAGGAATACTGGAAATGACTACCACATCAGCAATGGTGATGATCATCTCTCTCTTGAGAAATTGAAATGTCCATGTCTTAGGTATCAATATCCCAGAGATCATATTAAATATCTAATGATCAATGAATGTTAAATCTAATACCTAAAGGCCATATAATCCATCATGGAATAGGTATGGTATAATGGAAACTCAAGGAGGAATATAATGATAATTGTGTTCTCGACACACCATGACCCTTTGAACCCCACATCCCACAATCAGGTCATGAGAATCATGACTATAATGCTTAGTGAGTAGTGTATTATCCTCTATCTGTTTGTAGAAAAAATTAAATAAGTCATAAATATAAAATTTAAATATGATGTTATGGTCATCATAATTTTATGATTGGTAGAAATTTAGAAATAACTTGTATAAATATTTGTTGGAAAATAAATCAATGAATGTTTTGGTAAATGAGGTAACAATAAAATAAAAAAAAATAAATTTATTTATCGATGATACAATGAAAATTATGGTTATATAATGTGAAATAGACAAGAAAATTCCCATTAAATAACACATGAATTCTATACCACAGACCAAAAATACCTTTTTATTTTTTACAAGAATAGGGTTCAGATGAGATGAGAATGAATTCAAAAGGCATATAAAATTTCAGTTATTTTCATCAGGTATCCTAATAAAAAGTTCAAAAGAGATGTATATAACAATTAAATTTTCCATATCATCCTGTCATCTAATTATTGGACTCTCGATATGGTAAATATTTCATTATATTTCTCAAAGCATCTAAAAATTCAAAAGTTATGTATATATCATTGAGAGATGTTATTAAGAAACCACATGAAAATAATCATGATTTTAATTCACTTATGAATTCAGTCTCATCTCATCCAAAAACTATTATATTGAAAAGTTACAAGGTCATTCTAATATTTTTAAGTAATTAATGTATTATTTAATGGGGGTATTCTTTTCCTTTTCATGTTATATGACCATAAGTGTCATTTTATCCTGAATAAAAAAAGATTAATTTTGTTATTCAAGTTACCTCACAATACAAAAAATTGTTTGAATTGTTTTATAATAAAATTTTAGATAACAATATAAATATATATCTTATGACCCAATACTATATATATTTGAATATAAAAAATATTATATATCTCAAATGCTATGCCTGGTAATTTATGTTTTATTTCCCACGTGAGGGTATGTTCCATGATTATTTTCAAACCATATTTCATTATCGTATACCTAGGGATATATTGATTATGATTTCATGTTACCTCACTTGTTCTTATCATGAATTCATTACTAAAGTTCACTTAGGGTTAAATAATCAGTTTTCTAAACCATTATTATTTTATTTATACTGTATGAAGATCCTTCCTCCATTTGAATAACCTCCTTGGTGGTGTAGACACAGGAAAACATGATTTTCTATTTTCATTTTTTATCATGTTTTGAATAGTGAAGATACTTTTGATAGTGATGTTGGCCATAAAATCAGTATTATACTGAAATTTTAGAATACTTTTTTATATCCTAAAATATGAAATTAATTTTTTGGTGCAATTTTTAATCTTACTATATGTATATTTAGTATTTTATAAAGATAATACAAATTATCTAAAGCATATCAACCTAGAGTGTCGAACATAGTGTGTAGAATGACTTGTTGTCGTGTATCAGTTCCCGACTATGTCTTTCTCAATTCATTGTTTTAAGGTTTTTCAACTATGTACATCTATTGTTTAGTGGAATCCACTTGTAGTATCCAAACACAGATTTTATTGCTTATATAAGCAATAAATCATTACGATAACCAAATTTTAGAACATCTTATAATACCTCAAAGATTACAGTAATGTTTTGTAGGATAATTTTTACCTTTCTTTAAGGTATGTTACATCTTTTGCAAATAGAATTTGATTCATCTAAATCAAATCCATCAAGAGTAACAAACCATGCATTCTATAAGGTAGAATCAATTAAATCATTGGAGTAACAAATCAGGTGTGCATTTGAGCCTCTTTTTCTTCTAGTTTTTCACCATTCATGTTATGTTTATTAAATGATATTCCAAATTAAATAAATATCTAATAATTAATTAATCATTTCTTAGTAATTATTTAATCATTAGTTAATAATTATTTAATAATTATTTAATATCTTATTAGTCAACCATTAATCATTAGTTGATCATTAGTAAATATATATTTAACTATCCATTATTCATTACAAGATCCTTAAATAATCATTAGTCAATAAATATTTAATCTTATGTTAGTCAATTATTATTAATTAGCACATATTCCTTTAATAATTACATAATTTTACTTTTGTCAACATTTAATCATTTATGAATAATTCTATAAATGTGATATAATTTATAGTTAAACAAATTATAATTATTAGTTGTTGGTTATTTAATAATTATTAAATCATTATTAAATCATTTTTTAATCATTAGTTAATTATTAGTTAATCTTTAACTAATCAATATTTAATTTAGTGATCCTATTTTTTCTTATATCACTATTACTTAATTTTAATGATAAACAGCATAAACGTATTTAATAACTAGGATTCATGTTTTAGTGTGTTTAGAAAATTAGGACCATGCATATCATTTCCAAAATAATACATAAACATTATTTAATTCCTTATTATCTAGGTTCTTATTAGGCCTTGAATTCTCCTTAGTACAAGTAGTCACCAGATGATATACCTCAAAGAAACGGGTGAGCTAAAAGAATAGTATAAGGATAGATAAGAACATGAAACAATATAACATGGGGTGAGAATAATAATAACATCACCATCACAATCATGAGAGGAATCATTAGATAATGGCATGGAATGTGCAAATATATAAAAACGAAACATTGCATCTTAGTGGTTAACTACCAAACATAGTTGTGAAAATGTCAAGCATCATGTTCACAAATATTTTAATTTTATCATGATATACTTATAATTAACCAATTAATTGTATCATTTTATAATTTTTTGAACAATCATCACATCATAACATTTAACTTGCATTATATAGTTCTGGATTCACTCGACACATCAAAGCATTAACATTTTCATGCATTCCACACTCCTTGAATCTGAATCCTTAAAATAGGAATACACATTGAAATGAATGAGTTTAAATTCATAAATCATACATTAAAAATTTAGGGTTCCCAAATTAAAAGGGTAATAACAATCTAGATATAAGAATTATTATCCTTGAGTGATGAAGAAACAATCTCGAGAAGTAAAAGGTGTGTTTTTTAAAGAAGGGATGCTTTGGAAAATATTGAGTTTTTCCTAATATAAAATAAAATACAAGTATATATCAAAAACATTTTATGATAATTATTAATATATTATATTTAAGGATTATTCATACTGAAAATTGGGTGAAATCGGGAAAACCAAAAACAAAGAGAGTTGAGTTCATGAATTCCCATTACATTATGTCTAAATGATTTATTCACATTAATATCCTAGATAATCACATTAAATTAATTAGTTAACAAATAATGAATCTTAAATACTTTAATCTTATTCACTATGGATTTATTGAGTTCATTTATGATCTTTTGGACAAGGTACAGTGTTTAATTTCTTTGTTGGGGAGTGTTCGTTTTCTTAGTTTTCATGATCTGTCCGCTTAGTATATGAATGGAAGTTCATATAAAATGTATATAAATATCCACAATTTTTATTATATATTATAAATAATATCATAGAATATGAAATTATCTTATTAAGATTTTCCTTATATGTTATGAGTATGAATCATTTGATAAAAGTTAATGATTATAGTTTTAGGATTATTTGGACAGTTTTTTGATCAACGTGAACACATATTTTTTTATCATATTGTATTATATATATATAATAGATAAAGAACCTAAATAGGGTTGTAACATAAATTTTAAAATATTTTAAAATCATTCTAATTGTTTTATTAACATCCATTAAGTCATTAAAGTAAAATGAATTTGCATCTACCATGATGTGAGTAAATTGATAGATCATGGGCAAGAAATGTTATTTAAAAAAAATGTGAGAAATGGGGGAGTTTAATGGTAGATCATCAATTAAAATTTTATAATTATAGTATATTTTTGTTACCAGTATTATTATTCAATTTTTATGAAGGTAGGTGAGGAAAGAATAATAAAATAAAATGAAATTAAAATAAAAAAGACGAAGATTTTACCTCCAAAATCTCTTTTCCTTGAGAAACTATTTGGAAAAATGTTTTGGTCTTTTGATGATACTAAGAGATATTTAATTTGGTGATGGGGATAGGGAATATTATTGGGATGAAATTGGTTACGGTTTATGTATTAAAATGTGTGAGGATAAGAGGGGTGAGGGGTGTTATTTATATTTGAGGGGAGGTGTTTTTTCTCATTGTTATAATCATTATTTTGTTATTTACATTCATTATAATGAATAGATTGACAGTTAACAGTAACTATATTAAAATAATGATAGAGAGTATGATATTTTTAGCTTACATCTTCCTTACATAATCCATGACTCCATAATCCAGGTATTTAACTTTTATTGTAAATTTTCATATTTTACTATTCATAAAAACAATTAGTATTTTAGATTAATCAGAAATATTTACCATGTCCATTTATAGATGTTTATAATTAAAAAATGAACTCCATATTGAGAAAAAAAATTCTAAATATGAGTAACTTAATTTTGAATTAAAATCAATATTTACTCTAAAATTATAGATTTCAGAATTATGACAAGTTTTATAACAATTTAATAAAATTACATAAGTTGTCATTAAATTATATAAAAAACATATGGAATAAAAATATAAATTTATGAATATATTATATGAAAAAAAATTGTCTTTTAAATTATTAAAATTAGCTTAAGGCGTAAGTAAACATTTATGACTTACAAAAATTCCAACACTTATTTAATAATTTTTAAAATATTTATTTACATATATTATGATATAATTATACCTTAATTTCATTTATATGATTCCTAAATTTTATTTATACTTTCATGGGTGACAATACTATTCATTTGACTAGTTTACTATTCATATCGGTCATATTACAATTTCCATTGGTCAAGTTACTATTTCATTATTATTAGTTCAATAACATCTAGAAAAATTTCATATAAAGTTAATTCTTAATTTATAATGTTTTTACAAATATATAAATTATTTTATGTGATTTATGTTATATGATATTAATAAGAATGGAGAAATTCCATTAATGAATGTTTTGTTCGTTGCATTCTTCCCTCTTTGGAAATTTCCACATCAAACTTTTTTTTACATAAAGAGGTGAGGGTACTTCTCCTTCATCACCTCTTATAGTTCCCAAGATTCTTCCAAATACATATGGTTTCCCCAAAACACTTTAACAAGGAGGGATTTTTTATTTCATGAAACATTTTCTCTAATTTCCAAGGTGATTTTCATCTACTCCTCAAAAGAGATAACATCTTCAAGATGTACCACCTATGAGTTTATTACATGTGAGGTATTTGGTATGAAATTACTTAGGAGTGATATGTAGAACACATCATGAATTTGATACACATTTGGTGGAAGTGGTAGTCGATATGCCATAGCTCCTATGTGGCCAACGCCCTAAAATTGGATAATGTACCTTGTGTTTAACATACCATTCTTTCCAAACTGCATGAATCTCTTCCTCGGTGACATTTGGCAGACGATTTTCTCTCCAACATAAAAATCCACGTCCAATATATGTTTTTAGCATAGCACTTTTTCGCCTTTTACTATATTTGAAATATTATTGGATGGATTGAACCATTTCTATGAACTCTTGCACAAGATTACTTCCATGTAGCTTTCTATCACCAACATCATCTCAATAGGTTAGATTTAAAATATCTTTCAATATAGAGATCTATATAGAGCTCTTTGAATAGTCAAGTGGAATCTATTTTTGTATAAGGACTCAACCAATGAGAGATGCTGACCCCACCACCCATTGAATTATAATATGTATAATCTTATCATATCATAGAGTGTCTGAAAAGTAATTTTAGGTTTGGCCCTCAATTTGGGGGTGATATGTAATGATGAAGCATAATTTAGTACTCAATGTATATTTAATATTCCTACCTATTTTATATAATAACATGGGTCATGATCAGAGACAATAAAAAATATTACCCCATGATGTCTCACTAATTCATTCACATATTTAATTGAATGGTTTTCAAGAGAGAGATCTTATAGAATAGTTATAATATGGGATGTACTAGTGAGTCTGTCCACCACAAACCGTTTAACAATATTTCCTTTGGATTTCACTTGGATACCCACAAAAAATTCCATGGTGACATTCTCACATTTCAAAATGTTTATAGGAAATGTTTGCATCATCCATTTTAACTTTTGTTTCTCCCTTTTTACTTTTTGAAATGTCATGAACCCTAATATATATTTCACAATCCCAATAATCATGTTTTCCTACCATAATTATTCCAAAATATTGTAGTACATCCTGGTACTATTAGGGTGGATAAAGAAAGTGGTTCTATGTGAATTTCCCAATAGTTATTTCTTTATCATCGGCGATGAAGACACAAAGGGACTTACTCAATACCAAATCATACTATCCTAATTAATATGGAATTTTTGAAGTTTCCCTTAATTTACAACATTAAACTTCTTAGGTAACTCTAGAATATCCCTTTGTTCCACCTTAATCTTCCCCTAGATAGATGTTTGGGAAAACATTTAGGAAAGGTCAGATGAATTAAATACTATTATGATTCAAAAATCATTAATTTCCAAGTAAACAAAGAAATGGTCATTATCAATATGAAACGGGGATAGATTGGTAAGTTATTTTCTATTAAGAGAATCAACTACCTTATTCACCTTTCCAAGAGGATCGTGAATAGTGAACTTATAGTATCTAATTAGCTCAAACCATCTCATTTGAGTCATATTGAGATCCAGTAGTGTGAATATATACTTTAGGATCTTGTTATTCATACATATGTCACACTTCCCACCCTTGAGGTTGTGCCTGTCACACCCAGTTTTCTTCTTTAAAGGTACTTATATTTCATATATTTTTATTCTAGCATACCCCCTATGTCCCCCATAATCCCCAATAATTTTCTAGGACTTTTGAATGTGTTTTGAGGGGGGAAAAGAGAGTGCATGTTTTTCCAAACCATACACAAAAACCGTGCACCTATGTTCAGGTCATTAAAAATGAGAAAAAAGACTACTTTACCACCTGGTATTCTTCTTAACTCACCCCTTTCATCCCCCATTTGACCATTAAATCCATTGAGTCCTCACAAGTTCTTAAAACAGTCCTTTGAACTTTATTTTGAAGTGGGGTTTGGTGGAGTAACTTCACACAATCTTAAGTAAGTGTCTCTCCCTCTTAGTTCCTCCCGTCTTCATGAAGTTTAATTCAGTTACCATGATGTCCCAATTTAAGGAAGGGTAGGTTTTAGAACCTATGGTTTAAATTTGTGTTTTCATCATCCAATCATTTGATTTTAGGATCGATCTACCTTCCTTGAAGTGCGATGGTGGTGTGATTGCATTTTTGCACTTTGGATTGAAAGATTTAAAAATTTTGGTAGGTGATTTGATGTGTATGAAATAAGTTTCTCTTACCTTGTTTATTTTATAATATTTTCATGTGTATATGATTTTATTAAGGGTGAAAAAAAAAATTTAGTGGTATTTGTAAAGAAAATTAATTTTTAGTGCCATTTTCATGTGAAATTGGGTTTTTTCATAAAAATCTTGTATTAGTACATTTTTGGATTCCATATAACTAAATTTTTGAATTTATTGAAATTTATTAATGTTTAATATCATTGTTTTGAATTTTTATCAGCTTTGGTAGATGCTGAGAAAACTTGTTTTAATGGTGTTTGTGAAGCATATGGGTTTTAAGTGTCATGTTTGTGTGAAAAGGGATGTTTTATAAAGATATCAATTCCTAGTTCATATGGGGACTCCCTAAAACATTTTTTGGGTTTCATTGAAATGTATCGGGCTTCCATTTCTATTTTAATGACTTCTATGTGTGCACATAGTGTGAGAATTGGGAATTTCAATGAGTTTTGGGTAAAAAAAATTGAGATATTTTGAGAAGTTGTTTTATCACAAATAAAAATGTGTGATTTTGTGTTATAAGTAGTATACAGTCTTTATTTAAACTCTATTGTCTATATATGACCAGTATAGCTATTTTTATAAACAATGGGATGTATTTACCATGCTGAAATTGTTTGAGAAAAAGTACGCTAGTGATCAAGATGGGTTTTCCCCTCTTTAATTGAGCACATTGGACAACAAATACACCAAGTAACAAATATGGATGACGTTTAGGGATCAATATGTTATGGGGATTTTCATTAATAGAGACTTGTTCATGGGAAATGATTGCGAAAATGAAATTTTACAAAGAGGTATGAGGTACATAGGGCTGGAGACTATCTAGTGCAAAGGGGTGTTCCCGGTTTTGGTGATCATTAGATTTTTGGTATGTACCCTTGTCTAATGGTGTGTTTGGGTGTAAATTACAATATATAACATGTCTTATTTAAATTTTTTAAAATTATAAATTTTTTATTATGAAAACCATTTACCATTTAATGTTGCATTTTTAGGATTGTATCGTCACTTTCCCTTACTAATTAAAGCCACATTCATTTCACCTTGTATTGAATAATATTTAGAATGTTTGGATGGTATCTATTTAAGCATAGGATCACAACTTAAAAACACCCCATGTGTGTAGGTAGACATGATTGTGTTTGACTAAGGTAAAGGAAAAGCCTCGAGTGAAGGACGATTGGGTTGTTAGTCCCCTCCTATGGTGTAGTGTTGTGGAGATGGCTCGGGGGTGACGACCACCTGTCATGTCGAGTATTTTTGGATTGTATTCGCTATTTTAATTTATTTTTGGACCTATGGTACTTATTTAAAACCATATATTATTATCTGGTTTATTAGGATTTTTTGGCAGGAAAATTTCAGATTCATATTATTGATTATTTTTAATGTTTTATGATTTCAAACTCAGGAAAATCATTCCAAAAGAAAATTTATTGATACCCAGGCACTTGTTCTATCTCATGGAGATAGGTAATGCCCTTTGGGCCTTATCATGTACTGGATTTGGTGTCGGTATTAGTGGTGACCAGATTCCGTTTGTGACAGCGCCTCCAAATTTCAATGAAAATCATAGTTTCTATCTCTAAATCATGCATCAAGTAGTCCTTCAAATTTCTAATAAAATTTAATGTGGTTTAGAATATAAAAATATAATTTTATAAGAGAATACAACCCAATAATTTTTTTTAATAACCACTATAAGTCATAAAACAATTTCCAATTTTTGGTTAATATGAGTACAGGTGTAGTGATAAAACTCTTCTTTAGCTCTAGGATATTTTCATCACATTATTTGGTACATGAATAATTTAACTCATTCCCTGATAACATAGATTTAGGGCTTACAATCATGATAATTATTCAAAAAATGTAATTAGTACCCTGTTAATCCATGAAAACTGCATTTTTCCATGACACTAGAGGGTCTGGTCCATTCCATATATACCTTTGGTTTTGAATAGTCCATATAAATTCCATCACTTGTGATCAAATGTCCCAAGAATGTGAATTACTCTATCAATAAGAAAAAATATGTGAACATGTTGTACAATTTATCCTTCCTTAATGTTGGATGCACAATCCTTATATATTATTTATGTTCTTTATTTATCTTAGAGTAGATTATAATATCATCGACAAAGACTACCAAAATGTTTTCAAGGGAATGTTTTAATCATCTGTGTTTAAAATCCATGTATATTGTAGGGGAATTATTATGTATTATAGGAATCACCAAAAACATATAATTAGCATACCTTGTATGGAAGGAAGCCTTCTGAATATCTTTTTTTACCTTTACCGGATGATTTTTTGAATAGAGATCCACTGTGGAGAAGTACTGAGGTCCCCATAGCTTATTAAACAAGTCATCAATACTTGGAAAAGGTTACTAGTTCTTTATGTGGATATTTATGAGTTCTCAAAAATCAATATAAATCAATATTGATCTATACTTATTCTTGAAATAAAAAATTGGTGAAACCCATGCCGATGCACAAGGGAATCTGAACCCTTTGACCAAATTCCCTTGAAAATGGTTCTTTAAATACTCTAGTATGATAGGATCCATCTTATTGGGATATATTTAGATATGAGTTTATCTGGGCATGAGTTATATTAATAAATATACGTCATGATCTGCTGAATGTTAAGGTAACTATAATGGAAATAAATCATTGTATTCCCTTAGAATAGGTATTTCCCCTAGGTTGATATCTCCCTTTGACTCAACCATTTGAGAAAGGTGGGATTCTTCATGTGGAATCAATGCCCACACCTATAAAGTATTTTCCAAATGGTATTCATAATCTTTCATGAATTTTCATAGGAACGTGGGTTGGTTTGGAATATGAAAATGTATACCCTTTTTGTGATAGTTTATATGTGATCATTATAACAGGAGACAAACCAGTCCCATTATAGAATCATATTCCACAAAGGGAAATATCATGAGATTCATTGGAAGATTCTTCCCACAGACAACATCAGGAGAAGTGTTCATCTCATGGGTTTTAATGATTTCACCACTTTTCATTTTTACAGATATATCTACTACAATGTTTCTAGGAATCGATTCAATAGAAATAGAAAACTAGAAAGATAAAAAGGAAGAGTATATGTAGAAACAAATAACTCTTTTTACATTATTTTGGGAATTGGATGTGTACCTTGTACAACTTATTTCTCATAATCTACCTCAAATGTATTAGTGGAATATGCATTTCCATGATATTGTTTCATTAGCTAATGTAGGATCTTATAACCCTAAAGTACTCGTGGTTTAGTGCACTATCCTTCATAGTTCCCTTCCTCCCTTATGTTGTAGAATTGGACCATGGTTGTTTTATCATTTCCTCCACAACATTGCCATGAATCCTCAAGTATTTTCGACATTCCTAAGATTTGTGGAATTCTCTCCTATAGTTGTAGAATTTCCTCCCAACATTCAGATATTACCTATAATGAATCTTCCCACATTTTTCACATATGGGTTGTTGAGTTTTCTTTCCATATTTCAAATTAGATCCTCCCACTTGAAACTCAATATTTTGTTTCTTATCAACATAGCCTTGGGATCATTCTTCAAACTCCATCTCCACATTGATATCATGTTGAACACCTTCTTTATTACTTCTAATGTGTTGAATTTCTAGATCCATTTATATTTTTGGTCTTAATATACAAAAAATCTATCCATTTTTTGGTAATTTTTATATCAAAACTCCAAGAGTACATTCCATGCCTTGTCAAATTTTATTTGTAGGATGTGATAGATTCAATTTCCTTTTTAATTAGCTCTATGAATGCTCTATCCATTGTTGATTGGTGATTTATGTGAAATATTTGATAAGAAACATTATCATGAAGTATTCCCACTCCATATCTTTAATTTTATCAAATCGGTTGGTGGTCTTAATCAAATCCCACCATATATTGTCCTCTCCATCTAAATAGTAAACAACCAGGGTCACATACATCTTCAGAGAATATGTATGTAAAAAATATCTTCTCCGCCAAGTTGGCCCACTATCTTTGAATTGATTATTATAAGATCTACTAAACATCAGTGGTCATTTACGCATAATACACCTGATATTCAGTTCCTCCCTCCTAGGGTTAGGAAGACATTCCACATTATTCATGTTATTTTTCATAACATAAGAATGTTGGGTAAGAATCACCATAAAATTTTGAACTCCATCTCATGATGTATTTGGGATGTTGTTGGCGAATGTTTTGATTTTTTCCTTGCATGGTCATTGTGATGGTTTCCCCTGGTTCCCCCCATTTTCTAAAATAGGTTTGTTTAGAAAAAACATAAGTCAATAACTTGTGGATAAATAATTTATTCCTTTTTATAATTATTTATAAATAAATATATTATGGGTTCCTAATGTTTAAAATTATTTAAATCAATGATTTATTGGTGTTTATTTTAATTAGTATCATGCTAAAGGTTTTAACTATGGTTCTCTAATCATATTTCCCAGATTAACTAAACCAATCTCTCATACCAACCATAAAGACCATTATTTTTCTTAAATTACTATTAAATAATTTTGATGATAAAATAATGAAGTAAAATTACATGACTAAGATCTATAGGATTTGTGTCCTTGGAAATATATGACCATATATAACAATTAAAAAATAAAATATAAACTTTTATTTAATTCCTTCTTCTCTAGCTTCTTTTTGGAATTTGAATTCTATTTTGTAGAGGTTGTCACCTGAGAACATATATCAAAGAAATGTGTAACATAAATTTCTAGTAAGAATACATATAAGAACATGAACCAATATAACATCAGGATAGAATAATAATAACCTCAACATCATAATAATGAAATGAAATATTAGATAAAGTCATGGAATTTGGAAATGCAGAAAAATTAAACATCACATCTTAGTGGTCAACTACCGAACATAGGTATGAACAAAGATAGAATTTTGTAAACACATAGCTAAATTTTCCAATAATATATATAATATTACCTAATTAGTTGGATATATATTTAATTATGGGAACACCTATCACATAATAACATTTATTTTTTTCTACATTATTCTGGGTGCACTCATCACATCATAACATTTACATTATCATGCATTCCACATAGAACATTTATCAATCATTTACATAAAAACCCATGTAAAGGAATGTGTTTCATTTATTAAGTTATAATTTCATAAACATTGGGTTCCCAAATTAGTAATATAATAAAATTCATTATATTTGAATTGCCAACTTTGAGTGAAGTATAAACAATCTCAAGAAAAAAGGTGAGTTTTTTAAAGGAATAGTTCGATTGGGAAGCATTGTGTTTTTCATAAACTCAAGTAGAAAACAATTATATCCTATAAATGGTGTGATAAAAATGAATAAATGATATTTATGGAATATCCATACTAAAAATAGGGTGAAATATGGAAAATCTAAAGAAAGAGGGTTGGGTTCTAGAATTACCTTTACCTTATGTCTAGCTAATTTCTTCTACTTTAAAATCCTATATTATCACATAAGATTAATTAAATAAAAAATATAGAATCTATTATACATTAATATGTTTTTATGGTCATATTACGTTCATTTATATGCCTTTTCATGGCTTATTGAGTTTAATTTCATTTTTGGGGAGTGTTAATTTTCATAGTTTTCATGATTGGTTCACTAGTATACATGAATAAATGTTCGTTTAATATATGGATAAATTTCCAGAATTATTATTAATAATATTTAATGATATTAAATAGGATTAAATGGTATCATAAGAAATTTTTAACGTGTTAGGATGTTGAATCATTAGATAAAATTTAACGATGAACGTTTTAGGTTAATTTTGGTTGTTTATCGATCACAACGAACTCATTTAGTTTTAACGTTTTGTATTATGTATATCTGTTTATTATTGAAAATAACGAGTGTTGTAAAATATATTTCAATAAATATTTCAAACTTTATATTGGTTTTACTAAAATCCTTGAATTTTTCAAACGAAAATGAATGTTCATTGCCCACGATCTTTGTATGTTGACACATCATGTGTAACAATTTCATTTTATTTAAAAAAGAAAGGGATGGAGAAGTATAATGATTTATATTCCAATAATATTATGTAATTATAAAATATGTAATGTAATTGGGTTATCATTCCATTTTTATGAGGGGATTTTAAGAGATAATAAGAAAGCAAAAATAAATTTAAAAAAATGTAGGATATTTTGCCTCTAAAATATCTCCCCCTTGAGAAACTCCTTAGGAGAAAGTTTTTAGTATTTTGATTAATCTAGGATAACTTTTATGTGGATAAGAATCATGTAAATATTATAGTATTGAAATATGGAATATCTAAATGACTGAGAGGTGTTAAGAGAAGAGGTGAGGGATAGTATTTATAGCGGAGGATAGAGGTGTTTTCTCATTATTATATTAATTAGCTTATTATTTATCCAAATGTATATGAATTTTTGGATAATTATGTCTAAATATATTAAAAATATGAATTATTTTATGATATTTTTCTCTTAAATCAACCTTAGATCGCCTAGAACTCCACTATTCATGTATTTAGTTTTTATTGTAAATTATAATATTTTACTTTTTGTAAAAAAATCACGTATTTTATGAATATACTAAAAATTGACCATAACTAGTTTTTAATGTGTAGAAATGAAAAAATAAATCCATTTTATTAAAATAATTTTAAAAAAATGATTAATTTAATTTTTAATTAAATTCACCATTTATTCAAAATATACATATTTTAAAACTATAACTAATTCTATAATACATTCATAATTTTATTAACGTCACAAAAAATATCATAAAATAATACTAAATAAAAATCTTAATTTTTTAATACAAATAATGAAAATAAATTTTATTATTAATTATTTAATTAAACATAAAATTGCAATTTAATATTTGAGACTTACCAAAATTCCAACACAAAATTAATACTTATTAAAACATTTATTTACGTAGAATATGATATAAATATACAATAATCTCTATTATAATATGCTTATATTTATTTATAATTTCATGGATGTATCTACTTTTCATTTTCCCAGTTTAGTATTCATAAGGGTCATATTTATATTCCTAATGACAAATTATTATTTTATCAGTATTGGTTCCTTAACTTCTAAAAATACATCTTATTTCATTAATTTTCCATTTATAATGTTTTTATAATCATTTATATGAGATTTTATGTTATTTATAAGTTATGACATTACTATAGTAAGGGGTAAATATCATTTATAAATGTTTTCATCATTAAATTTATCCATTATTTAATCATCAGTTAATCAATATTTAATAATTATTCATTAATTTTTTAATCAATAATCATTAGTTAAAAATTAATTAATTATTATTTAATCATTACTTAATCATTACTTAATAAATTATTCATCTTTTTTTACTTATCAGTAACTTAATAGTTAATCATTAGTTAAAAATTAGTTAAAATTATTTACTCATTAGTTAATCATTTGTTCATATCAGATAATAAACATGTAATCACTATTTAATCATTATATTATAAATATAAAATTATTAGTTAATCATTCATTAATCGTTACATAATAATTATATAATGATTATTTTGTCATTATATAATCATTACTTAATCAATATTTAATCATTATTTAATAAATAATTACATGTCAGATTATAACTAATTAATCCTCATTTATTCATTAGTTTATAATACTTTATTTAATAGTTAATAACTCTTTAAACAATACTTAAGCATTACTTAATCATTATTTAATAATTATTAGATCATTATTTAATCAATTTTAGTCATTCCTTAATCACTATTTAATTTTTAGTTAATCAATCTATAATCATGTGTTTACCATTAAATAATGAATATTCAATATTCAATCATTAATTATTCATTAATTTATCATTATTTAATCATGAGTTAGTCATTAGTTAATAATTTTTATTTATTACTTAATCATTACATAATAATTTCTGAATAAGTATTAAATCATTATTTAATCATTATTTAATCATTATTTCACAATCATTTAATCATTAACTAGTCGTTATTTAATCACTAATTATTCATTAGGTAAGCATTAGTTGATAATTACTTAATCATTATTTAATGATTTTTAATCATTTTTTAACCATTATGTACTCTCTATTTAGTCATTATTAAATAATTAATTAATAATTAATTAATTATTATTTATTCATTAACTAATAATTAGTTAAGAATTACATAATCCTAAATTAATTATGACTTAATCATTAGTTAATTATTATTAGTTTAACATTATTTAGTAATTCTTCAATCCTAAGTTATTTGTTAGGAAATCTATATATATTCATTACCAAAAATAACTATTATTTATAAAATATGTATATCAAAATAATATATTAAATAAATAACATATTATAACTATCCAAAAACAAATCAATTTATTAAATAAATAACTTTAAGACAATTAAGATGAAATACTTCTTAATGATGATTCACAAAAATCAGCACTCCTTTTAGGCCATTGGAACCAAAATGCACAAATAAAGATTATTTTAGAGAGATAGAGTATGTGGTACATAAAGGGATGGAGGATTTTAGGTTGAAGAAGGGGATCCCTTTTATTATCCCTTTAGGGGAAGGCAGCACCCTCTCACATCTATTACTATTATTTACATGAAAAGCATCATACATGAACCTTCCTTTCCCATTAATTTATGTGAATGGAATAGGTTCTCATGCTTCCTTTTCCATTTCATCAATATTTCTCAATGAGAGGAAATGGATGCATTCAATATGCCTCCTTTTAAATAATAGCAAAGGTGGTAGGTACTCTGCAACTTTTTATCTGTGGAATTTAAAAAAATTATAATCAAATATAATTGAAAAAAAATCAAAAAAAAACTTTGCACCACCCCTGTATACTATTTACACCTTCACAACTCACTAGACAACCATTGAAACATCCAAGTTCACCATTTTCACCATTGAAGAGATCAAACATCCAATTGTGGCTGCTCCAACCAAATTGAGAAACTCCATAGAAGCTTGACGGATAATGGGTTTCCCAATGTAATGATGAATTAACACCATTCACTAGAGGAGGGAACGGAATCCATTATTTAGTAAGAGAAATAAAGGATTAAAAAATGTATGTATAGAGAGGGATTTATGCGAGTGCAGGGAAGTGAAATGGTTGTTACCAGAGTGATCCAAACTCAACACAATATGTCGTGTTGCATAGATGGAAACTCAAAATATTATGTTTTGATCTATTCAATGTTTTGATGTTTGTGGATCGAAGCTTCCACATACATATATAAATTATTGGGGAGTTCAAAGTAATCAGAGTGGTGGCCATCTTACCCAGTGAATAGTTGAGGATCAATATTATGACTAAAATTTTATGACAAACGTCGTGGATTCTATGGTCCATTTGGGTGCATGTATGATTCAGATACGTTTTAATTTTATCTACCGATAAATAAAAAATAGTGATACAATATTTATTTGGATTAGATTGATGAGGTAGACAATCATATTCAAAATGGTGATGAAATTCTCAAATCTCTTCACTTGTAGAAAGGGGTCTAAGGAAGTGTTTTTTATAATAATATATATACTAAAAATAATTTTAAGGTATTTTGAATTATATTTTTCTAGTAAAATGTTTTTTCACATATATATATATATATTGATAAATATATATCAAAAAACATGTAAATAAAAATAATATAAAATAAATATTTTAGAATAACTCACTAATTATGATATTAGTCAAAATGATTAGATTTTGAATTTTTTAAACAATAGTAGAAGAAGGAATATATCTATCGTATAAATCCATCGCTAAAGGAATATAACGATTGTAACACCCCGAGAATTTATGAAAAATATTATTTTTAATTTCATTAATGTCTTGTGTTGTACGCTACACCAAAAGGATCTTGTACAACACGCATCCTTGACTTGCCTTGCATTACACGCAATCACGACCTTCCTCGATAGCGTGTGTAGTACGCAAAACCGAGTTTCACTAAACAACGATATGCTATTATTAAAACTAGCTGTTATGAATAGTAATAAACACATTTTGAAAATTTGAAAATTTTATTTTTCAAAATGGACTTCATTTTTAGATTTAGAATATCGAAATTAGCTTAGGATGAAATTTTGGTGATTTTCGGATAACTTTCATATTTTGATGAATAGTGAAAATTACTAAATTTAAATTAAAAAAAACATTTTCAATCGAAATATTTAATAGTGATAAATTGTTAATTTAAGTGGTTTTAAATTATATTTAGAATATATTTTTACAATTTAATACAATTTTGGTCATTGGATGTAATTTCACATTTAAACCAGTTATAAACAAGTGTCAATCTTTTGATAGTTATTATATCTTAAAAACACGCTATTTGTTTTGACGACGGGAATTAGTTTTTAAATTAGTTAATGAAAATGATATGTTTTGAATTTGGTAAAATAGAAATCATTTTTGAGTTCATAATATCAAATATAGCTTAGGCCTTATTTTTTTGTATTTTTCTGAAAACTTTCAATTTTTGATGAATAATGAAACCACTAAGTGGTAGTTAAAAAAACTGAATTGTTCATAAAACTTAATTTTACCGCTTCTGTGAGTGGAATTTCAAAAATCCGAGAGACACGATTGATGTCAGTAAGTAAAATTTGGTTCAATGAGATAAAAATAATTTTTGGTGAATAGTAACTTTTAACTTTTTTTACCATGGTTAAAAGTAAATAGGGTAATTAAGGGTAGAAATGATATTATTATTACCCTAAAACATGTCATAATTCTATTGGAAAAATGTAATTCGACCAAAAACAAACTTAGGAATAAAATATGACCATTTAGGCCCACTTGGATTAGATTAGGACATTTATTATTAAATTATTTAAAGAAGGGTTAAAAGATTTAAAATCAAAGTTTATTTACTAAAACATTTTTAATATGGGGTTATACAATAGATAAATTCGACTATAAATATTCATTAGAAAGCTAAAACGATTTCCTACATAATGGTACTTTATTTGTAATTTTTAGACATTAAATAATTTAATTTATTTATGACACAACGATGATGCAGTAATTATCTTATTAATGAAATATTGACATAATTGATGTTATAAATACCAAAATAAATGTAACTTAAGACTTTTTATGAATTATACTAATTTTATAGATTAATATGACATGTTAGTATTGATTTAATTAACTTTTTTTGAAGTTATCATTCTGTTATGATTGTCACAAAAATCAATTACTAAATAGTGTCAAAATTGACATAAAATAGTTTTTAAAACAAATATTATATTATTAATTGTTATTTTATTCCTAAAAATATAAGGTTCGGCCAAATGACTTATATAAGGTTATATATATTGATAATAAACAATTTGGGGTTCGTTTGGCTTCTTATAGTATGTTTATTAACCTTATAGTGTAAGAACACAAGAAGACATGGTAAAATTAAAATTATTTAACTTAATGTTAAATCTAAATGATAAGGTTAAAATAGGAACCTAAACTTGTCTAAATTCTATTGGATGAGGTGATTTCGACCCATCCCCACCTTAGCCTCGAAATAAATCAATTTGGAGCTATTTAAAACCGAACTTGACTTTATAATAAAATAATATATTTAGTTATTCCAAAGGAGCCCCTCTCCTCCCTTATAAAAGGGCACCTCCTCCCTCTCTTCCTCACACAACTTTGAGCCTTCAAGCTCGGCCAACCCCTGCCAAATTCTCTTCTCCACTTCCCTAGAAACATCCTATAGGTTCTGGTCTTCCTCAAAGACCAATTTTAGTGCCCTAAGAGGAGGTCTCAAAGAGGCGCTTTAAAGAAGAGGAGGTTCGGACACATACGAAGCAAATCGGACCTAAGGTAAGGGAAATATCACAATATCATTTTTATCCGAGATTGTTTATAATTTGGTATTTACTGGGGTGTATTTTATTATCCACATCCATGTTTCCTCAATATTTAATATTACTTCCATCCACCTAAAATTGTTTAAATTCAATTTTACCCTTTGGTGAGTTTTTGTAAAAGATATGAAAGGAACCTTTTGTCTTTTCTCGTACGAGGTAATTTTTGACTTTTCCGACAAAAGTATGAAGAATGTTTTTCTTAACGTATACGACATGAATTGATTTTTAAAACATTATTTCCATGAAGCTTCCTTTACAAGTTTTAATGTTTATTTTTAATCAAATTCTTTTAGTTTATAATTGTACGACATTTTAAGAAAGGAAAAGTGTTTTTGAAGAAGAAAGGATATTTTCCTCAAGAATGGAGTTCAAGTGTTTTATCAAAATTATTTTCCATCTAAGATAATAAAGGGTTCTGTTTTTATCCCTATTATTACATTGATTTGATTATGTTGTGATGTAATTATTTTTATGAATTCCTTTATCTTATATGAATTGTTTTATGATGTCACGATGTTTAAGATTTCCATTTTTATTACATGGGTTATGCAATGATGTCTGTTTTAAGATTTTGTGGCACACATAAGAATGGTATCATTATGAGATGGGTGGGACCAATATCTCCCTCCAATGCATTGGGTAAAGATTTTATATCTCATGAGATAGACGTGGCTGGAATGGTAGGTTATACCGATTCAGTGAAACAGGACTGAAACGAGGGTGACTCAGTTCAGAAAGGGACTTTGTCCACTAAGATAGTCTTGGAAATGAGTCTTGACTAACAAGAAATGATTCTCTATGATTATGTGTGCATTCCACAAAGTTTCATGTTTTAAGTTATGATTATTGTGATTACATTTCACTGCCATGATTTATCCCATGTTATGAAATTATGATCTCTTTTGCAGGTTAAGATTTCCAAAAGTTATGTGCTTGTGTATACGATGTGATTGATATTTCTTTTGTTTACCCTTACTGAGCATTTGAGCTCACCCTTTTATGTTTACTTTTCCCCAAGATATAAAGAAAGGTTTTAGGTATAAAAAATGAAGATCTTTATCGGAGATGTTGAAGATCTTTCACCAGGATTAGAAGATTATATTCTGAGTTTCCAAAGACACTAAACTATTAAGATCCTTGTGTGTGTGTGTTTGTGATGTACTAAGTATTCCACAAATGTAATGTAATGTCAATGTACGTCAAGCTTCGGGTATCTACAACGATCTACTTGAATCCTCAAAAATACAAGAACATTATACCCATACCGGTTGCCAATATAATCCAATATTTGATGGATATTATATACTATTTCAAGGCTAACTATTCCTATTCACCTGATTTGGGCTTTCAGGCCACCGGTTTGGGCCTACAGGTCTCAAGGGACTTCGGGCCATTAAAGGCCTTTGGGACACATGGCCTTTGGGTAATTGAAGACCAAGAAGTAGCCTAGTTCACATTGAGCAAGCCCAAGAAGTTGATTAGAGCACCAGTAGCAGTCACCAGAAGCAAAGCTAACCGGATTGGAAGAATGAGAGGGTATGGAAACTGCAATCGGGACTAGGCACCGTGCAGCTTCGTACGGGGAAATGCTATCAGATCATCAATGCAGGTGGGAAGCTAATGGAAATCAATGATGTAGAAATTGAGGAGGGGTAGTTCTAGTGGGATGGGCCTACATGTCATGTTATGGGCATGGTATGCCTCTACGCCTTTGGGTCATGTATTATGGGTCATGTCGGGCATTGTGCCTTGGGCCAACAGGTCATGTATGAGTTCCCCTTCAACACTTAAAAGGGGGATTATCTACAATAAAATAAAAAAGAAGGCCTTTGGTCCATTTATAGTAATTATAGTGTAATTACAAAAACAAAAATAATTGGAAAAATAAAATAATTTTACCAATAATACATGGCACCAAAAGACAATAAATATCCTCTCATAATTTTTATTCGTGCTGGACACCAATCATAGAATAAAATTAATACATAAAATTAAATTTAAATATTTAGTGAAATAAAAAAATCTCAATTAATAATTGAAATGAAATAAAATATTTCAATTAAAACATTTTAAAAAAGACAAAAGTTCTTTGATATTAAAAATATATTACAAATTTTCAAATGATTTCTAAATTTTTTAACCACTTACTCTATCATTTTTATTAGACCACACATCTTAATAATGTGTCATCTGATCATACTTGTAAATATTAATTATTTTATGGTAGACCTAATATTTATAGTCATTTAGACATTTTTTTATAAATATTACACTATTAAATGCATGTTTTCACGTTTTATGGCATTAAAAGTGATTTTTTAATCATTTTATGAAAATGAAACCTTTGATTGAATTAATTTTTTCTCAAAAATTTCAATTTTTAATCTATGGTTGTTCCTATCTATTTTAATGGTATTTAATGTTCATTTGGTAGGTTTTGACATTCTGTTTGTTTCTTAAGGATTTAAAACCTTTAATAACTACAAATTCAATCACTACAGAAAGAATTCATGTCTATTTGATGTCTCATCTCCTTTAACACAAAAAAATAATATAGGTTTTCATGTATTTCATGTTATATCATGGTTATTTTATTTGGATCTGACTATTATAAGAAATTTTTTTGTGTATAATGAAACTAAAGGTTCTTCTTGGGACCTCTAGAGAAAACACTACATAAAAATGGTTTTTCTTATGATAAATACTTTTAAAATTCAATTTATGATTGCTTTCATCTGATTTCATGGAATTCAAAAGTTTTTCAATATGGTTTGACCCTCGGACTAACCTTTTTAAAGGGCACTAAGCATTTAAAAATTGTATATCCACTTGTTCAAGGCAGACTGTTTGTCATATTAAGGTGATTAATTCTTATATAGGTCATGAATATTATTAATATGGTTTTATATAATATCAAGTGATTCCAAGGATTTTTTTCAATATATCTAATCATTTAACACACGTTTTGGTGTTTTATGATAATAAAATTTGATTTATCATCATATTGAAAAAAACATCTCCAATTGATATATTATATACTAGACCATTAAAATATTCACTCTATGATGGTTTTTATCATATTTCATGACATTCAATGTTCATTTAGTTGGTTTTGACACTACATATTTTTAGAGAGATTCAACGCAGTAAAAACTACATATTCGGTCATTCTGAGAAGACCAAAAATCCATTTTATTTATGTATCCTTATAAATGTAAAAAATAATAACAAGATGATTGGAATAATATTTCATATAATTCTGAGTATTTTCATTAATATGAAAAACTAAACTATCATTTTCATGTTTTTTGACACTAAAAGTTCATTTTCAGTCCTTTCAAGAAAACAACTTCTTGGATTGATGTTCCTTCTACGAAATCATTATATAAATAACTCTAATGTTTTTTTCGTCAGATTTAACTCCATTTGAATGTTGTTTGTCTGTTTTGACCCATAGACTATCAATTTTAAAGAACTTGAATCCTTTAAAACATCATCTTTTATTTTTCATGGTATATTGATTCATCTAATAGATGTGTCATCTTCACGTACACATGAAGAATAATATTAATAATGTTTTCTAGTGATTTAATGTCATTTCAAGTTCCTTTTCAATATATATAACCATTAATGAACAATTTTGTGTTTTATGGCACAAAAAGATCATTTTCCATCATCCTGGGAAAAAAAACCTCTGATTAATGTACCATATTTCTAACAATTTCACAATTAACTCCTTGATTATTGATCTCGAATTTCACAATGTTTAGAGTTCATTCAGTTTGTTTCCCCCCCCCCATGTTTTTAATGGTTTTAAAACCATTAAAATCACATATTCAATCATTATAGGTAGACCACTGATTCAATTGATTATTTATCACTTAATATATAAAAAAATATTAATAATATTCTTTTTAATGGATTTCAACTCATTGTGAATTCTTTTTGTATGGGTCTGACTATTAATCCCATGTTTTCGTGTTTTGTGACTCTAAATGTCAGTTTTCAATCCTTCGAGAAATATGTCAGCTTAGATTATCATTATTTCTACTAAATAATTTAATAATTTACTTTATAGTAGTATTCTTCAAATTTCAAAGAATTTGGATGTTGTTCGGATGGTTTTCACACTCTTGGATTACCTTTGTAATGGGAGTCAAAACTTTAAAAAAGATATTTAGTCATTCCAGTTAAATAAATCATTGGATTGATGTGTCTTTTACTCATACACATAATAATAATAATATAAAATTTTATTTTCCTATAATTTCATGTAATTATGATGTCATTTAAATAGACATGAATAATAAAAGCACATTTTGGTGTTGTATGACACTGAAAGTGTGGTTTTTCATCGTCGTGGGGAAATGAAACCTTTGATTCAAAAACCATCTACTCGAAAATTCTAAAATTAACTTAATGGCTATTACTATCCAATTTCAGATGAATTCAGACGTTGTTTGGTTGATTTTGATACCCCGGGTTTTTTAAAAGTGTGTTGAACTTTTAAAATGGCATATTTGATCCTTCCAAGTAGATATCTTGTTTTATTTACGTTTCGTATCCTCATACACATAAAACATAATATAAAAATGTTTTTCTTATGGTTTCAAGTCATTCATATTTTTTTATCTATATATATTACAATTAAATGTTAATTTTAATGTTTTATGATATTAAATGTGTGTTTTTGGTCCTCGGGGGTAAATACTAGCTTAAATGGACAATCTGTCTACTCTGTTACTTTGAAATTCATTCTATGACAGTGGTATTCTGATTTTATGAAAATTGGATGTGTTATTTTGTTTTGACCCTCATAATTCATTTTATAGGGTTTCAAAACATAATAAACATATATTCATTTGTTCTGAGTTAACAATTTGTCTGATCGATGTTTCATCTACCTGAACACATAAAAAATAATAATAAAATATTTTTCTTATGATTAAAAGTAATTAAGAGTTATTTCTCTATATGTCTGACCATTAAACATTCATTTTTTTTATTTTATGACACTAAATGTATGTTTTCCATTATTGTGGGAATTGAACACTTTGACTTGACATTCCTTCTTCTAGACCACTAAATAATTCACTCTACAACTGTTTTTATTCTAATTTCATTGAATTTGTTGGTTGTTTGGTTAGCTTTGACCTCCATGTGGTTTTAAGGGAAACAGTCCTTAAAACATAGATATATGATTTTTCTCGATATGCTGCACAACATATTGACATGAAATCACCTAGTACACATCAAAAATAATAAAAATTTTCATTTCCTTTGATGTTAAATTATTCTGGAAGAACCTGGTTCTTTCATTGAGGTGTTGATATTTTCTTTTCAGTTTATATTTAAGAAAAATAGAGAGAATGTGGTTAACGGAAGAATGAATTTCTATTACACAATGTGACTATGGGTTACATGTCGTGTGATCCAAGTACACGTCGTGTACGACAAGTCATAAGGATGGTTAATGATGAATAAATGAAGTCATTCATAGGAGGAAAAATAGAATATACATGATGTGAATATTCACATTACATGCCATATAATAGGTAATGTATGTTAAAACAGGATGTAGAATCATTTCGTCATTTCTAGACAGTTGCCTCACTGGGTTCTCCAAAACTGTTCCACAATATCACATTTTGGCACCTAAGTCATCATCAAAACTCTGATTTGATCTTTTTCGGATGCGTTAGAACCCAATTTGTATGCTCTCGATTCCCCTTGAGAAGTTCCTCGGGATTTATTCTCTCAACACAGTTATTGAGCGTTTTGTGTTTATGATTGTTTTGATAATCTACCTTGTTCTTGGTCGAATTAGATTCTGACGCTGGATGAGTTAAGTCAAATGAGTACGAGGTCTCTAGTCTTGTGCCTTTTAATTATTTTCAAGTAGATTATATGTGCCTATGTGCGACATGATCATTTTTCGGGTGTATTATTGATTGAATTTTCCTAAATGTTATTTTCTACTGTTGTTTAAATGCATGAATAATTTCATTGCTTCTTTTTTTGGGTTATTTTATTTGATTAAAGGCCACCAAAATAGTATATTCCCTTGGATGGCCATTTATGGCCGTTTGGCCGAGGGTGCCTATGGGAATTCCTTTGATTTACCTACATTGAGTTGTTTAAAATTTAATTGGTTATATATAAATTTTACCATGAGATATATTTTATGGTTACAACTAGTGATAATTTAAATTTCATAATTGGATAGTTAGGAATTGTTCCCATTTGAGTTACTATTGGTTAAAACATGTAATAGTATAATTTACATGTGTTGCTTGTTACATGAATTGCCCATATGAGATTATAATTTGTTAAATCCCTATAATAGTTTGTGTTAAATGTTTTTCTTATCATATAATTTTCCCATTTGAGTAATTGAAATACCAAGACTTATAAGGATAATTGTCAGCCCCCCCCCCCCAACGTACCATTTTTAAGGCATCAAACATTTAAAAACTAGATATTCAGTCATTTTGGGAAGACCACTTATCTTCTTGACATTCCATGTACTCATACACATCATGAGAAAATAATGAAGAAGTTTTTCTATGATTTATAGTCATTTTGGGTTCATTTCTTATATATCCAATCATAAAACACACATTTTGTTGCTTTATGACAATAAAATATTGTTTTCCATCAACTAGAGAAAATGAAACTCCAATTAGAAAAATTTATACCTGACCATTTCATTATTCACCCTATGGTTGATTTCATTATTTGCAATTGAATTCAAATGTCATTTGATTTTTTTTATCCTTGTATGATTATAAATGGAATTATGCCTATAGAAACTACATATTTTGTCATTTTAGTAAGACGAAATGTCTGATTGACAAGTCGTCTCCTTATATATGTTAGAAATAATAATAATACAATTTTCATTTTTTTCAATTTATTCGAAAGTCTTTTAATTTGGATATGACAGTTAAACATGTGTTTTATTGTATTATGACAGTAACAGTGTGTTCTCTATCCTGCTAGGATAATTTCATATCAAATTGACATTCTATTTACTTGACAATTTCAAAATTTACAATATAATTGTTTTAGACTATTTTTAGAGCATTCGGATGTCGTTCGATTGATTTTGACCCCCAGATGTTCATTTTTAAATGGAGAGTAGACCACACATCGAATTTATTTTATGTCTTTTGTTATAAATATTGAATAATAATTAGACTATTTCTTATGATTCTAATTCATTATGATGTTTTTCTACATATATGATAATTAATTTTACATTTTCTGTGTTTTAAAACACATAAATATTATTTCCCATCATCGCAATAAAATGTAACCTCTATATAATGTATAATTTTATAACAAAATTTACAATTTGTTCTATGGTTGTTATGATCTAATTTCAATACATTATGAGGTTGTTTTGATGTTTTTGACACCCCCCCACCCACACATATTTAAATGGTACAACCCATTAAAAACCATATATTATATTATTCTAGGTATAACACATGTCTGACATACATGAAATCTCCATTCACACATCAGTAATTAAATTAGGTGGTTTTCAAAAAAAAATTAACATCATCCTAGGGTCATTTCTTTTGTATTTGATTGTCTGAAATGTGTTACGGTGTCTTCTGAATCTAACTGTATGTTTTCAGTAATCTTGGAAGAACTCCACCTTAGATTGATTTTTCCTCTACTCAGTCATTTCAAAATCCACCCTATGATTTTTCTCATATGATTTCCTGACATTTGGATGTCATTTGTTTGGTTTTGACCCATTCTCACACCTCTTTAATCTTTTTCACCATTAAAAACTACATATTCTATTATTTCAAAAAAGGCAATAGGTTAGATTGATGTTCTATTTACTCACACATTTCACAATTAATAATAAAATGTCTTTCCTATGATTTGAAGTCATTATGAGGTCGTTTTCTATTTGTATTATTATTAAGTACATGTTTTCTATTTTTAAGACACACAAAGTCTATTTTCCATCATCTCTAGAAAAGCACACCTCAAACTTATATACTTCCCACTTGACTATTTCACAATTCAATAGTTTAAATAAAAGGGTTCAAAAATCATGATATGAAGAGAAATTCTAACATGGTTTCTTTTGAATATTTTTTAATCCACAATCAGAGAACACATTATAGACAATGAAAATATATATTTTCAAATAAATCCAAACAAGTTATAGGAATAAGTTTAACAGTCATTAGATGGGTCACGAAAACACAAATAATGATATAATTTTAAATATTCATGGGTATTTAGGGATTTATAGACCGTTCAACCATTATTAAGATGACATATTTCATAAACCATTTTATTGAGATTTGTGGGATCAATAAGAAATACCATAACGAAATAAATAGTTTCTCATTTATCTAAAAATTTTAGTTCAAAGAGGAATTCAAATCCACATTTTCATGGCATATAGTGGTAAAATTATTTAACTTCAAATGACAGTTATAGTTTAAAGGATATTTTTTTGCAACATTTAAATAAAATTGAAACTAAACCCTTAGAAAAAAAAAGAGAGGGTGTAAGATTTTATCAAAAAATAAAAGTTACAAATTAAAGATAATAAGTAAAATGTCTCAAGGATAGATAAAAGGTTTTATTAATCTTTGAAAATACATAGTCAAGCATTAAAAAAATTCCCTAGTGGAGATTATCATAATCTCAGATTATTAATGTGGGTAAGAATGGATGCCAACCAATGATGATTTTACCCCAATTGAGTGTCTCGTAGATGTAGATTCAATAAATGGAAATAGTGTATACTAATGAAATCTATTGGTAGTAATATATTAATTATTTAATTTGTAAGAACATATTAAAATTGGATAATGTGAACACACTTACTTTAGAGTGAAAAAAAAATAGAAAAAGTATACACTAAAATTCAATAGTTGGTACAAGATACATTTACGAAAACAATAAAGAAAAGGGTAGTGAAAATTTAAATTAAATATACCATGCATGATATATTATTGATCAATGTTTGTAATCATAAACAATAGAAAAAATAGGGAATAAAAAATGATGATTCCCCAATAAATTTTGGTAAATGTTAATAATAATGGAATAATAAAAATTAACATACCTTAATTCATACCTTCTGTCACATGGAATAAATCATTTTTGAGATAAACAATTGCTATTATAAATAATTTTAGAGGGTGTAGTTCCCTTTATTATTAATTCATTAAACTATTGTCAACTATAATGGAATATAAATTTTAAGGAAGAATGTTTCATCATTCGAAAAAAATTTAATGAAATATTGTTTGACATTTGGTATGGACATTTACATAGTAACAATAGATGGGGTCATTGATAGTAGAGGGATTAGAGATCATTAATGTAGAGAAAATAAATAATTAGATCTAGGTAAGAAGTTGAATAGAATTTTATGATGAAATTTTTCTAACCCTATGTATTCAAAAGTGATTTCATGCATGACCTTGTATGAAATTTGAGATATGATTCTGAATTACTAAGTGGGTGATTAAAATTTTGTAGTATTGATGAAATATTAAAGAATAATTTTATTGATTTTATAATGATCATGAATGAATTATTTGATGCATTTTTTGATTTGATAAATTATATAGCGGATGTAATGATACATTATATGTATATAATTAACAATAAATTTGTTTTTCAATTAATATGAAGAATACTACGACCTCTGAACAGTCGAGCTTTTGTTTTTTATGATGATTATGATCTGAAGGAGCTAAAATTTGGAAAAGTACGTAACACACTTATTGGAAATTAAATGAGGAGTATTTATAATGATTCAGTACTTCAATAAAATTATTATTAGAAAAAATTCATGTATATTAAGAAACATTAAATCAAAAATAAATATGGATATGAAGAATTGATGATATGGTATATTTTATACACTCTAAGATAAAAAGTGTTATTCATTATGATGATTACCAATTCCGGATTTCAATTTCATAAAATATTGAATATTATGAGTTAGTGTCCCAAATTATTTTTTAGATAATGATGAGTTAAAACAATAAATGATGAAATTATTAAAATTCTTGAACAACAATAAGAATCCAAATAAAAAATATTATTCATGATGAATAAAATACTTTCAAAATATGATTATAAAACTAATGAAGTAAAAATATAATTTGGAAAATATTGTTGATACCTTTGTGAATATGTCCTTTTGGTTGTTGTATCGATTTATTATGTATAGTATATTAAGGACAACTCTTCTATAATCGAGGGTATAGGTGATCCTGAGATTTTCAAGATATATCACTGCAACAAATTGATATCTTAAGAGAAACAAATGTTTGTAATTTTTGAATAAAATTTTCTATAATATATATTAAGAAAAAAATGGGGAAGTATAAAATTTGAAGTAGTAATTAAAAACATTAATAGGGAAATTTTGGATATTTAATAAATATATTGGGATTTTTTTATAATCTTAATGAAACAACATTGATTATTTTTTAATGGATAAACACATTGAAATAATATGTCTAATTAATAAATGTTTTATTAAATGAATCCATGATATTGAGGTGATTGTTTCATGATCCATAATGACTTCATAATCCTCATATTAAATCTAGGTGTTCAAGTGATTTATCCCCTAAAATTTGATGTATGATCTGAAGGTGTCCAATAAATTTGAAATTGATGAACCACATGTGTATTATTATAAAAGAAAAGTTAGATCAATGGTTGAGCTCAATTAAAAGTAAATACATGTATTGGTTGATAAAAACCCACAATAACTATCATCCAACTGAATGATTGAGATACAAAAAACATAAAAGCCTACTATTGATTTCATAAATTAAAAATAAAGAAACCATAAATAGCTTTTATTATTCTGAGAAGATAGTTTACGAATTTTTTTGACCCATTAGTATGAGATATTTCCAATAGTATGAATTTGAAAGATTAATGTGATGATTTTTTTCTTCTAAATATGCTTTTACTGACTGATATTATTTTGTAACAGTTTTATAGTAATGTTAATTTTTAGGCATAAAAGATGAAAATATGTTTCCAATTTGAGACTCGAAGATATATTATATAATAATATGCGACTTCATAAGAAATAAATAATTAAAAAATTAATTTTAATTATGAATCATAAAAAGGTTTGGTGGATCATGAGGAATAGCATCAATATCCATAATCAAAAAATTGAAATGGTAATCATAGATTATGATGAGAAGATCTGAGAAATCCAATATTGCATAAATAGTCTTGATAGAAATTGGCATGTCCAGAACCAAGATTTTAAATTGTATTTGTACACATAACATGATGGGGAATTATTTAATTATTACAAGTATTAAATAATATAAAAATAAATAAGTATTTTTTGTAAAATTAAGAGGGTTCAAATTTTTGTTGGGAAAAAAGTATTAGTGGAAAAAATTAATCTTTTTAGAAGTACCCTATGATTATGGCCTCAATAAAAAATTACTTAGTTATAGTTAACCATATTCACTAAAGAATATAGTGAAATTTTAAATTAAAATTCACACAATAAAATGAAGGTATGGATTTGTTTTTTAAGGTTGGTGTATGATGGGTTAAATTGATCTAATTTTTGGAGAATATGTTATGTGTATGTTTTCCAATGAAGAGGAATCCATAATGTTTTAAAAATAAATTAGACATACAAGAGAAATATATTTTTGAACTTTTTATATATGATATTCTTGATATATCTCTATTATTACTCATGATCATACACATATATTCCATATTAGTCAAATAATAATTGTTGATTGAAAAACATACTTGCCAAAAGAGAAGAAGTCAAAAGGATATATCATGATAGTACATGTTAATGTGTGTTTATGAGTGATGCCAAAATCCATGGATGTGAAAATCTATTTTTTCTTATTTATAAATCACCTCTATAAGTTTTATGTATAGGTTATTGTTCCACATAAATATTATTTTTTCAGGAGAATTACTCTTCATCTTATATTAGTGTCTAAAATTCATGGGCTAAAAATTAAAATATTCATGTCCTAACATAGAATATATTTTACCAAAAATCTAGTAGAATATTATATTGGGAATAATAGGATATGAAATCATGTTTTTGTAATATGAACTATATAATAAATTATTTTTATTGAAATAAATAATTTTATTTTCAATATTATGGCATTATGAATACTCGTTGAAATGAATAAACTAGTGACATATAGGTTGGATTTAATATTTAAATCCGTTTATATATGCAATATATCGTTATAATGTAAAAATATAGAGTGTAACCCCTATGATTTGTTTTATATAAATAATGAAAACATTATGTAATTAAATTAATTTGGAAGTGAATGTGTAATCATCAACAAAGATAATCCTCAATGGAATAATGATTCAATGAAAAGGCTATTTTACATGGTTATTTAGCCACATTAAATGAATATAATTATCACGACCCGTACTCGGGGCCCGTTCCGTGACTACCCCAAGCCCACCTTCCATAGGCCAGGGGCTGGCGACTAGCACCAAGGCGTAAATTCCAGAAAAAGGGAAGGCATTGCCTTTGAAAAGTAAACAAGCACCACAGAGTAAGCAAGCGGAAAAGTAAACACTAAGTAAAAACTGTAACAAGCTGTGCTGAAAGTAAAAGGGGCCGGAAATACAAGCTGAACTGTAAAGTACAACTGAAAGGGAAAAATAGCAACTGAAAAGAAAAGCTGCAGCGTCGAGCCGTCCTCTGAAGATCCCACCTAAAGGGTGGGTACAGATAGGCTCCACATCTCCTCGGTCCAGCCGTCCGCTCCGAGTACGTCCGGCCTAGTGGTCCACCTCCAGGTACCGTCCTGCTCCGCAAGCATCCACCACGATCAGCGCTGTCCATCGTCTGCAACCAACACAACGAAGTGCGGGTATAGCCCATGCAGGGGTGAGTATAAGCTACTCAGTAGGGACCCCGAGACCTCCGAAGGTCTCCTAAAATCCACAATGGATAACCACAAAGGAAAGATACAATCACGAAGTAACAACCGACACTGCTTAGGTATACGCCCATACATATACCTAAGTCATCAATTCTCGTTCGGCTCCAACATCCGAGCCCAAGCACAACCCAGTCCACACAGGAAAGCAAAATGTATACCCACATAGGATAGCACAACACAATCCACAAAGGAGAGTAAATAGTAAATCCACACAGGATAGTTCAACACAATCCACAAAGGAGAGTAACACAAGATTCATCTCACGTAGGTATACTTTTTCGGATGACGATAAAGATGATCACTAATCCATCTAAGTCGTCGGACCCACAATGGATCGATAGGTACTAACCCCCGTAAAGACCCACACATGATCGGGCCCACACAGGACCTGTAGGCGCTAGCTCACACAGAACCGCTGAGCGCTGACCAACACAGGATCAGACCCACACAGGATCGGGCCCACACAGGACCTATAGCACTGACCCACAAGGGATCGCTGAGTGATGTAGTCGTCGCAGTCCACTGAGGATCTCTGCACAGTCGTCGTCGCAGTCCACTGAGGATCTCTGCACAGTCGTCGTCGCAGTCCACTGAGGATCTCTGCATAGTCGTCGCTGTCGAAGTAGCAGTCACACCCAGCACTAGGGTTCCCGCACACATCAAGCTCGTTCGGGAGGGTCCGCTCCATGAGCCGAGAGGCTGATACATCAACTGACACAAATTCCAAGGTTGATGTATCCAAAAGTTTTGTATCGTCAACAGGAACTCAACGTCGCAGACGGTGCGTCAATCAGACGCCCAGTCTGAGAGTTATTGGCTTTTTCGTCCCAGGGGCCCGGTTGGTTTTTAAGGCAAAACCAACCCAACCGTACTCCACCTGCATCCAAACCTCGGGCAGAGTGAACCAAAATATCCGTCTCACTTAGGAGAATCGACCAAAGCAGACGGCATGTCAATCGGACGTCCGTAGCTCAAGATATGAGCGTTTCCGCTCCGAGGGCCCGGTTGGTTTCGTGTACGAACCAACCCAGCCGAACCCAAAGTATTACGAAACCTTCGGTGCGATATACCGAAACGACCGTCTCGATCCAAGGATCGTGTTTCCGCTAACGGCGCATCATTCAGAGGCCCGTAGCTCATGTTACTGGAAAAAGACCAAAAATGGTCCGAAGACGGGGGGTCCGGGCCCTGGCCAACCCGGCCCGACCCCCCCTGGGTCAGTCGAACCGGGTCGACCCGACCCGGTCCAACCCGGCCGGTCAGACCGGCCAGGCTCAGCTCGGCCGAGCAGCTCGGGTGCCGCGGGGCGCTGCCCCCGTGGGTTGGAGGTGCCGCGGCCCTCGAAGGGCCGCACTGTTAAGCAGACGCGGCTTCTTCCGCGTCCCATGCGGGCGAGCTGGACACGCGCGGCCGCGGGTCCGCTGGCCGCCGCCAGCGCCACCGCGCCGCCGGAGTTGCTCTGGTGGTCCGTTTTCCATCATGTCTGTGCCGTTGCCCCTCCGGGGTTCCGTTCTTCACTGCGAGATCATTAAAATTCCCTTGCGTCACGTTTTTTTGTCGCCCACCAATTCCGCACAACCACGAATAACGGCGGAGGGTTGTCGGGCCGTGTTCGTTTGGCCCGCACCCTCCGCGTTAGATAAAAACAACGGGAGATTTATGCAACACATGAAACAACAATTTTCTTAAATTAAAATTGTTCATATGAATCCGGTTCTTTAATTTTAAAGAGACGTTCACGAGAATATAAAATATTCACAACAACCCATACCTTGTCAAGTCGTCGCCCGCGGGTTCTTCGCAGATTTGATCGTCGCGGAAGGAGGGGTTCGTCGTGGAAGGAGGGGTTCGTCGCCGTATTCGGCGCTGCGTCGACGAACTCCGAGGATCAAGAACAACAGATTTAATTTTAATAATTAAATCCATCTTGAGTTAAAAACCACAAAGGAAAATTTAAAAGAAAACCGAAACTCTCACCTCAACGGATGATCGAAGGTTTTTGTTGTGGATTAAGGAATGTCGCCGAAGAACGTTGCGGGAGAGGAAATGTCAGCGTCGCGGCACACGGCGTCGCGTCGTCAATTTCCGCGGGTTCAGCGTTCTTCGTCGGAGGCCGGCGTTATTCGCGTTCTTCACGTTCTTCACGTTCTTCGCGTTCTTCGTGTTCTTCGCGTTCTTCGCGAAGAAGGGTGAAGGCATAAGAACTTCTGTCAAAAACCTTTCAACGTGTAATCCTCCAAAAGTCGGTTTTGGTCTTATTTTTTTACTACGCCAACAAACGAATAAGAGGTAAGTAACGACCCATTAATTCGCAGAATTAATTCAACGAAAGAAACTGCCCATTTAATTAATGAATTAAACCGCCCAATTAAATGGTGCATTAATAATTTAAGAAAACGCGTTAGTTGACATTCATAATGATAGGTTTTCGCGGGTGTGTTACTTATCGGAAAAGAAACGGTGGGGATCGTGTGGGCACCACTTCACAAATATCCTACCAAGAGGGTAGGATATTTTTGGATAGTACCCTATCCGTTTCAACTCAGTTTAAGTGGCTTTCAAGTGGCTTCACGTGGCTTAAGTGAAATAAAATAAAGTTTGTCAAACAATTTATTTTATTTCTTAACTTTAAGCCCAAAAATTTAAAACCACACCCGAGAAAACGCAACTCCAGAAGAGGCATTCCTAAGAAAATACCGGCGCTGTGATTTCATCGGTGCCCTCAGAATTCGATTCCGGGCACCAGTTCAAAAGTTAGAAAACCCCACTCGTCCGTTCACTGAATGTACCCGAGCCAAACTTCGGAAAATGATTACGGGCACACTGGGCCTCAGAATCATGTGCTGTCAGAAACAGCGTTCTTGTAAAATTCCAAAGAAAATTAAGAATAAAATTTCCTTGAAATTTATGGGTCTTTACATTACTCCCACCTCAGGGCTTTACGTCCCCGTAAAGATACATCATAAACTAGGGAAGCAAATGTGGGTACTGAGCACGCTTCTGAGCCTCCCACTCCCATGTGCTCTCCTGGATGTTCCCATGCTGCCATCTGATTCGCACAAGAGGAATCGATCGCCCGCGTAGGACCCGCTCCTGTCGATCCTCTATCTCCACCGGGACCTCCGTAAAAGTCACCCCATCATCCATGTCTAGCTCCCCATGGTAAATGATGTGTGTCGGGTCGTGCACGTATCTCCTCAGCTGAGATACGTGGAAGACGTCATGCACCCGGTGCAACTGAGGTGGTAGAGCCAGGCGATAAGCTACCTCGCCAATCCTGTTGAGGACCTGGAATGGTCCAATGAAGCATGGAGACAACATGTCACCTCGGCCAAATCCCCGCAAACCACGTCGAGTTGAGACCCGCAAGAAGACATGGTCTCCATCCTCGAACTCTAGTGGCCTCCGCCTCCTGTCAGCATATGACTTCTGCCGGCTCTGAGCTTTCCTCATCTGCTCCTGGATGACCTGGACCTTCTCTGTCGTGGCCCGGACCATCTCTGGTCCCACAAGTGCTGACTCCCTAGGGTCTGTCCAGCACAAAGGAGATATGCAAGGTCTGTCGTACAATGCCTCGTATGGTGCCATCCCGATGGTGGAGTGGTAGCTGTTGTTGTACACGAACTCCACCAAGGGTAGGTGGTCCTCCCAGCTGCGACCAAAGTCGAGGACACATGCGCGGAGCATGTCCACGATAGTCTGAATGGTCCTCTCCGTATGACCATCCGTCTGAGGGTGAAAGGCGGTGTTCAGACGTAGCCGCGTCCCAAGCGCCTCCTGCAACCCCTTCCAAAGCCGGGAAGTAAAACGAGCGTCCCGATTGGAGACAATAGTCGATGGAACACCGTGAAGCCATACAATCTCTTGAATGTAGAGACGCCCCAAGCTCTCCACTGATCCCTGCTCTCTGATGGGTAAGAAGTGTGCCGACATGGTGAGTCGGTCAACAATCACCCAAATGGAGTCGTGACCTCAGGAAGTGCATGGATGTCCTGTCACAAAGTCCATAGATTTTCCATCCCACTTCCATTCTGGGACCTCCAAGGGCTGTACCAAGCCTGCTGGTACCTGATGCTCTACCTTCACCTGCTGGTAGGTGAGGCACCATGAAACGAACTCTGCCACAGCCTTCTTCATGCCCGGCCACCAGTGCTTTCGTATGAGATCCTGGTACATCTTTTCCACTCCATGACGTACCGCCAAAGGAGAAGTGTGAAACTCTCTCAGCACCTCCTCTCGTAAAGCGACGGGTACCAAGGTACATCCTATGAAAGGGACTTCATGCTCTGCTCCAAGGGAGAAACCATCAGGTGCCTGTCCCAAGGATATCTGTGCACACCGCGTCTCATAGTCGACGTCCCCACGATGTGCCTCTCTGAACCGCTACAGTAGTGGAGAAGTGACTGTGAGAGACTGACGGAAGGCTGCTCCATCTCTATCCATGAAGGATATCTGCAAAGCGGCTAGTTGCTCTGTCGCCTCCTCAAGTAGCTGGATGCCCGTCCTCCTGCTAAGGGAATCGGCTACCACGTTCCCCTTCCCAGGAGTATAGACTATCTCAAAGTCATAGTCCTGGAGGAACTCGAGCCATCGCCGCTGTCTCAGGTTTAGGTCCTTCTGAGAGAAGATGTACCCGAGACTCTGGTGGTCAGAAAAGACTGTAAAGCGCTCGCCCATCAGATAGTGTCGCCATGTCTTCAGAGCGAAGACCACTACTGCTAACTCCAGGTCATGGGTGGCGTAGTTCTGCTCATGCGGCCTCAACTGACGTGATCCATAGGCAATCACGGCCCGCTCCTGCATCAGGACACACCCGAGTCTGGTCCCTGATGCATCGCAGTAGACTACGTATCCAACTCCCTCCTCAGGCAACCTCAAGATAGGTGCAATGGTCAATCTCTGTCTCAGCTCCTGGAAGCTCTGCTGACTTCTGTCTGACCACACGAAGGGTTTCCCCTTCTTCTTCAAAGCTGAGAGTGGCACCGCAACTCTGGAGAAGTCTGCCACAAATCTCCGATAGTATCCGGCTAGACCCATGAAACTCCGCCCCTCTGTCACGCTCCTGGGTGGCTCCCAAGCTAGCACTGCCTCGATCTTCGTGGGATCCACTACAACTCCCGCCTCAGAAATGACGTGCCCCAAGAAGTGGAACTCACGTAACCAGAACTGGTACTTCGAGAGCTTGCCATAAAGCTGGTGCTCTCGGAGTGTGTCTAGTACATCCCGCAAGTGGTAGACGTGCTCCTCCTCCATGGTCGAGTACACCAAAATGTCGTCGATGGAGACCACGACAAATCGATCAAGGTATGGCTGGAAGATCATGTTCATGAGGCTCATGAACACTGCTGGAGCATTGGTTACGCCGAATGGCTTAACCAAGAACTCATAGTGGCCATACCGACACCTGAAGGCCGTCTTCTGCACGTCCTTGTCTCGAACTCTGATCTGATGATAGCCTGACCTGAGGTCTATCTTCGAGAACCACCATGCTCCCTTGAGCTGATCGAAGAGGTCATCAATCCTCGGTAGCAGATACTTGTTCTTCACTGTCACCTGGTTCAAGAGACGATAGTCGACACACAGTCGCAAGCTCTCATCCTCCTTCTTGGCGAACAAAATCTGGGAAGCCCAGGGTGAAACACTGGGTCGGATGAACCCATTTCCCTGTAAGTCCTCCAACTGTACCAGCAGCTCTCGAAGCTCAGCGGGGGCCATCCGATATGCGGGAGTGGATATCGGGGTTTTCCCGTGGAACAGATCAATATAAAAGTCTACCTCTATGCAAGGAGGTAGCCCTGGAACGTCATTGGGAAAGACGTCCGCGTACTGATCCACCACTGCGGGAAAACTAGGACTCCGCACGTCAACTGCTCCAAGGATGAGGCTATCCAACTGATGAGTGATGGGCAGCCCTCTCCTCTGCGAGAGTCCCTCCTCTGCTGCAAAGTCTCCCTTCTTGCTGGTGAAGGTGAACCTACTCCCGTCGGTGCGCACACATCGCACCTTGCGCCTAAAACAGTCAATCTGAGCATGGACTGTAGATAACCAATCCATGCCCAAGATGACGTCGTAAGGCCTCGACGCCGCTACAAGAAGATCCCAGCCGAAGCTCTCGCCTACCAGAGTAAGCTCACACTGTCGACACCAGTGCGTAATCATCGAGTCTGCTCCCGTAGGGGTCTCTAGCCGTAAGGATCGAGCCAACGGCTCTGTCGGAATCTCCGAGCTCCGAACAAGGGCAATGGATATGAAATAGTGACTCGCTCCTGTGTCTATAACAACTGAAGAAAGGGTGGAATAGACACAGATCGTACCTCGAATCATCTCTAGCGCGCCGTGGTCGTAGGCCTCCACTGCATGGATCTGTGCATGTCTCTGCCCACCAGCTCCCTGTAGTCGGGGCGGGCCTCCTGGTGGTGGTAGTGGCAAAGCCTCAAAGCGTCGCCCACCACCTGCTGCTCGGCCAGATCCCCTGCCTCGTCCGCCTCCTCCCTGCAGTCTGCCACGGTCGACCCTCTGCCTCTGCCTGGGTGGCCCCTCCACCGTCTGCTGCTCCTCGGTACGGCGGGTCGGGCAGTCACAAGCCATGTGGCCCTGCCCGCCGCATGCGTAGCACTGCCTGCCTCTCGAAAGACTGGCTCCGCGCTGTGTGCCCCGCACTACTGAGCCAGTGTCCTGAGGTCGTCTGCCGGAAGGTCTGGTCTGCCTGGAGCCCTGAGTCATCCGTCAGCTACCTGCTGCCGAAGACTCCGCTACCTGCCGCCCTGCAGTAGGTCTCGCTGCTGAAGTAGACTCATCCAAAAAGCTCTAGATCATAAGGGCTCGCTCCCGCACTCTTGCCTGGGTCGGGATGCTGAGGGAGATTAGAGATGCCCTGATCTCGTGTCACAAACCCTGCTCAAAGGTCCGGGCCCGGAAGAAGGGGTCCCGTACCATGTCGGTCGAGTAGCGAGAAAGATCGTTAAACCTCACCACGTATTGGGTGACCGTCAAGATGCCCTACCGCAGCTGAAGAAGCTCCTAGATGCGCACCGCACGGAGGGCGGCCGGAACGACCTCTGAGCGGAAGAGGCCCTCAAAGTCTGTCCAGATGAGAGAGGCCTCATCGTGCACCTGGAGCATCAAGCTCCACCATCGTCCTGCTGCTGTGTGTAGTAGGCTCGCCGCGAGGATCACCATGAGGTCTGCCGGTGTCCTCGCTAGCCTGAAAGCTCGAACGACCGCCTCCAGCAAGTCCTCGGCTGCTTGGGGGTCCGTCTCACCATGAAACATGGGTGGTCGCTGGTGCTGGAACTCGTGCAGAGCTCCGAGATGATGTGCATCATCAGCGGTCAGTGCTGGAAGCATCGGGGGCTCGGCAGCTAAAGGTACCGCCGGTGCCTCTGCTATCAACGGGCCCTGTACCGAGGCCTCGTCGCATGGTGGGCTGTCATCACCCTCTACTCTCGGAACCCTAGCTGGCTGCCATCGTGGGGCCATCCTGAAAAGGAAACAAGTGCGCCATGGTCAGAACAGTATACCTGGTGAGCTGACACAAGTAATCACAAAGAAAACTTGAAACACACATGCAATCAATGTTTTCGTGCATTATGTTGGAAATCAGAAGACAGGGTCCTGGTGTACGGATACGTCGGCTACCGCACCAACACTAGACTCCCTGGACTGATAACCACACCCAATACGCTAAACACTATTTCTTCACATAGAAGAATGATCAGAGTCTGCGGTAGAACCGACCACCTCTGATACCAATTTGTCACGACCCGTCCTCGGGGCCCGTGCTGTGACTACCCCAAGCCCGCCTTCCATAGGCCAGGGGCTGGCGACTAGCACCAAGGCATAAATCCCGAAAAAGGGAAGGCATTGCATTTGAAAAGTAAACAAGCACCATAGAGTAAGAAAGCAGAAAAGTAAACACTAAGTAAAAACTGTAACAAGCTGTGCTGAAAGTAAAAGGGGTCGGAAATACAAGCCCAAATGTAAAGTACAACTGAAAGGGAAAAACAGAAACTGAAAAGAAAAGCCGCAGCATCGAGCCATCCTCTGAAGGTCCCACCTGAAGGGTGGGTACAGATAGCCTCCACAGCTCCTCGGTCCAGCCGTCCGCTCCGAGTACGTCCTGCCCAGTGGTCCACCTCCAGGTACCGTCCTGCTCCGCAAGACTCCACCACCATCAGTGATGTCCGTCGTCTGCAACCAACACAACGAAGTGCGGGCATAGCCCATGCAGGGGTGAGTATAAGCTACTCATTAGGGACCCCGAGACCCCCTAAGGTCTCCCAGAATCCACAATGGATAACCACAAAGGAAAGATACAATCACGAAGTAACAACCGACACTGCTTAGGTATATGCCCATACATATATCTAAGTCATCAATTCCCGTTCGGCTCCAACATCCGAGCCCAAGCACAACCCAGTCCACACAGGAAAGAAAAATGTATACCCATACAGGATAGCACAACACAATCCACAAAGGAGAGTAAACAGTAAATCCACACAGGACAGTTCAACACTATCCACAAAGAAGAGTAACACAAGATTCAGCTCACGCAGGTATACTTCTTCGGATGACGATAAAGATGATCACTGATCCATCTAAGTCGTCTGACCCACAAAGGATCGATAGGTACTAACCCCCGCAAAGACCCACACAGGATCAGGCCCACACAGGACCTGTAGGCGCTGGCTCACACAGAACAGCTGAGCGCTGACCCACACAGGATCGGACCCACACAGGATCGGGCCCACATAGGACCTGTATCACTGACCCACAAGGGATCGCTGAGTGCAATAGTCGTCGCAGTCCACTGAGGATCTCTACACAGTCGTCGTCGCAATCCACTGAGGATCTCTGAACAATCGTCGTTGCAGTCCACTGAGGATCTCTGCACAGTCGTCACTGTCGAAGTAGCAGTAGAAGCTAGCACTAGGGTTCCCACACACATCAAGCTCGTTCGGGAGGGTTCGCTCCATGAGCCGAGAGGCTGATTCATCAACTGACACAAAGTCCGAGGTTGATGTATCCAAAAGTTCTGTATCGTCAACAGGAACTCAACGTCGCAGACGGTGCGTCAATCGGATGCTCGGTCTGAGAGTTATTGGCTTTTTCGTCCTAGGGGCCCGGTTGGTTTTTAAGGCAAAACCAACTCGACCGTACTCCACCTACGTCCAAACCTCGGGCGGAGTGAGCCAAAATCTCTTTCTCACTTAGGAGAATCCACCAAAGCTGATGGCACGTCAATCGGACGTCCGTAACTCAAGATATGACTGTTTCCGCTCCGAGGGCCCGGTTGGTTTCATGTACGAACCAACCCGGCCGAACCCAAAGTATTCTGAAACCTTGGGTGCGATATACTGAAATGACCGGGTCCGGGCCCGGGCCGACCCGGCCCGACCCCCCCCCCCCCCCCCTGCGTCGGCCGAACCGGGTCGACCTGACCCGGTCCAACCTGGCTGAACCCGATCTGGGCCGGCCTGGGCACGGACCGGCCTGGCTCGGCTCGGCCGAGCGGTCGAGCAGCTCGGGTGCCGCGGGGCGCTGCCCCCGCGGGTTGGAGGTGCCGCGACCCTGGAAGGGCCGCGCTGTCAAGCAGACGTGGCTTCTGCCACGTCCCATGTGGGCGAGCTGGACCCGCGCGGCCGCGGGTCCGCTGGCCCCCGCCGCCGCGGCGGCCCTGTCCGGTGGCGTGCCGGGGCTCCGCCGCCTCCCCCGCCGGCAGCTTCTGCGGGCCACTAGAGTTGCTCCGGTGGTCCGTTTTCCTTCCCGTCTGCGTCGTTGCCCCTCTCAAGTTCCGTTCTTCACTATGAGATCATCAAAATGCCCTTGCGTCACGTTTTGTCGTCTCCCCCCAATTCTGCACAACCACGAAGAATGGTGGACGGTTGTCGGGCCATGTTCGTTTGGCCCGCACCCACCGCGTTAGATAAAAACAACGAGAGAATTATGCAACACATGAAACAACAATTTTAATAAATTAAAATTGTTCATATCAATCCGGTTCTTTAATTTTAAATAAACATTCAAGGGAATATAAAATATTCACAACAACCCCTACCTTGTCAAGTCGTCGGCCGCGGGTTCTTCGCTGATTTGATCGTCGCGGATGGAGGGGTTCGTCGCGGAAGGAGGGGTTCATCGCGTTATTCGGCGCTGCGTCGACAAACTACGAGGTTCAAGAACAAGAGATTTAATTTTAATAATTAAATCCATCTTGAGTTAGAAACCACAAAGGAAAATTTAAAAGAAAACCGAAACTCTCACCTCAACGGATGATCGAAGGTTTTTGTTGCGGATTAAGGAACGTCGCCGAAGAACGTCGCGGGAGAGGAAACGTCGGCGTCGCGGCACACGGCGTCACGTCATCGATTTCCGCGGGTTCGGCGTTCTTCGTCGGAGGCCAGAGTTCTTCGCATTCTTCGCGTTCTTCGTGTTCTTCGCGTTCTTCATGAAGAAGGGTGAAGGCACAAGAACTACTGTCAAAAACCTCTCAACGTGTAATCCTCCAAAAGTCGGTGTTGGTCTTATTTTATTACTCCCCCAACAAACGAATAAGAGGTAAGTAACGACCCATTAATTCTCAGAATTAATTCAATGAAAGAAACTGTCCATTTAATTCACGAATTAAACCGCCCAATTAAATGGTGCGTTAAGAATTTAAGAAAACGCGTCAGTTGACTTTCATAATGACGGGTTTTCGCGGGTGCGTTACTTAGCAGAAAAGAAACAGCGGGGCTCGTGCAGGCCCCACCTCACAAATATCCTACCAAGAGGGTAGGATATTTTTGGATAGTACCTTATCCGTTTCTACTCAGTTTAAGTGGCTTTCAAGTGGCTTCAAGTGGCTTAAGTGAAATAAAATAAAATTTTTCGAATAATTTATTTTATTTCTTAACTTTAAGCCCAAAAATTAAAAACCACACCTGAGAAAACGCAACTCCGGAAGAGGCGTTTCTAAGAAAATATCGGTGATGCAATTTCATCGGTGCCCTCAGAATTCGATTACGGGCACCAGTTCAAAAGTTAGAAAAACTCGCTCGTCCGTTCACTGAACGTACCCAAGCCAAACTTCAGAAAATGATTCCGGGCACACCGGGCCTCGGAATCAGGTGCTGTCAGAAACTGCGTTCTTGTAAAATTCAAAATAAAATTAAGAAAAAAATTTCCATGAAATTTAAAGGTCTTTACAATAATTTCTATAAAAAATTTCTAAAAAACAATCAATATCCTACAGTCAAATGTTATTTTAAATGAGTAGAATATCCAAATAATGAGATGATTTCACAATAAAATAATTATGAAACTGAAGAATAATGTGACTTTGTATTGGAAGAATAGTTTTAGATAAAGGATAAAATTAATGATTAAATTAAATTTCTATTGAATAAAAAATTTAATTGCAATAGAAGGTACATAAAATCAATAACTGTGAAAAAAGATTAAACTACACTATTGGTGAATAGAAAATTCATGTTAAAATGAGGACAACGGAATTAAATCCTTCCAAATGTTTTATATCCTCTATTCCAATGAATATACTTATAGTCATTTGATCCCCAAAATATTTCATCAAATTAATTGAATAAATTCTCAACAGTTTCATTTGGAATTCAATGTTAGCGGGTTGATATCACTAGGTAATTAGGTATATATAGGATAAGACTTATGAATAAGGATGAATTTATCTAAAAAATCAAGGATACCATGTAGAAAAATCAAGATAAGCATTCATGGGGGAAATTTTCTAGCCATCAATTATGGGAATGATTCATTAAAAAATAACATGCTCATAATTCATCTAGATTTCTAGAATAGTATCATACATTTTTGTGGAAGATTTAATTTCTATGGTTTTTAGTTATTATTATTTTGGAATGAAAATCTAGATTTATAAAAAAGGATATGTTGAGTCATGAACAGAAGACCACTTCTAGTTTTTGTTATTGATGAAGTTTCAAGGATGTACAATGACATTGTTTAAATCTATTTTTTGAGTAAGAACAAATATATTTAGAATAGATAAAAAAATATTAAAAGTTAGTATAAATTGAGTGGAATTTCCCCATCTGTTTTATTTTTGAAGAAGTGGTCTCCGGGTCAATAGGAACTATTTTGGAATCCATATGATATATTCATATAACAATGAATATAAGATTATGTGGTGTAATTTAGAAAATTGAAATATTAATTGAAATTATTAATATGATATGAAAAATTAAATATTAAATTGGTATGATAAACTACATCGTGCATGAGGTGCAACCTCATCTAGATCATCAATCAACTCACAATGATGTCCACTAAATGTATTCAAATCCTATAAAAAATAAAAATACTATAAATCTTAATCATATCACATAAAGTTGATATGATTATGGTTTATTTAATTTCTACCAGTGGAACCTCTTGTACACCATCTAATGGAGGTTGAATCATCACTTCATCGATATGTGTTGACATTTGTGATAATCAATCGTTATACATTTCACGTAACTTCTGAAACTGTTCATCTGTACTATGATATATATTATGAATGGTAAAATCTATCTTAGTTTGTGTGATCATAAATATATATCTTAATGCACCCATTGCTGCTACTCTAAAAAATGGTCATTATGGGACACTAGTTTCATAACTCAATGTCAAAAAAGGACCACCATGAACCATGAAATCCTGAAATAATTCATATCTTCACATAATACTATGATGTTTCTCCTCTGGAAGAACTGCTAAATCAACATCAAACTGAGCCTATAGAAAATAAATAATGAATTAAATAAATAATTTAAAGAATAACTATGAAATAGATAAAATTATTACTAAATAATTTTCATACTATAACTCTAAAAACATTACATTCATCTTCCTGATGAGTCCTCACTCATATCAACATCTGATCGACCAGATCACCTCTCTAGTGTAACAATAATAAATCTGTCCAATAAATGCATACTTATATTCATGTTATACAATAATATATTTAATATATAATTTTATAATGAATTCTAAACCTACATCTTGTGTGTTATTTGATCGTTTCTGAGTACCAAAATTGATGACATTCCATACATCACCCAATTAAAAGAATAAAGAGAAGAATCAGTCTAAATTATGTGTATTTAGTTAATAATTGTATAAAATTATATTAATTTATATATAAAAAGTAATAAATTTTAACATCATTATCACACTGGACCAACACGAAACCAAATCCTGCCACTACATGGGATGAAATCCCTGAGTGACTCACTGTAAAATATATGGCACACCTAAAAATGGTATCCAATGATCTATCCCTACCCTTACAGAGTTATTATTCTATTTTTATCATCATTTTTACGTCCATACTACTGGAGAATCATCTAGATAGATGTCAAATTATCCTCTTAAAAAATACTCATTATCCATGATAATAATAAAAAGAATGTCATGTAAATTTAACCATTGAATTTACATAAACCTACCTTCTTAATTATTCAATTTTTTTAATAGGGAATCATTTCTAATAAAGAATCTTAATATGGAATATATTTGTGTCTCATATCAAATAACCCAACTGCTTAACCAATACACTTTCACCATGACCAATTGGGTGAATGTTGTCATCAAATAACAATATTATTGGGATCGAAAGTTCAATGATTGGACCCGTCTACCAAGAACCCTGGGTCTTCTAGAAGACACACCTAATCATGATAATCATAAATTAATAATTCAATTATTAATAAATAATATTAATAATGAAAACAATAAAAAATTGTTAGGGTAAATTACTTACATAATTTATCAATAAATTAATTATGGAAAAATTAAAATATTCATTCCAAAAAAATTGGAGAAACACATTGAAAAACTTGTGGTATAAATAAACTAACCAAAAAATATAAAATTAAAAAATTATATTTTTGCATATATAATTCATAATTATTTTTATAAACATTAAATAGAAAATAATAACAATATTTCACTAATAATTGTAGCATGTCATATATCTTTTATCCTTCTCTCTGGACCATTGTGTATCTTCTTTTCATATAGCTATACCTTTCTAGAAACGTTTTTTACTCGGAAAGGGGAAAACATTCTATTCCTCTTGGTCAATATGGAAAACCCATATTAAATGATTTTTTTACCAAAACATTCCAATTATAATCAATGTCAAAAAATATATCTTCTCTTCCTATAATGTTATTTGAAGGGATCATTGGTTACTCTTCCACATTTATAAAATAGATTGTTAAATGTTACCTTTGAAAATTGGAAATTGTCAACATTAATTCCTTGAACAGGATCAACCCAATCACACCATAATAAATAATTATATAATCCACGACTGTAAATTACCTCAACGATTTCCCTTAATAATTCATATTAACAACATAGATCAAAAGATGAACAACATGTTGGAATAGTGGGTGCCCTAGACCCATCTATTTAGTGATTTTGATTACCATATCATGTATACAGTAATCTATACATGATGTCATCATACCATGATAGTTCAAGACATTTTTGCATCCACTATTGAAATGGTAAAGTCCAAATATTAATTGTTGTATCAAAAGGTTATAGTAGTTACCAGGATATAATGAGAACCTCTAGATACTTTGACATTATTCTTAAATACATTTTTTATGGTCTAGATATATCTTACTGATTGGACACAGCAGATGTCTGACCATCAGGTGTTGGGGGCTCATAAGTATTGAGACTTATTCTCATGAAGTTCACACTTGGTGACCTCTAGTAGTGAGATCATGAGGACAGACCCGCCAATTGAAACACCACATGTTTCAGGTGTCATAGGATGTTACTATCTATGATCATGTGTAATGGTCTCCCAACTTGAGATCATTACTAATGCAGGTTATTTGATTGAGTACTTTGATGCAAGATGAAAACCATGGAAATGAAATCGTGGAGGGGTAGTTTGTGTCGGGTGTGTCGTTGGTGGCATGGCATTGGTTGAATGTTCAAGAAAGGAGTTGTCGCTTCTGGGTTATTGTAGTAAAATATCTCAGACCATGTTGATATGGATGGAAGTAACTTTATAATACCATGTCCATGGAAGTCAAGGGTAAATCCATCCAGTTAAATCAACAAACAATAAAGCAAGAAAAAGGGAGATGGCATGTGAGTGTGTCCTGCTTTATGGGGTATTAAAGGCAATGAGATTATATTACACAATGCGTGTTTGTAGGTTGGTTTTCGCTACTATGATAATCTGCATCTCTTCTTGGGCCATGATGGGTTGCAAGATCCTGCTCTTGGTTTGTGAATATTATTCACTACTATTAAGATAAGGGCCTAGAGGGTCACACAAAATAGTGTATTCAAGAATCGTCCCTATTCAGTTGAATATGAGTTTTGGACATAGTGGTCCCCTCTATAGGGGTTCGGGATTTGTCCAAAGTTAAATGATCACCAATGAAATAATGAAATTCAAATTATTTGAGTTTAGAAAAATGAGTATTTAATTTATTTATTAAATGTATTTAGAAGTTTTTTTAAATACACGAAAAATATTAATTGACGAATATTAAATTATTCTAGGTTCAATTAATATTTATGGGATCAACGAGTTGAGTTAATGACTCAATTATTATCACATAATATATTTTAATATATTAAAAGTAATTGATAATAATATTTATGACTTAGTTTAGTAGTAATAAATGTCGGTGATAGTTCGCTAAGTATTTGGGGCCGATGAGGGGATACTGGGTATTTTAATTGAGCATTATAAATAGAAGAGGAGGGGATTTTGCCAAAAACTATTGATGGTGATTCTCTCTCTTCTATTCTCTCCCATAATCTAGAGAGAGAGGCTCTCGATCCAAGGATCTCGGATGGGGATCTCTCTCGGGCATCACTAGAGATGTGATGCAGTGATCATTGGAGCATCGAAAGCATCATCGCAATTCCGCACTAGCACCCGAATTATAACGAATGGTGCTCCCGTATAATTCTTGAATCATGTTTGGACGATCTAGAGAAATTCAACTTCAGATTATTTGAGCATTGATCATCAACGATGAGGAGACATCGTGTGGAACTTCAAGATTATACCAGGTATTTTTACAGTTTAATTTGTGTTCATAAAACCCTTTATGCGAGATCCTCGGCTTTGACCAGGCTGTTGTTCACCGATGTCAATAGGTTTATGTCGATCATCGGTGGAAATATTTTTAAAAACCCACCTACTTTCAGATTCTGCTACACGCCTGGTTCAAATACAATGAACACCATTATTATACATTTATTGTTTTCTTCCCAGATCACTAATAAGATATCAAAATCCATTAACATCCAAATAATTGTAGCAATGAGCTATAAAAATGATCCATTAGCTAATTTGTTGTGTTCTTCACTCATAGTTTGATAACATGAATCATGCATCATGGGAATATGTAAATGTCACATTATTCAATGGATAATGGATTATGAAAATATAAATTTGATTCATTATAAAATAAAAAATCAATTATTTATACATACATGAGTCTCAACATGATTTTAAAATGTGTTGATTTTTTTCATATTTGATGGTCAGTTTCACGAGGAATTTTCCATTTCAACTTAATGATATGTGACCTAAATTACAACCAAATAAAAGGTAAGTACTAAATAAAATATAAAAAATTAAGGCTTAATTGACCAATTATGAAACATAATGTATCAATGGTTTAATTTATGGAGTTTTGAACAACACATGTCAATGATATTAATCCCACTCTTCATTATGAATAGAAAATATTATCTCTTCTCCGATTGGACATTCTTAAATGAAGGAGGTTTTACTAAACTTTCATTCAACCTCATGAATATATGAATAAGGAAAATTAGAGCACTCATCCATATAATATCCCATGTAAATTAAATCATATCAATGATATTTATAGCACCCATATTGTTTCTATGTATTTTAGTACCACTAAATTGGATATATCCACGATTATTTCAAGGTAATACTAGTAATGACCTCACTAGTTAAATGCATAGTCAAATTTAAATAGAAATAAAAAAATGGTGTAAATAGTGTATCTAGTTTACATAGTGAAATAATAATCTTATCACGCTACATTTTCAAATTACTCGTTCGATGATTCCTTGAACATAACTATCTGAAATAATTAGATACGTTAATAATCAGATCAACAAAATTAGTAGTTAAACAATCAATAATTTCAATTGGATTGAACTGCTGAAGTATAGTATAATTATTGTAACATATCCACCCCTAAAATATCATGATCATCATAATGAAATGCATCTAAATTTTATAGCAATACCCATTAGACTAATTTGAGGGTTTGAAAATTTATAGAAATGTTTATTTATCTTTTTTGTGAATTGTTTACTATGTAGTTTGAATGTATTCCCTATTTTTATAACCCCAGAATAAATTTAATGTTTTCCAGAATCCCATTTTTTACAAATCATGTCAATCATTTTCACAATCCATTTATTTCCCCTTGAATCCTAAAATGGTGCTTAATATATTATCACAAAATTTTTGAAAATTTTCAACAAATCCAAATTATGTTTTAAAATATTATTTTCCATTAAAATAATTGAATAAAATGCCTCAATTTATCCAATAATGATTGTTCCTTCAATTTTTAGTAAGAATAAAAAGTAATGTAGGTGCCACTAAATCCTTAAATTCATATATTTTGCAGATGTTTTCTTGATCATGAAGTGAAAAATTTTGATCCCCGAACATTATTTGTGGGGATGAGTCATGCTCTCTATTCCCTTCAAATAACACACTGCATATTCCAAACCGTTGAAATGGAGGAATAAAGAATTTATGAACAAGGTACGCACACATTCAATAATAAATAATATATATAGATTTCATAAATTTTTATTACAATAAGTCCTGGAGAATGATCCTTCTATACTCTAACCTAATATGATAGAATACATTGTGATATTAGTAATTGTTTATCAAAAGAGGCCTAAAGCCTAAAATTTTGATTATCTTCTAATTCCAGATCTATTACACCATCTGCCCAAAATTTTTACGGATCATCAATAAATGGTTTCATATGAACATAGATTTTATCTCCATATCCTATTGCTCCATCAATTAGAGTATGAAGTAATAAATGTTCCTTAATAAATACAAATGGGGGAATGTTGTATGGAACCAACACCACTATAATTGTACTTTGTGTCGCACCTAACATCAACCAAATGGGTTTAAAGCATCTATGTGTAAACCCAATTAAACATTATGACCATCTTGGGAAATTTATAGGTGTCTTTGACCAAAATCTTTCTTTCAACCATAATAAATATAAAATAGAATGACTATTTAAATGTGTATTGTCTTAAATGAACAATATAATGTTATTACGACACACATAAATGGTATCATATGTTAAATAATGGTTGTTAGTTGACTTAAATTCATGATAATATGAATCTAGAATATTTACTCCATTGGGGAGTACCTTCATAAACAATACAAAAAACATTTATAATGATGGTTTTATACCTTGATTCGAATCATTCAGGCATAAAAAATAAACGATGGACAAGAATTTAGTATATTTATTTCATCCAATATATAATTTTTTACATGTATTGTCTATAATTTCGATTAATTTCAATGATTTTTCAGCTATAGAATAATGTGTACTTCACCCTTATCATGATCTCTTATGACATTATTGACTTCTGGTTAAAACTGATGCATAAAATCGTTGATCGTTAAGTTTTTGTAATCAAAAGTTATCAAATCAATATCTATATCGATACATTATAATTGTTGACATGAAACAGAATCTTCTCCATGACATGTATATTCCATATTATTTTTCCAAAACCCTTTCAAAAATAAAATGTTCCCAAACACTCACATTTTATGTGATATATTTTCCCTATTTTTTCATAGATAAATAATCAAATCTATATGAAATAAATTGGTGAAATATATAATTTTATTAATACACTCATAATATGTACTATAAATCTAGTCTAACATATCAATCCTTCTATTATATATATTTATACGATAGAATTAAAATATTTTAAATATCTTATTTAAATTCTATAGAAACTCATATCCTTAAAACTTATGAACTAATGAGAAACATTATGGGGGAAATTTTGAAGGATAAATAATAAATACATTGTGATACCAAACTAGTTTGAGATATTATAAAATAAGGAATAAATGACATATAAAGAAATTGATAATAATAATCAACATTATATCCTATATTTTATGGTCCTATTCTAATATCATTGTTTAGAGCCTCCAAAATATATTGAGCAAAAAATTTACACATTTTGAATATAGTTCAATATCATTTATAGATTAACTATGAATATGTGGGAAGGTACTTAAACACATATAAATTATATAAATAATGATTCAAACAAGAACAAAATAAATTAATGAAAAAAATAAAACTTGTTTCATATAAATTTTTATTGGGGCTGATATTCAAGAAAAAATATATTATTGAAAAAATCGAAGATACCCAAAGGGAAGAAATGGGAGAAAAATTATTATCCTATATGGTCAGTGAAAATGACAAAATGTTCAAAAATACATAGAAATTTAAATTAAAGATGATATAAGACATTCTAAATAATGGTCCATCTTCAAAAAACAAGTTTCGAAATCATTATTACCTGTAGATCTAAGAAAATAAAAAAATGAATAGTACATGAATAAAAACTGAAATAAAATCATATCATGACCCATGAATTGGCAGTTGTAAAAGGTTCAGTTAAAAAATGTTGCATTAACATAAACTACAATATGGGAAAGTGAAAAATTGAATTGTCATCAGAAATATAAAAACAAAAAAATTCTGATAAAATTGCTCCAAATATTTATGTTGAGTTGAGTAGTGTTTAAATATAATTTATAAAAAAAATATCAGAGAAATTAAAAATAAAATAAAAAATAATCATTAAAATTTACATAATTCTATGCTCTAAAAACATTTAACTATGTAATAGAAAACTAAGAAGTCATTAGACTCTGTTTCTTGATAAAGATATTTAATAACGATAATAAATATGAAACAAATAAATTCCCAATGGGTCAGGATTATTCTATGAAAAATATTATTTAAGGGTTATGGGTTACATAATATTATAGTAACGTAGGAAAAAGGTCCCTTTTTAGTAATTAATTGGCATGGGTCAATAAACATAAATAAATTGAGGGTAGGGAGTAAGGGTCCCCAGATGCACCTTCAGGGTCTGCAGACAAGGGGAGGGGGTCCGCCACATTCAGGGGAATGATGGTAAGAGAATTTTTGGGGGCTCCTATAAAGCCCTATCCTTAAATATTACATAATATATATTATTGATCTATAATATAATTTCTTTCAAAATGAGGATCTTTTCAGGATTGGTGTTATAGATAATTAGGCCATAATTATTACATCACAAATATTATAATGTAGACACTTCTACTATAATCAATCCCTTCCCCACAATGAAAATCCTTAAATAAATCCATAATTATTTCATTTATAAATATATTCTAGAATTATTTATCACTCTTACACTTAATTATTCCCTGTGAAAAACATTTCAAAAACATGCAATTATCAAAAAAAGTTTAGTAAGGGATATAACATAAGTAAATAAAACATTAGTCCATGAATACATAAAAACCAATTATATCATACATTTCCCTCATAAAACATAAATATTAAACACAACTCATTAAAAAATACTTTTTATTTATAACTCATAGAAATCGTAAATCAAAAAAGGTAACTTGTGGCATCCATAACATACTTACTTTGTATGTTTCATAGCTACATAAGAGGCAACTTTCATGGTTACGTTTGGAATACCCATCAAATTATATTATATAAATCTCTTAGTACAAACATTATAGTTTACCTCCATCACATTACCAAATGCGTTGGAGATCTATCTTGGGCTCACACGCCTCGGTTTATCCTGGAACCACCTATATACATAAGAAATTCCAAAGATCCATAACATAATCCCAACTCATAAAACAAGCATAATGGAAAGATAATATTTCCAATTTTTAATCAAAATATTTTTTTTCTAAAAATTGAAATAATTAAATATCTGAAAAAACCATTTTCAATATCATAATACATAAAAAGGGTATAACAAAATACAATAATAATGCATGTGGTGACAGAAAATTCATTATCACCGCATAAGTTAAAAAGAAAAATTCCTCTTGTAATTTACTAAAATGCTTCATAGAAAAGGATTCCTTTTAAAAATAATTGAGTTAAATTAAAAGTAAAAGTGTATAATTATAAACTATATAAACTAATTAGATATATATTATCAAAATATTCCTCGATGAAAGGAGATTGGGACGAAGTCCCTTAAGTTGAGTCCAACTTGTGTTTTCCATTCATTATCTCCCTAAATAATAAACATATGTTAATTTTCTACATGATTAAGAACATTTTTCTTGTTTATTATTAATTTTATATACCTTATTACCTTTATATAACAATCATATAATTATTCAAGTTCATATAGGTCATTTTTTCGATGATCAGTACTTGACTCATAAATGAACATGTTATAACTAAAAATTGTTCATGTGGCCCAAATACCATTAACTATTAAATATTATTAGGTATTTTAATATAATATATATCAAGTATATATATGTATTTATAATATTACAAATCATTTTAACATAATAAATAAAATGCACCCTTCATGGGGATGGTAGGTCATATATACGCATGAACGATACTTTCATTTTTTTGTCATATTTAATGGAATGAAATTTAAATGATACATATGTTTATTATAATTAAATTATAATATATATGTTATATATTTTACCAAATTTAATTAAATTATTCTTTTATATTTTCCATGAATGTAATGAACAAGTCATATCACTTTGAGGGGGTGGTAGTCCACACTTCCTCAAATGAAATTATCATTTTTACACATTATGGAAATCATACAGGTATGATATAAATAAAACATACAGAAGCCTAGATGAAATTTAAATATAATATATATCATATATAAATTTAATTACCTCATATGTTCCACCATTCGATGTGGTAGGGGAAAATTGAATAATCATTCTTTTTTGAGGCAGTAGTTCACCAAACAGAGAAAGTGTATGTTCGTATCCATTAGATGGAGGTGTTTGTAAGTGTATTTTGAGTCCTTACAATAAAAATATCCTAGTAAATTGAGGATAATGGTGTCTTAATGTAATTAAATTATAATAAGAGAATCGTGAGTGGATAAGGAAATTAAAAGATATGAACATCAGAGAAGACGTTACCTCTAAATCAGGAAACTTCTTTTGATTTGAGCCTAAAGTCTTTCTTGATCTACCTTCTACCCAAGTAATCGATTCTAAGAGGAAGGGAGGGAATTTGGGATCTTATTTGTGTATAATTTAGACGATTCAATGGGCTTTAGAGGTGTGAGTTATGTGGGTAGAGGTGGTGGCCTTTTATAAGAGGGAGGATGGGCACTTTTAGAAAGTCTTGAAATATTAATTTTTTATAAATTAAATATTGATAAAAATATTTTCCAAACTAATTTAATTTCATTATAGGATGAATTTTTCATAATAAAAATCATCAAAAAAAATTTAGACATGTTTTTAATATTTTTTAATCCTTATCTTTTGGGTTTAACCCTAATTTTATCCTTTTTAATCTTATTGTTATATAATGTTAATTAAACATTACAGGTTAATGTAATTACCATATAATGTAAAACAACCCAAAAAAAGTTTTTTATGACATACATGGACTTATATTAACCAATTTTCAAAATAATTTATTTTTTAAATTTAATATCATTTAATAAACTATTTTATATTTTATGTAAATACTTTTGACAATTTTGGATATTATTCATACTTAACTATTTTATTATTCATAAAAACATGATTCATTAGAAAAATATGAATTAAATAAAAAAAAAATTTCAAAATCATCCATAAAATTTATTCATTGAATCAAAATATTCATATTACATTTATTTTAAAATTTATAATATCATTTATCTGTATCCTTTATTAATGAAGCAATCCCTACATCATCATTGTGTTATAATTAAAATAATTTTTGTAATGTATAAAGATTATAAATAAAATACCATGATAAATGATATATTTTTATATTTTTAATGAATTTTTATAGTCAAAGAAATCAGTTATATAACCATATATTAAATTTTTTTTAGTAAAATATTCATTTTTAGGTTATATTTCTCTTTACGTTAATTTAATTCTATAAAATACCAATTTTACACCCATGTGGCTCCATGAAAACCAAAAATCAACCCAAGGAAGCCCATGGTTGGAAATATTTAATCCAATAAGATTAAGACACATTTAGGTTAGTTTTTTTATTAAATTATTATTTTTATCCTTATTTACCAGAATTACCCTTTAACCATGGTAAATAAAAATAATTACATATGATATTATTCATAATGTCCAAAAATAGATGGTAAAAATTCAAAAAATTAGGACATACTTATTAAAAATATGGAATACATTTTTCCATTTTCAAACCAAAGGATTTTTATAAATTAATTTAAAATTAATTCCCATTGTCAAAACCAAAAAGCGGAGTTTTAAGAAGTAAAATCTATCAAACGATTTAAATGTTTTTCTATCAAATTTAAATGTGAAATTACTTCCAATTACCATAATTGCATTAAATGATAAAAACATAATCCAATTATACTTTAAAACCAATTAAATGTACAATATATCTATATAAATAAAATAAATTAAAAGGCAGTTTTGACCTAAAAATGTGGTATTTTTCACTGTTCCTTAAAAAACGAACATTATTAGAAAATTATGTAAAATTTATCCAATGTAAATATTGATATAAAAATTCTAAAAAAGAATATTATTTTGTAAAATATATCATATAAAATTAAAAAAACATTATTTAAATAAGGTTTCCTGTCTAAAGGCGGTAAAACGTCCTTTAAAAATATTAAAGTATTTCATGCTTAAAATTAGAATCTTTTTTATTTTAAGTATGTAAAATTTAATAGATAAATATAAAGACATATAAAAACTATTTATAATAATATTATAGTTTTTTCTGTACATTCCTACCAATACAACAACAATGTGTTGACTACCATTTTAAATAATAAAATTATTACATTATTTTTTAATGAAACTCAATCTTGTGTGCAACGTAAGATTTCAAAGAAACTCGTTGTTTAAAATTTAGTATGATATAAGACAAAGAATCCGATTTAATGTAAAATTAATATCTTATTCATAAATATTAATTGAAATGAAAATGAGTTATTCTATAAATATCTAGGATCCTACGTCATTACACTTTTTTGGAAATTCCTTCACCACAATTTTATATACTTATCAAATAAGTTGGGGTATTTATCTCACATAGAATTTATATATTTACATGTTGCCTATTCATCCATATGAGTTTTCCATAAAACCATTACCTCATGAATTACCTGATTCCACAACAATTTCTCTTTATGGTAAATAATTTTGATAGGATGTTCCACATAAGAAATATTCTCTTCCAACTAAACTACCTCTAGACTCAAAACATTAGATAGATCTAGAATATACATTCTCAACATTGAAACGTGAAAAAAAAATTATGCACCTAGGATTAAAATTTAGGTAAATGAACTCTATAGGCAACTGATCCCACTATCTCCTGGATTTCATTGGGTTAAAAAAATCTCAAACTCAGAATTCCCTTCAAAATAAAATGCATCACACTTTTCCATGGAAAAACATGAGAAAGGCATGATCGTATACCTTGAAAGAAATATTATTCCTCTAGTTAATGGCATTACTTTATACGTGCATTTAGATATTCTTATGTGATTCTAAATCAACCTAACTTTTTATGCCATCTTATCTAATAATTATTATACCATCAACTTCCTTTCAGCTACTTCATCCCAAAAAACTGGAGTTCGATGCCCCATTTCATATAATTATTTATATGGTCCCATTTTTATACTGTAATGAATACTGTTATTATAAGAATACCTAACCAAATAATTATTTCGGTACAAACATCCCAGGTAATCCATTGAGCAATCATATTTCATATCTTAAAAGGTATGAATTTTTCATTCTGACTACCCATCTTATTGCATATAAAAATCTATTCTAAAACTTAATTTAGTACCCAACAACTTATAAAGGCCCTTCTGAAATTTAGAAGTGAACCTCAGATCATGAAAAGATACAATGGATATGAGTACTCCGTGTAACTTGAATATCTATTTAATATACTACAGATAAAGATGATCTAGTGATTGAGTATCTCGAATAAGAAGAAAATTTTGTTATTTAGTCAATCAATCAACAATAACCCAACATGAATTGTTACCTCAACATTTCATTGGAATTTCCACTATGAAATCCATGGACACATTTTCTCATTTCCACTCTTACACATGAAAAGGATAAATCATCACATTCCATAACATCCACTATGCATTAATCTCATGAAAAATCAAACATCTCAGGGTAAAGACTGCAATATCATTATTCATTACATCCCACCAGTAATACTCTCGAAAATAACTATATATTAGAATAATCCTGATGAACTGAAAGTGGACAACTATAAGATTCAAATATTAAATATTTATTCAACTTTGAATCTCATGGAACACATGATCTCTTTTAAAACCACATAACCGAGTCTATCAAAATTAAATTCGGGTATCTTACCATTTTGAACCAATTCTACATTATTCTACAACTCATTGTCTTCTTTCTGCGCTTTCTGAAGTCTGTCTAATAGAGATGTTTTAACTACCACATAAAACAATATAGAAAAATTCCTTGTACTAACAAAGTCAAATAAAAATCCATTAAATAAAATACCAAGGGTTATCATTCTAAATGTAGTCTGGTTAATATAGCCTTACTCATTAGACTCAAAGCATCAACTACATTATTTTTCTTTCCTAGATGGTAATGAGTATTGAAATAATAATCATTGATTATTTCCATCTATCTCCTCTCTATCATGTTTAATTATTATTTTAGTGAATATATACTTCATACTTTTGTGATCAGTATATATATTTCACACTTCACATGATATAGATGATGCCTCCAAATTTTTTAAGAAAAAACAACATCAGCTAATTCCAAATCATGTGTATGGTATTTTGACTCAGGATTTTTTTGATGATGTGAAGAATAATTAATTACATGAGCATTCTACAATATTACACAAAAAACCATTTCAACAAAGAATCACTATAGATAAAAAATTCACCATTTTTGGATGGCATAGCCAAAACTGGAGCATTCACCAATCATTTTTTCAATTCATGAATCTACTTCATTTGATGGCTCAATATATTCTGAAGTGATTTAAAAGGATTTCACAACACATTTATACTTGTAATATGATTTCTATCCATCATTTTACTTCTTTTTTGGACACTCATTTCCTTAAAAATCCATTTCATTTCACTTAAAACATTTTACTAACTGTAAATAAGATTTTATCTTACCACTAACCTGATCGTTTTCAGTGCAATTACGAGAATTATGTCCCATTTTACCACATCGAAGGCACTTACCTGAATTCAAAATGAATTCCCCATGGTTCTTTACCACAATTTCCACAAACTATAAACAAAGTTTTCTTACCATCATACTTTTTTTGAAGAGTTCTTCCCTTTCATCTTCCACCTCGACCTCTTATTCTATTTTTTTTCAAAGAACACATAATCATTAGAAAACATCATTTCTATATTCTCCTCACATCATACATGTTTTTCAAAACTTTTGAACTCACAAGAATATAATTTCCTTCAATACATTTTCTTTAATTATAAGTAAAAACAATTTATTTTACTTTTAATACCCTATATGAATTTTGGATCATAACATTCCAGTCGAGTGCAATTTTTTCCCAAGCCCAAACAATGTTATCCCCCTACCACAATTCCAAGATTTATTTTCCATCCTATGTCGAACAATTATAGGATATTAGTTCTCAAGGAACATACCATTTGAATCATCATAATAAAGATCATCAATCTCATCTCTATCCCTGATATTTTTAACCATCGACCACCACTGATCGACTTCACCTTCAATATTTAAAATAGAAATACTAAACATTTGATGTTCTGAACACCCCATGATATCCAAAATATTTTCCAATTCTTTAATCCACCCTTCAACTAGAATTGGGTCATAGAATATTATGAAGGATTGGGAATGTTTCCTCATTGAATGCTCCAATATTGACATGTTAATTTATGGATGATTTGGATGATCTCATGCATGGATATCACCACCATTTATAGTCTAAGTCTATTATTCAATCATTGGAACAAAATATTTAGTTTCGATTCCAACCATTTCTGGTTGACGATTTAGTAGGATTTTTTCCTCTTGATGTCATCAAATCAGAGATGCCATGTTTCCTCTATGGAAAACCATTCTGAAAACAGAAATATTGATGAATCTACATGGAAATAATAAAATTATATATCATTTAAATCATACAATAGATTAAAATTAATTTATTGATATTCTATTAACAATATTCTAACTCATGATGTTATCTAAACTGAATAATGATACCAACTATAAAGATCAAGCCTTAATCATTACATAATTATGATTTTTGATCAAGAATTTAAATTCTTTATCATTGAGGATCTTTTCATTTTTAGAGTTTTATATAATTAGGAAATAACTATTACATCTCAAATATTAAAAAGTATAAAATTCTTCTATATCCAATCATTTCATAATAATAAAACCTCTTAAATAAAACAAGAATTATTTTCTTGATATAAATCTTCATGAATTATTCCCCTCTCATTCCTTTCATTATACTCTGAAATATATGTCAAAAACATGGAATGGGCATCAAAATCCAAGTAAGGGATATAAAATACGGAAACAAACATTATTCCATGAATACATAAAAATAAATAAAAAAATACTTTTCACTCATAAAACATATTATCATTAACATACATAATGAAATCATATGATTTATGAATAATTCAAAGAAATCATAAATCATATTTTTTACATGTGGAATCCATAACATAATTACTTGTTAGATTTCACAGATACATATTGAGGAACCTTCATTGTTACATTTGTAATTCCCATCAAAGTATATTTCCCAAATCTCTTATAAGAGTCATTAATGTATACCTCTATCACATTACCCAATGCATTGAAGAGCTATCTCGTGCCCACCCTATGTCATTTTATCATGAAACCACCCATATACATAATCAATACCCAATATCCATAACATAATCATAACACATAAATTAAACATAAAGAGAATATATCATTTCCACATTGCAATAAAAATATACTATTTCACAATATTGAAATAATCAATGCTCTCTCAAAACCATTTTCAATACAAAAATACATAAAAATGGTATATGGTATTTATTATCTTTTCAAAGTCATTACGTCTTCTTAAGAAATCCAAATATCCAATAATGCTCATGGTTGGAGAAATGTCATTGTCGTTGTGTACGTTAAAAAGAAACATTCATTTATTCATTGGGTAAAATTCTTGGTAAAAATGGATTCCTTTTCATAAAATTTTAATTAAATTAAAAGATAAATGGTGTAATTATAACTATATAAAATATGAAGATGTATATTATCACAATATTCTTCAATGAAAGGAGATTGAGAGGAAGTCCCTTACCTTGAGTCTGACTTGTCTTGTTCATTCTTTATCTCGCGAAATAATAAAGTAAACTTAATTTCAACATGAAACAGAACCTTTTTCAAGTTTATTATTCATTTTATATCACTTATTTTGTATCTATAAAAGTCATATAATTGTTCATGTTCATATCGATCATTTGGTTCATGTTCAGTACTTGAGTTAAAAATGAACTTGTTATAATTAAAGATTGTCCATGTGGTTAAAAACCCATTATATCAATAATGATATTCATGAATTAAATATTATATATATACAATATATATATATTTATAATAGTATATAATATTTGAAGATAATAATGAAATACATTGTTCATGGAGATGGTAGGCTGTACATACGCATGAACGCTACATTCATTTCATTGACATATTTAACGGAATGAAAACTAAATGATACGTAGGTATATTATAATTATAGGATAATATATATGTTATATATTTGACTTATGTTTATTAATTATATCCTTTATATGATCCAAGTATTTCATGAACGGTTCATATCACTTTGAGGGGGTGTTAGTCCATAATCCATAATTTAAATTATCGTATTTACACATTATGGAAAGCATAATGGTTTGATATAAATAAATAAAACATAAGTAAAAATCCAATATAAATATAATATATATAATATATAAATATAGTGTCATCATAATGGCCACAATGAGAGGTGGTAGAAGATAATCTAACAAGAATTGTTTCATGAGGCAGTAGTTCACTGTACACAGAAACGATATGTTCGTAACCATTAGATGCTGGTGTGCGTAACGGTAGTTCTAAAACATCTCATTATAAAAAAATTAATATTAAGGATACTGTTTTTTATGTAATCAAATAATAAAAAGATAATAGAATGTGTATATGGAAAATAAAGGATAGGAACTTGAGAGATGATGTTACCTCTAAATCTGGTAACTTCTTTTAATTTGATCCAAAAAGAGTTCGTGAATTTCCTTCTACTAAAGGTAGGGATTGTAGAAGGAAAGGAGGGATTTTTGGGAGATTATTTGACCATAATTTGGATGACACAAGGGGCTTTATGTATGTGAGGTTTATAGGTTGAGGTGGTGGCCTTTTATAAAAGGAGGAGGGGCACTTAAGGAATATTTAGAAATATTAATTTATTATAAATTAAATTTCAATTAAAAGATGTCCAAAAATTATCTAATGATAGTATAAGATGATATTGGTTTGAATACCAATCATACAATAATTTGTATACATGTTTTTAATATTTTTGTATCCTTACCTTTTTTGCTTAACCTTTATTTTTCCTTTTTTAATATTATAGTTATATAAAGGTATTTACAAATTGTGGGTTAATTTATTTACTGCATCATGTCCAATGACCCACAAAACAATTAATTAATGAAATATCTGGAAATATTTTGACCATTGAGTTGAATCTTAGATTTTTAGAAATTTAATATGATTTAATAAACTATATTATTTTTTATGTTATGAAGTATGTCAATTTTGGTCACTATTCATACATTACTTGTTTTACCAATTTAAAACATCTTGTTTCCTTATAAATAAACCTTAACTAAAATATAATATGTCATTATCTTCTAGAAAATTCTTGTATGTCATGAACATATTCAAATTACATGTATTATTTTATTTATAATATCATTTAATTGAATCATTTATTAATAAAGCAATCACTGCATCATATTTGTGTCATAAATAAAATTATTTATTTAACATCTAAAAATTATAAATAAAATACGAAGATAATGTAAATGTTTTTATATTTAAAAATAATATCAATATTCAATGATATAAGTTATATATCCCCATATTAAAGTTATTTTAGTAAAAGATTCATGTTTATGTTATATTTGTCATTGCACTAAATTAATTCTTATAAAAGATCATTTTCACAATCATGTGTCTCCATGGGGTCTAAAAATAATCCCATGGATTCCCATGTTTATAAATATATTATTCAATAAAATTATGATTGTATTCAGGGTATATTTATATTATTAAATTAATATTGATTACCCTTATTTTCCATATTTACCCTTTATCTATGGTATATAAAATTAATTACTAAAGTTTCTATTTGTAATGTCCAAAAATAAAATATACCCATTCACACAATATTTACCTCCTAATTATAAATATGGAATCCATTTTTAACAAATCAAAACTTATAATTTTCAGAAATTATTTTAAAATTAACTCCTATTGCTCAAAACCAAAAAGCTGGTTTTTAGGAAGTAAAATCAATCAAAAGATTGACATATATTTATATCCAATTTAACTGAGAAACTACATAAAATGAGTATAATTGGATTAAATTATAAAATATAAACCAATTAAACATTAAAACCAATTAAAATTACAATCTTACTATATAATTAAATTAGATTAAATGTCATTTTTGACTTAAAAATGCAGTATTTTTAACAATTCATAAAAAATGATCATTATGAGAAAATTACCAAAACATTATGCAAAGAAATTTTTATGTTATGATTCTAAAAATATGTTTAATTTTTTAAATAGAACATATAAAAGTGAAAAAACATGATTTAAAAATTTATCTCCATCAAAATGTGGTAAAACAACCATTTAAAAATATTAAAGTATTTCGTGCTTAAAATCAGATTCATTATTATTTTAATTCACTAAAATTTATTTGATAAATTTAAAAACTCTTAACAAACATGTATATTAATATTTTTGTTATTTTTTTTTCAAAAATACAACAACTAGGTGTTTACAACAATTTAAAAGAATAATATAATATATTATTTTTCGATATAACTCAAAATTGGGTGCAACGTAATATTTCAAAGAAACCCATTGTTGGGTTTTGAGTACTCTATAAGAAAAAGTATCCCCATTAATGTAAAAATGATATATTATTCATAAATATTAATATAAATGAAAAAGATTTATTCTATAAATTCATGGGATCTAATGGCTCCACTATGGGGGAGGGGGAAGCGGGTGGATAGGGAGGGGTTAAGGTTGTTCAATAGTGGAGGGAGGATGGTGGGCTCGAAGGTGAGTGGGGGGATCTATGGTGGATAAATAATGGAGGAGAGATAGTCAATCGACAATAATTATCTAAGGGGGAATTGATGATATGAGATATATGTGGGTAGGAGGGATCGATGGAGTGGCACAACTATGGTGTTATACAAGTGTGGGAGGGCCGATGGTGGCTGGATAATGGAAGGAACAACATAATGGTGGGTTATGGGGAGTGCAGCTAACAATGGAGGAGTGGGGTGAATGAGGTAAGGGGAAGAAAATTGGGGTGTTGAAGTGAAATATTTCAGTGAACTCTATTTTCATGACTCTGATAAGGTCAATAGTTAATACCAAAGGGTGGTCACCCAAATCCAAAGACCATGGAAACAGTTTTTTTATAATAGTGAAATCTAATCGGTTGCCTCCCATAAAAGTTTTACATATTTCTATAGAATCAATTTATAATTTGATTATAACGATGATATTGAATCTATGTGAGTCACACTGATTATTAAATACAAAAAAGGGATGATGATATCTACCATGATATAAATATTTTAAATCCAAAATTCTCAATAAAACCCCCATCATCAGGATAGTCAAATTTGGTGTTTTAATTTTCCCCAAATCATGGTGAAATCCTTGAGGGAAATTTTCTTTTGAGAATTGTACACAAATAAGTTAGGTTTTATCAAACCCTTTTGTACATTAAATTAAAATCATGAAACAACATTGGAAAATCATGATTTATTTTCGGTATTCCTGTCAATTTTTATGACAATCAATGAGGTTTTACCCAAGGTTGAACCGAAAAGATGGTTTCTGAATCCCTTACATTTATGAATTATGAAATGGTCAAACATGAACTGTAAAGTCCTGGAAATTTCGAGGAAATTGTTTTCTTAATATCTATGGTATTTTATGAGTACGCAGTTTCTAACGGCACCTAAATCCGAGGCCCGGTGTGCCCAGAATCATTTTACGAAGTTTAGCTCGGGTACGTTCAGTGAATGAACGAGCAGGTTTTTCTATATTTTGAACAGGTGCTCGGAATTGAAATATGAGGGCACCGATGAACTCGCAGTGCGGGTGATTGCTTAAGGAGACCATTACCGCAGTTGTGTTTTAGTCGGGTTGAATTTTATTATTTGGGGATTTAGTTTAAAATAAATAAAATTGTTGAACAATTTTAATTTTATAAATTGGATGTTAAACACTTCAAAGTGTTGATAAATGAGAGGTGGGGCCCAAATGAGCCCTAACCTCTCAACTTCCTTAACTCTCTCTAACCCCCCTTTAACACCTCTCCAATTTAATGTGACAACTCCCCTTATTATGGAAACCCTTCAACTCCTAATTAATTTTCCATCAAAGAATTGAAAGCTAAAAGGGCATGATAGTTTTATATATTGGGGAACCATCACTAAACTATGGGTTGAAAAATAATTTGGAGAACCTTGTGGGGAACCGATGGAGAAATTTAGAGAGAAAATTAAACCTCTGACGAAGAACGGTTCTTCATGACGGGCCTTCCAAGATCTTCGACAAAGAACAATCCTTCAATGGAGGTCGGAATCTGACGAATCTCCGACGCTCAAGTTTTGATTTGAAGTGTGAGGCGGATGCAATGATCGACGTCAACTCCATTCACTTTCTATGGCTCAACAACATAAAACTTCATAACCTAGGTAGGGTTTATGTTCAATGTTAATGAATTCAAATTGATCTTGGTTGTCATTGAGCATTCTCGTTTATTTTGACCACTTCTTATCATCATAATGGGAGGAGATCGGACTGCACAAACACAGCCGATCCTCCTCCCCTTTTTCTTGTTAACTATCATTGATATTTGTGGTGAAGTCAGTGTGGTGCCTTTGCACCCCGCGGGAACTAAGAGGACCATGAGCGGAGTGGGACGCGACGGTGGAGCGTGGCGCCATCGCGCCGCACCGGTGAGACCGAAAGGGGCCGCGACCAGGAGTAGGCTGCATCCATGAGCGGGTTGCGGCGTCATCGTGCCGCACTAGAGAATTAATGGAGTCGCCACCGGGGCGGGCAATGGAATCATCGCACCGCACCGGTCGGATAGGAGCCGCGGCCTAGGGCCGCGACGGTCTTCAGAGGGGCAGCTAGCTAATCCGGCCGCTGGTGCCACATGAAGGCGGGACCCGAGGTGGTCCCGCGGATACAAAGAAGACCAGACAATGGACGGCCCTTTGAAGAACTTGGGGGGACATAACCTCCCGAAAATAAATTAGGGTGGACCCCACAGGGTCTTCCGTTCTGCAAAAAGGGGGTGGCGCCCCCCTTCGCACCCCGCTCGGCCGCGAGCCGAACCGCGGCCGGCTTCCGAGCCGGGTCGCAGGCCGTGCCTGGCTGGGCAGCCCGCACTGGGTCAGGCCGCCAGCGCCAGGCCGTGGCATCCAGTCCAGGCCACACCCAATCGGGCCGGACTGGACCCGGGTCAGGTCAACCAAGTTCTGGCCGACTCAGGGGGTATTGGGTCGGGTCAGACCGGGCCTGAACCACCTCTTTCCGAACCAGGTACGTTCAAACACCCATATCCTGGGCTACAGACCTCCGATCGATTCACCGTCAGTTGTGTAGGAATCCTTGGATCGAGATGGTAGTTTAGGTATCTTATACTCATGCTTTATGTAATGTTTGTGTATGGACGGGTTGTTTCGGACCCGAAACCTATCGGGCCCTCGGGGCGGAAACACTTATAATTGAGCTCTGGATGTCCGATTGACGTGCCGTTGATTTTGTTGGATTCCTCTTATTGAGAAAAATCTTTTAGAACACTTCACCTGAGGTTTAGACACCATTTTAGTATGGTCCGGTTCGTTTTATCTTAGAAACCATCCGGGCACCTGGTACGGAAAAGTCGATAACATCCAGACCGGACGTCCGTTTTTCGAACTGTCAATGGAAATGGTAATATCGTTTAGAAATGATCCCTTTTAGTATACCTTATGAGAGTTTGGGGTATAGTTGAGATATGGTCGGGTTGGTTCGTACACGAAACCAACCAGGACCTTGAAATGAAAAGGCTAATAACTTATAGACCGTGCATCTGATTGACGCACCGTCTATTGCGTTGAGACCCATGTGATGAGGCAGAACTTTTTGATACTTCTTCGTGGGACATTGTGGTACTTTTAGTATCAACCAGTGGCTCATGGATCGTACCCTTCTAGAGACGAACGTATGGAGTGCAGAGACCTAGTAGCTATAGACCTGATGACTGCTCGAATGATTCGAGTAAGAGTGATTCGATTAGCCCAATGGACGGAGTGTTCAATATTTGGTTGTAGACCCACGGCGGACGGAGTGCCTGGTAGTTGGCAGTAGACCCATGGTACTCAGCAGGTGGAGTACCTCTGACGGCTATTAGGGGGAGTGCCCGATATATGGCGGCAGACCCACAGCGGACGGAGTTCCCGATATTAGGCAGCAGACCCGCGGTACTCGATGGGAAGAGTACATCAACAGTTTAAGGTTATTGAGTAGCGCCTCAGAGTTATGACCGGGATACTGTTCTCGTTAGAGGAGGAGTTCTCTACCAGTTGTGGTTTCGATTCCTGTTTTGATCTGAGTCATTGACCTTTGTGTTTACCTCATGATTGAGATGGGTTACTTGATAACTTAGGTATATGTATGGGCATATACCTAATTAGTGATTATCCATTGATTTACTATGTGTTCTGAGTTGTTTTTCTTGTGTGGACTGAGTTTTGTTTTCCTGTGTGGACTGTGTTGTGTTTTCCTGTGTGGACTAAGTTGTGATTTCCATTGTGGACTGGGTTTTACATGGGCTTGTGAGTTCGAGCCGAACTGGGATTGATGACTTAGGTATATGTATGTGCATATAACTAAGTAGAGTTGGATGATACTATGTGTCTGTATCTCTTGTTTGTGGATATCCTTGCTGGATTTTGTGAGACCTTAAGGGTCTCGGGGTCCCTACTGAGTATCGTTATACTCACCCCTACACGGGTTGTGCCCACACCTCGTTGTGTTGGATGCAGAGGACATACCTCGCTGACAGAGATCGAGAGTACTAGGAATAGATGGTATCCAGAGGTAGACCTCACAATGAGACAGTACCCAAGGGAGGACTTCACGATGAGACGGTACACATAGGAGGTTTTTGGGGGAGAGCATTGAGAAGGATATCTATACCTACCCTTCAGGTAGGATCCGAGGTGGACGACCCGGGAGCTGCTTCTATTTTCCAACTGTTTGTCTTTTCTGTTGTACTTTCATTTATTTGTAGTTGTACTTCTCAGTTGGGTTTGTATTCTGGAACATTTTCATTTCAGTACTTGCTTTTGTACTTAGTGTATTACTTTCTCTTGTACTATGGTTGGATGTGTTTATGTCTTATAAGGGAAATGTCTTCCTAGATATTAGGATTTACGCCTTTTGGTGATAGTCGCCATCCCCTGGCCTATGGAAGGCAAGCTTGGGGTAGTCACAGCACGGGCCCCGAGGAATGGTCGTGACAAATTGGTATCAAAGGAGTCGGTTCTACCACAGAACTCAGAACACTATTCATTCCATTCTATGAAGATATAGTGTTATGGGTACCGAGTGTGGTCATCAGTTCAGGGAGTCCAGTGTTGGTGCGGCAGCCGATGTATCCATACACTAGGACCCTGACTTCTGATTTCCGACTTAGTGCACGAAAACAGTGATTGTGTGTGTGTTTCCAAAAAGTTTTAAAGTCAGCTCAAACCGGGTCACCTAACCAGGTATAAATCGTTGACCATGTCACATCTATTCAGGAAGTCTCGATGGAGATAGTCAGTTGGTGTTCTGAGAGAGTACTCGATGACGGCCCACCGAGCAACGAGACTATGGTGCAGGGCCCTCTTTCTATGTTGGCACCATCGGGTGGTGTTCCAACAGCACCACCACCCGTTAAAATGCATATTCCTCTAGCCGTACTAGTAGATGGTGCACGCTGACAGAGCACGTGGCACAAGTTCCACTATGAAAGGCCTCCAAGGTTACGAGGCGGGACAGATTCCCAGGCAGTAGAGGACTGGATAGTGGCGATTGGTAGAGTTCTAAACCTAGTTTAGACACTAGTATAGCAGATGGTGATTTTGGATACTAGTGTTTCCCAGTGAGTGACCATGAGGTTGGATGGAATAGTGATGGTACTTCGGTACATGGACCGATGCCCGAGATAGTACCATCGGGTAGTGTTCCAGCTGTATCACTACTTGTTGGTCAGCAGACACTACCGGCTGTACTGGTACAGGATACTTGTAGGATCAGTGCCTTACATATGTTGCAGCACCAGATATCCCTCATGTCTTGAGGAGATCCTGACTCACAAGCGGCTAAGGACTGGCTTTAGGGGGTGGTAGAGAGTTTTCTAGTGCATATACAGCTTTGGCAGGACGACATGTCGGTAGCTGAGTATTCATCGGGGCGTACCAAACTATTCATAGTACTCAATGAATACGATGTGATCAGTGCTTCAGGGCTCGGAATTCTGAGTGAGGTGTGTCTAAAGGACATCTGAGTCAGCACTTCTTTCTCTATGAATTCCTACTTATGCTAGGGTACTAGAGAGAACTTCTATGGTTGATAATTCATTGGCTGAGTGGATGCAGCCAGGGAAGGTTAGCAGTGGAAAAATTAGGAAACTAGGACTAGTCTTAGAGACTTGGGCATGTAAAATGTTTCAATAAGAGGAAGTGAAAAGGACAGTCGAATCTGCAGGGAAGCAGATGTGGAAGCAGGGCAAGGAGAGCAGCATGTGGTGGTAAACATTTTGACATGTTGCAACCACCAACCTTTGTAGTTCCCGCCTGGCTCAGGGAGCAGGATGGAAGGGAAAAAGAGTAGCTGTATGCGGTCATGGAGTGTGACCCGGGGGCTCTAGGAATGATTTGAGTTACGGACTTTGTCTTCTACTAGCTCCCTTATCTATAGACATAGATACCAATCATTCCTTTCTTCCACGAATCTTTTCCCAGACCTAGAGTTTTTGGTTAAGCCGTTGACTTGATCCTCACGTCTGGAGATACCTTTGGAAGGAGACTCGATAATCAGACATAGGCCAATGGTGTGACCTGACCCTAGAGGCAAGAGTTTCAGTTGGAACCTATTGGTGGCAGAATCAAGGCCTTACGACGTTAGTTTGAGTATGGAATGGGCAACCACAGTTCATACAAAAATTGACGGTATTAGGAAAAAAGGTTTTGGTTTATCTACAACGTTTGGATGAGGTTTTTCTTTGGTCGACGAAAAGGGAATCCCAGGTAGCACAATGATAAACTCATGATTAAGAGGGTGCGGCTGATCACTCTTGAGTCGGCTAGGATTACCCTTGTGACCGCAAGAGTTTTCAGTTTTCAGTTCCTCCAAGACAATGAATTCGAGATAGTATATACTCCTAGGAAGGGGAGCATTGTTGCGGAAGCGCTTATTCAGAGGACTGATATTTAGCTGTTAGAGGTAGCGAGATAGCAGCTAGCCAAGTTTCAGATATCCTTTATGGATGGTGATGGAGTCAGTACGTGTATAACTAGAGATGGTTCAGGCTATGACGAAGAAGGTACAGATCATCGGGGAGTGGATGAAGACTACACAGAGAAGAAAAAAATCTTATAATGATAGGATACCAAGACCGCTGAAGTTCGAGGATGGGGACCACATCTTTTCTATGGGTCTCACCTCGACGAGGTCTACGGAGATGTGGCCGAAGTGGAAAGTTATCTCTACGGTTCGACGGAACGTTCTAGGTCCTCAGCGGGGTAGGCAAGGTGGTTTACCACTTAACCTTTCCACCTCAGTTGCACCAGGTGCACGATGTCATCCACGTATCTCAACTGAGGAGATACGTGCATGACCTTTCACACATCATCAACCACAGAGAGCTGGACATCGAGGATGGGTCGACATTCACAGAGGTTCCAGTAGATTTGAGGGTCCACAAGAGAGGGTCCTACTTGGATGGTTGATTCCTCTAGTGCGCATTCGTTGGAAGCAAGGTAACCTCCAAGAGAGCACATGGGAGTGGAAGGCTCAGATGCGTGATCAGTACCACTTTTGTTTTCCCTAGTGTGTGTTGTAGCTTTATGTGGACGTAAAGCCCTGAGGTTGGACTAATATAAAGTCCCATAAATTGCAAGGAAATTTTTTTCTTAATTTCTTTGGAATTTTACGAGTAAGCAGTTTCTAATGGCACCTGAATCCAAGGCCCGGTGTGCTCGGAATCAATTTCCAAAGTTTAGCTCAGGTACGTTCAGTGAACGAACGAGCGGGTTTTTCTATCTTTTGAATTGGTGCTCGGAATTGAAATCTGAGGTCACTAATGAACTTGCAGCACCTGTGATTGATTAATGGGACATTTACCATAGTTGCGTTTTATGCGGGTTGAATTTTATTATTTGGGTATTTAGTTTATAATAAATAAAATTGTTGAACATTTTTATTTTTATATATTGGAAGATAAACTCTTAAAAGTGTGGATAAATGAGAGGTGGGGACCACACGAGACTCAACCACTCAACTTCCTTAACTCTCTCTAACCCCCCTTCAACACCTCTATAATTTAATGTGACAGCTCTACCTATTATGGCAACCCATCACCTCCCTAATTAATTTTCCATCAAAGGTTTGAAAGCTAAAAGGGCGTGATAGTTTTATATATTTGGGAGCCATCACTCAACTATGGGTTGGAAAATAATATGGAGAACCTTCTGGGGAACCACTATAGAAATTTAGAGAGAACATTAATCCTCAGACGAAGAACAGTCATTCACGACGGGCCTTCCATGATCTTCGACGAAGAACAATCCTTCAACGGAGGTCGGATTCCGACGAATCTCCGACGCTCAAGTTTTTATTTGAAGTGTGAGGTGGACGCAGTGATCGAAATCAACTCCATTAAAATTACACGGCTCAATGACATACAACTTCATAATTGAGGTAGGGGTTAAGTACAATTTTAATGAATTAAAATTGTGCTTTGTTGTCATTGAGCATTCTCGTTTATTTTGACCACTTGTTATCGTCATAACAGGAGGATATCGGACCGCACAAACATGGATGATCCTCCTCCCCGTTTTCATGTTTAATATCGTTGATATTTGTGGCAAATGTGGCGTGGTGTCATTGGACCGTGCAGGAACTAAGTGGACCGTGGCTGGAACGGGCTGCGGTGGTGGATCGCGGGGCCGTCACGCGGCACCGGTGAGGCTGAAAGAGGCCATAGTTAGGAGCGGATTGCTGCGGAGAGGCGCGGTGCCGTTATGCCATGCCAGAGTATCAAGGGGGCCACAGTAAGGGCAGGCCACGGTGTAGGGGCGCGGTGCCATCATTCCATGCCGGTCGGACTGAAACCGCGGTCTAGGGCGACATTGGTCTTCAAAGGGGCGGCCGGCTATGCCGGGCGCCGACACCACCTGGAGGCGGGACCCGAGGGGGTCCTACAGTTACACAGCCAGCCGGCCAAAGGCCGACCATTCAAAGAACTCGGGGGGTCATAAACCCCCGAACATTAATTAGGGAATACCCCACAGGGTCCGACATTCTGCAAAAGGGGGTTGCGCCCCCCCTTCCCACCCCGCTCGGTAGCGAGCCGAGTCGGGCCACACGCCGCACTGGGACGGGCCGTCAGCGTCGGGCTGGGCCGCACCATCCGGGCCGAGCCGTGCCCAATCAGGCCAGACCTAGACTCGGGTCGGGTCGACCCGGTTCGGGCTGACCCATGGGGTATTGAGCCGGGTCAGACCGGGCCCGAACCCCCTATTTTCAGACCAGGTAAGTTCAAATGCCCATATCATGGGCTACGAAACTCTGATCAATGCACCTTCAGTTGAGTAGGGATCCTTGTATCAAGACGGTTGTTTCGGTCTATTATACTCATGCTTTCGGTAATGTTTGGGTATGTCTGGGTGGGTTCGGATCTGAAACCAACCGATCCCTCGGAGCAGAAATGCTTATAACATGAGCTCCGGATGTCCGATTGACGTGCCCTTGATTTTGATGGATTCATCTAATTGAAACGAATCTTTTGGAATACTTCACCTAAGGTTTGGGAGCAGTTGGAATATGGTTGGGTTGGTTTTACCTTAGAAACCAACTAGTCCCCTGGTACGGAAAAGCAGATAACTTCTAGACCGGAAGTCCGTTTGACGAACCGTCAGCGGCATTGGTAATCTCATTGAGAAACGATCCATTTGAGTATACCCTATGAGAGTTTGGGGTATTGTTGAGATATGGCCGGGTTGGTTCTTTCACAAAACCAATCAGGCCCCGGGAATGAATAGGCTAATAACATACAGATCGGGAGTCCGATTGACGTGACGACTATTGCATTGAGACCCCAGTGACAAGGTGGACCTTTGTGATACTTATTCATGGGACTTTGTGATTCTTGGAGTATCTACCAGTGGCTCATGGAGTGGACCCTACCGAAGATGATCGTACGTAGTGCGGAGACCTAGTAGCTGTAGACCTAATGACTGCTTGAACGATTCGTGTTGGAGTGATTCGATTAGAGGGAATCGCCCGATATTTGGCGGCAGACCCACAGTGGACGGAGCGCCCGGTATTTGGCAGAAGACCCGCGGTACTTCACGGGAGGAGTACATCAGCAGTATAAGGTTAGTGAGTAGCGCCTAGGATTCGTGAAAGGTCTATTATACTCGATAGAGGAGGAGTTCTCTAGTATTTGTGGTTTCGATTATGAAAATCTTGGTTTGAGCTGAGTCATCGACCTTTTTTTTTACCTCATGATTGAGATTGGTTACTTGATAACTTAGGTATATGTATGGGAATATTCCTATGTAGTGATTATCCATTGATTTTCTGTGTGGAATGAGCTGTGTTTTCCAGTGTGGACTGATTTGTGTTTTCTTATGTGGACTGGGTTGTGTTTTCCTATGTGGACTGGGTTGTGATTTTCTGTGTGGACTGGGTTGTACATGGGCTCGTGACTTAGAGCCGAACTGAGATTGATGACTGAAGTATATGTATGGGCACATACCTAAGTAGAGTTGATTGATACTACGTGTTTTTATCCCTTCTTTGTAGATATCCTTCTTGGATATAGTGAGACCTTGAGGGTCTCAGGGTCCCTACTAATTATCATTATACTCACCCCTGCACGGGCTATGTCGCACCACGTTGTGTTGGATGCAGACGACAGACATTACTGACAGATATCAAGAGTACTCGGACTGGATGGTATCCGGAGGTGGACCTCACAATGAGACAGTACCCAGGGGTGGACTTCACGACGAGACGGTACACGGAGGAGGTTGGCAGGCGAGAGCATTGAGGTGGCTATCTATACATACCCTTCAGGTAGGATCAGAGGTGGACGACCGAGGAGCTGCTTATATTTTCTAGCTGTTTGTATTTTCTGTTGTACATTCATTCAGTTGTAGCTATACTTCTCAGTTGGGTTTGTATTCTGGCCCATTTACATTTCAGCACATTCTTTTGTACTTAGTGTAGTACTTCCGGTTGAAATCTGGTTGGATGTGATTATGTTTTATAAAGGCAATTCCTTCCCTGATATTGGGATTTACGCCTTTGGTGATATTCTCCAGCCCCTGGCCTATGGAAGGTGAGCTTGGGGTAGTCACGACATGGGCCTCGAAGACGGGTCGTGACATGAACACTTCAATGGAAACAACTTTTCTTGGTGAAAGAACAATATTATGTTTCATCTTACAGTATTGAAATTTATTTAAATCCTAGAAAAAAATCATTCTCCCATCTGGAACGACCTTTCTCCAAATCCTAATAACACACTCATTAATGTTACTCAAGTCTATAAAATTCCATAAATATGGATGAAACATAAATAATATCATGTTTTATATCGAGGATATATTCTAGAAACATTTTCAAATTGTTATTATGACTATTTTGATTGAATGTAGTCAAATTAAGTGATATGGGATGAAAATTAATTCAAATAAAAATCCGTGTAATATAGAAACAATATATATCTTATTAAAAAGTCTATTAACAAAAATATTGATAATAATAATTGTTTTTTGAAGAGAGTTTATGATGTAGAATTTATAACAAACACACAACTTATCATTAAAGTACATATACCAGAAACATCAATATAAGTGAAATTATATCTAAATTTTCACCTTTGATGAATGAATATGGTAAATCTATCCTTGAAAGGGTGATCGTATTTCATTTTATCAATTATAAAATATTCCTACCATTGAAGAAGAATCCATATTGGGAGAGGCGGGTATGCCTTCTCAATTTGATACCAAGATTAATATCATAGAGTTAAATGCACCATCAAACTCTTACATATATAACCTGAATAAAATTCAATAATTCAAGAAAAAAATTAAAATATATCCAATAAAAGTAGAATTATTCGTTTGTGGAAAGCTACTGGATTTGGAAAAGGAACATGTATATCAAACAAAAAATCAAAAAACCCACAATAAATATGTACATCTATGAGAATCTATGTTTGATGATATTTGAATTCAATATAAATTTAATGATGATAGGTTGGTGGATTGATTCTTGATCAATGATTCATGTTTGTATGGATTATTAGTTATTCAAAACATTTTATGGTATTACTACATTAATAAAGTACACATTGGAAATAATTCATGCTTCAATGCTATCAAATAATGAATCATGTATCTATAATTTAAAACCGGGAAGAAGTTAACACTTTATAATGTGTTGTATGTACCTAGTGTTTGAAATAATTTTTGGGGAAGGAGTAATCAAATAATTTCATGTATCAACTGTATGTTAATAATATGATTGAGTCTTATTATTAATTTATTGAGTCATCTAATTTATTGAATTATTTTTTGGAACATGTTAATTCTAATTAATTTATTGTGAATAAAAATTTAAACATAATTAATTTTAAAAATGAATATAATGAATTTAATATATGTGTAGAATATAATAATGATAAGAAAAAACATTTAAAACTTTTGAGGGAATGTTTAATATATTAGAATTAGTACAATGTCATATTTTTAAATTAATTTACTTAATAACTCAAAGATGACAATTTATTCCATTACATTTGTTGATTATCTTAAGAGATATTTTCTTATATACTATCTTATAAGAAAATATGATGTGTTTTATATGTTTAAGTATTACAAAGTAGATGTTTAAAACCAATTTAACATGTATACTATATTATTATGATCAGATAGAGGTATTGAATGCTTTATAAATTAATATAATGAATTTTATGAAGAAAATGTTATAAATTTTCAATTTATTTCTCCTTACACACCTCAAAAAATGTGTTATCCAAAATGATACATCTTAATTTATCATAAATATAAATTATATGATTAATAAATCAACGTTACAATTAAATTTATGGGGGAAAACATTATTGTATTCACATCATATTCATAATAATATTGTTTATAAGAAAACAATATGATTACCATATAAATTTTGGAATGGTAGAAGACATATTATTTCATCTTATAAAGTTTAGAGGGTGTTTGGATTAAAAAAGAGTTCTTAATCCTAAAATAACTAAAATTTGTCCCAAATAAACTAATGATGTTTTTACTGGATATGCATAAAATAAAAAATAATATAGAGTTAGGGATTTGGAATTTAGAGTCATTAGTTAATCATGAAATGTATAGTTTTTTGAAAATATATTTTATAAATAAGATTTGGAGGGGGTCATTATTCATATCACTGTCATGTTTCCTCTTTCTAGATCTAATATAATAGTGGATAATAATGATGACTATTTAGTTGATCCAAAATGGAGTTCAAGACTTATGATGAAATAAATAGGTAAATCTATATTTCATTTCTCATAATTACATAGTTTTCCATGATTATAGAGAAAAAATTATCTATTTTTTAATTCTTTTCCTATGGCTTTAAATATTTAATATGAACCAAATAAATATAAAACATATCTCAATTAAAGAGATGTTTATTTTCAGAAAGAAGGAATTAATGATGAAATGGATTCTGTTATAGGAAATAATACTCAGGTCATTATGTATTTACCAAGAGGTTCAAAACCTATTGGTTTTAAATGGGATTTCTAAAATAAGTATGATTCCATTGGTAATATCCATACTTTTAATTCTTAATCTGATTCCAAAGGTGTTAGGAATGGATTCATTATTTTGATAATTGTGCTCTTGTAGATCAGATTACTTAGGTAAGGATTTTATTCTCTTTATATTAAATTAATTATTTTCAATATCCATCAAAATAGTGTCAAAAATAATGTTTTAAATGGATTCATAAATGATGATATTTGCATGGAACAACTAAAAGGTTTTCTATATGTAAATGAAAACATTTTATGTAAACAAGTTAAATATATTTATGTCCTTAAACGATATCTGAATGTAATTACATAAGAATTTGTATTTTATTATTTTATCTAATGTCTTAAATCATAAAAATGTGGAATTTTTTATTCAATTTTTTTAAAAAGAAAATGGGGATATTGTGTGATTATATATGGGTGATAGTGTAATTATTTTAAATAATGTGATTGGGGTAAATGAGACAATTAATTATTTGTCATCGACATTAAAAATAATGGATCATGGAATAATTTATACTATTCCTGTTATAAAAGGCCGAAAACATCATGGGGTTTATAATTTTAGTTACTATCATTTTTTTGGAAATAATTTTCAATAAATATGACCATATTGGTTCAAGGATTTTAATAATCCATTTGAATCTTGTGTTATACTGTTTATAAAAACAAGATAATTCATAGAAAAACATAAATATGATAATATTTTCAATAAATTTTATATACATGATATTCATCTTTTTGTATATAAAATTACCATATAAAATATTAATTATTTTAAGAATCATTGAAATCTATAAAAAATTCTATGGATACATGAGAAAGACCAAATGTTTAATTTTATAATACAATGACTATCTGGCTGAAATAGAAGGACACACTTTTGTGAGTTATATTATCTATATTGGTGATAATAATATGTAAGTGTATTGTTTTTACACTTTTATTATATTAATATTCATTGGTGATAAAGAAATAATCATGTATTTCATGTTCGACCATGGAGTTATTGTTTACCGGCTTAACGTCATGAGGAAAGGAAGATGAATGAATTGTGAATATATTATTTGATATTTGATTTTGGCCTAGTGAAATGCCAAATATCATTATCAATTGTGATAGGGATACTACTTTATAAAAATCATAGATATTCAAGTACAATGGTAGTGAATATATATGTTTTAGAAATGATTATTTGAGAAATTTTTTATAAGATGCTACCATGTCAATTTATTTATGTGGGATTATTGAAAACCCTTGTTGACTCGTTTACAAAATATAATCCAAGATAAAAAATACAGACAACTAATATAGATAATGGGTTAAAACCAATATAAATTTTTTTTTTAATGTAAACACAACACTTTTTTTGAAATCTTTTAATAAAAGTGTTTAAGGGGTAAAAATAGGTATGAAAATTATTGATGTTATTGAAAATTATATAACCAACTACATGGTGTTAATACCATATATTGTTAATGTAGGTAGACTGATAAAAACGTAATAAAATTTAATACTTGATGATTTTCCGTTACTAATTATGAAAAATCATTGGAATTGTTTCCTATGAGAACTTAGAAGTGCTTCTGCTTCTTATAGTGTTAATTGGTTTACATCATAGTTAGATACTAAAAATTATATAACATATGGCCATAATGTTTCTACCACATCTGATTTTGGATGAAAACATTATTGAATGTATGATATATCCAATTAATCCTAATTAATAGGAAGATTAATGTTTTGAAAAATTATAAATCTCATAATACATAGAGATATTGATACTATGTAAAGGGTTACATAAAAAGATTTATGTATTATGTATAATAATTCAATTCAGATATAAAGTTTTAATATTTATGAATAATGATGGGGTATTGATATAATTTTATTCATAGGATAAATAAATAATGGTGTATAACAACCCTACTCTTTGTTACACACTCAAACATGATTTATTAAATAAAATTATACATAATACTACTCTATGTATCGAGAGGTATAGTGTCTTGGGAAAAGCGGAACATTACATAACAACATAAAACATCAATAAAACATCTTTATTTCAATGTTCTTTGACATGGATAACTCATTCCATCATACATAACATTGCATGGGATAACCTATGTATATAGAGAAGAAGAGTTGAGCTATAAATCTTAATAAGGGAGTAAAAAAGGCATAAAATGAAGAATAAAATACATTTTAGGAAATATGAATATAAATGGAGAATAAGATATACATCAAAATTAAGTCATGATATATCATGATTATCCTAACATGGAAATGTGGGAATAACATACAACATGATATTATCATGATCAAAGGATCATTGAAGATGGATTAACTTGAGTAAACCCTAATTAGACATGAATTAGAATTATTAAACCCATATTTTTCATATATTATCATGATAAAACCCACATTTCACATGTAGTATCCGGATACTAATCATTACCCGATTCATTGGATCATTATCAAGGTGCACCCTTCATAAGCATTTCATTTCATGCATATGTGTGCCACATAGATCATATAACATGGAATCATTAAACATCATAAGTTATTTGATGACTAAGGAATGTAAAATACCTAAATGTAAGTACCATTAAATAAGTATTTTTTTCATAATGGTGAATAAATTGGATACAGAAATGAGTATGGAATTCAGTACATGCTGATTTTGGATTGAAAAGTAACAATGCAATTTCGACAACATAACATCGTTATATAGAAATTCATAAGATGGTTTGATAAGAGTTAAAGGGGACCATAATCATTTATACATGAAATGGACATTTAGGGGATCATGGAATATATCCCAATATATTAAATGGAATTTAGATGGACAATATGGGGGAAATACACTAATGGAGATATGAAAGATAAATCCCTTACAGAATTTCTACATTGTAATAGGTGTACAAGGATGGAATTAAAGATAGATAATTTTGTATCTAATCATTCAAATAGAATTATGGGTGTATGGGGGTAGTGATAAATCATACACAAAATTTTTTCATTGATTGTAAAATAGTATTAAAACATATTGAATCTTGGATAAACTTGACAAATGAAGGAGACCCTTACTTGAGTTTGTGACATCAAGATCTTGGGGATGGGCTTCTTGATAGCATGGGGAGACTTGGAAGGATTCTGGAGATAAGAGGGAAGCATATGGACATGCTCTGTTTATTTTCAATGAATATAAGTGGGAGCTTGGGTGGATTTATATATGAAATGAGAGGAGAATTCATTAATATTACACAAACATAGGTTTTGGAATCTATATAATTAAATATTCAAAACCAAAAACCTCATAAAAGTTTTTACCCATGGTTTTTTCCAAAGTGGAGTGGAAAAAAATATTTTATAAGACCAATAGCCGAAAATATTAAAATCTTATCCTTTATTATGTGGAGGTGAGTCACATTATTAAAGATATGAATTTAAAATCATAACATATATTATACATTATGGAGGATTCACTATGGGTTTATAAAATCAGTAAAACAAATCCTAAATCACATTTTTTTTAATTTTAAATCATATATTTTTCCTAGAATACCTATTATAGTATTTATTAAATCATTTCAGGGTCATTATGATGACATAAAGCACATATTTTATTAATACGGTATTTAATTTTTACCCAAAAATTTTTCTATCTCAAAACAATATGAAAATTTTAATATTAGACAATTTAGACATATTTATTAAAAAATTATTATTCATTTTATCCAAAATTTGTCTAAATATGTAAACTTTCACATTAAAATAAGAAATCCGCATTTATTGAAAATTCATGGGTTTTGGAAAAAAAATTCAAACCCTAATAAAAATTACATTTTGATTCATAAAAGTTATATAATCATTTATTATTCATAAAAAGAATTCTATAATGATATTTTAATAAAATATTTTTCATTTAATGATTTTATCAATTCATTGAAGTAAATTCATTAAAAATACACATTAGTTTTATCGTAAAAAATATAACTCTTATCAAACTAGCAACCAAAAAATTTACAGATATGGAATAGATATAATCAGCATCTATAAGAATATTTTTATTATATTGAAAATAATAACATAAATTTAATATAATAATGTATATATTTCCCAAAACTACCATTTTAACCTAAAAAGATAAGTTATCAAAATTTTCATTTTTTAAGAAAGACTGTTTTTATAAAGGAATTCATTGAGAAATAATGTTATTTATAAAAATGGATTACACAACAAGTAACTAATACTATATTACATAACCTATTATAACAATCGTGTTAGACTAAAGGGTAACATGTGTGATAGTAAAATAATCTTGGGGTGGCTCGGATAACATCGCCTGGGTGGTAATTTCTATTAACAAGAATTCTACCATATGTGATTTTGTTCCAGAATAACATATTGAACCTCAGATTGGACATGGTCAAGATCAAAGCCACATGATGCTACCACCTTTCTGAGGACCAACAGATTATCTTTGTATGTCTCGAGTCTATTAGATGAGGCCATCCTTTCCATTGTCTGCGTTGAGAGGATTCATTTTAAAAAAACAATTAATTTATATCAGTCATGTGGTAATTAGTTAATGACTACATTATCAACAGTAATCATACATAACGTCTTTTAAACCCAATAATAAAAATTGAATCAAAAAAAGTGCATGAGTTTTCTAGGTCCATAAGTTATTAAAAGAAAGGGAATTTTATTCAGAACAGATTGGTAGATTACAACATTCCCCCATTAAGTAATTTTTTCCTCAAAATTTTATTTCCACACAAATATAGATTAGGGTAGCCCTACATCATCACTTCCCCTGGTTCCCATCTTGCTTCTTCAAACCTATCCTTTCTCCACCACACTTTTAGAATGGTCATCGTCTTATTTTGTAGAAAATTATCTTTTTGATATATGATCTTTACAAGATTCAATTCTTTGGAGAGGTTATTCACCAACGATACTACCTATTGATTAAATAAATGTGATGGGTTATGTATTTACTTCCTCAAGAGTGATTCATGGAACACGTCATGTTTTTTAAATAGTTTCGGTGGTAGTGTTAGTCAATATACCACTGATCCAATGTGATCAAAGATCTCGAATGGGGAGATGTAACTTTGTCTAATCATTCCATTCATCTAAAATATCACAACTCTCTTCTATGGTGATATGTGGAAGAATTTCATGTCTCCATAAACAAACACTCGGTCTCATCAATGGTTATCCACATATCTCTTTTATCAACTCTAAGAATATTTATTGTATTGTGGGAATGTTCTTAACCTTATCCACAATTTATTCATCCATTTCTAGACCTAGATGTTTTCGCTCCCCACCTTCATCCTAACATGTCGGTGTTCTTCACCTCTTCCGAGAAAGGGATTCATAAAATCCCATTTGGATGCTTGAGTAGGAACTATTTTTTTAAGAGAACTCAACTAGAGTATGATGTTGATTAAATCCTCCTTTGAATTCCACTGATCATGATCTTAACATTTCTTCATGTTTATCGATATTCCACTCCTATTGGCCACCAATTTGAGGATGATAAGACTTACTAATGTTCATCTAAGTGTTCATAGAATGTTGGAGACTCTTCCAGAATATAGAGTTGAATCTTGGATCTCGATCAGGTACAACTGATAATGGTACTTCATGAAGCCTTACCACTTCTCTAATGTACATTTGTGAAAGTTGATCCAATGATAAAACATATTTAATTGCAGTAAAGTGTTCAATATTGTTAAGATGGTCAAAAAAAACCTATATATAATTATTTCCTTTGGATTTCTTCGATTGTTCTGTGACATAGTCCATGGTGATGTTCTCCAATTTCCAGGTTGGTATGGGTAATGTTTGCATAATCCCCTTATACATCTGACTCTCTTCATTCTTTTTCTAACATACCAGGCACTTCTATGTATACTCAGTGATCTCCTTATTCATGTTATCCCACCAATAATGCTATCTAAGATCTCGATAAAACCTTTTTCCATGGTGAATGGATAAATTCGATCTATGTAAATCATCCAAATGTGTTTTCATTACCTCCAGATATGATGGAACACATAGTCTTGACCTATATCTCTCAATTCTTTCTTAATTAACAATGAAATCAAAGGAATTCCCTTTTCTGATACATTCTCCTTTCTTCTGAATTCCCACATCATCCTTTTGATCATCCTTTATCATTTTAAAAAGATACGGTTGAGAAATCATTTGTGAAAAGATTGATGATGTTCCCTTATTTATGATTCCAATGTCCAACTTCATCAAATGTACGAAACTAGGATCCTTTTCAATTATCTTCAATGATAGAATCATTGGGTCGTTTCTACATAGAGAATTATCCACTATTTTCTCCTTACCAGGGGGTAATTATTTGAGCCTTCATAGTCATCGATCAACACTAACCATCTTCATTGGCTCATAATCAACTCTTTATTCATGAATATATACATGGGGATTTTGTGATTCATATATATTTCACACTTATCCCCAAGAGGTACTATCACCAAATTTTCAATGTGATGACTAATATAGACAACTACAGATCATGTGATGGATAGTTTTTCTCAGGAACTTTCTATTTCCTAAAAGCATAGGCTCTGTCATTGTCATCCGGTATCAACTCACAACACAACCCCTATGTTAAAGTATCACTGAATACCACGTAAGGATCTCCAGCATGGTGTAGTGTGAAATGAGAACAGTGATAAGACTCCTTTGCAACTCCATGAAGCTCTATTAACATTCATCATTCCATGAAAACTTTAATCCCTTCTGAGTTATATTGTTAAGAGGGTTTGACAATTGTGAGAAGTTTCTCCCAATTTAGTGATAATATACAGATATCCCAAGGAAGATACCCATATATTTCCATGATGTTGGCCTCAACTATCCCTCAATTGAATTTTTCTTGGAAGGATCCACATATATACAATTTCTTATGATGATATTCCCCAAGAATGAGACTTCCTTCACCTAGAGCTCCCACTTACAGTACTTTTCATATATCTTCTCCTTTCACACGGTCTCTAGTACAGAGTTTAGATGCCCATCATGCTCCTACTTGGTTTCGGCGTAGATTACAATATCATCTATAAATATTACCACAAATATTTCTAGTAAATCTATAGAGACCTTATTCATAATGTCCATGAATATTACTAGAGCATTACTGAGTCCGAAAGCAATTACTATAAATTCATAGTGCACATACAAAGTAAGAAAAGCATTCTTGGGGATATCTTCCATCTTCATCCTTAATTGGTAAAATCTTGACTAAAAATACACCATGGGGAGGTATTGTGATCCACATAGATGATCGAACAAGTCATCAATTCATGTAAAAATATACTAGTTATTTATCCTGATTTTTTTGAGCTCGCGATAATCAATGAAAAGGTGCATTAACCCATCCATATTCTTGACAAATTGGACGGGTGAACCCCATGGGGAAGCACTTATGAATATAATCCCTTTATCCATATTATCACGTAATTGTTTCTTAATCTCATCTAGATCCATAATAGCCATTTTATATTGAGTCTAGGATATTGGATATTCCTTATATGTGAGATAAATCTAGAATTAAACATCTCTTCTAGAAGGAAGACCATAAAATTCATTAGGAAACACATCAGTGGATTAAATTACAATAAGCTTCTCATTGGGGATGGTTACTTCTTTATAATCAATCATATGATCATGATATGTTAGCTTGTATGGTATTAATACTTATTCTTGAGATGATGATGATAATGAAGATTCATCCACCCCTTTCACTTGTACCAAATTAGGGCTCGATTCTCTATATGGAGAGTGATTTCCCTCTCATGTAAATTTTTGTTGGCTTTATATAGGGAAATTTAATCCATGCCAATAATTGCATTAAATTATTCCAGAGGGAGTTTGTCGCGGTTCACTAGGATGTTCAATCCATAAATTGTTATAAGGGAGGAGTTATATTCTTGTGATGCAATAATTTCCTCATTTTCTATTATCACAAAGATATCCAATTTTGTGATACATGGCGGGGTTGGGATTATTATAATAATATTTCTATATAAAAAATAATGCGTTGAACCAGAATAAAAATTTACATTTTCTACCCTTGAATAAATAACTAGTGTATCATTCACCACATTGTTGTCAGTATTTACTTCAGTTGTAGTGATGGAAAAAACTCACCCTTGTTGCCTTAGAGGTTGTTTGTTGCCTCTGAAACCCCTTATATAAGGGCACTAGTTTGAAAATTTACCTGGTTATTTGCAGTTGTAGCAATGAATAATGAATTGAAGGTTGAATAGAGTGTTCCTGTCCTTTTTCATAATAAAAGGTTTTTCATATCTATATTTAATGTCTTGGTGCCCTTATCTTCCACACCGAAAGCTTTTACACACCCCCTTCCGAAAAGTTATGGGTGCTCCTTTCTGCACCTTAGTCAAGTGGGGTTCTAGATAACTTATAACCTTTGGATTTATCTAAAATACTTCCAAAATTAAATTCTCCTTGTTGGTTCTTATCCCCATGATTCCCCTAAGATTTCCCGATCTCCATTTCTGCGTTTAGGGCACATCAAAATATTTCCTCATAGATATCAAAGTCATGGGTCTCCAGGGCCCTCCGTAGGCTATGTTTTATCCCACCAACAAATCGGGAAACCCTAAATTCTAGGGTAATGAAAAATCTATAGGTGTAACATTAATTCCTAGTGATGTTTTCCTTATATGCTCAGATGGACTCTCCATCTTTTTTCATGTGTAAAAAAAGTCCCTTTTCATCTTAAGTTAGTGGGTACATGGAAATTTTTTATCGAAAAACAGTTTTCGAAACACCATCAATTCCAACTCCTCAATCTATTCCTCGTGAAATGTATTTTTTATCAATGTACACCATTTAATAGCATCACACTACATACAATTAGTATCCAGAAGATCCTTCTGTTATTTTGATCATTGAAGGATGGATAATAACTTCTTAATGGAGTTGATCGATTTTTTGATGACTAAGGGAGCAGATGATCCCTTTAAAGTAGGAGTCCTTTGCCTCTAGATGATCATGATTGGTTCTGGTTCATTATGGTGGGGTAGGGTTGTAAATTTCTCTTGACCCAGGTTTCTATTTAAAATATGAGTAAACTGAGAGAGTATCGTGGAAATTTTGTGATTCCTGATGCCATCAGATTGATAATATCATTAGAATATTCATGACATTGATCTTCGCATCAGTTTTTAGCCCGGGTCCTAATATTACTAACCATTGGTTAGAATAAAGAGGAATTAAGCGGTATGTATATTAAACACATAAAGGGGAATCCAATGAAAAAAATGATAAGTTAAAAATTAAATCGATTTCCTTAAATTATGTAATTATATGCTTCAATCTATGGTATAAATGATCTACATCCCAACATATATTCATAGGGGCATTTTTTGTTCCCTAAATAATATTTCATACTATTCTTATCAATTTTAAAAAGAATATCCCCTCAGAATGTTGAACTAATAGAGCATTATGGCCCGTTTTCATGCACTAATTCTTGTTCGAGTCTAGATGAAATTAGTGTTTTCAGGTTTTACCCCTAGATACACATGATCCATTGCCACCTTTACTTGTTCTAATCCATAGATGGATGTATTTTCGTGATAAACCACTTACTCTATACTCACAAAAATTTAGTTATTACTTTCTTATACATAGTCTAATACCAATGGATTTCATTAGGGTTTTATAACCCTAATCTCCAAAATAACAAAACATGTTCTCTGATACTAACTATAATAACTCTACTCATTATTAGACACATAAACATGATTTATTACATAAATATGTACTTAAGACAACTTTGAGGATTAAGAAGTCTTGTTTCATGAAAAATTAGGAACATTAAATGACAACATAAAACATCAAATATGATATATTTATTTCAATCGTCTTTGACCTGAACAAGTCATTACTTTGTAATTAACACTGTAAGGGATATCTTGAGGACATACATAAGAAAGGGGTGAGATATAAATCCCAATAAGGGAGTAAAAAATGCATAACATGATGAATACAATACATGTTAGGAAATAGTTATATAAATGAAGTATAGTAGAAACATGATCATAAAGGCATGATAGACCATGATTAGCATAACATGGAAATGTGGTCACAACATACAACATGATAATAGCATGATCTAGATCACATTTCACATGGATGACCATGAGTAATCCCTCATTGCACATGAATTTTCATGATAAAAACCTCAATTCACTTGTCTTATCATGAGTAGACCAACATTTCACATGGCGTATCATGATACTAAACATTACCCAATGCATTGGAGCTCTATTAGTGTTCACCCTTCATAAATATTTCATTTCATGCATAAATGTTCCACATGGATCATATTACATGGAATCAAGAAACATTATAAGCTATTCCATCATTGAGGAATGTAGAATACGTACATGTAAGTAACATTCAATAAGTATATGTGAATAAATTTTAATACCCCTGATAGAGAAATGGTTATGATATTCACTACATGATGATTTTGGATTGGAAGATTGCGGTGCAATTTTGACAGAAAACATCGTCATATTGAAATTCAGTAGATGGGATGATGAGAGAGAAATGGGCTCATCATCATTTATAAATGAAATAGACAGTAAGGGGATCATGGAACATAATATCCCATCATATTAAATGGAATTTTGATTCTTATTATGGGAGAAATAGTTGAAGGGAAATATGAAGAGTGAAATCTGTTACGGAATTTTGACATTGTAACAAATTTACACAAAAGGAATAAATGAGAGTGAAAGTGGTATCTAATAATTTAAACATTATAAGGGAAGTATTGGGTAGGTGATAAATCACACCTATACATTTTTAATTGAATGTTAAAGGGTACTACAACATAAATAAACATTGATTAAACTGTGAATAAATGGAAACCCTTACTAAAGTGTTTGACTTCAAGAGCTTGAAGAGGGTATTATTTCGAGCATTGGGAGCCTTGGTAGGACTCTAGAGAGAGTAGGGTATATGAGGAACGTGATAAAATTATTTTTAGTGAATATATGTCGGGGATTGGGTGGGTTTATATACGTAATGAGAGGGGAATTCTTTTAAATTTCACAAACATAGGTTTTGGAATCTATATAATTAAATATTAAAAACCAAAAACCATCCCAGGGATTATGCCCATGGTATTTTCGAAGGAGTGGAAAAAATTATTTTATAATTCTAATGAACTAAAATATTAAAATATTATATTTTCTTAAGTGGAGGTGTGTCACATTATTAAAGAAATTAATTTAAAATCATAAAGTAGATAATACATTTTGTAGGATTCACTAAGTCTTTATAAAATAATTAAAACAAATATAAAATAACATTATTTTAATGGTAAAACATATATTTGACCAATAACACCAATTATATTATTTACTACATCATTTTAAGCATATTATGGCGTCATAAAACACATATTTTATTTATACCGAATATAATCTCTAACCATAAATTCAACTATCTTAGAAGATTATGAAATATTAACCAGCGGATAACTTCAATATCCTGATTAAAAAAATTATATTCATCTAGCTAAAAAAATTTATTAATATTTCAATTTCTACTGTTAAAAAGAAAACTGATATTTATTGGAAATTCATGGGTTTGGACAACAACAGTTTTAAAACCTTGATAAAAATAAAATTTGACATCATAATTGTTATATGATAATTTATTATTAATAAAAGTAATTTTATAATTAATATTTTGTAAAATATTATTTATTTCCAAAATTCATTAATTCATTGGGATAGATTTTTAAAAAATGCACTTTTTATCGTAAAATAATATATCTCTTATCAAACTGATTACAAAATCATTTATAGATAATAATTTTATATAATAATCATTTATAATATTTATTTTATAATATTATTAATAAATACCATATTTTTAATATAGTAATCAATAAATTTCTCAAATGTACGATTTTAACCTGAAATGACAATTTATCAAAATCAAAACTTTTAAGAAAAACAATTTTCATAATGGAATTGATAGAAATAAACTTTTATTTATAAAATGAGATTACACAACAAGTAACTAATAGCTTATCAAATAACCCCTTATAGCACTTGTGAAATACCTAAGGGTAAGGTGTGCGATGGTGACATACTCTTGGGGCAGCTTGGATAACATCTCCCAAGTGGTAATCACTATTTACTTGAAATTATCTTGTAAGAGATTTTGTTCATGATTAATGAGTTGATGCAAATCTTGGGCTTGGTCAAAAGAGAAGACCAGTGACGCTACCTCCTTTCAGAGCTCCGAAAAATGAGCTTCTTATGGATCAGGTCTACTAGATGAGGTCGTCCTCTCCTTGGTCTTTGTCGAAAGGGATATTTTTTTAAACCCATAAATTTATATCAGTCATGTGATAACTATTCAACATCTACATTATCAACGATAATGATACATAATGGTCATTATTCCAAAAAAAAAAATTAGGCATGTGATTTCTATGCGTATAAGGCATTAAAATAAAAGGAATTTTATTCCTAAATGATCAGGTCGTTACATGGTGGGGCCAAATGTTTTTTTTTTGGATTGTTGAGGTTAACAAACTTTGTGAATCTCATATTGAAATTGGGATCAAATTTCAAAATATTCTCTATTTTCAAATGTGGACATGGAACATGTTTTTTAATAAAATTATATGTACCAAAATGAATTAAAATTACTTAAAATTATATATATTTAGATATAAATCTTGTAATATATATATATATATGTATATGTATATTAAATACATTAAACAAAAAATAAATAAAACAATATAATATAATATAAATTATTTTATAAAAATCACTGAATGATGAGATTAGTCGTAATAATATGATTTCAAATTTTTGAAATCCTTTTGGTATACCCCTATAAATGTTTCCTTATTTATATCAAATTAATGTATCCTTTGATTTTTATGGTGAGATAAAATCATTGTCAATGACACTGATTTTGATCAATATATAAATGGATGAAGAGATGAGTAAAGATAATAATCTATTAAATCCAAAATTCTCTAGATAAACCCTCTAATGATTGCTGTTTTAGGATTATCAGAATCATTTTCATAATTAGAATAATCATGGACAAATTCTTGAGGGAAATTATAAGAAAACTGTACACCAACAAGTTGGGGTAAATCAAACCCTTTTGGATAGTGAATAAAATTCATGCATCAAGAATCGGAATCCATATTTTAGTCACCATCTACTAATAAAATTTTATGTATGTTTGTTGAGGAAATGTCAATAAGTAACATATGGAAGTGATGCTATGGTTTTGTGAAAGAACATGATTAATGAATGGATGTTTAAAACTGTGAGTGATACATTAGGGATAGGGAGAATCCCTAGATGAAAGGGGTTTACCATTGTAAAAAATTACTTGGTTTTCAAGCTGGTTATACTCATGGTAATGATGTGTGCATGATGGGTATAAATCTATACGAAATGATATTGAACATGCTTCTAATTCCAATTTCAAAATGCATTGAAGAGGTATCACGGGATCTAATATATGGTATACTATGGACATAAATTTTAGTAGAATAGTGTAGTGGTGTAAAGTGAGAGTGAGGATAAAATACCAAATAAAATTTTTAGTTCTATGTCATTTTCATAGTATATATTTATAAAATTCCAAATTTTAATTGCATTATTCATGTGATAATTTTGGGGATTTCTTAATTATAGATATATGGAATATTCGCAAGGGATTTTATGGATTTCTTTTAGAAGTTGATGCCCAATTAAAAGGATAAAGTTAAAATAAAAATTCATAGAGTTAAAATGAATATATATTATATATTTATAATATATATCCACCTATTTAGTTATATTACTTACAATAAATAAAAGGGTTGATGCTGATGTTAAAGAAACTAATCAAAAAGTTTGGGACTATACCTAAAGAGCTTCTTCTAGAGGGATTCATCTATTCATACTTCATTCAATTATATAGATATTTTTACATTATTATTTTTCTCACTTGCTAGTATAGGTATTTAACTAATGATTTTTCATTATGTAGTGGATGTAATGGTAGGGGAATTTCTTCATGTTATTTATATTAATTTCAGTTCATGTTATGTTATAAATTTATTTTTCATTACCTAACTTATAGGTCATTTATCATGCATGATCATTGATAGTGTATTGGTGGTGAGTTTTTAATGAAAACAAGTATTTATTAATCACCATTAAATTTTGGATTATTTCTTGTTATTTTTATAAAATGTTTTGCTTCATCCATTATTTTGATAATCAAAAGAAACGGACCATGGAAAAGGTAGAGTTAAAGTTTTAGATATTGTTTAACTAGACCAAGGGAATTAATGGGGAATATTTTGAACGCATAATTGAATTTTAGTTATTTAATTATTCTTTTTATGTTTATAAACATAACCTTACATATACCCGATGCACCCTTTTAGCTTTTATCTAATCTTTCAAAAACCAAAAATATTTTTTCTTCTTTTAATTGATATTTTTTTTAGTCTCTACTATAAAATAGTTTCATAATTTTTTAAAGGAATTATTACCTACATAGTTTTTTTGGGTTCATCCTCATGGATTTAATTCCAAACTACCTAAATTTTTTTACTTTTTTTTAATGTATTTTAATTTTTATACATTGGATTAAGGACATAGGAACTGATAAATCTTATAGACTAACCACCTAAAGAATAAGATGATAGTCAGACAGTCCTCGTGATGGGATTAATCTAGAAAATAAAAATAATCAATGGCCACATATTTCATGAACACAAGTGGGATTTTTAGGGCTTTCATAAGGGAATCGTGAATCTCTATTGAAACATGAAGTGAATAAGGGATTGTATGTTAGTCCATGATACGGGTGAGTTTCTATAAAACATTATACTTCTAATCTAGATGAATGGTTTTCCATACATGAAGACAACCCTTTAAATAAATCATTGAGGTCCCAACTTGATATTGATGGTGATCCTTGAAAGTAATTTCCAAACTCTTTTTTTGGTTTGATGTCTATGATTAAGAATTAGAAAACAATGGATTAAATAAATGGTCAACAAAATAAATGTTTTGTGGAGTTTAATGGATGGATACTAGAATATATTTGTTTTCTTGTTGAGATCATATTAAAACATTTATTACAATTTCATTATTATAAGAATTTTTTTTAGATATTGCGCCCCTTGCACATTGTGCTTGATGGAGCAATGTTTATCATTTCCCATAGAGTTTTTGGTAGATATTCCTAAGGGATTTTATAATTAGGCTTGACCTCTATGATCATAACTTTAATGCACAAAAATTATTTTATTGATAGAGCTGTACTATTTCTCTTCATTGTAGGATTATTATAGAGTCAGATAGGTTATGGGTACTACTACCAAGGTGAGGGGGCATGAAGCCCTTATGTGAGTACACTAAATTTGTAACTAGAAGAGGTTTCAAATAATACCTGAAATATCAGTGTTGGATACATACAGTGTTGGAGAGATGTGAAGTTACGGATACCACTATAGTGGTCATCCTAGAAGATGAATAAAATATCTGATTTATCCATGACTGAATAATACCATGTGCTCGATCGATCGACTATTAAGATTTCCAATCATTTTTATGTTTATACTCCTTTGTGATAAACTTGTATCCAAACCTTCATATGTTGACCATCATTAATATTGGTGGAGATGTTAGTTATGTTCACATGATAGTCTAGCAGTTCCAAAATATCTCGATCATTCATGTATTTTAGTCCGTCATTGTAGAATAAAATCACTTTGGTTGGGTGTATAGGTTATCTACGGTAGGGAATATTGTTGAGGAAATACATTAAGTCATCCTCATGTGGATTCCTAATCTTTTAGATATTGAAAATATTTTTCTAAAAGGTGTTGCTAAAAAATTCTCAAATATATTTATCTTTAATGGAATTAAACACGTTCTTATGGTCTGTAATGTGTATAGTTTATCAACCCTGATGAGGCCCCTCAAAAATATTTTAGGTGTGAGTTTCTTCCAAATAGTGATTGTTCATCTCGGTTACATGGAGATAGATAAAATTTGGTTATAGGGTTAATGTGATGACCTAATTTTATTCCCTCTTGGGAATTTATTTTGAAATGGGAGGTAATGGGTGATTTTGTTTATTGGCCCATTCCACGACCTCATCTAGGCACTGATAAATGATGGAAAATTCACCTAATATTTCTAGGTATTTTAGATAAATGAGGGATAGATTCATATCATCCCAAATATTCTCTATAGACATCCCAAAAAGATGGTTCTAAGTAATATAATCATCACTACAGTATATCAATACAATTAACAATACTATGATGGTAGAGACATGATTGTTTTGTAGATTCTTTTATTTGGATAGTTTGTTGAAATATTACTGGCATAGGTTGGAGCCACTCAATTGAAGGAATTATAAATTGATAACCTCCCAACTTATGATGGATCCTTGTAACATGTCGATGTAGCAGAAAAATTTATGAACTTATGATGTTTGGATATATATAGTGTTGAAAAAAGTCATCTCAACCACTAGATTAATATATAGGGGATAGATATGAGGTGGGTTGGACCTAGAATTTTTTACTGCTAATAGAGTGGGCTAAGGTAGGTTGATTTTTTACGGTTTCAAGCCAAATAAGGTTCTTCCAATCAAGGTGTGTGATTACCCTTAGTCTTGATTGCTTTTTTATAATATATTTTTATTCAACATATTAATTTTCTAAATGAAAAAAAATCATGAAATAACCATGACATACAATTTTTCACCAAAATGGTAATAATAATTTTCCATCCATTCACATGTGAATTCTAAATAAGTCCATATTTCTTTTTTAAATATGATAATATAAAAATTAAATAATAATTATTAACCATATTAACATGGAATGTTCTCCCAACAATCCAAAAATGGAATCCAACTCATATGTGCATGTTTTTTACTCTAAAATTGTTTTTATAATCATTGTATTTTTGTAGCAATTAATTGTTCTTATAAGTTTATTATTAATTTTTTTCATAAAGGGTTGTCTTCTAAATGGAAGCCCTAACCACCTCCGCTAATATGACTTCCACTAGGGGAGTCTTTATTTGTTCAAATGTTTGGCCATTTTTATCACTGCACCACCAACATTCTCATTCATAACCCCTCATCAATCACTCACCTACTAAAAATCACAATGGTTTTCCATCACAATAGTTTCCATGCAAGAAACCATCAACTTTCCAATGAAAACTCCACCATATACCCTAATACACTAGTTATGGTAAACCTATACATCTCCACACAACTACTACTACGAATTGGAGAAAATAAAATATTAAAATGACTGTAGTTAAAAATATAATTTTATAAAAAAAATTAAATGTTTGAACAAGACAATGACTAACTTGTAGGGTTCTATTGGGTGGGGCTGGACTGATTTTTATTTTTCACATTGTATACATTATTTTGTAAACAATCCTACATGAGCTCAAATCTATGTGGTATTGGCCAACCCAACCCACCCCTACAATTATTCCTTACTAGATAAATAATCATATAATTTACACAAACTAATTATCTAGAGTATCTAGTATAGTGATACAAAAATATGTTGAGTTGGAAAGTTGCTACTCTGGGTCATTAAAAACGTTGGAAGGGACAAACCTTAGGTTTTTGAAAATCTTGTAGAATAGGGATCTAGTATACCAACTATTAGTACAACATCATCTTAGGATATATCAATGATTATTGTATCCCTAAATATTCTAGAGTAGTTTAAATATTAATAATTTTCTCATCAGGGAGGGAATTTCCATATGTTTCCCAATGGTTTCACAAATGAATCATGAAATAGAGTTGTAGTGATCATATCGTGATAAATAGCATTGATCAACCAAGGAGTGAGAGATAATGAATACTGAAATCTTTCAAAGGATGGATGTGGCACCATATTTGGCTATAGTTGATCAATCAATGATTAACATTTGTCATGTTTCTATACGAGGCATAACAAGGTCACCTTAAAAATCATCCTCATTAAGATGATATCCCTAGAAGGGCTCGAGAGTGAGTTGTCATATTTCCTAAATATTTTGGTGAAATATGTTATTTATAAGATCCATATCAATTTTCTTAATATTTTTGGTTATTCCATTATCTTCAACCATGTATTTACCATTTCCAAGTTTCCATTGAGTGATTGAGAGCATTATCTCATTTGAATTTATAAGACCCATGTCTTGTCTATACTAACAGGAGATGAAACCTATGGAGGGTTCAGATATCACTATTGGAATAATTATGGCACATCAAATTAATTTTTCTCATCACTGGAACCATTCCACTGATCACTAGGGTAATTTATATTTATGAACTTCACCAAGGAAGTTTTCATTAGTTTAATGTTTTTGAAATAATTATGTAGAAAAGATTAAGGGACCTACCATCATCTCATGAAACAAAACAAATATAGTTTTACCTAATAATTTAAACCATTTATTTTATTATTAGGAGATTCATTTGGAAAAATATGATTGTTCATTGTTAGGAAGTCGGTGCACACATTCTAGAAGCTCTAGTGATACCCATTTGTGTTAGGTTGATGAGCCACAAGTTGTTCTAGGAGATTAAACATTCAGAACTACTAAAAAATGTCTAAAAGGGAATCATAGATTCTAGGGTATGTTAACTTATAGTTATAAAGGTATTTTAATGACTCATGTATATTAAACTAGTGATATGTCACATGATTTTTATAAATTAACCCCCATGATAGAGAAATTCAGAGTCGCATGTGAATATAACATAACTGAAATATAGATATCAGAGATAGACACCCATAGGCTCTCTTATTCTTATTTATATTGTTCAAATTGTAAATCCATCTCACAAATGGTGAATTGTAAGGAAGAAATAATAGGTAGAGATAAATATATATATTTCTTGTGGATCCTTGGGTGAGAGTGTTATCTTAGAAGACATCATTCCTTTGGATAAGGAGTAGTTTTATTAAGGTGCATCTACCTTTTTCTCTTTACCATATAATAGGGGGAGTGTTGTGTCCTATTTTCAAGTGATATCCTTAGGTTTTTATATCTCATATAAATTATTAATCTGAATATAAGTACATAAAATAATCATAAATCTCCATTATTTCTAGTATTTAAGTGAATAGAAGGGATATTGATTGATCTGGGGTTTGTTTTCTGGCTAGAATATTGATGGAAGGAAATATTTTATATATATATAAATATTTTTAGAGGGATTTATGGACCTTTTGAACCTCGGCCATGGGAATTGACATCCTCAATTTATGGGTATATTCTCACATATTTGGATATGGAAGAAGAAAAATATCTCCTAAATCATGAGAGGTATTTTATTTTGAAATATTATTAATGAGGTATAATGAGTACACCCTATTATAACCCCATTATAGGCATGAGAGCACCCTATTTGAATGATTTTGGTAGTCATTGGTATATTTTCCATGTTAATTATTTTTAATATTGTAGTGAGGATCTTAACAATATTTCGTATCCCATGTATCATTGGGGATCCTTCATGTGGATGATCTTTTTCAGTATAGGGAGAAAATATATGATGGAGGGTAACCCATATGACATGGGGAGAACCTTCCTAGTGATGGACTTATTTGAAATGGTGAGGAACACTATGGTGGCTTCTAGAGGTGTCATGGGGAGGTCCATCACTATATAGTACTTCATAACAAGGAGGACCTCCATGATAACTGTTGGTGGTTCCAGTTACCGAGAGATTCAAAAAAATCAAGCATATTAGGTGACCATGTTCTTGTTCACTATCTAGTGATGATGAACCCCTATCAGATATAGGATTGGGAGGGGTGAGATTATAGATGTGGAAGTGGTCACTTGGGGAGTAGGAGTGGGTTTTGGCTTTTGATATGGGCTTTAGATAGTCTAGCACTTGGTTAGTGGATAATGGTTGATCTAGACTTGTCTATATATCAATTATGTGGTCCTACACTAACATCCACTTCAGCTGGTAAGATCCCTCATTAATTTCTCCCAAGTGATAATTGTGGCTACTATAGTTTGAATATACCCTACCTTCTTGGAATAGGGGAAGGTTTCATCAATGAATATTTAGGAAAGGATCGAGAATTTTTTATCAATGGTAATGGGGGGATCCACTATGAGATATATACTAATAGTTGTCTAATAATTATTACAATACATATATATCCTCATCGGGCATTTTTTCATTCAATATACCTTCTTCGTGTTTATATAGGAATAAGCAGTCATTAACGACCCTATGTTGTATGATTTATGATGTGGAAAGTAGGATATGGATTTCTATAGTCATGGTAGATTTATTTTTCACTAACTGGGAGTCGGTGTGAATGTTTATTTCATCAAAATTTATTTTACCTCGACACTTGTTCCTCATTGGGGGAGCACCAAACCATGCATTCTCAGTGAATGAGATTCTATAGGATAATTAAAAATCCATCCCTGAGAACATGTATGATAATGGAGATTCGAAAATTAACAAAAAATTTTATGTTTAATAGTAGGAAATTCATACAATACTCATCCACTCAAAATCATTATAGAGTAGATTCACATCAGGTTCACAATTATATTTGGATAAAGCTCATGATGCCCAACACTTCTCATCTCTTCAGTTATGAAGAAGTAGGAAGTCACATCGGGTTGACCATTATTTTTTAATACATTCCATCATTTAGTTCATTTTGAAAATTTTCATTGATAATCATGATCTTGGGCCTGCATTCCTACTTTCTAAATGTGGGTGTCCTATCACAATCGATGTCAAGTTGTCAGAACCTTTAACATAACAAGATGATGGGATGTCATCATTTCATTCCACATAGTTCATTTTATTATGTAGTATTCCCATATATATTTATGATAGGTTCATTAATCTCATTACCATAACCATATTGAGCTGGGAACTAGTTAATTGTTTCACATTCTTCCTTATAAGGGAGAACATCTTTGGTTAGATAGGATGAGTTTATCACAAATTATTTGGAATCTTTATCATATATTTTATCTTCTAGAGAATATTACATGATAGAATCCTCTACATATCACATTGAGTATACTATTTTCACACAATTAGAATATTATGTTCATCACAAAAAACTACTTATTTTGATCAAATGAGGATTCTTAGACTCCCCACCAAAGGAAACCTTGGATATTCCCCTAGGGATTCCCATAATTATTTCATTATGTATTTTATTCTTATCAGATAAGAAAACATAGGATCCTCACCCAATGAATCCTTGTCTCATCATTAGATGAATATTATTCTCATCACATAAGTACTCTTATGGTCATTAGATGAGGAAACCTAGGCTCATATCCTAATGAATCTCATGCTCATCAGATGAGGCATCTAATCGTTGTAAAAAATGAAGTAAATAATCCTCACATTAGTAAGGTTATAATCATATTTTTTTCTCTTAATGAAGGAATGATGTGATCATATTAAAATCACATATGATTGTTATGATTGTCACAAAAGGAAATTTAGGCTAATCACCTATGGAATTCTTGGACCACCACCATAGGATCCCATGTTTGTCAACTGAGGATCCATATGCTCATCACAAAATGAATCATAGGCTTATCACCTTTGGCTAGGTTTCAGAGGAATCTACAAGGGCCTATCCTTTTATATTCCCATATTAAATATCATGTTCCTAAAATCATGAAATAACACACATATTCTTGTAATGTAAGGATATTCATGGGTTAATATGAATTAGAGAAAACCTTAGTTTATAGTCTTATATAGACATTTTGGAGGTTAAGTGTGAGGTATATTGTACACCCTAAATGTGACTAGGATTTGGAGACACCTACTCCCAAGGGGGATGGGAGATATTGTGATACTTTTGGTATTGAACCTCATTGTGGCATCTCATGTGTCCTATTATAATAATAATAAAAACCATTGTTGTTCAAGATACAAAATTGAAGGATATATCATATGACAAGATTATGAATATTAATATAATTTGGTAAGAACTATTGTTTTTTTGAAAAAAAGGATACAACAATGGATAGATTTTGGATTTTTCATTAGTGCATCCTAAATCCAAAATTGATATCAATATGGATCTTTGGTGGTATTTTTATTAGGATAATAGACTTATTAATTTCCTTTGGATCAAAAGTAAATGTGATTTCTCAACCTTTTATTGGTGAAATGACTCAAGAGTGACACTCAAAAATAAAAATCATCCAAACAGATTTTGTAATAATAGATCCAGATCATATGGTTTAAATCTGAAATACCCTAAAATCTATCAAAATAATGTTTTGTGGAATAAGGAAACCAAATTAATTTTAATTGTATAAGTTTTACGTAAGATTATCCTTACTCAAAACCATGACTTGAGATCTGTTTTGGAATTTGTATGAAGTGTGTTCTTCATTGGAATGAGATTCATAACTAAATTTCAAGAGAAGAAATGCATTAAACAGAATCGGTGAGTTAGTTGACATAAGATATAACATTCAAGGATCTGTGGGGGTTGTTTTGGGTTCCAAGAATCATGATATTCTCATATGCTCATGATTAGAGAATCCGATTCAGAATTCAAATGGTAAATCCCTTAAAATTGCGAAATTAGTGGTATTTTTAGTCCTCATTCTCACAAAACTCAAAAACATGTACAATTAATGAATATGAATGAATATATGGAAATACATAACCATCTTCTTATGGACTCATACTACTATTAGTTGTGTGATAATTTCTCCCATTCTTTAAACCAACCCCTATCACATGTATTTATTCATAAACCCCTATTAGACAAATTTTTTCATCATCGATAACCAATACTTTTTGGATAATAAATTTTAAATAATATATAAAACCACATCATATTTTAATTCCCTCATTCATCACTAATCACGTATATTATAATCATAGAAATTTATAGTCATATCTCCCATTCTTTTATTTAATTTTCGATTTCACTATCCATTAATCATTATATTTAAAATAAATTCATTCATCTTATGGAAACTATTATTAGCCGAAAAATATTACATTTAACTGCAAGCCTCAACCTAATTACTATTAATGCATATATTCTACCAAAAATTCTTCCAAAACTAAAAATATCCCAAATAATGCACATCCGAAGAAAACAGTTAATGAATAATTAAATCACGAAAACATCCCACAAAATCACTACCCGACTATAATTTCCAATGAAACTATCCTGAAAAAAAACCAACTCTGAAAATCATTCAATTGTCATAGGAACCCATAATTAACTAGATTTAATGAAATAATATAATTAACATAGAAACATAATATTGAATTGTCACAAATCCACCCTGACCAAGAGCTATACCATTGTTACAAATTTACCACATCACCAGCCATGCACAATGACAAATCTATAACTATTAAAACCCATATTTTAAGATATAATTAACCTATCATGTTTCATAATACCCAAAATAGTCTTCCACATTCCATTAAAATTTTGAAAATCTTCTTTTACTCAGAAATATGTTTAAAAACATCAATGGGGAGACACAAGATACCAAAACCCACCAACACTCCTTTTTACTGTCTTTATGTAATTATCTTTTATTAAATGTGACATGGTTCTTCATCAATAATGGATAACGAGAAATCATGGTAGTGAATGTTAGTCAATGATGATCAATGCATTGGAAATAACATAAAATCCCATAAATATTGTATTATCGTTCTTCCCCATTAAAATTAACCATACCCATTTTATTACCTTTAGTTAATCTATTCATATTAAAGATGACTTACAAAAATCATTCCATTCAATAAAAACCATGAAGAGTCAATAAGCCATAACTAATAACGTAAAGTAAAGAGTATAAAAAGATCATTGGAAGAAATAAAAATAGGTAAATAAATTATATTATTATAGGGGAAAGAAACATATTTTAGAAAAATCCTTTATCTTTTAAATCTTCAGTGATGTAAAAATAGAAATATAATAAAATATAGTGTCACTAATTACTAGAACTGAAATGAATCACTACAAAACCTACTAAAAATTATCAATTTTCATGAACTCAAATAATACCACTAAAGGCCAAAGTAACCCACTAAAATATCATTATGAGAATGAGGAGAACTATAAAATTGGTAGTGAATTGATGAAGGGGGAAATCAAAAATCAAATTAGATTAAATAATAATTTACAAAATTAAGTGATATGTTAGGATACATAATGGGATGTCTGACTAAAATTTATGTTTTTATTTTATTTTCAGGAATACCTCCTAATGGGTAACTGATAACCAAATACACTCAGAATGATATAATATCAAAAACAAAAAAAACTATAATTTGATATTCAAAAAACTAATGCCAACCATGAGGTGGCCACAAAGCACAAGACACCCACGTCAGTCAGTCAAGTCGACATCCAACCAACATTATAATTTGGAAAATAGTTTCTCTTCATCATTATCCATCCCCACCAGTGCCCCCCCCCCCCAATAGAGATCATCCCATCACAATCCCCATAACAGAAAAAACTTCACAATATATTCTTCACCGTCATAGAATTTTGATGCCTATATCCCTCACTACACATGAAAATCACTGAATCCAGAAACATAAAAATAATGTCTCTATCTTCATAATAAAAAACCATAGTCAGCATCACCATCCAAGAACTGATATCATTTTCACAATCCGAACCCCACATAGATAGTCATAGATCATTGTAGCCACCAATAAAACATAACCATCACCATAGAAGAAGAATCAAACCATTAATGATAATATAAAAAATATATTTGAAAAGATGGTTCAGCAAAGAACCATAATGATACATGCCATTGGAGGAGAACCCTCGGCCAGTAAAACCACTTCCCAAAACTCTTGTGGAACCACAACTTTAGATCCAACTCAGAGAGGAGAAAATGATCTTCAATATAGGGTAGGGATAAAATTAATGATGGCTCTAGATGAAATCACCATAGGGAGAAATAAACCATGGAAAAAACCAGAGCATGCTGACATATGAGGGTCTAAAAAATATATGACCCCTGAACCATATAAAAAACCATAATTCTACCATCACTCCATCTCCAAATTGGAGAGATGTAGTGGAATGCAAGGTCAGCGCTGGTCAGAAGCAGTCAGGCCTTCCATAATGACACCTTTACCAGACAACCAAAACTGGTTGAGTGACTTACACCTAAAAAGACACACCTATATGATGATTTTGAAGAGGTATAAGGCTCGAATATGTAAAATGAGGGGGAATGGGAGGAAAACAGCATACATACACACACCGTCAGCAAACAATTTGAGGGTTTCAGGAGGAAATCCTAGGTAGAGCTAAGAGTGAGAAGGGGATAGCTGGGAGAGAAGGGGGACATCATCCATAAAGGGATGACTAAAGAACTCAAAAAATTTCCCTGGAATTATCTATTGCTTGAGATAGAAAGAGTGAAATAAAGACGAAATAAAAAGAGCGGTTTATCCATATCTATTTAGAAAATATAAATCACCATCATCATGATGTGTTGGATTCCAAATCATCTATTATGACCACAGTCGAATATTTATTGAAAATATCATCCAATTTAAATTGATATATCCCCTAGAAATTCATGTATGTTTTGATCATTTTTAAATGTGTTTGATCACTACCATGTCATGGATGAGACCAAAATGGGTGTACCATCCATACATGTAGTTAAATTAAAAATTCATAAAAGATTAAAAAACCATAACAATGTATCCCATCAAAACAGGGAATAGGGGAACCTCCCTCACTATTCCAACTATGCACCCTTACCTGACCATGTTGATGTAACCTCACAATTATTTCAGAAGACATATATATTCTCCAAAATCGGTATTACACATCTCTACTTTTTATACAAGGAATTTATGAAAACTACAAGGGAACCATGATTTTAAAAATGACTATCCACAAATCAAAAACAAGAATTTAAATCACAACTCAAAAAAAAAACAACCAAACTCCCTAAAAACGATCATTTCCCCATTATTCATTTCCATTAGACATTACACTATTATTCATCAAGCACCACACTAACTAAAATAACTATCATTGCACCGTATTGCAGCTAAACACGTAGAACAAACCCTAAAATTTTAATGACCCATGCACCATGGTATATTGATAACCTTATGTAATATTAAGTCCAAATAACAAAAACTTAAATAGTATTAAATTAGAACCCATGAAAGATTATCTAAAATTGGATAAGAACCCGAAAAATGGTAAACTCTCCATTACGAAAATCTTGAAAAATTCTCCACAATGGATTCTAATGCAATAATTTTGGATCTTAAAGGGACAAAACTAAACCCTTTTACCCCAAAATACAATAAACATTCTTCTCAACAAGTTATAATCCAATAAAAACATGAATTTATGATTATGATACATAAAATGTAATAATTTATAGTGGAAAAAATATAATGTTTATATATTTAATTAATTGTTAAATGTTTATAATGGAATAATAAATTTAATAATAAATTATAATTTTTTTATTTATGAATTGTTCGTAAATTGTTTATATTGTATTTAAATATATTAATTATTCACTGAATTATTTTATTCCATGATTAATCAGAAATATAATTATAATATTATAGATAGATGAATTCTTTAGTTTCAATTTTAAAATACTTTAAAAAAAATTCATACTTGAATCTAAGGAGTTACATATTTGGTATGGTAATTGATAGTATTTTCTTCTTTATGAATTTTGGATTTAGTTAAGTTTGGATCCTTATTTAATTAGTTAATTATAGTTTATATAGATCATATGTTAAAAATTTAAAGTAATTATAGTCTCCCTTGAGTAAAATAACCTTGGGTATAATGAATATGGGTTGGAATGATCATTGGATGAATGGGGTATCCCTTGTCTGAAGTCCCAACTCAGGTTCCACAAACCAGTTCCCCAATGTGGTTTTCTATGTGAACTGAGGTGAACATCATCATATTATAGAGGATTTTGATTAGTATTGGGCGTTGAATATCAATCATGGTGAAAGTATACCCACTTTATCACAATAGAAAACATATGAACTAAATTTGAATAATCAAATAATACTACCAATAACAGAAATGAACTAATATAACATGATTTCTTGAATATGATATACAATATCTAAAACTAAACATGAGATATTTAAAACAAAAATTCACATCATGTGTCATTAGGAAAACCAAAAAGTAAATTAATACACTTTCAAATAAAAGTGGGTCCAACAGCTTTTTCAACTCCCTCGTCCATGATACACCCCGAATCAGCCACATAACATATAGAAGTGGACTGTATCCTATCTTATAACCATAAAATCTATTCGGATACCGGTCAAGAATCACGAGTATGGTGTGAGTACAAATCAGTAGGCAACCACTAATGTTAACAAATAGGTAATTATAATATAAATTCATTTCATTTTGGAATTAAATAGTAAATATCATTTAATTGTGTAATAAAATACATGGAATTTATAGAAATTATGTGATTTATACTGATTAAATAGAATCTGGAACATATGAATAATAAAATGACCACTATTAATAACAATCTGGTGAATAGAATTGTAATATCACCTTAAAAATTATAAATATAATTTATCCACCCTATACATGAAAATAATATATATTTGTATCATTGATCTAGTAATTTATTTTTGAAAAATATAATTTATGTGTTGGAATTTTTGAATGTAATAATTATGTAAAAAAAAATTTATAATGTATATAAATATTTAAAATAAATATATTCTCTTAAAATAGCTTCATTAACTAATATTTTATTTTCTTATTATCATATTTTAATTTTATGAGTCCTTAATAAATTTTTCAAACACATATAAAATCAGTTATAGTTTTAAAAAAGGAATATTTTGAATCGATTATGATTTTAATTGAAAATTAAATTTATCATAACGTGAAAATTATTACCATGAATTTTAGTTAATTTTTTTATTCAACATGTTGAAAAATTGTTGGGCTGAATTGTCGTGATTTTTCTAAAATACATGAATTTTAATTTGAATAATGAAATATGATAATTTACGAAATAATCTAAATACAAGAATTATTGAGTCATAGGTGATGTTTTAATGAGGAAAGAACCCTTGTTTGGAAATCGCATGAAAAAATTATAATATTTAGTCATAATTACCAATAACATATCTTGTTTTCAGAAAAATTAATAAAATAAAGATTAAAATAATTGAAATACCCTCCTCTTCTCCACTATAAATACCACCCTCACCCCCTATTCTTTTAACACATCTCATGATTTTAGAATTTCAAAAATTATACTCAATATTATTCCTTGTACTATTACCCACGCCCATGACCTACTGGTCTCAACAAAATTAAAAATCCAAAGGCCTTAAGGATGTTCTCAATGAGGATAATTTTCGAGGTGAAAATCAACTTTTATTTTCTTCTCTTTTCTTTTCAATTATTCATATTTTATTATACTATATTAAAATTCAATTATAAAATAGTCATGAAAACTAATATATCTTATATATAATATAATGTTATCTTGTTTATAGAAAAATTATTCATCATACTTCTTCTCCTCTCCCTTTGAATCTCATAATAAAAACACCATCTCGGATGTGTCGATTTACCGACAACCTAGATGATGTATTTTTAATTTAACTTAAGACCTTTAGGTATTGTAATAAAACGATTTAACAGGTTGAAAAAAGTTTTAATGTGTATGATATAACCTCTTTTATGTTCTGGAATTAACATATATCCATAATATTGAAATATATAAAGAAACAGCTTTGCGATGATTAATGAAGAAAAAAAATTATCTAACCTCTTATCATTAATTTTTTATCTAATGAATCTACCTCATATAAAAAAATGATATATTGTATAATTTAAATTTATTAAATATTTTAAATACCATTTAATTCTAATTCTATTGTTTCTCTTCCATTCGATAAGAAAATTCATAACGAACTGACAATGGAAACAATGTAATAAATGCACATGAAATAATGGAAATAATAGCATATTATTAATAAATGGGAGAAAGAATGTTATAAAAGATCATATAATATATTAAAATATGAATATGGTTCTTTAATATATTAATTTATCTCTTTTAACCATCATACATGGGGTTTTGACATGTTTAATATAAGACAAGCCTAAGGTAAACAAATTCTAAACCCAATTTCTATTAATTAGGTCAACATTCTACTTCCTTGATTTTTTCATTCAATGATTATTTATAAATACAATTGTTATAATATTTTTTATTATGTGTATTCATTGTTAATTTAAATATTACTTTCACTGGATTAATTATTTATTCAATGATATGGTATTTCTAAGGGACATTCCTTTTAAAATCTTTTTAAATATCACTTCTAAAAAATTATAAAATAATGTTCTTTTTTTATATAAGGATATTTTTCATACGTTTTCAAGATTTTTTTTTCTATAATGTTTCCTTAATATTTTTGTTGTTATTTTTGAATAATATGGTTTCATTATTACGTGCATGATATTTATATTTTTAATAGTGATTGTTTTTTCCAAAAACGGTATTTGGAAACATGAATGTGTTTTTATCAAGGGATCAAATGAGTGAGCAAATGTTTTATTTTATGATAAGTTCCCATGATTGTTTTATGTTGGGTTGATCCCATTATATCTAATGTTCTGATGTGTTTATGCACATTATAGCTCATGATATGTTGATTTCAGCCCATTATATCTCATGATATGATGGGTAAGCCCCATAATATCTCTCTAATGCATTGGGTACTCCGAAGAAGAAATTTAACTGAATAGGTATTCAATTTTTAAGGGATAATTTATGTGAAATATGATAAATAATTCCCAATACTACTTTATAATTTTTATATTCATGCTAATTAGTTTTTATGAAGTGGATGTTAATGGTTTTTATGTTACCACTTGATTAACGATTTCTTTATTTGTATAACATACATAGATTCTTCAGCTAATCCCACGATTTATAAAAACATTTGAATGGTTATAATGATGTGTAAGAGAATGAAGGAAATAAGGATGAATTATACGATTATTTATCAATAAAATCATGTTTTATTTTTAATTTTTTTTTAAAAAATGATATTTTTTATAGTATGCTCTTTAAATGAATATGGTACAGTATATATGTTTTATATACTAATAATATAAAACAAAAAACCTATAAATACCCTAAATGTGACTGAAATTATGCTCTAGTCTAAATTTTAGGATTATATAATGTCTTAAGGCTGGGTCCTCATAGTTGGTATTAGAGAATAGTTTTGATAACATTAGGTGTTACGATAATTTAATTAGATTACCAAAAATGATTTTTTTACTTTAAATTTAATTTTAAATGATATTGAATTTAAAGACATATTCCATCACTATTCTAATAAATTCATCTTCCAAATGGTTTTCCATATAAGAAACATGGATGATGAAGTAGAAAGGCACCAATATAATGATATACTTTTGAATCTGTATCCTGGAATTGTTAGAATTGGAAGTCATCTGTTTGTGACTGTACTGGATCATTTGACCTAGGAGATAAATTTTGGTGGTATCTGCGATATAGATTAACCTTATATACCATGAATAAAAATGTCTTTTGTGTATAATTTCATGATTCAACATCCCCCATCATTCAGTGGATCATCTAATATGGTGGTCATTGAAGGATGTATCAATGCTCTAGAAATCATATTTGATGTCTTGGGATGTTTGGAATTCTACAAGGTAACCACATATATTTATTGGTTTAAAGGTAATGTTGATCAATGGTGTTATATGGTTCTTAATAAAAGAGAAAAAGATGATATTGTTACATTACAATGGGATTATTTTAAGTGACTTTTTCATGAAAAATATTTCTCCTAAAACTATTTTACATAGAATAGAGACACAATTCTAGTAAAATAATTACAGTTATAATGATTCTAGGGGTGAATATGAAGAAAATTTTATCATACTAGTAATGTTTTTAATGAATTATAAATACGAAAATGAGAGTAAACTTAATAGATTTTACCCTGGTTTAAAACCATTTAATGAAGATCATTGTCATTTTGAGAGCTTAAAATCTATGAGAACATTTTTCGTAATGATGAAAAGTTGTAATGGATTTTTCCAGGATGTATTTCCCTCATGATGACAATAATAATTAGTGTTTTGGTTTGTAGTAATTTTAGAATAATTCATTAATGAAATATGGAATTTTGAAAATCAATTTCCTCTCTTGTTAAAAGTGTTGTAAAAATAATCCTATAGAATAACCTATATATTATTCAAAATTATACTGATGTGAAATGTTTGGGAATATCTATCATGAGATAAAAGAAAGTGATACTAAAATCAATGATAATCCAATGGTGGGATGCTTTAACTATAAGAAATTGGGTCATTTTGCTAATGTGTGTCTGAAGCTAGTCACTTAGGGAGGAAATCACCAAGATTAGAAGTTGAAGGGTGTTGAAAAAAATTTCAATCCACATTAGTATATTTTGAACCATTAATATAACTGTTATTAAGTACATTTCTCATTTTTATTGATTTTTCAAATGTTTTTTTTGATTTAGGGACTACACATTCTTTTATTTTAGAGAAATTTTATGCTAAATTTTAAATTTCATCCCAAAAAATAAAACTAGATCTCATGGTAAAAACACATGGTGGAAATACTAAGGATAAAATAAATTTGTAAATAATTTACCTAAAAACTAGTGGTATTTCCTATAGTGTAGTTTTATTTCTATTTTGGGCATGTGTTGGAATTATGTTTATCATTCTGTGATTGATTGTAGAGTTAAAGATGTTTTTTAGAAACAATTCTAATTTCTGTACAAGAATGAAACTATACCATTGATAACATATCAAAAATCCATAAAATTGTTAAAATATTGAATTTAAGGTTATCATGCACATATTTTTGAAAATAAAGGATATGTTCAGATTAATGATCTACCACTAGTAAATGAGTTTCTTGATATTTTTCTGGATGATCTTTCTGGTGTTCTTTCTAATCGAGCGGTTGAGATTACTATTAACGTAGTTCCTGGTGCTATGACAATTTCTAACTCCATTATCAAATTCTTCAAATGTAACATTTATAGTTTAAAAATAGCTATAATAATTATTAGATCGAGGATTTATCTAACACAACACATCACCATGTGGTACTCATATCTTTTATATTAAAAATAATGATGGTTCACTGAGACTTTACATTGATTATAGTTACTTGAATAACATAACTTTTAATAAAATGTATACATTTCCTCAAATCAATTATTAATTCGATCATATATAGGGAGAACATTATTTTTTGAAGGATGACCTATGGTTGGGGTCCCATTAGTTGAATGTAATGGAATCAAATATTCTGAATACCATGTTTATTACTAGATATGGGCATTATGAATTTGTTTTTAATCCAACTGTGTAAACAAATTCACCCTCTATCTTCATGGATCTTATGAATATAATATTTTATGAATTCTTGGATATGTTTTTGGTTGTGTTTATTTTTGAAATATTCTTATATTCTAAAAGTAAATTGGATCATGAAATACATCTAAGATATGATTTTCTAATCATAAATGAAAAGAAAAAATATGGAAAATTCAGAATGTTTGAATTTTGGTTGAAAAAAACTCATTCATTAGTCACATTTCTTCTAAATATGGTCTAAATTTGAAGCCAAATATAAAAAAAGTTGTTGAAGAATTTATATGGCCAAAAAATAAAACCAATACCCATAATTTCCTTGGTTTGGAATTCAATTATCAAAGGTTTCTTGAAAACATTGCATGGTTATCTATCCGAATGATTATGTAAACTCGAAATCGTGTTTAGTTCTTCAGGAAAATAGAATGTGATTTTTGTTTTTATGAATTGAACGTATGATTTGTGATTGATCGTGTTCTAACCCATGCCTTCAAAAAATGGTGAATTTTTCACCTATAGTGATGCTTTATTAAAATACTATAATTTTGTCCTAATGTAGAATGATTAAGTGATTTATTATGATTTAATTCAGTAAAAATAATAATTTATGTTACCCTAAACATGATTTCAAATTATCTAATATTGTTTTTTGAATAATGTATTTGGAGGCATAATTTTTATGGAGTAAAATTGGAAATATATACTGTCCATAAAATCATGAAGTATGTATTTACTCCGAATGAATTGAACATGAAACCGATAATACATAAGGGACTAATCATGAATTAAGATTTTGAGATTTATAACCATATTGGGATATAAATAAAAGTGGATGATGGAAATGTAATGATACATTAACCATGTTATTCTTGTAATAATACACAATGGTAAATTATTTAATCAATTTTTGTTCGGAAGTTGTTGGGGTAAGAAATTCTTCTTTTCGGTTTCAAGTGTCAATGTAACCATCTCTATTAGAAATAATAATGAATGATCAAAAGGAATATTGTGAGACGCATAAAAATGTGGAATTGGTTTAAAGGTGTATCTTTCTTGAGTTTATCATTATTATGGATTTTTTTATTAGGTTTATGAAGAGAAAATGTGTTCCTTTTGATTCTCAACTGAAGAATAAATTTTTATATGAAGCTCATACTTCTCCATTTTCCGTTCATCATGGATGCACAATGATGTGTAGAGTGATTTGAGAATATTTCTGGTGTGATGGAATCAAAATATATATTGATTAATTTACATTATAATGGTTGACTTGTCATTATGTTAAAGTAGAGTAGTAGTTATTAAGGGATGCATCATCCCATTCTAGTGCCAATGTTGAAATGGGGATATATATCCATGTATTTTTTGGTGAGACTACCAAATAATTCACTAAGTAATAATGAAATTTCGGTTATTGTTGAAATACAAATAAAATAATCATACTTCCTCCCTTTTTGAGATACTTTGTATTTGGATCAACGTTCTCAATTGTATCTTAATGTGATTTTCCGGTTAAATTTATTTTCGCATTACATTTATCTGGACAGGATCCTAGGTCCACTTCTATATTTTGGAAAGGCATTATGATGTATTTGAAAAAAAACTTCAACACATCCATTAATTGTCAATCTGATGAAAATAAGAGTGAGAAATTCAGATATTGTAGGATATGCATTGATCATATTCAATGTATTACTCGGGTAGTTAGTATCAACATCATTCTTTAGTTCCGCTTTCTTATAATAAAAGTATTCATTATATTATAAAGATTTATTCTTTTGAAGAATTATAAATAAAGCAGTGATGAAATCATAAATTGTGTAATGATTTCTAGGAAAGTATGTTGATGTGAAGAGAATTGGTAGAGAAAGTAGTTGAGAAAGTAATGATGATTCGGCGACACATGAGGACAACTGAGAAAAGGTAGAAAAGTAATGCAGATAATAGGAGGAATGTACTTTCATTCGAGGTAGGTGATCATGTTTTCCTTCAAATATCTCCTTAAAATAGTTTTATGCATTTTGGTAAGAAATTAAATCCAAGTACAATATTAATTAAACCTTTTGAAATTTAGTAGAATGTTGGACCATTTTCCAATATAGTATCCTTTCCGTTGATTTTTTCTTAGGCTCCCAATTTTTTTTATGTATCAATGCTGAGAATGTATATGCCAGGTCCATCTCAATTATTGGGCCCAGAAGTAGTTCAATTAGAAGAGATAGTTTCTTATAAAGAGAAAAAAATTAAAATTCATGATCATAGAGATCAAGTATTGCAGAATAATGAAATTCACCAGGTTAAGGTCTTGTAGAGAAACCTCATGGTTGAATAAGAAATTCTGGAATATGAAAATACTATGAGGGAAAGGTATCTTAAGTTTTTTATTAAGTTATTAAAAATTGAATGGAATCATATTTCAGAAGGTGGGGATAATTTAACAACCATGGTACTTAAAAATAATTCCTTTTCATGTTTGTATTTAAATAAAAACATTCTTTTTAAATGTATAAAAAAATAAATGGTATTTATAGACGTTGAGGAATATATACTGATGGAATTGTAACATGACCATAACAATAGAAACCTGACCACTAGGAATAGTAATCTGGCCAAGAGAATTGTAAAATCACATAATAAAGTATAAATAAAATTTAGTTATCCTATATGTGAAAATAGTATATATTTATATAATTAAACAATTAATTATTTTCGAAATATAAATAAATGTTGGAGTTTTTACAAGTAATAAATATTTAATTACATTCTTATAATTGATTAAATGATTTAAAAGAAAAATACATTTTCAAAAAATATATTAATGAATTAATCAATTTCTATATTATTATTATAGGATAATTTTTAAATACCTTAATTAATTTTTCAAACAATTATAACATCTGTTAGAATTTTAAAAATGGTTATTTTTTAATAATTTTTTATTTAAATTAAAAATTAAATTTCTCATGTTTTGAAAATTATTTTCATATATTGTAGTACATTTTTTAATTATACATGTGAAAAATTGTTACAATGAATTGTTTATATTTTTATGAAAAACATGATTTTTTTGTGAATAATGAAATATGATAATTTAGGAAATAAGCTAAGTAAATGAATTATTGAGTAATGGATGATGTTATAATGAGGTTATATCCCTTAGTTATAACTCAGATGCACTAATTACTATATTTAGTAATAATAACCAACAATATTTCTTATATTAAAAAAAATAAAAATTAATTATTTAAATAGTGGAAAAAACCCTCCTATCCTATACTATAAATATAACCCCTCGCCCCTTTTCTCCTCAAACCTATAAATATTATATAATAGTTCAAATTATTCAAAATCATCTTCCCTAGAATATTCCCCATGTACAATCTTTTTTTGTCTCCCAAAAAGGCCAAAACCAAAGGTCTTATGAAAGTTTTCAAGGAAGACATTTCAAGATGTAAACATCCTATTAAATTTTAATTTATTTCATTTCCGATTATTCTTCTTTTGTTATACCTCCTTAACCTACCCATATCAAAGATGAATGATAATTTTACTATTTTATATATACTATATTTTTATCATGTTTATTTAAAAAATAATCATCATTCTTCTTCTCATCTTCCTTTTATTCTAAAAATAAAAATATCGTTTGTGATGTATCGATTTATCGACATCATTGACGATGTATTTTCGATTTCCATTTTATCCTTCAAGGATGGTAATATAAAAATATTATTGGTTGAAATAGTTTGTAATGTTTATGATATGACCTCATTTTTGTACTGTAATTATCATATATTAATAATATTTAATTATATAATGAAACTAGTTCGTGATAATTAAAAAACTGCAAGAATTATCTAAACGAATATCATTAATGGTTTATTTATAGAATATTCCTCATATCTGAAAAATGATATATGGTATAATTAAAAGTCATTTAAACTTTTAAATACCATTTATTTCCACTTATGTAGTATCTCTTCCATTCGAAAAGGGAATCCTTAACAAATAGATCATGGAATCATTGTAATGAACTTAGCCAAAACAATAAAAATATGAAAATATAATTCATAAATGGGTGAAAATTTGTTTTTAAAGAAGATATAATGTATTATAAATATTAATATTGATATTTAATGTATTAATAACACCATTTTAACCCTTATAATGGAGCATTGGACATGTTTAAAGTAATATAAACCTTAGGTAAGGGAATTCATAACCTAATTTCCATTCTGTGGGCTAACCTTCTACTTCATTGATTTTTTCATGTAATGAATATTTATAAAATGAATTTATTATTATATTATGTTTTATTATATTTAATTAAAATGATAATACATATTCCTCCCATTTTATTAATTCTTTCTTTAATGATATTGTATGTTTAAGTGACATTCCTTTTAAAATCCTTTTAAATATCAATTTTAGAAAATTCCAAAATATTGTTCTTTTTTTATTGTCATGATAATATTATTCTATTTTAAATATTTTTTATTACTATAATTTTTCCATTATATTTTTATATAGTTATTTATTTTTGAATATGATTTCATTATTTTTTGTATGGTTTTTATATATTTAAAATTTATTTTTTTATGAAAAAATGTATTTATAAATATGAATGTGGAGTACTCAAGGGTTTAAATGGGTGATAATTTTTTTTATTTTATGCTATGTTACATGGAAACTATTTATGTTTGTTTTATCCCATTGTATATCATGATATTATGGGCTGAACCCCATTATATCTCAAAATATGTTGGGTTGTGCCCATTATAGCTAATGATATTATGGGTAAGCCCCATTATAAGTCTCCAATGAATTGGGTACTCTAGAGATGGATGTTGACGGAATTTTTATTCAATTTTAAGGTTTATTTTTAGAGTTATAATGAAAATATATCCCAAGGATACTTTATTATGTTTCTAAAAATTATAACTTGTTTTTAGGAAATGGGTTTTAATGGTTTTTATGTTATAACTTGATTAACAATTTTCATCTTTATTTCCCCTATAGAATTTTTTTATCATCCTATGATTTGAAAATTTTTAATAAGTTATACAGATAGGTATGAGAAAGAAGGAATTCATGAGGAATTTTATTATTATTTTTCAAATAAATCATGTATTATTTATAATGATTTATAAAAAATGGATGTTGTTTTAGTATTATATGCTTTTTACGAAGGTTGTATGCTATGTGTGTATTGGGTCATAATCTTTTGTGACTCTAATCATGAAAAGCTCATCAATGTTAATGAGTGTAATAAATTGATTAAAAATCATGATTTTGTAATGTTTTACAGATGGTTATTTATAACTAATAGCATATATGAAAGTTTCTAGTCAATAACATTTTATGCGGTTGAATAAAGAATAACGTACCTGAAATAAAGTAAACAATTTACCTTTATTCCATTACTATTGATTTAAGCACATAAATCCCAGTTTCCCATAGACAACCAAACTCTCAATACATTCTCAATTCCATTCCATAGTCAGAACTGTCTTTATGTCGTATCATATAATAGAATTCTATTGTTTACCTTGAAGATCTCAATTCTTATCATAAACCATTAGAACCATAGTCCAATTCCAACTCATGGGAATATAACTTCATGTATAACACCATGTGGTTATTGGGAGCGTCCGTATCTATCCCACACCACATTTCCATATGAAAATTTGTATCTTGAGTCCCTGTTCCATATTAAAATATGATATGGGTATTTGGAATAGTATCCCCTATAAAACTCCTTGTTTATCATCACTATGGTCTGTTGATGCAGAAGAACATGTCCCAGAAACATATATCAATCAATTCATCACTATGATCATTTAATGTAGTATACTATGCTTCACATACATATATCACATGTTTAAAAATATCACATATATACCAATATCACAGATATCACATCAGTCAAGGTTAATCATCATTGAGCCTCTTATCATAATTTCCTAAACATTATGTTTTTACCAACCATCCATTAATTTAGGTTTTCTATTAATTCTGAAACACATTAATTAACCTATCAAATAATTAATTGATTGATTAACTAATTAATTAATTCAATTCAACAATCACAAAATTCCCGTAATTATTTAAACAATAAGTTAACACAATTACACATTCACAATAGGCAATTAATTAAGTAAAATATTAATTAATACAATTCCACGTTCACAATATTCCCAAATATCAATTCAAAATTTAATTAATCAAATACCACATTCACTACAATACATTAATTAATTAAAAAAATAACTAATCTAATTCTATAATCCCAATACCTCATTAGTCAATTAAACAATTAATTAATTTAACACCACCATTCAATCTCCAAAATTAACCTAAATCGTCAATAAATGGAAACAAAAACAAATCAATTCAATTATCAAGGTAATTGAAAAAAAATGTAAATTTCAATTCTCATAATTACATACACATAATTAAATCAACATTATGGGATTAAAATCTAGACCACCAACCTCAAATCATTGATTCGTGATCACCGAATAAAAATCCCCAATTTATGGGAAATGATCAATAACACAATGAAAAATGATATATAGATCTGATATCGAAGAAGGAAAAGATATTCAATACGGACTTGGAATCATGATTAAAGAAGTTAATAATATATAGGAATATATTCATTGTCCTCAAAAAATTATAATAATTCTTTATGGATGAGTTGGATAGAAATATTGTGATATCTAGGGGGTTTATGATTTAAAAATATAATTTTTTTGATAATTAAAACCACACACATGATTTCCAGTTCAGGGGAATAAAATTCCCCATATAGTTTATGTTATATAGATTCAACTTTTATGCATGGGGTGGGGGTGGGTGTTGCAATATTTATCCAAATAGGGCACAAGAATTTGATAAAATGTGCCCCAGTCACGTGAATCCCCTTAGTTTGGGTTCACACATTTTGATGGGATGGGAAAACAGCTTGGGAAAACAATGAGAAAACATTTAATATCCACTATATCTCCAAAAAGTTTCCAATTATTACCCAAACAAACCCAAGATAAATCCCAAAAAATCTTATACAAGGAAATGTAGCACCTGAAAGAAGCTCGAGACATATCAACAAATGTTCAAGATCTTACAATATTCCAACCATATAACAGATCATCCATGATCTTTACTCCCATGATTCTCTACTATTCTGAGTAAAAAATATCATGTCACTGATATCATAGATCCTCTTACCTATCCCAAGAATCCTCCTGAACATATATGTGTTTACACAATACATGAACTATTGGCATGGTCTTCCCCCACAAGACATTCTCAATGAAATCCAACACCCATATCAGATACTCCAAAAACAAGGTATCAATCTGATGCTAAACATCATCAACACAGATCACATGAGTTGTGTGGGGTAATACTGTCGATGTTGTGACACATGAATAACATCATTCATAGAAAATGTTCCAATTTGGTTGAGCTAATTGGTAATACACTAGTATGATCCTCCCCTACCTCAAAAACTCTGAAAAACCCTGGTTTCAACCTTCCCTACATTTGTATCCTATGGTGACCCAATCCATGATTCACCCGAAGGAACACATGATCACCCTCTCTAACTATAGGTGTTATAGACATCTATTAGTATACGTATTTTGTCAACCGTAATTCATATCCATTCACTTTTGATTCATCTGTACATGCTCTGACATCTACTACATGAAAAATTGCCCCAGCAAATCTTACTGACATTCCTCATTCCAACATATAGGTAATCTGCATCACCTATCATAAAATTTGTATTAGGGTTCCATATTTACAGTATCTAGATAACTATTATTATATAAAAACTCCACTAATATATGATGATTCTCCCAAGACCAACCAATGACATGGAAAAATACCCAAAAAAAATCCTCAAGAACCTGTATAGTATGCCCTAAATTTCCATCTATCTGTGGGGTGAAATCCGACCTCAATAAAACTTATTCCCCAACTACATTTTTAAAAGAACTTCTAAAAGAGTGAATTAAATTGTGACTCACACTATGAAACTATATTATGTGGAACCTTATGTTGAAAAAATATCTCATTAACATACATGTCTCACAACTACTCCCATATGAATCTATCTCACATTGGTAAAAAATGCACAACCTTGGTGAACTGGTCCACAGTCACCCAAAAAGAAACATACATAATATATATCCTTGGAATACACATTACAATGTCCATAATAATGTCATCCAACATCAATTAAACAATATGATGTGTCTCTAGAAAACCATTATATCATTTATGGTCATCCATCACCTATCGAAATGTTTAGAATCATGTCGTGGACCATTCTATATCCTTTTTCATGCCCGGCCACCAAAACTGTCATCTTAGGACATTGTAAATTGTGTCCACACCTAGATGCACCACCCACTTTAAGGAATAAAATTCACTCATAAACTCCAACGACAATATCATATGAAAAATATTAAAATTCCCGATAGAGATGATTTTATCGTTATCTATGCTTCAATATGATGTTGTTTCCCAACCATCATGGATGTACCTCAATTCTATGAATTCCATATTGTCATACTTCCTATACATGATATGTAACAAAATTGTATGATGCACTAAAACTGGAATGAGAATCATCTTCTCATGAATCTAATTAACCAAAACTTTCATCTCATCATATAAGTTCATTATCTTCCACTCAACACTATATTTATGAACTTCTCTATTCAAACTTTTTCTGCTAAATGTTTTAGCAATATTATTTCCCTTTCATAATGTATATGATGGATCAAAAAATAAAATTCATATATTGGACCCACCTCTACTTCCAGATATTAAAATATCATAGATAAATGATATACATTATGTTCTTGTGATCTATATACACAGTAAACATTTCTCCCAATAGATAATGCCACCAATACACTATAGCTAATTATAAGTCATGCAAAGGGTATTTATGTTCATGTGGCGTCAAATTCTAAGACATAAACACAAAAATTGATCTCCATATATATTCAATATTCCAATAATGATCCTCTATGTGACACAAAAAACCGTATACTCTTCACACGGAATTAGTAGGATCATAGTATGTGTTGTTTTCAAGTGATTCTCAAACTCAGGGATGTAATTTTCACATTCATCCAACATTATAACTTTTCATACATTTTTTTCAAGCCCTAATGGGGTGATTCTATGAATGATATGTCCTAGATAAACCTATTATAATTTTTTTTCCCTGAAAACTGCATAAATCAAACACGTTCTTGGGATTCACCCTAGAAAACTACCTCAAATTTATTTAGATCTTCAGACACACCTTCTTATGAAATGATGTAACCCATTGAGGGTACCCTATAAATCCAATAATAAAACTAAGACATATTTTCATATAGATTATTCCTTGTAAGTATACTTAGGGAGATGTTAAGACGTTGGGAATGATCATCTTGTGTCTTCAGGTACACCATGATTTCATCCAAAATCACAACAAGAAATTAATCTACATACAGATGGAAGATTTTTCTCATCAAGAACATAAACAATTTCAGTGTGTATTTCAACCCAAACAACATTACAAAGAACCAATATAGGCTATACATACTTATTACTATAGTCCTTGGTATGTCATATGGTTGAACTCTCAACTGATGATACACTGATCTAAATTCAATATTTTTTATGACAAACTCTCCCATCAACTAGTCAAATATATTATAGATACACAGATGAGGATAAGAGGTCTTCCCTTTTATTCGATTCAAATTCTAATAATCAATATTCACATGAAAATTTCAATTAGTCTTATTTTCTATCAAGCCAAGATAACACCAGGCATCGTACTCATATAGGGAAACCATTTATAAATCAAATCCTCAAGTAGAGTCTTGAGATATTGAATCTATGTCGGTTCCATTCATTATTGTGGAATAGAAACTAGATCATCCCTCAATATGATCTCAATAGTACATTCCACATTTCTCTTAGGTGGAATTCATATAAAGTGTTTATGAAACACATCCTAAAACAATACCACTATTTTTGTAAAGACATCACGCTTCGCACTACCATCATCTAGGAATAGAATTCAAACCTGGGATATATGATTCCCTAGTAAAATTTATATGGATCTTTATTACCCTCATTGACATCTCATTCTATATGGTGAATGTATTTCTCAACATCAGGAGACCTAAAAGTCACTCTACTGTGGTAAAAATAAATGTGGGATCAGTACGGTACTAACTTGTTCGTACCCATACTTGTGTTTGAAGCATGACATATCAATGATATATATATCCTAATTGAAATGATACTCCCCAACATTGAGGGAACACCATTTTCAAAAATGTTATACTATATTATAGATTAACTCAATCCAAAACTCTGTTGTTTTGGTTCACCATATACAAACAAGTCTAATGGTGGTGTAACTAAACGTTCTGTGTAGGGTCTGACATACATTTCAAAACCCACCATGTTTCAATTTCCCTAAATTTCACAAAGTGACAAAATTTATCTTAAAATTTATCTTAAACCACCTCAAAAAACACTACTAGTTCCTCAGGATCCACTTCTAGTAGATCATCTCCAGCCATTACCACATGTCATCCTCTCAAAAAGATTTATCATGGAGGAAAATATCATCAATAAAAATAAAATTTCATAGGATATATAGCACCTATTTATCACATTTATTTAATTAGAAATCACAATAAGGAACATAAATTTTTTCCTCCTAACCTATCCAAACAGTCAATGATGAGGCACTATCAATACTTATATCGATCCTACGTTGAGGTCATTGTAAAAAAATGGTTAACACATTTTCAATATTCAAGTCTCATTAGATAACATATATCCACATTATAAATTATTTCACAATTTTGATGTTCATATTAGGATTCTTTCCAATTTGAATCACAAAATAATGGAAAAACATATCAATTCAAACTACTTAATAAAAAAATTATATTATATGCCTAAATTGATGCATGTGTCATAATTGTATTGAGAGCCTAGAATTATGCTTTCATACTTAACTCTCATTCCATACCATGACACAATTAAAATATCATAAAATATCAAAAACAATAATCCCATCACACATCTAGTTGATAACACAAGGTGAAATAACATCGACAATAACAACACACATCAATTACAACAATACCACCCTATGGACGTGTATTTTTGACCTTCATACATGGGTCACCTACTCCAATGCATGAGTGGTTATCCAAGGCTCGACATATCCTATTCTTATAAATAGATTTTACAAATACTATTATAATAGATAATTAAATAAACCATCCTTTGATACCACATTGTAACGCCCTGACCTGGGATCCACACACGAGTGCCCTAAGACAGTTCACTAAGCGACCTCATGCAGTCCTCCTTGTATTCCATAAGCTATTTCCAATAAGTGATAGTCTAATATTGATCATAGGGAGAATATACCATATTTATCAATGTATTAAAATAGTATAAATAAATAATAATAACAAAATAATGTTACAAAAAAACATAACCAGCATGTATCACATGATGATTATGACATGAAATATAATATCCAAAACTAATTAGTGGATTTGTCATAACAAATACATGTCATGTTTAAATATGAAGGACCTAAAATAAATAACGAAATTGAAAACTCTAATTTGGACATGACACCAACTGTAGTTCCCAAATCCATTATCCATCTTGACTCATCTATCTAACATATGGATCTGGCCCTTATAATGTCTTGTAACCAAGAAATCATGGGAACCAATTAGGATGAAAAGAAGGGTGTGAGTAAAACTCTGTATGCCTCCACCAATGGAATCTAGGACAATACCTAGTTAATAATAGTTTATACTATTGTATAAATAATATAGTACAATTAATAAATTAATAAATTTATATTAATTTAATTACACATTATTTAACAACATAACTCCTGGGTTCTAGTGGACCCTGAAACTCACAATACCTGCTTTGGGTCATGCAAGATTATAAACTATACCTAAGGAATATCATAGAACAAAATACCATTTATTCCACCCAACTTATCAATTCATAACACTACCAATTGGTACCATAGTCCAATGCCAACTCATGGGTGTAGAACATCATGTAAAAAACCTTGTTGGTATTCAGACCCTTAGTCCCAATCCAACACCTCAATTCAAAATTGGTAATTAGAGCCTCAATCGGTGTCCCATGCTTACATCTCATTTAGGTATTCGGAACATCAATCCCTATCTTAGGCCTTATTTATCAATCAACTCATCACTATGAGAAATTGTTGTAGCAGACCATGTCCCTCACACATATATCAATCAAATCATTACTATGGTATTTTGATGCAGCAGCCATTTTCCCACACATATATATCAGATATATCAAAAACCACATATTTACAAATATCAATGATAACAAATCCATCATGTTTAATCATAATAAAACAGTTTATCAAAATTTAATAAACATTATATATCAACCAACCAGTTCATATTTTCAATTGTAAATTATTTAATAAACACATTAATTGAACAATCAAAACATTCATTAATTAATTATCAAATTAAATAATTCAATTTGACAATTAAAATAATCAATTGATTAATTAAACAATTAATTAATAAATTCCACAATCACAAAAATTTAATAATTAATTCAATAATTAATTAATCTAATTAAACATTCACAATAATCAAGTAATTAGTTCTACAATTAATTATTCCAATTCCACATTCACAATAATTAATTAATTAAGTCAATAATTAATTAGTCCAATTCCACAATCACAATATCCCAATATACAATAAGACATTTAATTAATTCAATTATACCATTTAATTGCCCCAATTAACCCTAATTGTAAACACATGACAATTAGAAAAAATAAATTCAATTATCAAGGCAATTTCCCAATCATGAAAATTGAAATAATCATAATTCCGTACCCATAATTAAACCAAGACTCTAGGATTAGAATTTATACCATTTTACTCTTATCATTGATGAGAAAACACCCAAAAAAATATTTGATTTAAGTGGAACGATCAAGAACCCAACGAAGAATGAGATCTTGATCTGAAACCATTGGAGGTGCAGATCCTCATCCTAGGAATTTAATGATTAATTAAAGTGGTCGGGAGCCCTGAAAATCATTCCAAAAACATCCAATATTAGAATAATATGTTAGGGCCATGTTGGGTAAAAATGGGGTCATGTCAATAGAATTAGGGTTTTTAAAATATTAATATTGGAATTATTAAAAGCTTGTGTACGGTTTCCCAGGGAGTGGAATATGGTTTTCCAAATGACTGACCTCTATTATGGGGTGTTGGTTCATAGTTTATCTGAATTGGAAGAATGTTTTGAAAAAACATGTTCCATCCAATAAATCCCCTTTACATGGGCCCACACAGTTTCTTAGGATGGGTACATGGCTTGGGAAAACTGTACACCAACCATGGACAACCCCATTTTCCCCCAAAATAATCTAATTTTTACCAAAACATATCTGAGATAATTCTAAAACAAAAAACACTCAAAACAATGAAAAATATAACTTAGACAATATCAGGACATCACTAGTAAACATTGGGATCATAAACATTATTTTAAAAAATAGGAGTTGGATTATGATCTCTGAAATGTTACTCTTATGGGGATTTTAAATTTCATATGATTTTAGACATTACAAGAATGGGTTTTATGTACAATATGTATGATATTCATTAGAATATATTTTAATATATTTGTATTTTAATTTTGGTTTGTAGAAAAATCTATGATATGTGTAAATACATACACAAAAATATGGTATAAACATAATGATTTGATGGATAAATAAAAATTATAAAAAATCATTAAAATCATACATATATTTAAAGGTAATAACATGAAATAAGAAGGTGATATTTGGTCCGATTTAAAATTAATATGTGTTATATTTACCCAAAAGTAAACATATTTCAAGAACACAATCATTTAACCTATTATGTTCCTATAATGAATTTCACCATTGTATTATCTTATGTAAGGTAGTAAAGTAATTATGAGACCTTGTGAGTTATGTTCCTCATTTTTTGCATTTACATGGTGTTATACATTGACTGAAAACATTAATATTAACATACCTAGGAATTGTGTTAAGTTTATCCATATGACGGATTTGACATAGAGTTATCCACTAAACCATCAAACAGTTGTATGTGCTATAATGGTGGTGGTGTCCAAACTAAATAATTGTGTAGTTGGAGGAATAATAAAGTGAACCAATTTATTATTGAAATACAGTTCTTGGACTAGTAATGGATATGGTGATATTTAAAAGGGGTCACCATTTTAATAAGTGCATATTAAAAAAAATTACTTACATAATGACTCTAAAATATGAAAATCATTTAATAAAATTATTCATTTTAGATAAATTAAATGATCATTATCTAAATTTATATTAATATAAATATTAGAATATGGAAATTTTAATTGAATAAACATTATAGACTATTGAAAAACATTTTATTTTTTCTGAATATAAAATAAAGTTCTATATGATTGAGAAACCACCCTCATAAGTAATATAATGTTGATGTGGTTCAAAAAATGTATATAGATTCTTATAATAATAATAAATGACTCATACATTGATTCAATTAAATTAGATACATGATGACCAAAGGAACATTAGACAATATTTATATTCAATGTGATTGAGTATGTTAATGATTTGGAGTGACTATAGATATCCTATAAGGCTTATTCATTTAAAGGAATTCATTCTATTTTATTTTTGGATGTTTTACAATATTGTGAATGTGTTAAATTATTTAACCACATTTGATAAATGTGTTGAGAAAAGTGTCACTAGAGAATAGGATATCCCTATTTTAGTATTGTGTAGATAGTACACATGGGTAAAAACGCTTTTTACCTATTCAATTCTTAATTTGATGGACTATGAAATCATAAAATAATATTAAAATAATGTTTATGGAATTTATTCAACCATGCCACCGTGAAATCCTCGAGTCGTGTGCTAGAAGGGTGGAAGTACAATGATCCAGAGATAGTGGGACATAACCCACTCGTAGTTTCACATGAGGAACCTCCTATTATTCCTGACAAGGGAGTCGATGGATAGTTTTGAGAGGGAATCGTTTTTCTTATGTACACCATGATTGGAGTACTTCCACCTTCCCCTATAATGGTGTATTTTATTTGAGAACCTTAGGAGAAGTATCAACTTACTTTTTCATTGGATGGTTATCCTCAGGCGGTAAAGGCGTGATTGGAATCTACGTTGACAACATTTTAGGAACCTGAGATCTCTTTTTATAGGTGATTAAATCTCCCTATATATATGATCTTAGATTCGGAAAGAGATAGTTGGATGTTATTACCTAGAAATATCATCATTCGGGTATGGCCTAGGATGGTTTTCAATCAATCATTTATTACTGTTTAATTTCATCAGACACTAAGAGAAAAACAAGATAGATATGTTAAGAATAAAAACAATGGAACTAGGTATTTGGTGGAATATTCTACTTAGTTCATAGATCTCCAATTCTTCAAATAAAATATTGTTCGTGAAGCATTATTGATAGTGATACATTTTTTGGATGTTCCCATATACAAGATCAATACCAGATAAATTTCATTTTATTGAACACTATTATAGAAATAGAAAACCATGATTGAATCACCAAGTAGAACCTGGGGCGAGATGATGGTGAGGGATAGGTTAGCTCAGAACATTGTTAGGGATTTGGTAGAACTTGTGGATGGAAGCGTCTCTTTGAGACGGTATAATTGAGAAGTAGTATCCAAATAAAACCTAATAATAGTCATGTGGTTTTTCACTCTTATAGGAATTGTAAGGACCCGACCCCAGTTGCCCGGAGTCGGTGCCTTATTTGATTACGTTGGCATACATACAAGGAATATGAATCCTGAAGGACCGAGTAGTTTAGTATTATTGGAAACAAGTTACATACATAAGTTCAAATTTACATATAGAAAGTAAAAAACTACTCTAAATTATTCCACTAGAGACATAATGTCTCCTAGATTATGCTTGCATTTCATTAATAATTTACTTCTTCATGTCCTGAGAAAAATAAAACATAAGAAAGGTTGAGATCAAGTGCTCAGTAAGAGTAAGAAATACAGGGGATGATAGCATAAACATCAGAAAACCAGAATAATTGAAAACACATTCCTTTAATAATGAACTTGAACACATTATGGTAGAAATATGAGATGAATAGATAATGCCATAATAAAACATAATGATGGGTATTCTACAAGTCGAATAACCCTATGATGTTAAAATACTAGCCTCATAATGAGGGAAGTGCATATGTCGGGCATTCTGAAACATTTTTTCAAGGCCCCGCCCAAGACGTCTAATGATTAAGTCCTCGGCCAAAATCCATATATCACATTGGGAAAGGCCTCAACCAATTCCATGTCTATTTGTCTCATTAGACCTACCGATTCATTGAGGAGCTATAACGGCCCCCACCAATCTCAAAATAAGTCCAATGCATTCTTCTTATGAGTAGGGATAAACATAAACAACATATACATTCACATTGAAACTATCACACGAAATGTAACTACCTTTCCTCAATTATTGAACATAAACAACAACCATTCAGAATAATATAGTGAATGGTTTTAGGATAGATCTTCCATAATAAAGTCAGTCATAAACCATTCAACAAAATATGGTATATTACATCATAAATGATTAACCCCAACAATACATATGAATCAAAAAGAGTGTTGAATCAAACGAGAATAATCTTCTAAAATCATTAACCAATTCTTGTGATAAATACTCTTTTATTTTGAAAAGAATAGTTCTATTGGAAAAATAATTTTATAAACAGAAGTAAAGTAAGACATTATTTCATGATAAAATTTGTTTTTTAGAAGGATAGTGGTTTACAAAAATAGATTATAGCTTTCCCTTGAAAATAGATAAGAATTTGAGAAATTCCCATGTATCGATCTCATATTTCTGGAAATAGTTTTGAGAGCTTCTTTTAAAACATGTAACTATCCAGAAGGGAAGGATTTTAGTTGGTGTACATATATATAATACTCACACATAATTTATGAGGTGTAAATAACAATACATAAGAATTTCATCGTGAAAATTAGACAACAAAAATAACCTGAATGAAAATGGAAGTTCGGGTGGAAAACCCTTTCCTTAACTCCAAACGTGTTCTTCTCTCGAACTTAAGCTCCTGGAATATGAAATTATACATATTAATATCTTATTTAAAAACCTATTAGAGATGTATTTAGTTTATCATAGTTATGGTCAGTTCATTTATGTTCTTATTGATAAGTTAATGTATTGAATTTCGTCGCATCTGAGTGTTCATTTTCATTATTTTCATCTTTAGTTCACTTGTTTTTAAGTATGTGGAATGGATGTAAATCCCCAGAATTGAAAGTATATATTATTTATGAATATAAATAGGTGTTATTGGTCATTTATATAACTTGGTTACATGGAAAGAGAATTAATTACTATATTAAACGATAATGATAATTTTTTTCCATTAATTTGTGGGTTTTGATTACAACGAACTAATTTTCCTTTATAACTTAAAAAAAATTGTACAAAGGGATTGCAGAATCTTAAGTAGATTATATTATATATAAAAATCTGGGTCAACCATAAAAAGAATGGTTTTATGACCAGAATTGAGAATGCTAATAGAAATCGAAATTCCATCGTCCTTGAATGTGTAAAATTGATACATCTTGGATGGTGTTCTTGCTACTAGTATAAAAGAAGGTAAAAGGGAGATATGTTTTTAACATATTCTACTATCATGACAACATTCCAGTAAATATAACCTACTGGATTCATCACAAAATTTGGATAAGGAGAGGTAATAGAAAAAAGAAAACAAATGAACTTCAAAGGAAGGACAAAGAATTGAAAAGAGAAATTTACCTCTTGAACCAAACTTTTTTGAGAGCCTCCTTAAGGGACAGGTTTTGGACTTTTTATGAGACCAAAGCTTGTTGGACTTGAGAGAGGAGGTTCGGAGTGAATTTGGACAGAATTTGGAGAAGTCACAACACTACGGGAAAAAGGACTTTTTGGGATGAGCTTTTTGCGAAAGGAATAAATCACGTCGCAAAAAGTCCGTCCAATAGGTTATTTGCGATGGGGGTAACAACCCATCGCAAATAACCGATTATTTGCGACGGGATTTCATGTCGCGTCGCAAAAAATTTGGCGCGTGTAGCATGCCAAACCGCGCGAAGGTTATTTGCGACGAGGCCCGTCCCAAATACCCAATGGCGGTTAAGAGCTTTTTGCGACGGGATGTCCTCCTGTCGCAAAAGGTGTGTCAGCATGGACTATTTTCAATGGGTAACCCATCGCAAATAATCTAACCAACATATACCCCCATCCGTTTTTCTTCTCATTCCTCTCAATTTCTAGATCTAGTTTCTCTCTGAACTTTGATTTTAGAGGTAAAATTTTTCTATGTTAACTTTTTTGGTCACAAAGAAGTTCTGAAGCCATCTACATCCATAGAAAATCAAGTTTAAAGGTATTTAGGTTTTTTTTATATATTATTTATTTAAATTTCTTATGTTAATTTTTATTATTGTTTATTAGTTGTAATTAAGTTTAATTTAAATTGTTTTGTCATGACTATTTATTTGTACTAATAAATTAAAATTTTTAGTTTTAATTTTTAATGATTAGTAGTATTCAGTAATTATTAACGATAATTAGTAATGGATATAATTAATTTGTAGAAATTAATAATAATTGGTAATAAATAATAATAAATACTAATAATTAGTAATAAATATTAATATTTGTAAATAATTAGTAATAATGACTAATAATGCGTAATAATGAGTAATAAAAATTAATAAATTTGTAATAATTAGTAATAAATTGTAGTAATTAGTAATAAATTGTAATAATTAGTAATAAATTGTAATAATTAGTAATAAATAGTAATAATTAGTAATAAATTGTAACAAATTGTATTAATTAGTAATAAATTGTAATAATTATTAATAAATTGTAATAATTAGTAATAAATATTAATAAATTTTAATAATTAGTAAAAAATTGTAATAATTAGTAATAAATTGTAATAATTAGTAATAAATTGTAATAATTAGTAATAAATTGTAATAATTAGTAATAAATATTAATAATTAGTAATAAATTGTAATAAATTATATTAATTAGAAATAAACTGTAATAATTAGTAATAAATTGAAATCATTAGTAATAAATTGTAATAATTAGTAATAAATTGTAATAAATTGTATTAATTAGTAATAAATTGTATTAATTAGTAATAAATTGTATTAATCTGTAATAAATTGTAATAATTAGTAATAAATTGTAACAATTAGTAATAAATTGTTATAATTAGTTATAAATTGTAATAATTAGTAATAAATTGTAATAATTAGTAATAAATTGTAATAATTAGTAATAAATTGTAATAATTAGTAATAAATTGTAATAATTATTAATAATTAGTAATAATTAGTAATAAATTGATATAATTTGAATAAAGTGTAATAATTAGTAATGAACAGTAATAATTAGTAACGAACATTAATAATTACTAATAAATTGTAATAATTTCTAATAAAATGTAATAATTAGTAATAATTAGTAATTATTAGTAATAATTAGACATAATTAGTAATATAAATTAATAAATATTAATAATTAGAAATAATTAGTAATAATTAGTAATAATTATTAATAATTATTAATAAATTGAAATAATTAAAAATAATTTCCATTAATTAGGAATAAATTAAAATAATTAGCAATAAATAGGAATAATTAGCAATAAATATAAATAATTAAGAATAAAAAGAAATAATCAGCAATAGGAATAATTATCAATGATTATGAATAATTAAGAATAATTAGGAATAATTAGGAATAAATAGAAATAATTGAGAATAAATAGGAATAATTGGCAATAATTAGGAATAATTTGCAATAATTAAGAATATTTAGCAATAATTAGGAATAAATTGCAATAAATAGTAATAAATTGGAATAATTAGTAATAATTAAGAATAAATACTAATAATTAGAAATAAATACTAATAATTAGAAATAATTACTATTAATTAGCAATAATTAGTAATAATTAGAAATAATTTGTAATAAACAGTAATAAAGAGAAATAAATAGAAATAAATAGCAATAATTATCAATAATTAGTAATAATTAGTACTCAAGAGAAATAATTAGTAATAAACTGGAATAATTAGTAATAATTAAGAATAATTAGGAATATTTAGAAATAATTAGTAATAAATAGGAATAATTATTAATAAATATGAATAATTAATAATAATTAGGAATAATTGATAATGATTAGTAATAAATTGTAATAATTAGTAATAAATGGTAATAATTAGTAATAAATACTAATAATTACTAATAATTATGAATAAATAATAATAATTAAGAATACTTAGCAATAATTAGAAATAATTAGCAATAATTAGAAATAAATAGGAATAATTAGTAATAATTAGGAATAATTAGTAATAATTAGTAATAATTAGTAATAATTAGTAATAATTAGTAATAATTAGTAATAATTAGTAATTATTAGTAATTATTATTAATAATTAGGAATAATTAGGAATAATTAGGAATAATTAGTGATAATTAGTAATAAATAGAAATAATTAGTAATAATTAGGAATAATTGATAATAATTAGGAATAATTGATAATAATTAGTAATAAATTGTAATAATTAGTACTAAATTGTAATAAATTGTAATAATTAGTAATAAATACTAATAAATACTAATAATTATGAATAAATACTAATAATGAGGAATAAATAGCAATAATTAGAAATAATTAGCAATAATTTGAAATAAATAGGAATAATTAGTATTAAATAGGTATATTTAGTAATAATTAGTATTAAATAGTAATAAATAGTTATAATTAGAAATAAAATGGGATAATTAGGAATAATTAGTAACAATTAGTAATAATTGGTAATAATTTGTGATAAATAAGAATAAATATAAATAAATAGTAAAAAATATCAATAATTAGTAATCATTAGTAAAAAATAGTAATAGTTATTAATAAATAGTTATCATTAGTAATAAATAGTAATAGTTAGTAATAAATAGTAATAGTTAGTAATAAATAGGAATAACTATTAATAAATAGGAATAGTTAGTAATAAATAGGTATAGTTAGTAATAAATACATATAGTTATTAATAAATAGGTATAGTTAGTAATAAATTGGAATAGTTAGTAATAAATAGTAATAGTTAGTAATAAATAGGAATAATTAGTAATAAATAGGAATAGTTAGTAATAAATAGGAATAATTAGTAATAAATAGGAATAATTTGTAATAAATAAGAATAATTAGTAATAATTAGTAATAATTAGGTAGGAATATTTTAGAATAGTTAGAAAGAAATTTATATAAATTTTAATAAATTTTAAAAACTTGGAAGAATTTACAATGGATTGACGGCTCTCCTTTTGCTTGATGACTTTTCAAATTTCAACTCTCACCGACTCAAAACATTATGAAAAATGTGCTGATACATAGCCATATTCAATCTCGTATGCACGATATTGGATATACATTCGTAGGATAACAATTTTTAAAATGTTTTCCGGAAGAGAAAGTTGGAAGAAGACGATTCATCGACAAAAATGGGGTTATTTTGTCTGACTGCTCATTTACTTGCATCTTTCTCACACTGAAATCACTATGAATATTATGGTCGAAGGTACACATATTCATTCTCATACATACGATAATGAATATGCATACCTCCGACCAGATTCTTCATTGTGATTTTAGTTTGAGAAAGATGCAAGTAAATGAGGCGTTGGAAAAAAGAGTAGCCGTCAATCCACTGGAAATTGGGTCTCCCTTGATAAATGGTAATTATTAACAAGTAGTAGTAATTAGTTATATTTTTTTTCAGACGGTGTTTTTATAATTTCAAATTATTTAAAAACAGTGATGTTTATATATTTTGAGGAAAAATATGGAACTAGGAAGTCGACATCAGTCATTATTAGATGATCACGCTTGGATAAATCAGTGTAGAAATCGAAATGGTTCTAGTTTAAATCATGTATATGTTGAGAGTGTTGAAGCTTTTAAAGAATTTTCATCATAAAAAACAGAATATGTTTCAGAAGTCACAATTAAGTGTCCCTGTAAAAAAATGTTCTCTGAGAACATCTGACACGTTTGAAAAGATTGGGGGACATCTCTTGCGGTTTTGTTTTCAACCAGATTATGTTTATTGATATCAACACGGTGAACATATTTCTAGAGAAGATACTAATAGCTTGATTCCAAATCCATTATGGTTCTAATATTTAGTACATGATGTTGCAGGTCCATCTCTTCAACAAACTGAAACTCACGATGATATCGATTTATCTCCTGAGTTTGAATCATTGGAATTTTATGAGTTTTTGAGGTCTTATGAGGATGCATTATATCATGGTTGCAAGACAATAAAATTATAAGCTGTTTCAAAATTTATGGCTATTAAATCAGATAATGCATTGTCAAACAAATGTTTGGATCGGACATTTTCTTTGGTTAAAACACTGTTACCTAAAGGAAATGTGTTTCCATCAAATTACTATGAGAGAAAGAGGCTGGTTCGTAATCTGGGCCTTAGTTATCGGAAGATTCATTCATGTAAAAATGATTGAATCTTATATTCTGTTGAAAATGAGTCGTTGGATAGTTGTCCCACATGTGGACAATCGAGGTATAAAGATGCTCATCCAGGGAAGTCTGGATCGATTCCTGTAAAATAGTTGAGATATTTCCCCCTTACACTCAGGCTGCAACATTTACTTATGTATCATAACACAACATCAATGATGTCATTGCACAATACCAATATTTCAACCAGTAAAATCTTGAATCATCAATCTGATTGTGATTCATGGAAACATTTTGATCATCTGCATCCGTCTTTTGATTTAGAAACACGAAACGTGCTATTGGGTCTTTCTATTGATGGTTTCTGTCTGTTTGGTTCTTATGGTAGTGAGTATTCATATTGTCCTGTCTTTATAACTCTGTACAATCTACCTCCATGGATGTTGAAAAAAGAGCCCTTATATTTTTGACCTTATTAATCCCATGACATCCGAAAAAAAATATTGATGTTTATTTGAAACCATTGATTGATGAGTTAAATGAATTGTGGAGTAATGATGTTAGTACATATAATGTTGCTGTGAAACAAAATTTCAAATGAAAAGCTGTTTTGATGGGGATGATTAGTGACTTTCCTTCATATGGCATGTTATATGGCTGGAGTACACATGGTCTGAAATCATGTCCTTACAGTTTGAAAGACAACAAATATTTTATGTTCATAAATGGAAAAAAACCATGCTATTTTGACTATCAATGAAGATTTCTTCCAAACGATCATCCTTTTCGAAGGAACAAATATCATTTCAGAAAAGGCACAATTGAAAGTGATGAAACATCAAAAAGGATCTCAGGTAAAGAGTTAAAATCTGTTGTATTTTCATTACCTCCCTTCACATTTAGGCCAACAGTAAACCAACATAAAATTCTTGGCAATGGGAAAGAACATAACTGGATAAAACAAATCATTTTTTTGGGATCTCCCATATTGTTCTGATTTGCTGCTCTGCCACATGTTGGATGTCATGCATATTGAGAAGTACTATTTTTATAATTTATTTCATATAGTTTTGGATTCACCAAGTAAGACCAAAGATACAATAAAAGAACGATTAAATCTTGCCCAAATTTGTAGGTGACCAGAACATGAACTATTTGAAAATGTCAGATCACAAAGGTTAATGAAGCCAATAGCATCTTATACACTATCCAAAGAGAGTTGCTTATTATTTTTTAAGTGGATTATATATTTGAGATATCCAGATGGCTATGCTTCCAATTTAGGAAGATGTGTTAAGAATGGTCATATTACCGGATTAAAAATTCATGATTTTAATGTTATAATGGAAAGACATATCCCGATTGGATTCAGAGATTTCTTGAATTCTATTATTTGAGATTTGATAACAGACATATCATATATTTTTTTCAGGACATTTGTGAAGTGACAACAGACAACGATGTGCTAAGGAAATTGGAAGAAGATGTTTCTGTAATTATATGTAAACTGGAAAAAACCTTTCCGCCTTCTTTCTATAACTCAATGGAACATCTTATATTACATTTTCCACATGAAGCTAAATGTGGAGGTCTAGTACAGTTTCAATGGATGTACCCATTCAAGAGATGTATGCAGAAATTGAAGAAAAAAGTATGTAACAAAGCATCAGTTGAAGGATCAATTGTTGAAACTTATTTGAAAGAGAAAATTTCTTTTTTATGCTCTCACTATTTTGAATCTAAATATACCTCAAAACAAAACTGAACAGGATGGAACAAGTTAAATCTTAATGATGAAATGGATAATCAATTATCTATTTTTAATCAGCCAAATCTTGGCTTCGGTGGAGTTCAAGAATGATGCATTTCAGACTATGAACATCACAGAGCTCATACATATGTTCTTCTTAAATGTGATGAAATGACAGCATTTGTACTGTGAGTGATTCTATCACATATTTTATAATTTATGTTATAGTATGTAAACTTATTTTATTTTTAGGTTATATGGTAATCATATTAAGAAACAACTTCCACAAATTACAGCAGCTGCTCTTGAAGAATGCAGAAAAAAAAATTCTCAATGGTTTCAAAAACTGGTAATATAAATTATTGATAGTTTAATATCAATTTAGTTTACTGTTTATTATATTGATAATTGATTTGAAAAATTTCATGTGTCTCAACATGTTGATAAAATTGATAAGCGACTGTATATATTGAGTAACCCACCATCCAAAATGGTTAAATATTATAATTCATATGTGGTGAATGGTTTTAGATTTCATACACATGCATATAAGGAATCAAAAAAATTGAACAGTTGAGTTTGATTGAGAGGATCGCATCAGAGAGAAATTGATGTTGACTCTTATGACATTCTGGATGAAATTATTGAGCTATGTTATCTTGGATAGATTTACATAATGATGTTTAAATGATGGTGGTTGGATACTTTTTGAGGCTTGTGTGTTCATCCGACTCATGGAATCATTGATATTAAATATAAAAGTCTTATTATAGTAAATGAATCATTTTTAATGGCTCAACAGGCACAAAAAATTTATTACGCAAAGTACTGTGCTACTTCAAGAGACCTGAGTGATTGGTGGAGCATAATAAAAATGAAATCTCAGGAAAATAAATTTACTCAAACTGAATGTGGTTCTGCTGAAGTGGAAGGAAATGAAATGTTTCAAGAGACAACTCAAAATCATTCTTTTTCACAAAGAAACGTGAATATCGATGGTGACACACCACAATTAAGGATCGATGGTGATGAAGATGTTAATGATGTTACAAATAAATTTGAAATGACAAGGGATGGTGAAAGTGAAACTCATATAGATATTGATGATACCAAGGAGTAATATGAATACATTGACGTTGTTAGATATGAAGATGATGATGAAGGTGAACATTGACACAGTTAAATTTTGGATATGATCATAACTAATATATATCTATATATGATAGTTATTTTCAACTATCTTCTAACAACAATCATTTTTTGTTTTTGATGGATCCTGATCTATTTCACGAGTTGCAGGATGCTGATCTACCATTGGATGAGGGGGATGTGGGATCATCTGACCCTCATCCTACTGGTTGTTTAGGAGGTACACGGAGGGGGCGCGGTCCTGCGCGATTCATGATTCCTGACCCTATTCCCGAGCGACGTCCACGTCTTGGCTTCGATCCATGCACATGGAGGTATGATAACCTGTATATTTTACTTATCTTTTTCATTAATTGATTTATATATATAATAATTGTCTGATTATTTATTATTTTTTCTTAGATTTTCACATGTAGCTGTTGGACAGGGGAGCGCTATCTTGCGTAATTAGTTTTCTCAGCCATGGATCACATGGAAACAGATTCCCGTTGATGTGCAGCCCGCTATGTACAATCATTGGCTCGCATGTAAATAAATAATATTTATTTTGAAATTTATTTTATTAATAACATGATATTATATATTATTTTTAGGGTTTATGGTATCCCATCGATGATAGCATGTGTGAAGCTATCCATGCAGCATGGGAGGAGGCTATGTATGAGTGTTTGCGTCAGTTTCTGTACAATTTGAGAAATATGACCACTAAGAAAGCAGGAGTGATAGAATTTGATGAGTCATTTAGAGCCCATCGACCATAGTACATTTCATCTCAGGTTCGGAATGGATTATACGCACACTGGTTGGGTGGTGGATTTCAGAGGAGGTATTCATTGGGTCGGAAAAACTGGGGGAGACAAGAGGTGACACATCATGCTGGTAGTCATACATTCAGTACGCATAGAGAGCATTTGGTAAGTATATTTTTTAAAAAAATTACATAACATTAAATATAAACATTTTATTTTATATTTCTGTAGGTAGTCGAGCATCCCGATGATACGGAGATTGACGTTTATTGGAGGATGTATAGTGATCCAGCCACTAGAGAGATAAGAGGTGATCAGTAGCATCAGATTGTGGTTAGTATTATTTTTTCAGTTTGACAATTAAATGCATATAATATTTTCACAAATTTAATTTTGAATTGGAATAGAAGGAGTCATATGAGGTTGCGACCTCTCAGACATAGGCTGAGGGTTAGGATGTGGAGACTGATCAGACCAGTGCACAACATTTCGACGAGGCGGCATGGATGCAGGAGACTCAGTATGGCTTTGAGAAGGGCCAAGTAGTTGGTATCAGCCCTCATGTGACTCAGGGAACTTATTATGGTACTGCTGCGATGTCAGCGTCCAGCTCGAGAGGAGCTCGTGGAGAGGCATCATCTTCTGCCTCACAGTATCAGGAGCAGTTTTGAGCTCCGAATGACCTTATAGAGAGTTTGCAGAAGCAGCAAGAAGAGATGCGCCAGTAGCAGCAGCAGCAGAAGAAGCAACATAGGGAGGAGATGCGTCGATGGAAATAGCAATATCAGGATCAGATGGAGTACATGCGCCGTCTTACTCGTAGTTGGGGATGAAGTTTCCTCCACCATCTCCTTTAGCTCCTCCACCTCCTCCCGAAGAAGACCGCCGAGTGATTTTTTTATGTTAAAAACATTTGAATTTAACATTTGTTCTAATATGAACTATTTACAATTTATGTCTATTATATTTGTGTGAATATTAGATAATTTAATTTTTAATATTTTATGATTTTTTTGTGAATATTGATAATTTTAATAATTTTATTTTTTTTATTTTTTTATTATTATAATAATAATAATATTATTGTTTCATTAATCATAATGTTATTAAATATATTTTTCCAGTATTTTTTTTAATGTTTTTTTATTTTACTAATAATAATAATATTATTATTATTATTATAATTTTATGATTTTTTTAATATTTTTTTGTGAATATTGAGAATTTTAATATTATTTTAATTTTAATTATTTTAATAATATTAAAATTAATTTTCCAATAATCATAATTTTATTAAATTTTTTTAAAAAATTATTTATTATTTGTGACGGGATCTGTTGCGACGAGTTCTCGTCGAAAATAGTCTAAATAATTTTTTTAAAAATTATTTGCAACGGGATTACGGGCTGGTCGCAAATACTTTTTGTGATGGGCCCATCACAAAAAATTTTATATATATATATATAAAGTATATAATCGGAGATTTATTTGCAATGGTGAAGTTGTCCGTCGCAAAAAAAATTATTTCTGACGGGCCCGTCGCAAATAATATTTTTTGCGACATTGTTTTCTGCAATGGGCAATTTGTGACAGGACCCCGCCGCTAAAACTTATTTGTGATGGGATCCCATAGAAAATAACCCATTGCAAATACCTATAATTCTAGTATTACAAGGCTTGAGAAGAGTAAATGAAAGGGGGTGAGAGGGGGTTTTTATAGTTAAGAGAGAGGGGATTTCATAATATAAAACTCATTAATTTATTATTTCTCCCCAAGACAAGGAATAATGAGTATTACATGGCCAAGAATAGTAATTTTATCATGTGATCCTAAAACAAGTGGGCTTACATCAGCATAACATCACACATGACTCTATAATTAGTGTATTTATCTTAGTTTTGCAATTTATGGTATGTCACTATTCATCAAAAATTCAAGTATTTCATAATAACCCAAAATTTTACCCCAACAATTTTTCGAGGTGTACAATCCAAAAATGAAGTCCATTTTTTAAAAATAATTTTTTAAATATTACTAATTTAATATTTAATTAAATAATAATTTATTCTAAAAAACAAGAGTTTTAAAACATTTGTTTATTTATTTTAAAGCATAGATATATCATACTTGCACTTGAATATTATTTATATACTATCATAAGTAAGGATAATATTCATTAGGGTATATCACTATTCATAAGGGTATGATACTATTCCTAAGTGTAGGTTACTACTCACTAAAGATTATTTTTTCCTTATTGGACTCTAAATAACTTACTGACCGAAACAATGTATGTCAGATTTTTGAAATTCACATCACAAAAGTGAAAAACTTATGTTTTAAGGGTCACATAGCACTTAGAAGTTAATTATGTTGTGATTTCATGTGATTATGACATATTTATAAGAAAGTAATTTCCTTTAAAAAATATTGGGTCATTACATTCTCCCCTCTATACAAAAATTTCATCGTCAAAATTCACAATATATTACCTAAAAAGATTTGGGTATGTCTTTAACATAAGATCCTCAGGCTCCCATGTTGCTTCCTCCATATTATGGTTCCTCCATAGAACCTTTACCAGGTGAGTCGTCAGATATCTCAATACTTGTTCTCTAGTATCAATAATCTTGATAGGCTCTTCAAAATAAGATACATCGGGCTCAAGTTCTACTTCTTCATAAGTGAGGCCATGTGTTGTGTCTGGCATGTACTTTCATAACATTGAAATGTGGAACACATTGTGAGGAAAAGGGAGAAACCAACACACTTTTGTGGAAAAGTGGAAAACCATACATGACTTCACAACAAACTTCAAACACCAAGTCCAAAAAAACGCCCAAACAAACAACTCAATCAACAAGCAAAATCAACCACACCATCATTCAATCTGACGATCTTCATAGCAGGAGTCAAAATCACCCAAGAGAAGGCCAAGATCAAGGAAGACCATACGGTCCCGAGGCCGCATCCTACTCTGCTGAGAACGGCAACCGACGATAACCCCTTGTGAGACAGATGCAGCGCCCACAAACCTCGAACCACAGAGACCCAACGATGAAAAATGAAAATTCCAATCCACCGATTCAACACAAACAAATAGCCTATCCACCAATCCCGAGCCTTCATCATAGTAATTCAAAAACGCCGAAGCAGACCTGCGATTCACAGCTCTTTTAACTGGAACATAAAATCCTTCAACATTTTCAGGTCCTTATGTGCGATTTCTTACCGGTAGAACCACTCAACAATCAAGAGATTCAAGAACCACGCAGAAAAAATCCAGAATCGAATGTCACAGACCAAACCAAAACAAACAGATCCAAGACAAACAGCTTCAAACAGAAGGAACGCGCTGCATCGCAATAACCCCAGAACAAATCGTCCTAAACCAAAAAAACGATCCAAGAACTCAAGGGATGAAAACCGTCACCTTAGCAATAAACCCGAACGCCAACCAGCCGGAAGAAGGTCCTAGACGTGATCCAGAGATGAAATCCCGTCGCTGCCTCCACAACCACACTCCAGTCCACAGCGAACCTCCCTGCGCACCCACCATTGACACCGAAACGAGGCTGCGAGAGAAGGGACTCGACCAAAGCTTCACCACGCCGCTGGTAAAATCCCTATCTGATTCGGGGGTAGGGCACGGAGAAGGCAGCCAGTAGTGGGATCGACGGGTCGAGCCAACAATGTTGCAGGCCGCACTCTATAAGTCGCCGAGTAGGAAGCCGAGGATGGGACGCCGCCGAACGGAGCCAGAGAGGGTGAAGGCGGCGCCAGGGGAAAACCCTAGGAATCGCGGAGCCCCTTACGGGCTCATCTCCAGAATTCTGTTCTGGAACACATTGTGAACCTTTGAGAGACTTGGCGACATTGCCAAACGGTAAGCTACGACTCCAATTCGATCAAAAATTTCAAAAGGTCCAATGTACCTGAGACTTAACTTTCCCTTCTTACTGAATCTTATAATACCCTTCCATGGAAATACCTTTAAGAAAACATGATCACCTTCTTGAAATTCCAAATCCTTTTTTTAGTTATCATCATAGCTCTTTTACCTACATTGAGCTATTTTTGATATGGTTCTGGATAATCTTCACCTTTTCTGCTCTTTCTTCAACAAGTTTTGGGCCCACGAGCTATCATTCACCAACATCATCCCAGCAAATTGGAGTACAACATCTCCTCTCATATAATACTTCATAGGGTGCCATATGAATACTTGAATGGAAGCAATTGTTGTAGGAAAATTCTACGAGAGGTAAATACTGATCCCACATGCCATGAATATCAAGAGAACAAGACCTCAACATGTCATCCAATGTTTGAATAGTCCGTTCTAATTGACCATCAATTTGTGGGTGGTAGGCAGTGCTCAAATGAAGATCTATATCTAGGGCCTTCTGAAGACTCTTCCAGAATCATGATGTATAATGGGGATCACGATCAGAAACAATTGAAGAGGGTACACCATGATGTCTTCCAACATCATTAATATATTTTTTTTAAACGTTCAAGTGTAAAATCTTCCCTTATAGCAAGAAAATGTGCAGGTATTGTAAGATTGTCAGTAATGACCCATATCATATCATTTTTTCTTGGAGTCTTTGTTAGCCCCATGACAAAGTCCATCGTAATATCATTCCATTTCCACATAGTTATAGGATGAGGTTGCATGACTCCACCAGGATGTTGTCTTCCTGCCTTTACTTGTTGAAAAAGTAAACATCTCGACATGTAATCAGCAATCTCTCTCTTCGTGTTTTCACACCAAAAATGTTCATTCAGATCTGTATACATCTTGGTGCTACCTGGGTGTATAGAGAAATTTGAGCTATGAGCATCGTCTAATAGTTACCTTTTTATCCTAGGTACTAATGGAATGCTTAACCTCTTCCCAAACTTCAGAACTCCTTCTTCATACAAGAACTCAGCCAGTCTCCCATCCTTAACTACATTAATTTTTTTGTGCAGATTCTCATCATCAGATTGAGAAATTTTTATCTTCTCTAGTAAATATGGTTTAGCAATCATTTGAAAGAGGAGTGATGTTTTCCTTTCATTAAAAATTTCTATATCCATATTCAGTAGATACATGAACATATGTTCTCTTTCAATACTCATTTGAGTCAGAAGTCCATGATCTTTCTATCTTATTGCATCTTCCACCTTATTTGTCTTTCCAGGGTGGTAGTGTATTGAAAAATCATAATCTTTGAGTAACTTGAGCCATATTTGTTGCCTCATGTTGAGTTCTTTTTGTGTGAAAATATATTTCAAACTCTTGTGGTCTATATAAATCTCACATCTCTCTATTTAGAGATAATGCCTCCATATTTTTAGAGAAAAAATTACAGCTTCTAACTAAAGTTCATGAGTTGAATAATTTTTATCATGAGTCATCAATTGTCTTGATGCATAAGCAATAACATTATCGTTTTTCATAAGTACGCAACCCAGTCCATTCTTTGATGCATCACCTTATATTACAAAACCATCACTTCCAGATGGAAGAGTCAAAATTGGAACATTGACAAATCATCTATTCAATTCATCAATGCATTTTGTACATTCTTTTGTCCACACAAACATAACCCCTTTACGTGTGTGCTTGGTTAGTGGGTTAGCCAGTCGGGAAAAATTCTGAACGAAACGCCGATAATAATCTACTAAGCCAATAAAATAGCGTACCCCAGTTATGTTTGTTGGCGTTGGCCAATCTTGGATTGCCTTTGTCTTCACAGGATCAACTAGGATTCCATCCTTAGAGACAGTATGGCCTAGAAAAGAAACTGATTGAATCCAGAATTCGCATTGTCTAAACATCCAATATAATTTATTTCTTCTAATAGTTATTAGAATATCCTACAAGTGATTATCAGGGTCTTCAAAGTTTTTTGAGTATATGAGGATATCATCGATGAATAACACAACAAAGTTATCAAGATATTCCTTGAAAACTCTATTCATTAAATCCTTGAAAACAGAGGGTGCATTTTTCTATCTAAAAGGCATCATTGTAAACTCATAATGCCCATACCTGGTTCAAAATGTTGTCTTATGAATATCTTTTTTCCTCACATGAAATTGATGATATCCGGATCGAAGGTCAATCTTCAAAAATAATTGAGCTCCATTAATTTGGTAAAATAAATCATTAATATGAGTTATAGGATACTTATTATTTATTGTAATAGCATTGATTTCCCTGTAATCAATGCAAAGCCTCATGGATCCATCTTTTTTTCTTGACAAAGAGGACATGGGATCCCCATGGAGAAACACTAGGTCAAATAAATCTTTTTTCACTCTAATACTCTAGTTGTTTCTTTAGCTCTACTAATTCCATAGTGTCCATTCTATAGAGAGTATTTGATATAGGTCTGGCATCATGAATTAAATCAAATGAGAACTCAACTTCCCTCTCTAGAGGATGTCCAGGTAAATCCTCTGAAAATACATCAATGTACTCTTTCACTATGTGCACATCTCAATTTGAAGATTAATTTCCTCACCCACGGATATTGGTTTGTCTTCCTCTCCAAGTATTTTATTCAGTAGTGCTATTGGGGGTGGTTCTAGATATGAATCAGGTGGCGAAGTTCCCACCCTAAAGACAAGGTATTCTACACCATTTTCAAAAAAAATTACTTCCTTCTTATAATAAATATTAGCATCATAATTTGATAGTCAATCCATACTAGTAATTATATCAAATTTAGTCATTGAAATGATGATAATGTTAGCAACTAGAGCACATTTTGGTTTCTGGAGGGGGACTAATATACATGCCTTTGTTGCAATGATACATCCACTAGGAGTTTTGACTGATAAATCCTTTACTAAATTAAATTGTTCATATCGAATTTTCTTCGCAAACTGGGATGATATAAATTAATGCGAAGATCCAGAATCAAATAAAGTATTGGGTAAATTTGTGGAAATGATTAATGTACCTTCCACAACATCATTAGGAATTTCAACCTCTACAGTTGTGATTGCATAAGTTTTTCCATGATCCCTTGGCCTTTTCTGTTGTATATTTCTTTGACGCTTTGGACATTCATTAGAATAGTATCCCATCTCCCAATAATTATAACATTGAACATCATTGACTTCCTTCTTCCCTTTTCAATCACAAGTAAGATGTCATTTCTGACCACATTTGTAACATACTACTTTTCCTTTTAAGCATGCACTAGGGTGTTTCCTTCAACAATTGTCACTTGGTGGAAATTCTACTCTTCCCATCTTCCCCGTTTACTTATTTCCATCCACAGGGTTTTCAGAGGGCCTCTTATTTTCTTTCTTTTCCTTAAAGTCATAAGACTTAGATAATTCTTTTTCTGTCTTGATAGCACATGAAACTATACCGTCATATGATGGAAAAATTTGGGAAACCAGTGCCCATCGGAGGAATGGCTTTAGGCCATCAAACAATCGATCAATTTTTCTCCTTGGATTTCGTATATAGTCCACAACATGTCTTGTTATCCTTATAAAGTTGGCTTCATACTTGGAAACATTTTCATCCTCCCTCTACCTTAGATTCAAGAATTGTCTCTCCATATCTACTCACTACCCATGAGGGAAATATTCTTCTTAGAATGTTTCCTTAAAATCCCTCCATTCCATCTCTTCTATCTCTTCCTCCTACTTTGTGTTTTGGATTATTGACCACCATTGATCTGCAACTCCCGAATGATGTTATACTCCAATGAAAACCTTCTCTCTTTCATTACATCCCAAATCAATAAATATCTTCTCGAGGGAACTTATCTACTGCTCAACTACAAATGGGTTTGTAGTCCCATTGAATGATGGAGGATGTTGTCGCATAAATCGATCCAGTATAGCTCCTCCATGTGGTGGATCCGGATGCTACATACATGTAAGGTTATTATTCATAACCTGAGTAATTTGTCCCAGTATTGTTATGAGTCGCTCAACACCATTCACAGCACAAGATCTGACATCATTATCTTGCATTGGAGGAAAATCCCTACAGGGGGCACGTGTGTTCGTGCAGTTTCTATTCCATCCACTTGGCACCATCTCTAGATAATATCATAAACTAGAGTAGGTTATGAATCAAAATGTATCATATTAACTTAACAAAATACATAGATAAAAATTGAGGTCCTGTGAATGGATAATCCCATATTCACAAATATCGTTTCTTTAAAGAATATTTTACATTTCAATCCTTTATAATGGTTTGTAAGGAAAATGTGACTTATCCTAAGAATGTCCCCTGGGAGTGTCATAACCAAGAGTGTAGAAAGGCCTATTGTCGTGCACCAACTCTTGTTTTAGTTTAGCTCCTAGTGGTGTTTTCGGGTTTTATCCCTAGATACATCTGTGTCGGAGCCACCTCTACATACTCTTATACAGAAAGGGATGTATTTCTTGAAAGATATAAATAATTTATTCCTTACCAAAATATTAGGATGTTATTGTATGTATATCCTCAAATACTAACTTAGGGACTCTTGCCTAATTCTACATTTTCTAAATCTAGTTTTCAAGTACTATACTAAACTTCCTCTTATACCAATTGAAAAGACCCGACCACAGTTGTTCAGAGTTGGTGCCTTATTTGATTACGTTGGAATAGATACAAGGAAAAAAATCCAAAATGACCAATTAGTTTAGTATTATTGGAAAAAAGTTACATACATAAGTTCAAATTTACATATGGAAAGGAAAAACAACAATAAATTATTCCACTAGCAACATCATGTCTCCTATATTATGCTTGAATGTCATTTATAATTTACTTTTCATGTCCTGAGAAAAATGAAACAAAAGAAAGGGTGTGCTCAAACACCCATTAAAAGTAAGAAATACAGCAGAAGATATCATAAACATCATACATGGTGAATAATTTAAGACACATGCCTTTAATAACAAACATGAACACATTATGGAAGAAATCTAAGATGAATAAATAATGCCATAATAAAACATAATCATGGGTATTATACTAGTCGAATAACCACATGATCTTCAAATAATAGTATCATAATGAGGGAAGTGAATATTCTGGGAATTCTGAAATATTTTTTCAAGGCCTCGGCCAAGATGTCTAATGATTAAGGCCTCGACCAAAATTCATATATCACATTGGGAAAGGCCTCAGACAATTCCTTGTCTATTTGTCTCATGAGACCTACCGATGCATCGAGGGGCTATATCAGGCCCCACCCATCACACAATAAGTCCAATTAATTCCTCTTATGAGTGAGGATGAACATAAAAAATATACACATTCATATTGAAACTATCATATGAAATGTAACTAACTTTCCCTAATTATTGAACATAAACACTTACCATTCAGAATAATATAGTGAATGGTATTAGGATAGATCATCCACAACAGAGTTATCCATAAACCATTCAAATAAAATATGGTATATGACATCATAAATGATTAACCCCAAAAATAAATAAGAATCAACAAGAGTTTTTAATGAAACAAGAATAATCTTCTAAAATCATTAAGTTATTCTTGTGATAAATACTTTTTTATTTTGAAAAGAAGAGTTCTATTGGAAAAGTCTTTGTATTAAACCATAAGTAAAGTAATATATTATTTCATGATAAAATTATTTTTTTAGAAGGATATTGGTTTCCAAAAATAGATTATAGCTTTCCCTTGAAAATAGATATGAATTTGATAAATTCCCTTTTATTGGGATCATATTTTTTGAAACAGTTTTGAGAGCTTCTTTTAAAACATGTAACTATCTAGAAAATATGGAAGGATTCTGGTTGGTGTACATATAAATAATACTCACATCAAATTTATGAGGAGTACATAACAAAACATAATAATTTCATCGTGGAAATTAGACAATAAAATTAACCTGAATGAAAATGGATGTTCGGGTGGAAAACCCATACCTTAACTCCAAAAATGTTCTTCTCTCAAACTTAAGCTCCTAGAATATGAAATTATAATTATTAATAACTTAATTAAAAACATATTAGAGATGTATTTATTTTATTATAGTTCTGGTTAGTTCATTTATTTTCTTATTGAAAACTTATTGTATTGAATTCTGTCGTTTTGGAGTGTTCATTTTCTTTATTTTTATCTTGGGTTCACTTAATTTTAAGTATGTGGAATGGATGTAAATCCCAAAAATTTAAATTATATATTATTTATGAAAATAAATAGGTGTTATTGGTCATTTATATAACTTGGTTACATGGAAAGAGGATGAATTATTATATAGAACTTTAATGATAATTGTTTCAGTTAATTTGTGGGTTTTGATTACAACAAACTCATTTTCCTTTATAACTAAAAAACATTTGTACAAAGGGATTAAAGAATATTAAATATATTATATTATATATAAAAATATGGTTAAAACATAAAAATAATGGTTTCATGACCATAATTGAGAATGATAATAGAAATCAAAAGTCCATCATCCTTGAATGTGTAAAATTGAAACATCTCGGATGGTGTTCTTGCTACTCGTATAAAAGAAGGTAAAAAGGGAGAGATGTTGTTAAAATATTCCACTATCATGAAAACATTCCAGTAAATATAAATTAATAGAGTCATCAAAAAATTTGGATAAGCAGAGGTAATAGAAAAAATAAAAAAAATGAACTTGAAAGGAAGGACAAAGAATTGAAAAGATGAATTTACCACTTGAACCAAAATTTCTTGAGAGCATCCTCAAGGGAGACGTTTTGGTATTTTTATGATAAAAAAGCATTATATACGTGGGATTGGAGTTTGGGATGGTATTTGGACAGAATTTGGAGAAGGCACAAGTCATGCGAGGAGTGAATGGAAGGGGGGTGAGAGGGGGGTTTTATAATGGATGAGATAGGGGATTTCATAATATAAAACTTATTAATTTATTATTTCTTCTCAAGATAAGAAATAATGAGTATTAAATAACCAAGAATAGTAATTTTATCATTTGATCCCAAAAGAAGTGGTCTTACATCAGAAGAACATCACACATGACTCTATAATTAGTGTATTTATCTTAATTTTGCAATTTATGGTTTGTCACTATTCATAAAAAAATCATGTATTTCAGAAAAATACCAGAAATTTACCCCAAAAATTTATCGACATGTAGAATCAAAAAATGAAGACCATTTTTCAAAAATAATTTTTAAAATATTATTAATTTAATATTTAATTAAATCAATATTTATTCTGAAAATAAGAGTTTTAAAACATTTGTTTATTTATTTTAAAGCATAGATATATCGTACATACACTTGAATATTATTTATATACTATCATAAGTAAAGTTACTAATCATTAAGGTATATGAATATTCATAAGGGTATGTTACTATTCATAATGGTGGGTTACTATTCAATAAAAATTTAGTTTCTCTTATTGGACTCTAAATAACATACAGATCACAACCGTGTGTGTCGGATTTTTGAAATTCACATCACAAAAGTGACAAAATTATGTTGTAAGGGTCACATAGCACTTAGTAGTTAATTATGTTGTGATTTAATGTATATTTATAAGAAATGAATTTCCTTTTAAAGATATTAGGTCATTATAGGAATCCATGGAATAAGAGTGCCTGATATGCTAGAGACCCCATTAAGTTCGAATCCAGTTTTATGTTGGGAAATCATTATGATTTTTTCAAGAATTTCCCACATGTTTCTAGTGGGAGAGGATCCATATTAGCTTCAATTTTTGTAGAATGATTATTATAACATCTACAGGTAGGAAGATAGAGTCCTAGCTGCTATTCTAGAAGGGGGTGAGGTCATAGATTAGGTATCCTGGCTTTATAAGTATAGCTCCAGTATGGAGGACCTACTCAGGGTAGTTTGGTTGTATCTCAGTGTCATGGGACATTCCATGCCTATATAGTGTAGGATTTTACAATAGATTATACTTTCAGTCCATCTATAGTACAAGGTACATTTCTAGTATCTTCTAAAATAGTTTCTTCATTTTTCATCATTGGTGCGCTAATTTTTTTTCTTTTCAGTGGTTGATTTAGAATACCATGTAATTTAAATTCAAAACTTTGGAGGTGCGATGACCCTGGATAGTCCATTAAGAATATGTTCAAAGATTGTATAATAGTTTAAGGACTTCCCATTTGATGTAGGTAGTAATATTTTCTTATGAGAGATCATCAAATTCAATATTAGGATATTTGATGTCGTTTTTGGATATATTGGTTGGCCCACTATCATTCTTATGAGAACTACTATCACCACATGGTATAGTTTACGTCGCCCTAAGGTGATAGTTTCTTCAAAATGGTGAATTGTATGTAAAGGTGAGATGATTTTGGTTTTGAACATCACATACTAAGCCGAGTCACATTCAATATTAGTAAACATTTTCTATTTGACCAATGAGTATGTCAAGTGGATTTACATCAAGTAGCTTATTAAAATTGTGAAGTTCTTATTGAATAATTTTCTAGATTACCTCTAGATATAGAGTTAGATTTTACTATAGATCAATGTTAATGAGCATCAATGGTGTCCATTTATCCATATAATATTGATACTACTTGATCACAAGAGCTCAAGACGATGTTATATGATTTGGAGGCTACTGGTTTTATATTACCTCCTACTTCACCAGGGGGTTCATATATCCACTTATCCAATAAAGAATGTGGTAACCTCATATTTTTCATATATTAACATCAGTTGATCCATCATGTAGTTTAGAATTTTTATCCACTACCTCATATTGATGACCTCTTTGACCTGATCAGAGGATAATCTGTTTTATATAAGATCTATTTAAGGTCAGACTATCATCTGGTATGAGACAGATAAGAAAACATATATTGTAAGACATTTTTAGTAGGTATGGTCTTTATGGGTATCTCGTTATTCCGTTATGTCATATGAATAAAAATATTTCTTTCACAGACTTGATGAATTGAGTTTTCCACCCATATATGGCTAAAGTTGTGATAATATTTCGAGATGAAATCTTAGTGTATTATCATACTTGATATTACCATTGGAAACCTCTTGAGATCATGTTGAATACATTGATAGATCACTAGTTCTATTCTAATTTCACTATTTTCACTTGGGATCAATAGTTTTCCCTTATTTTGTAACATTATCTTGGATATTGGAGTATCAGTTGACCTGTAGCAGGTGACTGCTGCTGTTTATTGGAAATAGCCCGAGAACAACATTGAAATATACTGTTTATTTGGGAGGGTCAGATATTATAGGTAGTTTATATAGTAATAACCATCCCTTTCCACGCCTCATTATATTTTTACATTTAATAGTAATAATTTATTGTGGTCTAATGTGTGAAAGAATTTATTTGAATGACTAAAAGGTAAATAGACTTAAACACCAGTTATTATTCTCTTAGTGTGTGGAAAAGGATATAAAATATTCTACTAGGTGTTCAACATTTTAGTTGGTGAAGAGGATGTAAATATGTACTAATGTATTATTAAATCCATTACTGATTCCAGAATGGAAATGGGAAAACATTACTATGAACATTGTGAAGAGTTTTCTAAGGTCTCCATGAGGCAGTGATGTGGGTTGGGTTGTTGTGGGAATGGTGATAAAGGTAATCCACTTTATTTCTATATGGGATACCTTCTACATAGATTATATTTGGAGATTATATTTCCATTGGATCATATGATAACATTTTTTTGATCATACCAATGTTTTTTATAGGTATTATCATTTAATGTAGAGGTTCTGGAAGGGGATACAGATGGTTCTCGAGGCAATGGTGTTTCGTCGAATAGCCCATTAACCATAGACAGATGACCAATCTGAATTGATGATACCTCTATTACTATACATGCTCTAAAAATGCATATTTTATTTCTGTTTTTCTTGAAAGAAACATATAACCCTTGTGGATTTTTTCTATAAGGAAAGTTTCCAAATTACTATTTTGGTGGATCCTTATAAAGATCTATATGGTAGGTAATTATGTTCCCCCCAATACAGGTGAGAGGTGGGGAAGGCAGTTCTTCTAGGAACTCATCTCATATAGGAGACCTCAAACCAAGTAAAACATATCAAGTAGCATATGATTACTACCCATCCTAAACTGAAATATTATGATGATATCCAGTGATGATCTCTAGAGTTTTTGGTATGAGATCTTGTTTTCCGATGTGACTCACCCATATTGGGGAATAGATAGATTCAAATATAGGTATATATATTTCCCCATATACTCTTCGTTAACTCTTCCTCAATGGTACCGATCTATGCATGACATACACCATATATTACAACATCATAGATATCATGATGACATGTCTTGTGATTTTGATCTTGAAAATGTTTAATTTGTTTAAGATTCTTTTTTTGAGGAGTATCTTATTCATATCATTGATTGGACAATGAAGGATCTCTATGGAAGGTATGAACCTTTAGTATGAGTTGTGTGGAAGCACATTTGTGTATAGGATGAGACTTTGGAGTGAGAGGCTAACGTACAAGCTCAGTGGGAAGATTTTATCTCAAAAGAAGCTTCACCACCTTTGTAAATACAAATCATGGATATGTTATTTTGGGGGAACAAAATATGTTCCTTTTTCTCATATTAGGTACAAATCCTTCAAATTTTTTGTTAAACCCTCATTGAGTTCACTTTTGTAATAAATTCAAAAACCATCCCATAGGGCGGGTCATTTGGTCATTAGAGGGAAGGTAGCAAGGGGATGCAGCATAGCATTAGGCCAAATACATGATGTGTATTTAAATACATGGTGAGTATTTAAAATACCCAATGTGTATGGGTTTGGCCAAACCTATTTCAAACCATGTATTGGTTTTTCCTACAGGGTACAAAACCTATAACTAACATGACATATAAATCATTAATCATCTATATTAATGTTGTTGGTTTATTTTAATGGGGTAAGAACCCTTTATTTTCCATCACCCTCATATTTATTCTCTCACACATAGGTTTTCCACCTGTGAAGATCCTATCATTGATAAAAGCTATTTTATGCACTACCACAAAATAGGGAAAGGGAAGTGATACCCTTTATCATTACCAAGCAGAAAGCACTAATAATGGGGTGGGCCTTTATCAGCTGTTGCTAAAAATTCTGATAAAAGTTTTTGTTATTAATTTATATAAAATTATTATATATATATATATATATTAAATAATAATGTATATTTGAATACATTAAATAAAAAGAAAATTTTTATAATTAATTTTTTTTAATAATTCAAAAAAAAATATATAATGTTTTAATTGAAAAATTTATATCTAAGTTTATATATATATATATATATAATTTTATAATTATAATATTATAATAAATTACGTTAAATAATAAATATATTTTTATAGATTTTTATATATATTACAGATTTATTAGATTTATTAGATTAATTCAATGTATTCATTATATTTTATATACTAAATATTTTTATTTTATTTATAAATATATAATACTTCATTATATATATAAGATTAAAAGGGACTTCTAAAATATGTATTTATCAGCGCTAACATTTTAGCGCTGATAAATAGGTATTTTTTCAATGCTTTTATTTTATCACATTTAAAACATACCTTTATCAGCGCTTTTAACTAGTGTTGATAAAGGTTCCAGAAGTTTTTATAATATAAACCTAACAGGCCCCTCCTCAGTTACACCAGTTCAAGCCTTCATGGATGTTGAACCTTGCGGTGTGACTCCACCACCTCCTCCTCCTCCAACACCACCACCTCTACCTTTTCCTCATCCACTACCATGATCGTCCTCCTCCTCATCCACTACTGATGCCTTTTGCTCATCCTCCATTGTGATCCGTCCTCAGTGGAGACCCTGCTTCTCCTCTTCCTCTACCTCCACTACCTCCCCCCCCCCTCCTTCTCCTCTAGTCACTGAATCATCCTCCTACAATTTGAGGTTGGTGGTGTCAAATCATTACCAATGTTTTTTGTATTGTATCATGAATTGTGATATGTTGTTTTATGGTAAGAGGATTATACTCATTGTTGAGTTGGGTGGGGTGATTCCGGATGCTTCAATTGATTGCATAAGGGTGATCTCAAAGTAGGATAACTCCAAGAGAAATTCATTTTGAGATTTTAATCATTAGTTTCTATTTAATTGTGAATAAAATATCCTCAATTAGAAGATAAAGATATGGTTAGAGGATTTTTAAATTGGATTTATATTTATCCCTTAAATAATGGAACATTGGATTCCTTTTTTTAGGGATGGATCTTATTTCATGGTGATTATGAGGATCCAGAGATACCATGGGAGATTTTTTATTCAATCAATGGATAATTTCAATTATTTCGAATTGAAGGAGAAAAAATGAAATGTTTTTTTTTCTATTGAATCGGGGAGATCCAATATATTATAGTTTGGAATTTATTTTATGAATATTCATTTCCATAATTTTTACATTTTTCTTTAAAAGTATTCTATGGTGTAGTATTTTTATTTGGAGATGCTACTAGAGATCAAACATCGACTCACCCCATTTACATTGCTAATATATATTTTGTTTTACAAAATTATATGGTAATAGATATTAATCTAGTGTAAAAAGATTTATCTCAAGAGTGAATCCAACAAAAATTATTGAAGGGAAAGTATATGGATGAATTTTTTCAGTTGTCAAAGTAGTTCATGTGTTGGCTAGTTGGGAGTTGGTCTCAACTCTCTTTTTCTAATTTCCCTATATATAAATGTTCACGTGCCTCAACCTATAACTCTATAATTGTTTTTCCCATGTCCATATCTTGTTCATCATCTGTTATAATGAAAACCTTCCAAAGTGTCCATCATAGATCTTCCCACCCATTTATTATTAAACAATTGAAATAGTTCAATCTAAATCATTATTAATTTTAACAAGGTGATCAATTTTTTTGGGAGGTTGAAAGAAAATTGAGATTTTGGAGGATATTCAACCTTAGGTAAATAAGGATACATGTATCCATGTATGTAGTTTTCATTAGGATTAGTGAGGTAAAGGACCTGGGCGAGTTCAGATGCATGCTATTGAGTTGACAACATTGGGTGGAACAAACGATCTTTCAAGTACTATATAGTGACCCATACGTTTCATGTATTAATACTAAAAATGGTAGAAAAGTATTGAATACATAGAATTAGGATCCACACCCGAATAATAATGGTTTAATCTCTATGAATACGTGATACATAATCCTTTTATTTCATAAAAGATCTTTAATATTTCATAGAGACAACACTTCATAGATACACCCTAATAAAACCATTCTTATTAAAATGGGGAAGGAAAACATAATATAGGAATAGATGAAATGAGCAATATGGGTAAACCTAGACTATATCAATCAATGATCAATCCTGATAACAGTATATGAATAAAGGTTTGAGATCAAAAACATAAATTATCTGTGTTATAGGAAATATTTCAAAGAACATAAACATGAGTTATGGAATAAAACATTATGAAAATAATGGAAAATATTAACAATGGTGAGAAATCATCAATAATCAGTCATGATCTATGAGATAAAACACAGCCTCAGTTATGTGGAAAAAACATAAGTTTATAATCCCACTACATTACACACACCTCCCCCTCCTCTCCTCTTGGGTAGTTCTCCCTCACCTGGTGTATGTTTCATATTTTATCACATGTATTGAGGATCCTAGGATAATTTATACCTCTCTTATTACTTCTATATTTTAGTGTTTGACCCCCCCCCAATTCTTATTTTTAAATGGACATTGGTCAATTAATATTGGAAATGTAATGATACAGACCAGACTTATATCATCCACGACAACTGACTGGACATTTACCTAACCTGAGAGGAACTCATGATCCCTAAATGATAGAAACGATCCCCTAGAAAAAAATATAATTAATTGGGAATATTTTACCCCTGAATTAGAGTTAATTAAAAATGATCTTTCTCCTAAAAAGCAGAAATGTCTCATTTATAATTTGAAAAACTAAAAAAGTAGTTGATACACAACAAAATAAGTAAATAGGAAGCATATATCATAGATGGAAAATAAAATCCCACTATTTACCAATAAAATTGTTTAACATATGAGTTATCATTTTATGTTTTCTTTTCAGTTGAAAATATCTTCTTAAGCATGCCTCTCCTCTACCGTGAATGAACCTCTCTTGTGCACTGAACGAAAACTTTGTGTTGAGTTTTCTCCTATTACTCATTGGTTTCCTCTAGTTCACATGTTATTTCTATCTGATATTGATGGTTTTGTTGTGAAATTTATGGTCTAAAAGCCGCACTGAAAATTGTGGTCGTTGGTGGTCCTTATTTTCACACTAAATGAATTGCATTTTGGTTGGTTCATGTTGAAAATTTGAATATAAAAAATGGTAATTTACATACACTGACTAATGAATGAATTACCCATGATGATAAATCTTGTGTGATAAACCCTAAATTATCAAATGGAATTTAATAAATGATTCTTTGTATAATCTGACATTTCCATTTTTTGTTTCGTATGGTGTTTCTATTGTGAGCACGATTGTGTATTTGTATGCTATTGTGGCTGTTGACATGATTGGCATGCCTTTTCTTCCATGATGTAGTTCTTCCACCATTTAATATAAATCCATACATTACCCATTTCAATGGCACCACCACATTGTTACTAGTTCAATTCCACTAAATCTAAGAAAGCCACCTCACTATAGGACTATATGAGACACTTTATGGAAAACCTTGTCAAATAACTATAAAACACATGTAATGAATCCTTCCACCCATAATCAATCAATTGAAAAGAATTCCATTTATTAGTTTAGTACCATAGAACTTGACTAGATTAATATGTTTCTAGAGAAACACAATAAAACTAGTTTACAACAATTCATATATATCACATGTGGGATATTAAAAAATTCTGCTGCAAGAAATTCTCAAAGATAGTTCAATTGATTAGATGGTTGGGAAGATTTTTGTGATCAACTTTGGTTCTGAGTAATTCTTGGAGGGGTAAGGGTATTTTTTACCATTTCTAGTTCTATTGATTATAGTACAATGATGACCCTATTTGAACATATTTTGTGTAATTATTTTGTTAAATATTAATATTACAGTGTCAAATAGAATGAATATGAATAAAGAATGGATGAATACTAATCAGTTGAAAAAAGAGTATGAAGATACCCTGAAAGAGTTTAAAAGTTTACAAAAGATCATGCATATGACACTTCTCAAGTCCTTTGTCCATTTCTACGATGTTGTTATTCAATACCAATTAGTCCAGATGTGTTGGGAGAACACCAGATCTGTCATGGAATATATCAAATTTAAACATGTTCGAATAAACACGAGGAAAAAATGAATGCAGGTAGTGGCTGGGATAGCCCTGTGTTTTAGGGATCATATGATATGAATACAAGTGTGAAAAATAATGTGGATTGTATGGAGGATGTGATTAAAGATGTCACTGATAATGAATATTGTATTGTGAAAATTACTAGGACAGTTGAATATGATCTTCATGATTGTCAAAAAAAAATTTAGAAGATGAAGAGTTGTGCAAAGACGCCATTGTATATTGGTTTAACTAAATATACAACATTTTTAGCTGTACTGAAGCCGTATAAATTGAAAGCAGGAAATGGGTGGAGTGACTCCAGTTTTACAAAACTACTTTTTCTCCAGAATGACATGCTCTCAGAAGATAATGAGCTCTTGATCAGAAAATACAATACCGAACAAATGCTACCCTGGATGGGTATGATCTGTGAAAGAATACATGCCTACCTGGATGACTTTATATTTTTTTGAAAGGACCACAAATCACATAATTAATGCCCAAATTGTAGGGATTCTCGATACCAGAAAGATGAATCCAGTCCTATGAAAGTTGTATGGTACATTACAATCATTCCAATGTTTAGGTTCCTATATGGAAGTGAGGATACTGCAAGACAATTGAAATGGAATGCAGATACACGAATTAAATATTGGAAACTATGTCACCCAACAGACTCTCCTCAGTGGAAGAGAATTGATCATGTGTATTCTAAATGTGAAGATGATATGATAAACCTTCATATTGTGTTATCTAAAGAGAGAGTGCATCCATTTGGTTTTCCAAGCAGCAGTCATAGTCCATGGACGGTTATGTTGGTAAAGTATAGAAAACCACTATGGATATGAATGAAATGAAAATACATCCTGTTATCTATGCTTATATCAAGATAAAAACAATCGGGTAATGATATTGTTGTTTATATGGCTCCATTTATTGACAATTTGAAATTATTTTGGGATTTTAGTGCTTCATAGTATTATGCTTAAAAAAATGAATATTTCACATTAAGAGGCATGTTGTACGGGAAAATAAATTACATTCATGCTTGTGTAAATTTTTCAAGATATATAATTAATGTTACTCAAGGGTTTCCCATTTGCGAACAATTTAAACATTCAATTAGGTTGAAATATTCATAAAACCCTTGTTTCTAGGACATCGTAGATTTATACCCTGACGACATAAGTAATGATCTTGGAAGCCATCATTAGATGGAATTTCAAAATAACGTACATCATTGTCTCCACTAATAGGTGATCAATTGTTTGCGAATGTAAAATATGTGGACACTACATTTGGTAAACCATTTTTTAAAAACCTTATGAAAACCACTTTGAAAAGGAGATCAATTTTTTTGAATACCAATCTGGAATTTTCTTTATGTCCGAAATTTTCTTGGTGTTAGGCATGTTGAAAAAACTGTATGTGATAGTGTCATCGACACATTTCTAAATGCACCTGGAATAAATGGAAGGAATTAAGGCAAGATTAGACTTGGTTGAGATGGGAATACGAGAATATTTGGCACTAGTGAAGGGTGAAAAATGAACATTTCTTCCTCATGCTACATATAATCTTTCTAGGAAGGAGAGATATAATATTTACAACGTCATCAATGACATAAAGATTCTATAGGGGTATTCACCAAATTTCAAGAACATCATTTCAATGGGAAATTTAAAGTTAAAGGGTCTAAAATTACACCACTACCATGTTTTGATGAAAGATATAATTCCTATATCTTAACGTTGTATTTTTCCAAAGAATGTCTACCAAAAATTAACGAAGCTATATTTCTTCTTCAAATATATATGTAACAATGTTATTGACCCAGAGAAACAACCATGTATGGAAACATAAATTTCCATCATATTATATGAATTGAAAAAGTTATTCCCACTGACATTCTTTGATATAATGGTTCATTTGATGGTTGATTTGGTGAGATATATTCAATTATGTGGTTCTGTACATTATAGATTGATGTAACCCATCGAACGATATATGATTATTTTTAAAGGGTAAGTAAAAAAATCAATGTCCTGTAGAGGGTTGTATTGTGAAGAAATATATTGTTGAGAAAGCTGTAGAATTCTCTACAGAATACCTGTCTGGTGTGGAAATCATTGACCAACCCAAATCTCGTCACACTGGGCAGCATGCGCGTGATTGAATTTTTGGAAGAGAGGTTGTCACAAAAAATATTATAGATCGGGAGTAGGCCCAAATTTATGTTTTTTATAACAGTTTTGATGTTGACCCTAAGGTTAAAACCCACAAATAAATTCTTAGGAATTTGAATCAATCTAAAGATGAGAAATGGATATCAGATACACATAATCCATAGTTTATAGGATGGATTTGGGATCATATTTTTAATAAGTTATATGAAAATCCAAACTCAATTTTAGAACGACTTTATTGGTGTGCTAGAGGAGAAAGGGTGTATGTATTATCTGACAATGATAATGTAGTTAATGGTTATACATTATATACTCATAAACCTGATGACGAAAATACCAAGCATAATAGAGGGGTTACACTTATGGCTGAAGTGATGCATGTTTATGATTCTAAGGATAAAAATACAATTTTTGTGAATATTTCATACTTTGGAATCATCAAACTAATATGTGAGTTGGATCATAATAAGTTCCATGTTCCTATTTTTCAATGAAAGTGGGTTGATAATAGGACTGTTGTTATAATAAATGAATTTGGATTCATGAAATATGATTTCAGTAATGATGGGGAGAAAGAAAAAACATTTATAATGGAATCACAGTCACTACAAGTATTTTATGTTCTAGATCTCACAAACTGAAAATTGCCAATTGTTCTGTTATTGACCAAAACAATTGAAGGATCATATGCATGTTCAACAAAGGATGAACCTTTAATTGTGACGTAGAAATAATTTCACAACAGTCCCAATGTAGATGGAGTTTTTTATGTCAGAGGAGACTACAATGAATGTATTTATATAGTCGATAAAGGGTTCAAATATCTTCAATCATTAAAAAAGTGTTTAATAATTAGGGTATTTGTTTATTTTAATATACATTGTGTTACGTTATGTGGTTATCTATACAATGATGATTTTATGTAATGTAAATTAAATGTTAAACCACTTCTGCAGATAATGACTTCTGCACCTACTAATGAACCCAATCTCGAGGGACAATAGGTCTCTCAACTGGCTGCTGCTGGTCCCAGTGCAAAGCAACAATAGGTTTCTCAACCTGTTGTTGTAGGTCCCAGTACTAAGGTACAACAGGTTTTTAAACCTCTTTCTACTTGTCCTAGTGTCTATTCTAGTGATCTAGAGGAACATAATGATGATTCTTATGAAGAAATGGTAAGAAATGAAACCTTGATAGTGTAATAAAAACATCGTTGTTTGATAGTGTTAGCAAAAATACTTAAGGAAAATGAAAAAGTCATCAAATACGAGGTGGGATGGAATAAGTGAGGCCAACATATTAACCCCCACAAAGACATTTTTACTAGCTACATTAGAATCATGACTCGGCAACGTGTGTGGATTGATATAGAGTCACAGTAACATGTTGTCACTAGGATTGAGACACTAATGTGTAAAGAGATTACTGTAACATTATGACATCATTTATTAATATATTAAAATAATGTAAAATAATAGAACATTGAATTTATCTTCACTATCCCTTGTAGAGTTCATTTATAGTAGATGCATCAGACAAGGAATATGTATTAACAGTTTCAGGAAGGATTCATAGAGTTTTCCACACAATTTTTATGAAATATCATCTTAAAGATGTTGAAGGGAAAATCAAGCTGCACCCACCTCCTCTTTATGGACACGTGATATCCAAAGGAGTGTGGGATACATTTAGCAACCATCGTAGGGAGCAGACTTTTCAGGTACATAGTGTCTAGTAATACGTTGTTTGACATTTTTTCTATTCATCAGTTTGATTGATATTTTTTTATTTATGAACCATAAATTGAGTGCGGAAAGTAATGAAAGAGAAAAAACTAGTGTACTCCTACCGAAAGCAAGTATGGGGTACGCTTCAATTGAGAAATAATTTGTACGTAATTTAAATCTACTATAACACTTTTATGTGACCTAAAACAACACTATAACAAGGATCCTCTATTTATATGTAGATTGATAAATCAAAATCAAAATCCACTTCCATCCCATGCCATGTGCTATGGAAGGAGGATCTTGTAAATTAAGAGGGTATAGCGATAGATTAAAACACACATAAAGTGTAGGAAACATGTGTAAGTATGACATGATATTAGGGTTATTTTCTATAACTCGACATTATATAATAACAACTGCTTATTTTTATATATAATCTATCTGACATAGTCATAATAATCAACAACACCCACACTAGATGCAGACATACGTTTAACAGCATTGGAGCAGACATAATAGTATAGCCGCGTTAGAGGTGTAGGTTTTGAGGTGACTCCTCAAGCATATTTTCAAAAAGGGGAGAAGTGGTGGATCAAACTAAGGAAAGGAAAATGTTGATAGAAAAATTATCTATATTTCAAAAAAAATTAAAATACCAAATAGATATGATAGAACGTTTTATGGGGGATACAAAGAAACAAATCAACTCAACAACAACCCATGCGTGAAGATCCCCCCTAGCTTTGAGGTGAGCCATTCCCCTCAAAACCTGACTTAGCTAAGGTATTAAATGTTATAATAATTTTTTCTATAAAATTTGAAATACATAGACACTAATAAAATTTATGTACTAATATTCTATAGTGTGAAATTGATTATGAAGTATATCTATCAACTCCCACCTATCGCCTTGTAGCGAGGGCTACGGTGTTCAATATGTAGAATGATATGATACACAAGAGAAAACATCCAAAAAATCATGTCAGAGTGTCGATTATAATAGCTAATGATATGAGTGACAAGTTATCTATTGAAAATGACAATGAAGTCATTCATATAGTTGAACATGTTGTTGGAACATTCATCGCATGACCGTAAATTCTTGTAAAAATACATGTCGACAGAGGAGCTATCCATTTCAAATTTATTTTTCAATATAAACCATTGAAATTTAATGAAAAAAGGTATGAATTGATGAATGTTATTATATAATGACAATGAGAATGGGGTGAAATGAAATATCTGCCCAAAACTATCTCAAGGATCAACCAACCAATTGAAACGATCTATAGAGAGCACCTTCACCTGTCATGTTCTTTATCCATAATTAATATCATTGTAGGCTCATGTGGATACAAAGTTCATATATGGAAATTCTCAAATATTTGATTTTGAAAAAAATATGAATAATGAAGAAAAATATTATTTCATTAATATTAAAAAGAAATGAAATCCTCAAGTGTGAATGGTTATGCGCTTCAGTTGTAAATGTATACATGAGGTACGTTTTCATTATTTTATTTTACAAAAGTGGATATACTATGATAATTATGACTAAATACATTCAAAAAAATTTGTAAGAGTATATATGAAAAACAATTGAAGATATTTCATCATTAGCCAAAATATGGACTCATTAGTCCTCACATCACTTCTTCAAATGAAGAAATAACTTATGATAAATATGCTGAAATAATGTCACCCCTTCTCGAATCATTTGAAAATAAAATTAAGTCTGATATACTCTTTTTAATACCTTTTATGCTTGGGTAAAATCTTCAATTTAATCATATCATCTATTTATTTATTTATTTCATTAGATATTCTTATTTTTCTTTTTAGACAGCATTGGATGCTGATTGCAGTCAATTTAGATACTACAATGATTTATTTTCTAGATTCAATGCATGGATATTCAACAAACCAGCCAAAAATGATGGAGTTTGTCAATTTTTAATACACTAGATCCATCATTTTAGAACTAAACATCAAGGTACATAATTTATATTAACTTTTAATGAGGAATATGTTATGATAGGGAGGTGTATCAATATCATCTACTTCATGGAATGAATCCATCTCCTAAGAAAAAAAAACACCTACAAGATCTATAAATGGACAAATATCATAGTGAATATAATAATATTCCACTATCCAAACACATATAAAATTAAATTACATTTTTTTTGATGTTTCTGCAAATTCCAAAACAAACATATAGAATGGGCTATAGTTATCATGGTTGTAAATTTATGAAAGAGATCGTGTTTCATCAACAAACTAGAATCCCTTAACAGGTATTTTTGAAAATAATTTTGAGTTAATTTATCATATTTATTAATATTTTGTGTATTTATATTTTTTAGTACTACCATGCCTATCAAAAAAAATCAAATTCACATTATTATGTAGAAGTGTCTAGAAATGAATGGGAGGAATACCTGAGGAAAGATTGTACCCAAATAGGATGAAAGAGAATTCCTACTACTTATGTTATCCTTATTTGATCATTGATATCTCCCTTTTTATACTTATTGAGCATATATGATCACCCTTTATTATGTTTTATATCCTTTGGTTATAAAGAATGGTTTTAGAAATGATTTTTCATTCTAGTAAAGAATAACTTAATGAGAGACACTTATTAACTTGTTCTTTCTGTTTCCATGTTTCCAAAAGCACTAGACCTAACCTATTATGGTATAGATCATTTATATTCGCTATGTTGGTCATTTATATAGCTTCTTCTACTAATATAGTGTGTTGGAAGAATATTGGTTGTGCACCACTTACAAATTTAATAACAATGCTAAGTATTCTTCACTAATGCTGGTTAACTACTACTTAGCATAGAATCTGATCTGAACGTTCTATCTGGCATCCCATTGATGCTCGCATCTGGCACCATCTCAATGAAATCATCATTCTTCATACACATTTATTTCTCTTCCCGGAACCATTCACTAGGTGAATGGGTGCAGGAAGAGAAGGAAAATTGAATGGTAAATGATGATATCATAGAGATGGTGGCGGATGAGAGCGTCACGGGGATGCCGAATCAGAAGTTCAGATCAGATGTTATGCTAATATGTAGTTAATAAATATTAATAAAGTGCAAAAAAATCATTAGTTTTCTTATTAGCTTATATTTGGATCAAAGAAACCATTTGGAAGGATTTAATGGTAGTGTTGTGATATAATATTTATTTTTTAACGAAAAATTATATAATTAAGCGTTGATTTGATTTTCATTATTCTTTGTAGGTTCATTTATATTTAAATATTTATGTCTGTGTGTCATGCCTTTATAGGAAGAGAAACGATGTTGTGTCTACATAATCATAGAGGTAATCTTGATGTTTGCATAGTAAAATCATTGTCCATTATTCTTGTATCTCAACAATTGCTCAAATAAACCCACATCATATATACATATGCAATACCATAAAAATATGTGGGCCTATACACCTCATATAGAACTTTCATCACATCAATGGCCAGATGCATACACACCTCACATAAAAATTCAACAAGAAGAAAAAAGGACTTTGTTATAAGGAAGTGAATACCTGATTGCTTCCCTTGGACATATTTTTTTCTTTTAGTATTCTATGATACTCTTGGTATTCTATGAAATTTCATATAGATTGGAGATTAATGGGAAATATATTTCACAAATTACTCAATATTTAGTTGCTCTATGAGAACTCTTTTGTTTTTTCTCTACTTCATATTATCCTCCTCGTGTGATCGTGTCACATAAGCTCCTTTGTATGAATGCATCATGTGAACTGATTGTGTGATCTCGTCACATGATCAAATCACATAAAAATCACATAATCAAAGTAATTCACTTGAACCATGATTCATGTATTCTTTTCTAATTTACATGATTACATAATGCTTCAAGCGATGTGTAATCGTATAAATATCCCAAGTTCATTTGATCACGGGATCCTATTATGGTCATGCGATCACATGACTTTGAACAAGTCATGCACTTAATTTTGGTGCCTAAGTAGATTGATTTTAAAGGGTTATAACATTATTTGGGGATTAAAATCCAAATTTTTAGATAAAAAATGCAGAATTATATATCCAATTAGATGTTTGGTTGGTTATTTGGATGGGTTATTCGATCTGGTGGAAGCTTTGGGATGAACTGGGGTTGTCACTTCTTGGTTCATTGTACTACAATAGAGTTTGTGGTTGATCTAAAAAGATAAGATTTTATGAATCTATTTAGGATTACCAAACCTTTACTTATTTTAAAAAAATTATTACGGTAAACTTGTTCAGTTTATAGAGTCGATAAATGTACACATTTCATTTTATGTATGTTGAGTTCAACATCAGTATATGTGACATTATCATGATATTTTGTGTGATGATTTTAGGGGACCAGTATGATGAGTAAATTTAGCCCCTTCCAACTATGGTGGGGTTGCATGGCGGTCCACATTGGTGTATATGAGTTACATAATACTCAAAATATTACGAGTTACTAGTTTTGGAAATATCTATAATGTATCAGTGAGATCTGTCTAATCACACTAAAAACCATGAGTTCAAGAGACAAGTGAACTAGAAAGATCAGTTTTTTTATACCATACAGAGCCCCAAACTTTGAAATTTCCAATAATGTAAAGGGTGATCATGTAGCCTAAGCATATCATTTATAAATATGTGATTTTGTTTTATCCACTTGGATAAAATGAATTATATTCTATGAGTTGTATGCATCATACCCCTTTGAGAGATAGTTCAGTATATTCCAATGAAATTCCCCACTCATCCTCACATCTGTTCAGAAATGCATCCCATGGTGGCTCAAACATTTTGGATAATTTTCTCATAGTTGGAAACATAGGTTTGGGTGACCATCCCTCTAGATAGTGTGGGTTTTGGAATCTCCAAGGCTTATGTCGATACCTTTTCTTGATCATACTTGAATGGTAATTTGGCTCCATTTGTGATAAAGCACATATATCTTCTAATATAGGATGAGGTGGAGGACACATGGGCTCTGTCTACATCAATAAGTTAGACTCGAGACAAAAAATAACATCTTATAGAAAACCCTCATCTCTCTATTTTAATATAGGAAAATTAGTCATATAGATCCAACACCATCAACATGGTTGGTGCCAACGGATTTGCTAACAATAAACGGGGTTCCTTTGAAAGAAGTTCTAGTCTGTGGCGGGTCTTCTCTAAATAGGGCAATGTTTCCCATTGCATTTTAATACTATGAATACTATAGGAGGAGTATATTTACCATAGGGTTCATGAGTGTGTTATGTTAAATGGAAATAGAGATACAGGGATTTGGGAGTGTGATCACTACAAAAGAAATATTCTATGATCAATAGACCATTGAAGTCAAATCAGTTATCTATGAACATAGTGTGGTGATTCATTCGGTTAATTTCCATGATAATTACACACCCATATCTTATATAATGATAATTCCAAGCACAATGGTAAGTAGTGAATATAAGGGAGACTAGGATGGATATAGTGATGATGTAAGATAAGTATTATAATAACATTCCTATATTCTCTGATATTGTTATGACTATGGTGAATTTTCTTTTATCTTACCACCAAATATAAATTTTTTATTAATCCTCATTAAGTAAATGTGTGAAACCATCATTCACAAAACAAATGTCACTAAGCTCTGAATGAACCCCCAATGCTAATAAACACCAGACTATGATTACTTGAATCAACCACTCTATATAATTCCCATCGAAAAGTACTAACTAGTGTGTCTAGATCCTCCCTAAGATGTTCTTCATTATGGGTAAACATCATATCCATTGTCTGAATGAATTTCCCAAGGATTATTTTTCCCTGATTGAAACAGTGAGCTATTATTTGGTCTTTCCTGTCGATCCATGATTCATGCTCCCCGGTGGTCTCAACATGCATCCTTATTTCATAAATTCTTTCAATCTCTTCATTTGAGGTGTGATCCCAAAGGATTTTTTCAAAAAGAAATTCCTTTGTGTGGAATAAGAGCTTTAGGCAAAATCCTGCCTCTTCTTCTATCACATTTGGATCTCTTCTTAGATCACCACTTTTCCTGTCATGCATGTATTTTCTTTACTTGCTCCCACCGTTATTGGTTGACCTGGTTTCCACTTGTTTGGGAATGTAATAATAGTCTTTACATCCCTTGGTGATTTCCCCTTGGACCACAATGCATTTATGGGGGGTCAGTCTTCCCTTTTAGGCCCTTCTTCCTTCTGGAGCTGTTAGAACCTTTACCTTGGAAATGGACCCAAATGTCCACTGAGAGTTCATTATAACTATCATAACCCGAATCATCCTCATCATCAGACAAATCTTGATCATGAATAGCCAGACTATCATAATGGTTCCTTAACTAAACCCTCGGGCCTTCCATGGGGGGCCTCAGCCAAAAATAGCTGTCCAGGTCACTGGGGTCTGCCTGCTCTTCCCCATACATGTTGCCTTTAGATAGGATGGGGGTTTTGAACAGAAAATGTTTGGGTCAATGGGTTCCAACACACTCCCCTCATCCCAACTCCCTTTTAATGGTTGAGACACTATTGCAGATAGTCGGTGTACCTCCTACATTCTAGGAGGCTCGACCACACTCCACTCCTCAATCATCCCTTTGTTATGTAGAGGCACCGCAATAGTCAACAAGTCCACCTTCAACAATATGTTCCTGGGAGGTTTATCCTCCTCACTATGCAAAATCATTGTAGTGTCCATGTGGACCTCCTTCTCTGAAAAACCAAAGTTGGCTTTGGAACTGTGACTTCTTCACATGGAGGCAGATAAACATGAGAGATAATGGGTTCTACAACTGAATTAAGTTATCAATATGGTTGTACATTCCCACCTTGAGAGGGATACTAATAGTCTGAGATCTCCACACCTTCATTATGGTAAAAACCATTGGAATATCCATCCCCTGAAGCCCCTTCAGCACACTGAAATTCCACACTGGCGATAGGACTCCACACTCATTACATGGACACCCCCGGCCTCCTACAAACTTATACTCCTGATACCCTGCATGTGAGAAAAATCAGGAGTATCCAATTTCCCCACTTCATTTTTGTAATAGCCCGAGATTTTATAAAAAAATATTCTTTTTAATTTCATTATTGTGTTATGTTGTACGCTACACCAAATGGAGCTTTCATAACACACATACTTGACTTGACTTGCATTACACGCAATCGCGGCCTTCCTCAATAACTTGCGTTGTACACAATACCGAGTTTCACTAAACAACGATATGCTATTAAAATATTATTAAAACTAGCTGTTATGAATAGTAATAACCACCTTTTAAAATTTTAGAAATTTTATCTCTCAAAATGGACTTCATTATTGGATTCGAAGTATCGAAATTATCCTAAGGTGAAATTTTGGTACTTTTTGGATAACTTTCATATTCTGATGAATAGTGAAAATTACTAAATTTTAATTAAAAACAAATTTTTTAATCGAAATAATTAATAGTGATAAATTATTAATTTGAGTGGTTTTAAAGTATATTTAGAATATATTTTTACAATTTAATACAATGTTGGTCATTGGATGTAATTTCACATTTAAACCAGTTATAAACAAGTGTCAATCTTTTGATAGTTATTATCTCTTAAAAACACACCATTTGATTTGAAGACGGGAATTAATTTTTAAATTAGTTAATGTAACTGATATTTTTTGAATTTGGTAAAATAGACATCATTTTTGAGTTCATAATATCAAATATAGCTTACGCCTAATTTTTGGTATTTTTCTGGAAACTTTCATTTTTTGATGAATAGTGAAACCACTAAGTGGTAGTAAAAAAAATGAATTTTTCATAAAACATAATTTTACCGCTTCTGTGAGTGGAATTTCAAAAATCCAAGAGACACGGTTGATGTCAGTAAGTAAAATGTGGTTCAATGAGATGAAAATAATTTTTGGTGAATAGTAACTTTTTACTTTTTTTTACCACGGTTAAAAGTAAATAGGGTAATTAAGGGTAAACATGATATTATTATTACCCTAACACATGTCCTAATTCTATTGGATAAGTGTAATTCGACAAAAAATGACCTTAGGAATAAAATATTACCATTTAGGCCCACTTGTATTAGATTAGGACATTTATTATTATTTAATTCAAAGAAGAGTTAAAAGAGTTAAAATCAAAGTTTATTTACTAAAATATTTTTAATATAGGTTTATACCAAAGATAAATTCGATTGTAAATATTAATTAGAAAGATAAAAATATTTCCTACATAATGGTATTTTATTTGTAATTTTTAGACATTAAATAATGTAATTTATTTATGACACAACGATGATGCAGTAATTACCATAATAGTGAACAATTATACAAATTGATATTATAAATACCCAAATAAATATAATTTGAGACTTTTTATGAATGAAACTAATTTTATAGGTTAATATGACACGTTAGTATTGATTTAATTAACTTTTTACGAACTAATCATTCTGTTATGAGTTTCACAAAAATCAATTACTAAATAGTGTCAAAATTGACATAAAATAGTTTTTAAAACAAATATTATATTATTAATTGTTATTTTATTCCTAAAAATCTAAGGATCGGCCAAATGACTTTGATAAGGTTATATATATTAATAATAAACAACTTGGGGTTCGTTTGGCTTGTTATAGTAAGTTTATTAACCTTATAGTATAAGAACACAAGAAGACACGGTAAAAGTAAAATTATTTAACTTAAAGTTAAATCTAAATGATAAGGTTAAAATAGGAACCTAAACTTGCCTAAATTCTATTGGATGAGATGATTTCGACCCATCCCACCCTAGCTTCGAAATAAATCAATTTGGAGCTATTTAAAACCGAATATAACTTTATAATAAAATAATATTTTTAGTTTTCCAAAGGAGCCCCTCTCCTCCCTTATAAAAGGCCACCTCCTCCCTCTCTTCCTCACACAACTTTGAGCCTTCATGCTCGGCAAACCCCTGCCAAATTCTCTTCTCCACTTCCCTAGAAACATTCTAGTGGTTCTGGTCTTCCTCAAAGACCAATTTTAGTGCCCTAAGAGGAGGTCTTAAAGAGGCGCTTCAAAGAAGAGGTAATTTCTGTTACCGATTCTTTCACCTTTATTTCTTCTTCCACTTCTTCTTCTTAGGTTGTTTCATTATGAAGTAATTACATCAGTATCACTCATATACTGATAAGTTATTATAAGTATGAAACAACCCTATTTCACCATCTATCCATCCTACGGAAAAAAAATCACCGCGCGTGCGTACGTACGGAATACCGTCTCCACGCCGTGGTGTAATCTATTTTCCACAACCACCTTACTTGGATGGGTATAATGGTGTATATAATGAATATATATGACTATTATAAAGTGATACTGATTCTGAAATAGTATACATACACTCCAATACAATTCCACGATCATAGGAACGATATCATCACTCGTGCGTACGTACGGAATACCGTCTCCACGATGTGATGCGACTCGTTCTACATGATCTTCATTTCATAATGATTATATAAATGAATTGAATGAATGAATATGATGTATATTACACTAATACCATTCTGGAAATGTGGTATCTATAACCTAAAGAGAAGAATAAGAATTTATTCGACAAAACACGCATAAGAACAAAAAGTTATAAACACCCGAATAACAAGTAGCAATGAAATATTACTACTAAGAACCTAAGAAAATGACCATATATGATATCATAAAAATAAGTATGATTCTGGAATAAGTCAATAACATTATTTAAATCATTATACAGGAGGTTCGTACACTTACAAAGCAAGTCGGACCTAAGGTAAGGGAAATATCACAATCTCATTTTTATCCAAGATTGTTTATACTTTGGAATTTACTAGGGTGTATTTTATCATCCACATCAATGTTTCCTCAATATTTAATATTTATATCCTTCTACAATAGTTTATATTCAATTTTACCCTTCGTTGAGTTTTTAGTAAAAGATATGAAAGGAATCTTTTGTGGTGTTTCGTACGAGGTACTTTTTGACTTTTTCGACAAAAGTACGAGAAGAATGTTTTCTTTTAACTTATACGGCATGAATATATTTTTTAAAACATTATTTCCAAGAATATTACCTTACATGTCTTCAGGTTTATTTTTAATCAACTTCTTTTAGTTATAATTTTATGACATGTTAAGAAAGGAAAAGTGGTTTTGAAGTAGAAAGGATATTTTCCTCAAGAATGGAGTTAAAGTGTTTTATCAAAATTATTTTCCATCTAAGATAATAAAGGATTCTGTTTCTATTCCTATTATTACATTGATTTGATTATGTTGTGATGGAATTATTTTTATGAATTCCTTTATCTTATATGAATTCTTTTATGATGACATGATGTTTAAGAATCCCATTTTTATTACATGGGTTATGCAATGATGTATGATTTATTATTTTGTAGCACACATAAGAATGGTATAATTATGAGATGGGTGGGACCTATATCTCCCTCCAATGCATTGGGTAAAGATTTTATATCTCATGAGATAGACATGGCTGGAACGGTAGGTTATACCGGTTCAGTGAAGCAGGACTGAAACGAGGGTGACTCGGTTCAGAAATGGACTTTGTCCACTAAGATAGTCTTGGCAATGAGTCTTGACTAATAAGATATGATTCTCTATGATTATGTGTGTATGCCACAAAGCTTCATGTTTTAAGTTATGATTATTGGGATTTCATTTCACTACTATGATTTATCCCATTTTATGAAATTATTCTCTCTTTTGCAGGTTAATATTTCCAAAATGTTATGTTCTTATGAATATGATGTGATTGATATTTATTTTGTTTACCCTTACTGAGCATTTGAGCTCACCCTTTTATGTTTTCTTTTCCCCAGGATATAAAGAAAGGTTTTAGGTATAAAAAAAGAAGATCTTTATGGAAGATGTTGAAGATCATTCACCACGATTAGAAGATTATATTCCGAGTTTCCGAAGACACTAAACTATTATGATCCTTGTGTGTGTGTGTTTTTTTTTATGTACTAAGTATTCCGCAAAAGTAATGTAATGTCCATGTACGCCAGGCTTCGGGTCTCTACAGTTGGTATCAGAGGAAAGATTTAGTCAACCTTTGGAAATTAGGATGCGAAAATGTTAGTGAGATCCCTAGAGATATTTCTAAGGTATGTCTAGGGATGTCCATATGGATAAGTATACGTATAGGATATAGTCCTAGAACTATGGTAACGATATTAGATTAAACCAATTATGTTAGATATTGAAGTTACTCCCCCTTTATTATGATTTTTGCCTCTCACACTATTCTTTTTGGGTTTTAGAAAATGGTTGGAAACAAGATGATTCATGATAATGGAGGATATGATGGACAATGGAATGATGAGAAACCAAATGAAATGGGATTTCGAAGTCCAAACATCATTTTTATGCCGAATCAGCAATGTCATAATATGATCAATAAAGTAAAATTTGGTAAGTTTCCTGACTCGGCTAATAAGAGAAAGATGGAGTTTCATGATGATCATAGGAGAAAGAAAGTTCAATTTCCCCTATGAAAATCATGTGGGAAGAGGCATCAAGGAGAATGTTTCAAAGGAACTGGAAGATGCTTTGGGTGTGGAAAAGAAGGACACAAAGCCAGTAAGTGAAAAGGAAAAGGTTCAGTTAACACCAGGGATGAGGATAATGGTATTGCTACGACATCAACAATGGTTAAATGTTTTAAATTTGGAATGTACGGGCATTATGCAAACCAATGCCCTAAGGGAAAGTCTCCTGAAGAGAATCAGTATGGTCGTATGGGTAGTATTTATGTTGATGATGATGAAGAGACTACAAATGATATGTGAGAAGAAAGAATTGTTGAAGCTCGGTCAATGGTTTAAGAATGTAGTGGAATGATTACATGTTTATCATGTGTAATGTTGTATAAGTAATCTCATGGTACTATGGAATAAAGAGACATCGAAGGATTGTTACACTGTTGTCTTTCCTTGAGTTTTGAAAGTGTATGATTAATGGTACCATTATCCATGAAAGGTTATTCAAATATTTTTGGAATGTAGATGATATGCACATAATGAAGGGATAAGGAGAAAATTAAATGTTTGATAGTATTCATGAGCTCATGATTGATATAAGGAGAAGGTTATGTAATGGATTGAGTATATAGAATTTTTGGATTTTGGTATGTGGAAAGAGTTAACTTTTGACAGTATTCATGTTTTCACTACGGTTTAATGGGTATTCATTTTTCAAGAGAATACATGATTAAGGTATTCACATGATTAGAATGTTACCAACAAGATATATGGGGGATAAATGATGGTATTCACATTCTTGGTTGATGACATTTCAAGTAATCATTTTCTTTATATTATGAGCTTGGACCAAAGTATTTTCTAAAGATTGGAATGGATTATGTTGGACATAAGTAAGTATTGATTAAGGATAGAACTTTTTATATTATATAGTTTTAGAAAAAGGACCACCTGCAAGACGGGCGACAGCCCATCACGTCGGACAAGGCCGTGGGAATCGAACCCACAACCGAAGTGCGACTAGCCTTTATCGCCTACCACTAGCCTACAGGAAGTCCCTGTTTAGTATAAACTAGTTTCATTATATTAATTAGTATGATATATGAAGAATAAGTCCATTTTAGGAACCATATATCATTAATCTCACTATAGATGGACTTATGTATTTTTTTGATAACTTTTCTAACCTTTTGTTTAAGATAGATGGAATGACCCATCATTCTATCACATGATCTGCTAAAACATCAGGAATGACAAATTCAACTTCATTTCTTTAAGAGATGAAGTGGAAATTTTCCAAAGAAAGACCAACAATGAGACTATACCGAAATCACGAAAGTATTTCTTCTAATTCCAATTTCATCAACTTTAGGGAAATGATCTTGAAAACCAAAAATGTTGTCCTAGTGCTCTTATATCTGATGAATCATATGGTACCTTAGATTGTCACAAATTTATGGCTTTGTGATTTCTGGCTTTTCCATAGCCATGTTCTCTACCACTCTCCATCAGAACATGATGGTTATGTTTCTCTTCCATATCCATATTTTCACCTATGTGGAAGCCCAGTGATTAGTTTATTTGGGTAACTGTTACGTTTCATAATTTTGTTTTTAAAGATTGGTTTTGGTATTCCTTTTTACGAGGTGGGTTTCTATCAAAGAAACTTTCGAATAGTAAACCATTTATAACCCCGACGAATTTCGAGGGCGAAATTCATTTTAAGGGGGGTAGAATGTAACAACCCGAGATTTTATAAAAAAATATTCTTTTTAATTTCATTAATGTCTTGTGTTGTACGCTACACCAAAAGGAGCTTTCACAACACACATCCTTGACTTGCCTTGCATTACACGCAATTGCAGCCTTCCTCAATAACTTGCGTTGTACGCAATACCGAGTTTCACTAAACAACGATATGCTATTAAAATATTATTAAAACTAGCCGTTATGAATAGTAATAACCACCTTTTAAAATTTTAGAAATTTTATCTCTCAAAATGGACTTCATTTTTGGATTCGGAGTATCGAATTTAGCCAAAGGTGAAATTTTGGTACTTTTCGGATAACTTTCATATTCTGATGAATAGTGAAAATTACTAAATTTTAATTAAAAACAACTTTTTTAATCAAAATAATTAATAGGGATAAATTATTAATTTTAGTGGTTTTAAATTATATTTATAATATATTTTTAGAATTTAATACAATGTTGGTCATTGGATGTAATTTCACATTTAAACCAGTTATAAACAAGTATCAATCTTTTGATAGTTATTATCTCTTAAAAACACGCCATTTGATTTGAGGACGGGAATTTATTTTTAAACTAGTTAATGTAACTGATATGTTTTGAATTTGGTAAAATAGACATCATTTTTTAGTTCATAATATCAAATATAGCTTAGGCCTAATTTTTGGTATTTTTCTGGAAACATTCATTTTTTGATGAATAGTGAAACCACTAAGTTGTAGTAAAAAAAATGAATTTTTCATAAAACTTAATTTTACCGCTTCTGTGAGTGGAATTTCAAAAATCCGAGAGACACGGTTGATGTCAGTAGGTAAAATGTGGTTCAATGAGATGAAAATAATTTTTGGTGAATAGTAACTTTTTACTTTTTTTTACCACGGTTAAAAGTAAATAGGGTAATTAAGGGTAAACATGATATTATTATTACCCTAAAACATGTAATAATTCTATTGGATAAGTGTAATTCGACAAAAAATGACCTTAAGAATAAAATATGACTATTTAGGCCCACTTGGATTAGATTAGGACATTTATTATTATTTAATTCAAAGAAGAGTTAAAAGAGTTAAAATCAAAGTTCATTTACTAAAATATTTTTAATATAGGTTTATACATAAGATAAATTCGATTGTAAATATTAATTAGAAATATAAAAAGATTTAATACATAATGGTATTTTATTTGTAATTTTTAGACATTAAATAATGTAATTTATTTATGACACAACGATGATGCAGTAATTACCATAATAGTGAAAAATTATACAAATTGATATTATAAATACCCAAATAAATATAATTTGAGACTTTTTATGAATGAAACTAATTTTATAGGTTAAAATGACATGTTAGTATTGATTTCATTAACTTTTTACGAACTAATCATTCTTTTATGAGTTTCACAAAAATCAATTACTAAATAGTGTCAAAATTGACATAAAATATTTTTAAAACAAATATTATATTATTAATTGTTATTTTATTCCTAAAAATCTAAGGTTCTGCCAAATGACTTAGATAAGGTTATATATATTAATAATAAATAACTTGGGGTTCGTTTGGCTTGTTATAGTATGTTTATTAACCTTATAGTATAAGAACACAAGAAGACACAGTAAAAGTAAAATTATTTAAATTAAAGTTAAATCTAGATGATAAGGTTAAAATAGGAACCTAAACTTGTCTAATTTATATTGGATGAGAGTATTTCGACCCATCCCCACCCTAGCTTCGAAATAAATCAATTCGGAGCTATTTAAAACCGAATATGACTTTATAATAAAATAATATTTTTAGTTTTCCAAAGGAGCCACTCTCCTCCCTTATAAAAGGGAACCTCCTCCCTCTCTTCCTCACACAACTTTGAGCCTTCATGCTCGGCCAACCCCAGCAAAATTCTCTTCTCCACTTCCCTAGAAACATCATAGAGGTTCTGTTCTTCCTCAAAGACCAATTTTAGTGCCCTAAGAGGAGGTCTCAAAGAGGCGCTTCAAAGAAGAGATAATTTCCGTTACCGATTCTTTCACCTTTATTTCTTCTTCCACTTCTTCTTCTTAGGTTGTTTCATTATGAAGTAATAACATCAGTATCACTCATATACTGATATGTTATTATAAGTATGAAACAACCCTATTTCACCATCTATCCATCCTACGGAAAGAGAAATCACCGCGTTTGCGTACGTACGGAATACCGTCTCCACGCTGTGGTGTAATCTATTTTCCACCACCACCTTACTTGGATGGGTATAATGGTGTATATAATGACTATATATTACTATTATAAAGTGATACTAATTCTGAAATAGTATACATACACTCCAATACAATTCCACGATCATAGAAACGATATCATCACTCGTGCGTACGTACGGAATACCGTCTCCACGATGTGATGCGACTCGTTCTACATGATCTTCATTTCATAAGGATTATATAAATGAATTGAATGAATTAATATGATATATATTACACTAATACCATTCTGGAAATTTGGTATCTATAACCTAAAGAGAAGAATAAGAATTTATTCGACAAAACACGCATAAGAACAAAAAGTTATAAACACCCGAATAACAAGTAGCAATGAAATATTACTACTAAGAAGCTAAGAAAATGACCATATATGATATCATAAAAATAAGTATGATTCTGGAATCAGTCAATAACATTATTTAAATCATTATACAGGAGGTTCGGACACTTACAAAGCAAGTCGGACTTAAAGTAAGGGAAATATCACAATCTCATTTTTATCCAAGATTGTTTATACTTTAGAATTTACTGGGGTGTATTTTATCATCCACATCAATGTTTCCTCTATATGTAATATTTATATCCTTATACAATACTTTATATTCAATTTTACCCTTCGGTGAGTTTTTAGTGAAAGATATGAAAGTAATCTTTTGTCGTTTTTCATACGAGGTACTTTTTGACTTTTTCGACAAAAGTACGAGAAGAATGTTTTCTTTTAACTTATACGGCATGAATGGATTTTTTAAAACATTATTTCCAAGAATATTACCTTACATGTTTTCTAGTTTATTTTTAATCAACTACTTTTAATTAGAATTTTATGACATGTTAAGAAAGGAAAAGTGTTTTTGAAGTAGAAAGGATATTTTCCTCAAGAATGGAGTTCAAGTGTTTTATCAAAATTATTTTCCATCTAAGATAATAAATGATTCTGTTTCTATCCCTATTATTAAATTGATTTTATTATGTTGTGATGGAATTATTTTTATGAATTCCTTTATCTTATATGAATTGTTTTATGATGACATGATGTTTAAGAATCCCATTTTTATTACATGGGTTATGCAATGATGTATGATTTATTATTTTGTGGCACACATAAGACTGGTATCATTATGTGATGGGTGGGAACTATATCTCCCTCCAATGCATTGGGTAAAGATTTTATATCTCATGAGATAGACATGGCTGGAACGGTAGGTTATACCGGTTCAGTGAAACAGGACTGAAACGAGGGTGACTCGGTTTAGAAATGGACTTTGTCCACTAAGATAGTCTTGGAAATGAGTCTTGACTAATAAGATATGATTCTCTATGATTATGTGTGTATGCCACAAAGCTTCATGTTTTAAGTTATGATTATTGGGATTTCATTTCACTAATATGATTTATCCCATTTTATGAAATTATTCTCTCTTTTGCAGGTTAAGATTTCCAAAATGTTATGTTCTTATGAATATGATGTGATGGATATTTCTTTTGTTTACCCTTAATGAGCATTTGAGCTCACCCTTTTATGTTTTCTTTTCCCCTGGATATAAAGAAAGGTTTTAGGTATAAAAAAAAGAAGATCTTTATGGTAGATGTTTAAGATCTTTCACCACGATTAGAAGATTATATTCCGAGTTTCCAAAGACACTAAACTATTAAGATCCTTGTGTGTGTGTTTTTTGTTATATACTATGTATTCCGCAAAAGTAATGTAATGTCCATGTATGTCAGGATTAGGGTCTCTACAATTTTGGCCACAACAATAGACCCCCGAGGGGGTGTCATGAAAAACAACCTCACTTGGGACCATATTCTTCTTAACCGAAATCCAGTGTCTAGAACCACATCATCATGTCGCGGACGAGTGTCCCAAATGCATGAAAAAAAATGGAACTCCTCCCAGAACTCTTACATGACCTGTTGTCTACACCAGTATTCATATCATATGGTAATCCAAATGTAGTTAGGAGGATTCCTTAAGTAATCCACTTCCACGCACACACAAGGATTAACAAGATGGAACACAGCAGCGGTTCGGTGATCAGAGGATAAATACCTCCCTAGGAGGTACCCATGAATTCTAATGATCGAAGGATTTTGAAAAGGAAGGGAGAGACTAGAGAAACTCACCTAGAACACCACCTAAGGGGATCCATGCATTATATGGATGTAATAGACCATATATTTAAGAATAAGCGGTACCCATTTCAGCTATGAGTCGCAATATACCAAGCATTGATTACGACATCCTCTGATGCAAAACAGATCAAAATTCATCTATCGTTGAGTAGACCCACCATCACCCTCTCTTGTACTTCCCATGAAACAAAAATGAACCTATTAAAGGAGCCCACTAGTGTTATTCTCTGTTGGAGACTTCCTAACAGGTTCTAATTGAGAAGTGTTGATGCTTCGTTGAACTCGACGATTGATAAAGGCAGATTAGGGATCCCTATATAGTGCTTGGGAGCCTTAGGGAACAAGAAGCTCTACGGGAAAGGTGGAAGGAGCTCGAGTTTGGAGAATGGGGAGAAAGTGGATATCACTCTATTAGAGGAAGATGGAGGTCCCTCCCCCTCTGGTGGGGGAGGAACCAGCATGGTGGTCTCCATCTTTGTGGGAGGAGAATCCTTTATCCCTATTCTATTGGATATTTTAAGAGGCTGATAAAATTTTGACACCTCCAACCTCTCTAGTTTACGTTCCCAGGAACATGGTGGCCAATGAAGTATCAAAAAGTGACTGAGTGGATGATGATTCGGGGAGTCCAAGTAAAATGGATCTCATGGATGTGGTTGTTTCTGATCCAAAAGAAACACCATTTGTTTCTCCATCAGCACCACTTTGGGCACCTCAAGTTATCTTTTTAAGTTCCTTCATCTATGAGGACCAAGAAGAGAAATTGGGCAATACTCTACACTAAGAAACCTCTCAAAATCATTAATTGTTGTAATTTTTGTAATTTTTTCCTTTTCATTACTCTAGTAGCTTATCATGGATGCTTACCTACCCATATCAAGGTTAGGTATACTTTTTCATATAGTCTTATGGACCCATACCAACTAAAATGTGTTTTTTATTAAAAATTGACATTTTATATATGTATTATTTCATATTTATATTTAATTTATTTAATTATCATATTACTTACACAATATTTGTTTCTATAAATATATGGATTTTTTCCTGAGTTCGGATGCTTTTTTTGGAAACTAATACCATAGAAAACAATTTTTGAGAGGGGATCATAGATTCAAGAAGGATTAAATATTAATGTTGTTAACTGATTTTTGGATAATTGTAATCATAACCATATAAAAAATTGTTTGTAATGTGTATAGAAATGTGTATTTTTGTGTTCATGATTTCATGTTAATGTATATAGTATTGTTTTTGAAACTCTAGTGTGCACTGTTTTTCTCTTCTATGCTTTGTTTGTGTGTAGGTGTTGTTTTGTGTAGAAATTTTTTGTGTAGGTGTTGTTTTTTGTTTTCTATGCAGGTGATGTATTAGGTGCGCAGGTTCTGATCAAGTTATGGGTTTGCTCAGGAAATATTTCCTTTATTAGTGCTTAAAAAATCACTGATAAATACTTCCTTTATATGGGCTAAAAATGCGATGATAAAGGGGGAACATTATCACCGCTTTCATTAGCACGGATAAAGGGAACCCTTTTAACAGTTATTCTGTAGAATTGTTAAGGGGAACCCACCTTTATCATCATTGTAATTAATATCTCTTTTATTGAACTATTATAGGCATTTTCACTCATTTAAAATCCTTATTTGTTGTAGTGGTTATTCATTCGTCCATTTGACCTCTGACCAGACCACCATTCATTACATTGGAAGCACATTGGTATCATCCTAAATCTGGATCCTTCTTTTACTGGTTTACCCCACCATCTATTCCACTAATTTTTTTGGGATCGTACATAATATATTAGGGAAGTTTTTTGGTTTTCGATTTTATTCCATTGTAGGATGAATCAGAATCTAATATGATATGAATAATCCTCTACACCATATATTTGGTGGTCTAGTAATTATTCCTCAAGGTATAATTACTATATATTATGAATTGTGATTTTTCATGCCTAATATTCTATGAGATTCTCTAAAAAACATAGCCATTATTGAAATAGTTAATGATGATAAAAACAAACTATTCTCTAATATTTATTATTTGGATAGGTTCCCATTTATGATTTCCACCACATCTGGTGTTCTTATGGAACGAAACCTCTGTATCATAAATGATCATGTTTAAAACAACCTTTTCTATGGGTTTTCATTACACTTAAACGTATCGACTATATAGAACCAATTGGAATGTTACCAGTATGACCAAATGACATTATTTTTTATTAATTGTGGTTGAAAAAATAGATAAAGTGTAATGTTATAAATGAATAAATATTATTTAACTAATTATAATTATGTTATACTATCATGGAGTCCCTTTTACTTTCAATAATCTGACATGGTTCCTCTTATAATTGATATACTTGAGCTCTGTCACCCTTATACATGTGATACTCAAGCATGTCATTGCATATACTTATGATACTCGGGTATGGTGTCCCTTATACATATGATACTTGATCATGGAGAACCTTATAATTTTTATACTAGGCCATGGAATCTATTATACATGTCATACATTGTCATGGAGACCCATATGATCCATAATATTTGGGAACTGAATCCCCTATGCATTAATGTGATGCTAGTGACTAGACATGGATTCAGAAGATACACCTCTAGTTGTGGAAATCATCACGTTTATAAATAAAAGGATATAATAATATATAAACATATTTATAATATATATACATACACACATATACTTTTATATGTATATGATTATAGTGGTATACATGTTGTTGCTTTTTGTGTGGGATTAAGCGTTTAGTGTCAATAGTGTATCCTTCAATAACAAGAGTCATCCTTCAACAATTCACATTACTTTTTTCATTAATATATCTACAAAATGCACATACTATATAAACTGGAAGTATAGTCATAGACTCAATTAGTGGGGGATTACTGAGTATACCTCTGACCATATTATGTCTTCCATTCGGTACCTGTACAGACATTATTGATGTTTGTAGGGATTAGAGAAACCACCATATTTTTTATGCTTGAATATAGTGTAGCATGTGATTATGGGATTATAAGAACATGTTCTGAATCTGATGATATATGTAGATATTATTGCGGACATTTATTTACATTATTGTGTGTATTTTTTCCTCATGACATGTTTTCCAATTCCATTTTTATAAAGGCATGACACTGCATCATTGTATAGATGATAATATATATTATTGTTATTGATCATTTATTATATCTAGATAAATTAAATTTGTCTTTAATTTTACATTATTATTCTTCTATTTACCTATTTATTAAATTATTTGGTTACCTTCATAATGATGGTATAGTCCCCCACTATACAACCTTTTACCCTCACCACGAGTTGAAAACCATTAGCGTATGTGGCAGTGAACTTTAAGACATGTGACTGACTGGGTTTGATTACGTATGAGTGATCTGGGTCCAATATGTCACATCTTTAAATTTAATTTATTAGTATGTAGAAACCAATAATACATTCATTTTTTAAGTAATAAAAATATATTTCAATGATATAATTTAGAAAAATATCTTTATTACTATTATTGAGCCTCATCCCCATATTAAAATTTAAAAACCAATTCCATTTAAGAAACAAAATCATAATTACATTTTTAAAAATTATTACATTTTTTTGAAAAAAGATAACTTCCAGGAAAACATATGTGAAAACCTCAAAACCCTGTCATATGAAAAATAATAAAACTATGGGGATGGTATGGTGTCATATGTGTCAATCAAGACAGGTAACACATATAATGTTCCCAAAGAATAATCATCATGTAAACATTGATAATTTATAAAAATAAATTGAGGTGACAAATGGTTCCCCATTTTCAAAATGAAAATGTATAAATAGAGAAGGATAGGGATCCCATCGAGGTGGTAGGGTGGCTCTTACCCAGTCTCATCATTTCACATGGCCCACCTGACCAAGGTACTTTACATGGACCTCTGCCTAACTAACCTAAGTTCTTATAGAAAACCCAACCTACTTTTTAGAAATTACCTATACACACTAACATATTTACATGAACTTCATCTCCAAGCCTCAATGTTTTCCCTCAAAATAGTCCAACTTGGACACAAAATATTTTTTCCATTTTTTCATTTCTAGAAGTGTGAGAATTCCTCCATGTGATTCTATTCTCATGACTACAATATCTCTCCCAGGTCGCATATTGATGTCTACGGCTTAAAATTATCTTATGTAGGAATTTGTGATCTGAAATCCCCAGTTGGGTGGCCAACCGCTCGTGTTCCCACACATGGGTGATGAACCACCTTGGGTCAATCAATTGTGGAACTAACCACCTATGGTCCATCACATGGGAAACCTTCCACCCACAGTTTTCCGCCTCAGAAGACATCCACATATGGATGCCCAAATATGTGACCTACCAACTAGGGAAGCCCACTATAGTGGAGATCCACCCAAGGAATCATACCATAGCGTCTACCCACCCATGGTTTCCCACCTAAGAGACCTTCAGCCGAAGGTACCCCACTGTAATGACCATCTTCCCATGTATGAACAACAAACTGAGCAGCTTCCAGGGAAATCCCAAATTATTGATTATCTTCCTAGGGCCTGCAGCCAAAGTTACTATCCATCTAGGGATATAGACCTTGGTGAAATTCCATCTATGGCATCCCACCGTAGCGACCATATACCACGGGTTCCTTATTCCTTAAAAATTCCATTCTCAATTACCCAATACTAATATTTTAGAATGTTGTAATTGAGGCATGTGGCATGACCCCTCCATTCAATGATGCCATAATGAGGGGGGAAAGATAAATACCCTTGAGTACCTCCTTCAGTAGGCCATGTTTTGTATACTAGAAGCAAGGGTGTAAAAATTTCATGAATGAAAGCATTACCGTTTATAATATAAATAGGATCGGGTGGTAAGATGAATAATCCACAACAAACTCCAAGAAATAATATAAAATAAACCCAAACCATCCCACAGTTCATGTATAAATGAAACATATATAATAAAATTATCCAATGTAAATACCCAAATGTTAAGCTAATGTTGTGTCAAAAAAATCTAACCAAATGATTGAACTAGAAATTTACACAGTGGTCCAAAAAATCATTCTAGAAACTAGGAAAGGGTTTTATATATTTAGGGTGTTCATATGATTATACTTATTAGAAAAAAATTTCTCTCATGCACATGTTAATGAATCATACTAATTCACCAATGAGAAAACAAAAAACCCAAATAGTACCTATAAAGGTATACAAACTAAAACCAAAATCACAAAATCATGCTCCAAAATAATGCAAGTTATGTAATATAATATTACATGATCACATCGATAAGGGTATCCCACACCACTTTTCAACGGGTATGATGTTATCACACCCAATGTTATACGTCCTGGAGCTCCCATGTCTTTTTTATACCACACTAACCCAAAATTATGATAACAAACACCTCACCCAAAGACACCTGGGATCGCAACCCCACATGCATGGCCACAAAAAATCTCTCCCAAAAAACACCCTGACCACAACACAAACACTATGTAATGGACTAACAGATCAATAGCCATCAAATCCTATGAAATAACTACCTCTCTTAAAATATATAGTGGGACATATTGGGTAACGTTCCATCTGTACTCATCACTGGATGTTGACCCCCCCCCCCCCCGTGTGACTATGAAGGTGTCGGCACATAATGCTCAGTTTGGGTGGGGTGTGTATAGATATTGTATGAATATAAAATTGTATATATATATATATATTATCAAAAACTCAATCCAAACATATGCGCTCACAAACCATCTATCCAACTATCAACAACATAACTTTTTATACCACTTATAAATGCATAACACCACACAATAAGATAATATCCACATTAAAATTTCACACCAATTTCATTTCATCATCTCATTCTTTTCATTATTTATCATCAACAACATTTAACCACACAACCCATCATTTAATTATTCATTAACCATTTTCATATCATTAACTAAACCTTCCCAATTAATTTCTTTCATTACTAATAATTAATTTCATCACTACTCATGAATCTAGAAAAAAATAAACCCCCACTTATACTCCCTAAAATCTTGCAAAACAAACCAACTCATCACCGAAAAAACAAGAAAACAATACCTCACCACCCAAAAATAATGACCAAAAAAACAACCTTACCTCCCAAAAAATTACACACAAAACATAATACACACATGAACCAACCACATATCATCATCCAAAAATTATATCAATCACATCAAGATAAGTTTACAATATTACAATTTGAATTTTATAATATTGAACATTATTTTAGGGATGTTATCACAGAAGTAATTATCCTGGCGAACCCTTTTTATTTTCCTATTATAAGTGGTTATCCAATTTCCAATTTGGGGTTGTATCACAAGAATTAAAACATGTGTAATAATAAAAAAATATCATCTATCATAACAAAATCATCAAATGAACACAATTTATAGCTGGGCAACAATCCCAACAATTCACAGTATCACAATTAATATGAATGCTATAAAAGAATATGAATAAAACAAAATTTTACCCCTTTAAATTTCAATTTCAGCAATTATTTATCTTTTATTATGCAAGAATAACTATAACCTATAAGAAAAAAAGCCCCTCTTGCATGATACATAATAAAGAATAAAAATGGATTCCCTACCTCAAGGAATCTTTGTTGACTCAAAGCATAGTGCAAGGTAGATGAAGAAGCTCCCTTACCCAAAACCACCCAACAAGAACCAAATTTAAACATACAATGCACCAAAAGACCATCCAAACGTATCCCAAAAAACAACCAAAACCGAAACACACCATCGCATAAAAACTATGATGAAGAACAGAGTGAAATAAACCATGAATAAGGAAGAGAATAAACTAGATTTCCAACAAACAACCACCAGGACCAAATAATAAAATATGGGGGAAGAGGGCTCGAATAAATCCTCAGGGTACCTGGGGTTCATCCCAAAATGAGAGGAAGAGTAATCCTAAGGCGAATGAATTAAAATTTGACTAGAAATAACATTAAAATGTACACAAAATAGGATATTTTTCATGACATGTAATCACCTTTCACATCATGTAATCCTTAGGGTTATGTTTTTCTAAAAAAATGTGTTTCATTTTTATTATCTAATCATAAAAAATAATTACATCATAAATTAGCCTCACTCAAGATATGAACCACCATTAAACTCCATTTAATACATTGTAATGATTTGTATTTCTTATAGAATTTCTTCTACACCACTATATTCCATCGAAAACCCCCAGAACCTCCACCGAAAACCACCAATAAAAAAAAATTAACGAAATTGGAGGGTACAGACCATTACTCCTTATTCACATAAAATGATTATTCCCCTAAAGAATCCAAATCCACATTTAGATGGAAATGGGTTTGAACAACCACCGTACGAGATACCACTCAACGGTATCATCAAACCTCAAACCCTACCACCAGCCAAATAGACCAACCCAAATGAACACAGAACACACTGCACAACCACATCATCACAAACACTTCCTCACAACTATGTGCCCCTCCTATCACACAACCACACAACCACACAATGACTGTAAACCCATATCACGAACCACACAACACAAACCCAAAAAATTTTACAACCAATAAACCAAACTATTCCAAGAACATGAATCATGGAATTAAATCATCTATGTCAACATACTCTCTTCTTGGGTTAGAACTAACATTCCTTCATGGGTTTAATCACATCACAGTTAATGTGTCTCGATTAAGAATCAGTTCCTCCCCTTTTCATATGTCTGAAAATGTTCAAACATTTCACCGAACACATAAAAAAACCATGGAAAATAGCTCATATCATAAAAAAGGATCCAAAACTCACATCACTAAGGAAACATAGAAATGAAAAACTCAAAATAGCTCCAGGTACTAGGAACACATCTACATATCTCAATCCCATGTACTATCATCTAGGCCACCATGCCCTCACAAAATACAAACCAATGAAGTGGTATATCCATGGAATGAGTTATCTTGGCCATAATGGATCTCTAATGCCTATTCCCAAAACATCTCACCATCCTTGATATCCATATAATGTCATTCAATGGAATGTCAAATACTATAAATATACAATTGAAATTGAGAGACATAGAATACATTGTGGATCCTCTATAACCATAATAAGAAGTCAAGTTGATATGTAACCTCACTAATTAACCCCAAATGCAATAACAAACCTGGGGAAATTATACTCCCTATACATAACCATAACATCCCACACTGAGGGGTAACCTTAAAAAACTTGTCATCCCCAACCTCAAACATTAAGGGCCTTCTTATGTGATCATAATAATATTTCTATGGGTCTTGTGATGCTTTTAACCATTCATAAACATGTTGAACATTCTATTTCATGCTATGAAACACATTGGTTCAAAGAATAACTATCTCCCCAACTTCTATCCTTCTCAATAGAGAATGTCATAGTCTCCCATACAACACGTCAAACTGGTCCATGCCAATGGAAGTGTGATAACTATTAATAGAAGATAAATCTTCCTTTGACCACGATACACTAAAGTTCAAGACGCTTGTCAAAAACATATCATACAACATATGTATTTTCCAATCTATGTGCCCATATGTCTAAGGGTAGAATGCAATACTAAGGAACAATTGAGTGCTAAAAACATGATTCAATACCCTCTAGACTCATGATGTAAAATTTGTGTCCTAATCCATGAAAATGGACCTCATAACTCCATGAATATCTACCATATAATCTATATACCACTTATCCAACACATCCATTGTTCCTAACTACAAAATTAAAAGAAGTGTGCTGATTTCAACAACTAATCCCCAAAGACCCATATGCCATAAAAAGACCCTATGTTCTATGTAACCCTATGATTAAATTCATTGAAATGGAATCAAATTTCCACTTAAGAACATCCAATGGATGAAAAAACCACCCGAATCAAAATGAACAACCTTTACTTACTAGAAAACCGGACCTTTTTTACAATCTCTCCAACATAGCATTTCATCCTATGCCACCAAAATTGTATCCTCAAGCCACATCACATCTTGTAACCTCTTGGGAGTACCACCAAAGTTGAGTTATAGAACTCAAAGTGGAATATCACATGAATTGGTATTGGAAAAAATCCTCCCATGAAACAACATTTAGTTCTTACCATACTACGACCATAACACTTGAGCATCACCATGGCTAAATATATCATGAAACACCTTTTCCTCTATGTCTCCTCACTAAGAATCTTCCACCTAATTCACCATATAATAATGAACTATCATCGGAAAAAATATCCTCTACCATCATCCACCCATACATCTATGTGCTAGGGTTCTAACTCCTCCATTTCTCTCCCAGCATTCCCAGATTCCCAAACAACGTCCTTCCACAACTTCCTCCTCAAGAAATTTTCCACAATATGGAATTTTTCATATATATAGGGTATCTAAGAATCATAATCATAGATAAACTCAATCACACTCTGCTACTTCTTGTTAAATTGACTATGGGAAAATATATACCTAAAAACATGAGATATGTGAATACCACAAAGTGCTTCCAAATGAGATAATAGCTCCACTACATTAGACCTAACACAAAGTTTTCAAACGCTAAATCATGGGTTGTGTTGTTACACTCATGGGGATATAAATACCTAACCACATAAGAGATCATCGCCTAGTGCTTCATTATATTGAATCCAATCCTTTGATGGAAATCATCACCAAACACTTCAAACATCACTCACTCCTCTGGTAACTGAATCAATAGAGCACTAACCAACATCCACTTAGGGTAATTGAATGCTTCTAGGAACTGATCACTCCACAAAAAATTATGGACCTTTGTAGTAAAATAATCCAATGGGAATGTTACGGAAGATAAATTTTTTATAACCCTCCGATAATGGCCAATTAATCCATGAAAACTACAATCCACTTCTGCAATTTGGGGTACTACCCAAGATAAAACTATTTCAGCCTTAGAAGGGTATACTAAAAACCCTTATATGTCACCAAATAGAAATAAAAATACACCTCTCATGTATATAGCATACACTTGGACAACTTTCTATAGAGGTGGTTCCAATGAAGAATTTGAAAGAAAGTTTTGAAATGAATGGAATGCTCCTGCTATGACTTCAAGTAGATTTAGATATCATAATTGAATAAAAATATAGAACTATATGGGAACTCAAAGAAAATAGATTTCATAAGCCCCCAGAACACAACTAGTGTGTTTGTAACATATATTTACATGAATAAAAACTCACTGCAACCATATCAGCATCAGATAGAAGTCTTCAAGATATCACAATCATTTACCCCTAACAGGTGATATCCAGACCACAAACTGGTCCTAGAAAACCACATTTTCCCTCTCAGCTAGTTGAAAAGATTTTCTATCCTAAGAATAGGATAGGAATTTTTTATTTTCACCTGATTCAACCTTTGGTAATCGATGTACAACATCAGAGTACCATATATATTCTTTTTGAACAACACATGAGCACCCCATGTTGACATACTGGGAAGGACAAAGCCCTTTTTCATTAGATTCCCTATCTGAATCCTCATCTATTATAAATTAGATAGTTCAATTTTATAAGGATCCATCAAAATCAGAGACATGTTGGGCTATAAGTCTATCCTGAACTCAACATCATGTCCAATGGGTAGAGTCATAACCTCCTTGGAAAAATCATCTAGGTTATTCCCAATGTCCATGATAATATCTACCATCTCAATATCCACTAATTCCCCTAACGATTGATTCAACATGAAGAGATGGAAATCCACATACCCACTACCCACCCATTAACCATGGTCAATAACGAAAACCATAATTTGGCTATCCAAACAAGAAAACATGACTCTCATTTAGAAAAAATATTTAATATAACATATGTAATACAATAATTTTATGTCGAGGATGAAATCACATTGATAAATATTTAGGAAGAAACGGACCCTGCAGGACTGATGTGGCCCCGTCCTTAGTCTACACCCACGAGACTCAAAAAGACTATCGCTTCTAGCCCATGAAAGCTGTAGTAAACTATATGGAAATGGGAATGATATGTACATATATTCCTAGATCATGGGATATATCAGGTATATCAGAGGGGTTAGGTGGTCCTGGATAAAACATGGGAAAAACATGGGTACTAAAAAAACTGATTATACCTCTAATGATCATTGGACCCTTTGAAACTACTAACTCCACTACGTGATACTAACCAAACCCACATTCTATACCTCTGTACTAATAACCAAATCCCCGAAATTTCTTGGTTCATATTACTTTAATACATTGAACATAATGGGGAAAGCCCCTATTTTCCCCACCTCCCGTTGGTATAGAAAAAACCATCTGCTCGGGCTGCTGAAACGGCATCACATGAAAGTGTTTCTGAGGATAGAACTGAACCTCATCAACTAAACCAAACAGAGTCTTGGAATACACTAGGAACAATTTTTGGGGATGGCCATGAACTAGAAAACCAAAAAATAGTAGCACATATATACTAGGAAAACATGGGAAACTATAGCCCCATAAGGTCGAAAAGGATTCTACTGAGGTCTAATCTTGACTACTCAAAACCTCAAACTTCCTGGTTCCTAAGACCTTCTATTATAAACCCTAATCCTTTATGAACCATTATGGTTCCCCTCCATTGTAAAACCTACCCGTGAGTGCATCTCGTCGATAAAATGTACCTTCTTCTAAATCACCTTATACATTTTTCACAAAAAAGAGTAACTACTTACTAGAAATAATGATAGAGTGCCTTATCAAAAATTCTCACATGATACTCCTCATCTAAAAAAAGATCAAGGGTAAATCACATATGATACATCATCCCAATTCCAACTCCCACATGAGAATTCTCCCCTATAAAAGAGAAATAATATCCTCCATATATTCTGACTACGTGGTCAATTAATGGAACTCAACCTAGAACTAATTTTAGATTTCAACCAATAAGAACAATTCCTCCCCCATCTCTCAAAGATATAGAGTCCACCAATGAGTTGAAACTCCCCAAATCTGAATTACTTCAAAGGAGACCTAGTACCTAATCAAGGGACAAGTCAAAATGAAAGTGATATAATGCTCCCAAATCTAGCTCTTTATCTTCACATATGATCCACTAACCTCATAATTCAACAAATCCCACCACTATAAAGAAAAATACATCCTCTACCACAGATCATCTTCCTTAATCAGATCAACCCTATGATGATCAACTATATTAGCTAGCTAGACCTAAACATTCGGATCTATATGTGAATGATGAACATGATCCATAGATGAAAGGAAAACATATAAATTCCCAATCCTAGTAGTGTGGAATGTTATTGAGTTTCATTTTATCTCATTTAATTAAATTATTTACCAATTTAAATCATACATAAACAACCCAACTAAAACAAGAACCCAATTCATTATGATTGATGTACCTCTCATAGGTATCTACCATACTACTATATACACATCACAGGGCCTTTCAATAAGCTTATAGTCCAAGCATTATATCATGGGGCCCTAAAAATATTGTGTCATATCCACTCACCTTGGGCTATATCAAATACCAAGGACAACCATAATTGTTTCCATACTACCCCAGGCAATCATAATTTTTCCTAACTCCAAAATAGATCATATCTATTAAAAACTCCCATAATACCACTCTATCATGGCACCCTATCTCGAAAGATACCACAATGATGGGAGAGAGATAACAACCCCCTATTCCAACCTCTAGTAAAACCCTAGATAAATACTAGCACTGAGGGTGTAAAAATATCATGTATTTTTTCCATTAACCTATATAATATAAATAATATAGGGAGATATGATGAATCTCCGTAATAAACTCCATTTCAAAATATTAAAAACCCCAAACCATTACACAATTTAAGTATAAATTAAAGAGATACAATAAAATTATAAAAAGTAAATACCCAAAAGTAATGCTAATGTATAGAGAAAAAACTATCCCAAGATCCAAGATAGAAATGTCTAGTGAAATCCATCTAATCAAACTAGAATCCTAAATATAGTTTTATATATGTTGTGTGAGTTTAAAATTATACTCAGTAGGAAACCCAAAGTCTCTAATTAATTTGTGAAAGAAGGATAATAATGCACTTGTGAGAAAACAGAACTACCAAATAACACCTACATAGGTATACAAACCAATCCTATACTCCCCAAGGCACGATCACCACATAATGAAATTTAAATAATATAATAAAAAATGATCAAATATATAAGGGTACACCACACAGAATTTCCACTAATATATCACCCTCCCACCCAAGGTCATACATCTTGGTACTCCCATCTCTTCCATATACCACATCACCCCCAAGCACGGTCACAACACCCCTCACTAAATACACCTGGGATCGCCACCCCACAAGTAGTACCACCACACATCTCTCTCAAAATAAACTAGGTGTCACCACAACCTCTATCAAATGCACAAACAGACCTCCAACCATCACATCATGTGTGATTCCTACCTATCCTATAAGAGATGGTTGGAATAAACATGTACATATCCATCCATACTTGTCACTTGATTTTGAGACACCCCATGACTATGTGGGTATTGAAACATAGTGATCGATATAAATATAGTGTGTATATAGACCATAAGAATATAAAAGTATATATATATATATATATATATTATCAATCAATCAATCCCAACCTATGTGTTCTTAAACTAACAAAAAAACTCACTACACCACCACCATTTTTTCAAATCTAAATGAATAACACCACATAAAAAAGAAAAATCAATGTTCAAATTTCAAGCCAATTTCATTTAATTATCTCATTATTTTTATTATTTATCATAAAAAAGATTTAAGAACACAACATACCATTTAATTATTCATTAACAATTTTTATTTTGTTAATTGAACAAACCCACGTCATTTATATCATTATTAATCTTTTATTGCATTACTACTCAATAATCTAGAACAAAGAAACCCCAATATCACCACCCCAAAAGCATGAATAACAAACCACCTCAAAACCCCAAAAGCAATTCCAAACAAACAACCGTTCTTCACTAAAAGCATGGCCAAATGACTATATCATGACCTGAAAATAATGGAACACAAAAAATCATCCCCACATTCCCCACCAACACATCATCATCCCAAAATAATTAACAACCCATGAATATCCTTTTATAGATTCACAAAGTGTCTTTTATTACATTCCACTTTTTTTAGGGGAATTTTCAATGAAGTCATTATCCAGGGGATGCTGTTTTATTATACAAATATATGTGGTCAATGAATTTCCACTTTAGGGTGATATCACAAAAATCAAAACAGGTGAAATACTTACTTAACATATCATCATGAAAAAAAAAATCCCCCATTAACCATTTTTGTGTGTGGAGTCAATACCATTAAACTAATAATGTAACAAATAATATCAAAGCTATAAAATCATGATAATCAATACACACATAACAATTAAAATTTTAATTAAAGAAAGTAATTATAAATAAATATTCTAGAAAAAACATAAACCAAAGGTAAAAAAATTAAACCCCTATTGCCTGATATACAATAAATAGAAATGATGGATTCCCTACCATAAGAATGCTTTTCTGAATTGTTGTGCTCTGCATGGATAAGAAAAAGCACCCGCAACCACATCTGCAACAAAATAAAGCATAGATCAACCAACAACACACCCAAAGACAGTTAAAAATCATCCCAAAAAAATACCCCAAACCAAAATCCATCATCAATGTCAAAATATAATGAATAACGGAAGGAAACCAACCAAGAAGATGGAATGGATTAACACTAATTTCCACTGAACAGCTTGTTAGACCAACAGATCAAAGAGTAAGGAAGAGGGATTGATGAACTCTTCATTACACCTAGGGTTCACCCTAAATTATGGAAAGAATTGTTGATGACCTAATGAATGAAAAATTAGTGAGAAAGAACTTTTAAAACTAAACTGCATCGGGGACTTACACGATGTGTAATCCCCTTTCATGTCGTATAATCCCCAAGGTTATATTTCACAAAAAAAATTGTCAGATTTTTATTATTTTACCCAAAAAATATAAAAAACATGACTGTTACATGAAAAATATTTGAACTATATTTACTCTTCATTTAATACACTTAGAGAACATGTATTTCCTATAGCAGTCCTATTATGTAGAGACCCGAAGCCTGACGTACATGGACATTACATTACTTTTGTGGAATACTTAGTACATAACAGAAACACACACACAAGGACCATAATAGTTTAGTGTCTTTGGAAACTCGGAATATAATCGTCTAATCGTGGTGAAAGATCTTCAACATCTCCCATAAAGATCTTCTTTTTTTTAAACCTAAATCCTTTCTTTATGTCCTGGGGAAAAAGAAAACATAAAAGGGTGAGCTCAAATGCTCAGTATGGGTAAACAAAATAAATATCAATCACGTCATATTCATAGAACATATCTTTTGGAAATCTTAACCTGCAAAAGAGATCATAATTTCATAACATGGGATAAATCATAGTAGTGAAATGTAATCCCAATAATCATAACATAAAACATGAAACATTTTGGCATACACACATAATCATAGAGAATCATTTCTTGTTAGTCAAGACTCATTTCCATGACTATCTTAGTGGACAAAAGTCCCTTTCTGAATCGAGTTCATTCCTCGTTTCAGTCCTGTTTCACTGAACCGGTATAACCTACCGTTCCAGCCATGTCTATCTCATGAGATATAAAATCTTTACCCAATGCATTTGAGGGAGATATAGGTCCCACCCATCTCATAATGATACCATTCTTATGTGTGCCACAAAATCATAAATCATACATCATTGCATAACCCATGTAATAAAAATGTGAATCTTAAACAACATGACATCATAAAACAATTCACATAAGATAAAGGAATTCATAAAAATAATTCCATCAAAACATAATCAAATCAATGTAATAATAGGGATAGAAACAGTACCCTATATTATCTTAGATGGAAAATAATTTTGATAAAACACTTGAACTCCTTTCTTGAGGAAAATATCCTTTCTACTTCAATTTTTTTTCCTTTCTTAACATGTCATACAATTTTAAACTAAAAGAAGTTGATTAAAAATAAACATGAAAACTTGTAAAGGAAGCTTCTTGGAAATAATTTTTTAAAAATCCATTCATGCCGTATAAGTTAAAAAAACATTCTTCTCGTACTTTTGTCGGAAAAGTCAAAAAGTACCTCGTACGAAAAACGATAAAAGATTCTTTTCATATCTTTTACTAAAAACTCAATGAAGGGTAAAATTGAATATAAACTATCGTAGAAGGATATAAATATTACATATTGAGGAAACATTGATGTGGATGATAAAATACACCCCAGTAAATACCAAAGTATAAACAATCTCGGATAAAAATGAGATTGTGATATTTCCCTTACCTTAAGTCTGATTTGCTTCGTAAGTGTCTGAAACTCCTGTATAATGATTTAAATAATGTCATTAACTTATTACAGAATCATATTCATTGTTATTATATCATATATGGTTCACTTATGACTTTATATTACCCGTTCTTTTTAAATTCCATGTTAAAGAAGCGTTTTGGGTAAAATCGTTTCATTTATCGTACGTGTTTGGACTTGTTGTTCTTGACATTATTATTACTTATATCAAGATTTACTTACTTATAGAATATAAAATATGATTTATCTATCATATATATTCAGTATATATATATATATATAATAGATAGATAAATAAAATAAAACACACCGTTCATGGAGACGGTAGTCCGTACGTACACATGAACGTTGTTTTCCTTTCCTTATTGTCTTGAATGCAAGTAAGTAGATGAAATACATATATACATAAATCCATTAGATTTATAATGTAATATATTTCATTATTATTGCTTATATATACTTTATAATCATTCTTAAATGGTTAACATGGAGAATGAATCTCATCGCGTCGTGGAGACGGTTGTCCGTACGTACGCACGAGCGATGATATCGTTCTCATGATCGTGAACTTGTGTTGAAGTGTATGTATACTATTTCAGTATCAATATCACTTTATAATAATAATATATAGTTACTCATTACACCATTATACCGATCCAATTAAGGTGGTGGGGGAAAATAGATTACACCACGGCGTGGAGATGGTATTTCGTACGTACGCACGCACGGTGATTTCCCTTTTCCGTAGGATGGATAGAAGGTTAATTAGAGTTGTTTAGTATTTATAATAACATATAAGTATATAATAAATACTGATGTTATTACTTTATCATGAAACAACTAAAGAAGATGAAGTTGAAGAAGAAAGAAATTGAAAAAGATCGTTAATGGATATTACCTCTTTTTGACGCGCCTTTTCTTAACCTCCACTTAAAGAACTAAGGATGGTCTTTGAAGAAGACCAGGACCTCTAGGATGATACTAGATAAGTGTAGAAAACATTTTGGCCGGCGTTGTCTGAGCTTGAATGCTCAAATTGGTGTGAGGAGGAGAGGGAGGAGGTTCCCTTTTATAAGGGAGGAGAGGGGCACCTTAGGAAAATCTCAAAGTATTATTTTATTATAAAGTCAAGTTCGGTTTGAAATAGCTCTAAATTTATATATTTCGAAGCTAAGGTGGGTATGGGTCGAAATCCACTCATCCAATATAATTTAGACAAGTTTAGGTATCAATTTTAACCTTATCATTTAGATTTAACTTTAAGGTAAATAATTTAACTTTTACTGTGTCTTCTTGTTTTCTTACACTATAAAGTTAATAAACTTACTATATAAATCCAAACGAACCCCAAGTTGTTTATTATTAATATATATACCCTTATCTAAGTCATTTGGCCGAACCTTAGATTTTTAGGAATAAAATAACAATTAATAATATAATATTTGGTTTAAAAACTATTTTATGTCAATTTTGACACTATTTAGTAATTGATTTCTTGTGAAAATCATAACAGAATGATTAGTTCGAACCAAGTTGCTTATATCAATAATAACATGTCATATTAACCTAGAAAATTAGTTTAATTTATAAAAAGTCTCAAATTAAATTTACTTTGGTATTTAAAACATCAATTATGCCAATATTTCATTAATAAGATAATTACTGTATCATCGTTGTGTCATAAATAAATTAAATTATATAATGTCTAAAAATTACAAATAAAATACCATTATGTAGGAAATCTTTTTATCTTTCTAATGAATATTCATAGTCGAATTTATCTTATGTATAACCCTATATTAAAAATTATTTACTTATTAAACATTAATTTTAACTATTTTAACCCTTCTTTAAATAAATTAATAATAAATCTCCTAATTTAATCCAAGTGGGCTTAAATGGATACTATTCACCAAAAATTATTTTCATCTCATTGAACCATATTTTAGTCCTTGATATTAACTGTGTCTCTTGGATTTTTGAAATTCCACTCACAGAAGCGGTAAAATTAAGTTTTATGAAAAATTCAGTTTTTTAACTACCACTTAGTGGTTTCACTATTCATCAAAAAAATGAAAGTTTCCAGAAAAATACCAAAAATTAGGCCTAAGATATATTTGATATTATGAATTCAAAAATTATGTCTATTTTATCAAATTCAAATCATATCAGTTACATTAACTAATTTAAAAATTATTTCCCGTCATCAAAACAAATAGCGTGTTTTTAAGAGATAATAACTATCAAAAGATTGACACTTGTTTATAACTGTTTTAAATGTGAAATTACATCCAATGACCAACATTGTATTAAATTGTAAAAATATATTCTAAATATACTTTAAAACCACTCAAATTAATAATTTATCACTATTATTTATTTCTATTAAAAAAGTTGTTTTTAATTAAAATTTAGTAATTTTCACTATTCATCAGAATATGAAAGTTATCCGAAAAGTACCAAAATTTCACCATAAGATAAATTCGATACTCCAAATCCAAAAATGGAGTCCATTTTGAAAAATAAAATTTACAAAATTTCAAAAAGTTGTTATTAACTATTCATAACGGCTAGTTTTAATAATATTTTAATAGCATATCGTTGTTTAGTGAAACTCGGTATTGCGTACTACACACGCTATCGAGGAAGGTCGCGATTGCGTGTAATGCAAGGAAAGTCAAGGTTGCGTGTTGTGAAAGAATCCTTCTATGTTTTGTATAACAGAATCCAACCATATTTCATTTATACATTGAATATATATATATATATATATATACTCAATGTTGCGTAGAATAACTATTATCAAAATTGTGTGTAACACGATCCAAGAATAGTGTTGTGTATACTGAAAGCTAATATGCTGTTGCGTATAGCGCAAGGTAATCTTGGTGTAGCATACAACACAAGACATTAATGAAATTAAAAAAATATTTTTCATAAAATCTCGGGGTGTTACATTCTACCCCACTTAAAATAAATTTCGCCCTCGAAATTCGTCGGGGTTATAAATGGTTTACTACTCGAAATATTGTTTAATAGAAAACCACATCGTAAAAAGGAATACCAAAACATGTCTTTAAAAACTAAAGTATGAAATGTAATTTCTACCCAAATTAACTCATCACTGGGTTTCCACATAGGTGAAAATATGGATATGGAAGAGAAATCTAACCATCATGTTCTGATGGAGAGTGGTAGAGAACATGGCTATGGAAAAGCCAGAAATCACAAAGCCATAAATTTGTGACGATCTAAGGTACCACTTTATTCATCTGATATAAGAGCACTAGGACAACATTTTTGGTTTTCAAGATCGTTTCCCTAAAGTTGATGAAATTGGAATTAGAAGAAATACTTTCGTGATTTCGGTATAGTCTCACCATTGGTCGTTCTTTGGACAATTTCCACTTCATCTCTTAAATAAATGAAGTTGAATTTGTCATTCGTGATGTGATAGCTGATCATGTTATAGAATGATGGGTCATTCCATCTGTCTCAAACAAAAGGTTAGAAAAGTTATCAAAAAATACATAAGTCCATCTATAGTGAGATTAATCATATATGGATCCTAAAATGGACTTATACTTCATATATCATACTACTTAATATAATAAAATTAGTTTCTACTAAACAGGAACGACCTGTAGGCCAGTGGTAGGCGATAAATGTCAGTCGCACTTCAGTTGTGGGTTCAATTCCCACGGCCTTGTCCGACGCGATGGGTTGTCGCCCGTCCTGTAGGTTTTCCTTTTTCTAAAACTATATTACTATAACATCCCATCAATAATATCGAAAATACTTTTATCCTTAAACAATACTAACTTATGTCCAACATAGTCCATTCCAATCTTTAGGCTTATCCATAATACTTCAGTCCACTCTCATAATATAGTGAAAACGACTACCAGAGATTTAATGCCATCGTTGATCCCCATATATCATAAGATATGTCTTGTTGGTCACATTCAAAACATTCAAAGGACTTGATCATGTGTTCTCTTGAATACCCATTGAACCATAGTGAAAACATGGATGCAATTAAATGTTAACACTTTCCACATACCAAAATCTGTAAAATTCTATATACTCAAACCATGATATCACTTAGTCCTTATATCAATCATGAGCTCATGAATACTGTCAAATATGTCATTTTCTTGTTTTCCCTCATTATGTGCATATCAGCTTTTTCCCAAAAATATCTCAATCACTTTCCATGGTTACTGGTACCATAAAATTATTGAAGACCACAATAGACCAAAACATAAATATTCCAATATTCCACGATACTATATACAACATTATTCTGGAATCCCATTACATAAACACTTCATCATTCCACCATATCGTTGTCATATTCAACATCGCCAATGGTGATTGCATGTGAATTACCTTTGTCCTTTTCCTTAAGTGGTTGCTCATGTTGATCATCACTAACCCTTGGATTAGGGCATTTATTAGCATAATGCCCCATTTCCTTGCACTTGAAGCATTGAAGTGTTGGTGGTGCGTTCTCTGCAGTCTTTTCTTTATTCCCATAATTAGAAACCCTTTTTTCCATTACTTCGACACTCAGTTGCTCGATGAACTTCTTTTCCACGCTTAAAACATTTTCTAGTCCCTTTAAGACAATCTCCACCATGCGTCTTTCCACACTTTGAGAATAAGGAAACATTCAACTTCTTATCACCATTATTTTGAGATTTCTCCTTGAACTCCATCTTTCGTTTCTTGTCAAAACTATGAGATGGATAAGTAACACCAACTTCCATTTCTACCTTGATAGCAAAACACACAATTTCTTCATAGCTACTGAAGTCTCTTATAGCTAATGCCCTTCGAAGACTTGGTTTTAAGCCACTGAAGAATCGATCAACTTTACTTTCAGGTTGGATGATAAATCCAGATGCATACCTTGGAAGCCTTGTAAAATTTGCTTCATATATACCAACAGATTCATCATCCTTTTGCTTTAGTTCAAGAAACTCCTTCTCCATCTTTTTTCAAAGAATAAGAGGGAAGTACTTATTGAAATATAAGTTCTTGAACTCGCCCGATTCCATGGACTCAATTTCAACTCTTGGCCTCGTATTCTTGATAAGATTTCACCATTGATCAGCTTCACCTTCCAAACGATATACTGCTAAGATGACTTTGTCATGTTCTGAATATTGAAGAACTGAAAATATCTTTTCAGTGGTACTGATCCATTGTTCAGCAACAAGTGGATCAGAAGGCCCACTGAAAGAAGGTGGGCATTGCCTCATGAAGGACTCAATAGAATATTGTTCCCTTCTCTGCTCATTTGGAAGTCCAGAATGATTCATAGCTTGTGTAAGTATAGCGATAATATTTTTCACTCCATCTCCCATAACATTCGTTTGTTCTGGAGGATAATCATTGCATTTTCCATTGCATTGTTCAACACGGTTCCTTCGGATTCCAGCCATCGTCTAAAACCCAAAAAGAATAGTGTGAGAGGCAAAAATCATGCTAGGGAAAACAACATAATAAAGGGGGAGTACCTTCAATATCTAACATCTTAGGTTTAATTCTATGATCGTTAGCGTAATTCTAGTACTATAACCTATACATATACTTAACCATAGGGACATCCCTAGACATACCTTAGAAATATCTCTAGCGATCTCACTAAAGTTCTCGCATCCTAGTTTCCAAAGGTTGACTAAACCTTTCCTCTGATACCAACTTTAGAGACCCGAAGCCTGACGTACATGGACATTACATTACTTTTGTGGAATACTTAGTACATAACAAAAACACACACACAAGGACCATAATAGTTTAGTGTCTTTGGAAACTCGGAATATAATCTTCTAATCGTGGTGAAAGATCTTCAACATCTCCCTTAAAGATCTTCTTTTTTTTCTAAACATAAATCCTTTTTTTATGTCCTGGGGAAAAGAAAACATAAAAGGGTGAGCTCAAATGCTCAGTAAGGGTAAACAAAAGAAATATTTATCACGTCATATTCATAAAAACATATCTTTTGGAAATCTTAACCTGCAAAAGAGATCATAATTTCATCACATGGGATAAATCATAGTAGTGAAATGTAATCCCAATAATCATAACTTAAAACATGAAATTTTTTGGAATACCCACATAATCATAGAGAATCATTTCTTTTTAGTCAAGACTCATTTCCAAGACTATCTTAGTGGACAAAAGTCCCATTCTGAACCGAGTTCATTCCTCGTTTCAGTCCTGTTTCACTGAACCGGTATAACCTACCGTTCCATCCATGTCTATCTCATGAGATATAAAATCTTTACCCAATGCATTTGAGGGAGATATAGGTCCCATGCATCTCATAATTATACCATTCTTATGTGTGCCACAAAATCGTAAATCATACATCATTGCATAACCCATGTAATAAAATGGGAATCTTAAACAACATGACATCATAAAACAATTCACATAAGATAAAGGAATTCATAAAAATAATTCAATCAAAACATAATCAAATCAATGTAATAATAGGGATAGAAACATAACCCTATATTATCATAGATGGAAAATAATTTTGATAAAACACTTGAACTCCATTCTTGAGGAAAATATCCTTTCTACTTCAAAAAAAATTTTCCTTTCTTAACATGTCATACAATTTTAAACTAATAGAAGCTGATTAAAAATAAACTTGAAAACTTGTAAAGAAAGATTCTTGGAAATAATGTTTTAAAAATACATTCATGCCGTATAAGTTAAAAAAACATTCTTCTCGTACTTTTGTCGGAAAAGTCAAAAAGTACCTCGTACGAAAAACGATAAAAGATTCCTTTCATATCTTTTAGTAAAAACTCACCAAAGGGTAAAATTGAATATAAAATATTGTAGAAGGATATAAATATTACATATTGAGGAAACATCGATGTGGATGATTAAATACACCCCAGTAAATACCAAAGTATAAACAATCTCGGATAAAAATGAGATTGTGATATTTCCCTTACCTTAAGTCTGATTTGCTTCGTAAGTGTCCGAACCTCCTGTATAATGATTTAAATAATGTAATTAACTTATTAAAAAATCATATTCATTGTTATTATATAATATATGGTTAACTTATGACTTTATATTACCCGTTCTTTTGTAAATTCCATGTTAAAGAAGCGTTTTGGGTAAAATCGTTTCATTTATCGTAGGTGTTTGGACTTGTTGTTCTTGATATTATTATTACTTATATCATGATTTAATTACTTCCAGAATATAAAAAATGATTTATTTATCATATATATTCAGTATATATATATATATAATAGATAGATAAATGAAATGAAGCACACCGTTCATGGAGACGGTAGTCCGTACATACGCATGAACGCTGTTTTCCTTTCCTTATTGTCTTGAATGGAAGTAAGTAGATGACATACATATATACATAAATCCATTAGCTTTATAATGTCATATATTTTATTATTATTGCTTATATATACTTTATAATCATTCTTAAATGGTTAAGATGGAAAATGAATATCATCGTGTCGTGGAGACGGTAGTCCGTATGTACACACGAGCGATGATATCATTCTCATGATCGCGAACTTGTGTTTATGTGTATGTATACTATTTCAGTATCAATATCACTTTATAATAATCATATATAGTTACTCATTACACAATTATACCCATCCAATTAAGGTGGTGGCGGAAAATAGATTACACCACGGCGTGGAGACGGTATTCCGTACGCACGCACGCGCGGTGATTTCCTTTTTCCGTAGGATGGATAGAATGTTAATTAGAGATGTTTCATATTTATAATAACATATCAGTATATAAGAAATACTGATGTTATTACTTTATCATGAAACAACTAAAGAAGAAGAAGTTGAAGAAGAAAGAAATTGAAAAAGATCTGTAATGGATATTACCTCTTTTTGACGCGCCTTTTCTTAACCTCCACTTAAAGAACTAAGGATGGTCTTTGAAGTATACCAGAACCTCTAGGATGATACTAGGGAAGTGGAGAAGATATTTGTTCAGGGTTTTTCCGAGCTTGAATTCTCAAATTAGTGTGAGGAGGAGAGGGAGGAGGTGCCCTTTTATAAGGGAGGAGAGGGGCACCTTAGGAAAATCTCAAAATATTATTTTATTATAAAGTCAAGTTCGGTTTTAAATAGCTCCAAATTGATATATTTATAAGATAAGGTGTGTATGGGTAGAAATAATCTCATAAAATAGAATTTAGACAAATTTAGGTATCAATTTTAACCTTATCATTTATATTTAACTTTTAGTTAGATAATTTAACTTTTACCGTGTCTTTTTGTTTTCTTACACTATAATGTTAATAAACATACTATATCAAGCCCAATGAACCCCAATTTGTTTATTATTAATATATATAATCATATCTATGTAATTTTTCCGAAACATATATTTTTAAGAATAAAATAACAATTAATAATATAATATTTGTTTTAAAAACTATTTTATGTCAATTTTCACACTATTTAGTAATTGATTTTTTGTGAAAATCATAACAGAATGATTAGTTCGAAAAAATTTTCTTAAATCAATACTAAATGTCATATTAACCTAGAAAATTATTTTAATTCAAAAAAAGTCTCAAATTTCATTTATTTGGGTATTTATAACATCAATTATGTCAATATTTCATTAATAAGATAATTACTGCATCATCGTTGTGTCATAAATAAATTAAATTATTTAATGTCTAAAAATTACAAATAAACTACTATTATGTAGGAAATCTTTTTAGATTTCTAATGAATATTTATAGTCGAATTTATCTTATTTATAACCCTTTATTAAAAATGATTTACTTATTAAACATTGATTTTAACTATTTTAACCCTTCTTTAAATAAATTAATAATAAATGTCCTAATCCAATCCAAGTGGGATTAAATGGTCATATTTTATTCCTAAGGTTGTTTTTGGTCGAATTACACTTATCAAATAGAATTAGGACATGTGTTAGGGTAATAATAATATCATTTTTACCCTTAATTACCCTATTTACTTTTAACCGTGGTAAAAAAAGTAAAAAGTTATTATTCACCAAAAATTATTTTCATCTCATTGAACCACATTTTAGTACTTGATATTTACCGTGTCTCTTGGATTTTTGAAATTCCACTCACATAAGCGGTAAAATTAATTTTTATGAAAAATTCTGTTTTTTAACTACCACTTAGTGGTTTCACTATTCATCAAGAAAATGAAAGTTTCCAGAAAAATACCAAAAATTAGGCCTAAGCTATATTTGATATTATGAATTCAAAAATTATGTCTATTTTATAAAATTCAAAACATATCAGTTACATTAACTAATTTAAAAATTAATTCCCTTCGTCAAAACAAATAGCGTGTTTTTAAGAGATAATAACTATCAAAAGATTGACAGTTGTTTATAACTGGTTTAAATGTGAAATTACATCCAATGACCAAAATTGTATTCAATTGTAAAAATATATTCTAAATATACTTTAAAACCACTCAAATTAATAATTTATCACTATTAATTATTTCTATTAAAATAGTTGTTTTTAATTAAAATTTAGTAATTTTCACTATTCATCAGAATATGAAAGTTATCCGAAAAGTACCAAAATTTCACCCTAAGATAATTTCGATATTCTGAATCCAAAAATGAAGTCCATTTCGAAAAATAAAATTAACAAAATTTCAAAAAGTGTTTATTACTATTCATAACGGCTAGTTTTAATAATATTTGAATAGCATATCATTGTTTAGTGAAACTCGGTATTGCGTACTACACACGCTATTGAGGAAGGTCGTGATTGCGTGTAATGCAAGGAAAGTCAATGTTGCCTGTTGTGAAAGAATCCTTCTATGTTTCGTATAACAGAATCCAACCATATTTCATTTATACATTGAATATATATATATATATATACTCAATGTTGCGTAGAATAACTATTACCAAAACTATGTGTAACACGATCCAAGAATAGTGTTGCATATACTAGAAGCTAATACGGTGTTGTGTATAGTGCAAGGTAATCTTGGTGTAGCATACAACACAAGACATTAATGAAATTAAAAGAATATTTTTCATAAAATCTCGGGGTGTTACATGTTACACCTCTAACTTCCAACAAAAACTGCTAAAACCTCCCCTGAACACCTCCAACAATTAAAACGAGAAATATAACAAACCAGGAGGGAACATAGCTATATGAAATATCCCGTTAACACCAAATTTATGTGGTTGGGGTGTGGGACACACTATAATTGCACTCTTTTACTTGATTATTCCCTTCACAAAGGATGTCCCTCAATTAGCCTCTTTAATAAATGGGGTCCTCATGATGTTGGTAATTGTGTATCCACTAGTAAACAATGTCTCCAATTTAATAGTTTGTGGTGGGAACCATCTCAATTTTGGAATGGGAACTGACCCCCCTACATACTAATTTAAATGTGAAAAAAGAAAACATGTGTTACTTTTATTTTCCAACTAGTTGATGCATAAGCCCAAACTAATGGTTTTGAAATGTAAGAAGACAAAGATGTGTATCTCTCTTAGGGTGACCCCCAGTATTGTTTTTCTAACCATCCATATCGTCAACCCCATCCATCAGCAGATGGGATATTGTTCCATTGGGAATCCATTATAGTGTAACCATTATCCTTTCTTGTAGGATTTAGGACCCATAATTCCTTCTGTACTCTTCCACTATCTAATAGGATATGTTGGATAATCATTAACCATGAGATTCTAATTCAGGTGTAACTCTCATTTGAAACCTATTATTCAATGTGACCAGTCTCCTAGTGTTCTTTTTTTCTCTCACCATGAACATGAATTAAATGATATTAGGGGATCCTGATGATCATGTCACTTGAATATTTAAGATATTGTTGTTGTAACTCCTCCTTAGGTGTAATATACAACCATACTAAACTACATGAGTTTTAATTCCCATTCCAATAGGATATGTAGGATGCATCCATGTGACTCATACACAATATCATCAACATATCATCTTCCTTATTGGGAAAAATTCCCAACTAGATCACTACCCCACCAAGAGGTATACATTACTTCTAGGTCAAATCAAGCATAAAAGGTCTCTCATGTATGATCGCCCACACTATTAATTTCTAATCACATTTATCCTAGATTCAATGACAGTTTAAAATTAAACTAAAATTTTGGTCGTTGTTATATTATATTATAAGGTATTATGTGTCCCATTATGTAGAAATGAATAATGTCTGTACTAATTCCATTCATGTGGATATATAGGAAACCCCATCATTAGATAATTCATAATATCAAAACCATAATTTTATTATTGGAGGATGCTAAATTCTAGAGAACCCAACTTTGTGACTTCAAAACAATGTTATTTAATTGTTAGTTTTCACTAAATTATAATAAAACTTGTTGCATAACCTATGATATATATATATACATAGTTACGTTGTTGGAGAAACAATGATACATACGTATTATTCCATTAAAGGGGAACCTATGATTCATATATATGGTTCCATTAATGAATAATCTATGATACATATTGTTTTTCACATCCAAATATGTTAATAATATATTTCTAATGTTATTTGAATTTTACCTTATTGAGATTTAGGAATGACTCATAAACATGAATTAAATCAATAATATATTCCTTGAGTAGGAAATATTTCACTAAAAAGGGGTATGATGAGACCATGCTCCCACCATATAGAAAAATGTGAGTTCATATGTATCATTGGAAAAATACCCCAATGAGTTTATGGATTTGGAATGAATGTCCATAGATTTTAAAGGATGTGTTAACCATTGTTTCATTCCAATTCCATGAATGAACTCTTTTAGAAACCATACAAAGAAGTATTTAACTACAAATACATGAATAACATGATGCACAATAATTATATTACATAAATGGTGAACCATAAGTGAACCTTCAACCATTTTCAGTCTTTAACCATTAAATGTTAGTCCATTTTTTATGTCTCTTGAAAAATTTTGAACCCAATGTGAATATTTCATTCTGCAAAATAATTTATTCACCCACATTCTAAAAAATCGTAATTAAATATTTTCTGCAAAAGTAGTCTTGGGGAAGGATCACATTCCATTACCACCCCCCTGAGTAGCTCATAAAACTCAGGTCAAGAGAAATTCATGAATAGGACCACATTCCTCATCCAATCAATATGGGTTTTAGCACATTCCCATGATAAATGGACAATAGGATTGGGAACACATTTCTATACTAGTTGGTTATCATAAGCCCATGCCAATAAACACTTTATAATAAGCACACATTCTATCCAGAACCATGGAAACTAATTGGAATATCCTAAAAACATGATGGTATTCCCACATATGTAATAACTTATATGAAATTCAATGTTCATTAAAAGAGAATCCAACTATATGATCAAGAACATCTAAGAAGAACTATCACCAAGGGAAATATAAAATCTAGAAGTAGGTATGCATCCCTACCCTACTTAATTTTTGTGTGTACCTCGATCATTTTTCCATGGTGTCCTAATATCATACTAACTCATTATTGGATCAAAGATGACAGAGTTGTAGGTATGAAGGTCGTCCCTACAACATTGATGTTAGTAGCTCTCGATGTCAACCCCAGAGTATTTATCATCAATACCTCCTTCATGGTTTTACTAAGATTGATCAAGAGAGATCTTCTCATGAAGAGTACAATGAAATCTATCCTAATTATAAAAGTATCAAATGTAATTTTGGTTCTCCGCTTTCTATTTTCCTCTATGATGGAAAATTCCAAGGAAAATGATGCAAGACTCCTCTATGTGGTAATACGTTGATCTATGATGGTGTTCTTTCCAATGATCCACCACATAGTGATATTTAATTTATAAAAGAATTTCCCACCCTTTTCAGATAAACAATAAAAAATCCCTCATAGCACAAGGAAGTTGAGAAGACAATTCCATCGATGTGTGATGTTTTTTACAGGTTCTACACGTTATAAGGATGGAGATATCCCAAGGAAACATTCATTATTCAAACCAACATTGAAACACTATACATACACTTAAATAGATAATCTTAGTATTAATCCTAATTTATACTTAAATGTTCAAGGAAGTTTATAATTTGTTCAGGGAAAATGAAACAATATCTCACATAAGATGAAGAGAACAAGCTTATTATGGGGAAATAATTGTCCCATTATAATATACAAGTCATTTTTTGGATCATTACAAATTATCAGTATGATATTATAATAAAAATTGACAGAGGAATCAATTTTTTATAATCATCAAATAATTGGATATATCTTTTCCATTTGAAAATAATTATTTTCTTATTAATGATATTAGAATCACATCAAGAAAGGAGAATAATTTCACAAATTGGTTTACTAGTCTTCTTTATCAGTCATAAGAAGCCTAAAATTGAGAAATCACCATAAGGGGTTTTTAATTTGTATATTTTTATGATCTATGTATCCTTTATTTGATAATTTAGGACACTCCATCCAATTTTCATATCATTGACTGGGTTGAACTTGGTGAGTTTAATTTCACTTCACTCTTCAACCATAAACTCATTCCAAAAGAAACATCATGAAACGTTATTACCCTACTACAAATTTTGGAATTGGGGTCTATGAAGCATAGCTGATATACATCATTGGGATTATCCATGACCATATCTCATATGTTTCTATTCTGAAAATATCAATCCATCAAAAGAATCATAAATCATGACTTTGAGAATATTAAACATTCTTTTTTATTTGAGAAATGACATAACTCAAATGACCACATTTCCACTAATATAACGAAGATAACAAATAAGGAATTCATTTCTCCTATCTAATCATCAGAAAATGACCCAAATGATTAATACGTATGCAATTTAAACTATATTAACATAAATTCAGGGGTATCCATAGCCTGTAGGGATGAGGGAATTTTAATCTCAACCTCCCCCTTCATGGTCATAAAATCTGGTCTGATATGTTACATAAATGTATTTGGAGTAGCCACATCCCATGAGGATGGAAATTTTTTTACCTAAACATACTCTTCCATTGATAATAGACATTTCCCATTTAAGAGACATGTCAAATTATGAGTCTCCATATATTGTCTCATCTTATGATCCATATTTACCTTAGTGGGCACATATAATTATGTTTGTTAGAGACTCTCTCTAGAATACACTCTAAAAAATATTCCAAATATTTTCCTCAAAATAAAATATGAACCATAATAGAGTCCATAAACCAAAGTTACCCATTAATTAGTCAATTTTCTCTAAAGATCATGACATTTTTCTTAATGATTACTCCATGGGTGACCAGTCCTCTTGTATTTATAGTGGTGAGGTGATTCCTCCAATGCACAATAAATCAAAAAAAATTATCATCAATACTCTTGTATATGCTAAAAGACAAGAATAATTTGTAGGAGAACAACATTAGGATGTTTTTATTCAAAACATAATCAACAAAAGATAATGACCAAAGAAGGTGCACATACCCTAAATTAAAGGAATGAAATAATTGGGTTCCCTATAACATGTTTGGCTATCTAATTTTTTGAATGGATTAAAATAAATAATAATTTTAATGGGGTTTCCATATACCACCTATTACCTATATAAGTTTAACCTCCAATAATTGAATCAATATTTTTGAGTATGAGGAGGAAATGAATGTGTTTAATTATCACACCCTGACATATATTTTATATTATTTTATAATTTTCATTGACTTTTAAAAAAAATTGGGTTTGGGTTCACTCTTGGATGAAAAACTTTAGAGTTATGTCAAAAAAAATTGTGTTTCTGAGTTGACGTCACTGGGCAAGCCGGTAGAGCGCAGTTTGAAAACCCCGTGTGGCTCCACCCAGGCACTTTCACGGTCCGCCTGCCTTCAGAAAAATTAAAATGAGTAAAGATTTTATTGTTAATAATTTTATAATTTTTATTAAAAATGAAATGATAAATTAATATTGTTGTTGTTATTGTTATTATTATTATTATTATTTCGGTCGGTGCATGGGCACCGCACGGTTAGTGAAGGTCGTGCGGTCTGCTCGGGAACCTGTGTAACTGCTTTAGGATCAGACAAAAGCTACCACATTATCCATACCTGAGCACTTGAGTTGTTCATAGGCCATGAGGTTTTGGCATCCAACTAATAAGACTATGTAATGAAAAATGAGTTAAAATTAAAATGAGGTGGATAATAATACTATAACTGATTTTTTTTCTATTTTAATTATTATTGTTATAAAAATTTGTAATATCCTTATTATTATTATTATTAAAATAGTTTTAAATAATATTATTACTGATATCATTATCTTTATGTTGGTGTTGTTGTGTTATTATAATTATTATTATTATCCTTATTGTAAAAGTTATTAATTGTTATTACCATTAAAAAGATTAATTATTATTACATTCATTATCATTATAGTTTTATTTTATTACTTTTTTATTATTTTTAATAATAATAATATTATTATTATTATTATTATTGTGAAACGAAAAAAAGAAAAAAATCTTGTAACCCTATCCTAGTACCATGTAGTGCCCCCCCCCCACTTCATTCATGTTCGTGCACCAGGGCCGCAAGCTACCCTCCATGTATGCACCTCCACCCTCCATATAGGCCACGCTACACCTCCACCCTCCCAACAGACCACCCTGCCCTCCAGCCTCGCCTCCCCAGTGCTTCGGACAGCCACCTCCCACCTCAGCCGCACCCCTTGTCAACCCATTCCGACCACCAGCAGCAACCCTCTGTGCCTCCTCCTCCAACCCACGACCTCTAGCACACTACACTAATTCCCACCGACCACCCATCCCACTTCCTCCTTCCCCGAGCTGACACGCCCCCTACTCTCCTACTATTTACAGCATCCCTTCAACATGCATGACCCTTCTATCCGAAGAAGCTCCCTCCTTTGATGCATTTTCCCTTTGTTCCCCCTCAGTATAGGATTTCCTTAATATGATTGATGTTTTTTCCAAACACTAATTGTTAGGGGTTGTTATTTTCATTTGATCCCTCAATTTTGGGTTTGTTTTGACGGCGTAGGTTTTGTTTATGCTTCTGAAGCATGCATCTATGGTTCGAATGAGATCGTTCACCGGTCTCGGGCATGCGTTTTCATTCCGCATTGAAGTTGAGGTAGGAAACCTTTGTGCGTCATCTTTAAATTTTGGATTTCACTAAATTATTGTTTTATCAATACCCTTAGTTATTATTTAGTGATTTGGTATTTTTTTTATAGTCAATCATTGCTATATGAGGTGTTTAGGTTCTATTTCATTGATCATTTGGCGTAAATTTTTATGTTGTACAATCCCTTTTTTTAAGAATTCACTGGTTTGTTTTGCAATAAATTGGTAATTCTTTTTTTTTGAAGCATGTTTTGTTCTAAGAAGTATAAATGGGATGTTGAATTTGGTTATTGTACTTCCTCGAGTGGACTTTTGGATTACGGTTTCTAAAGAGGCATGTGTATGGTTTCAAAATGAATTTTGATGTGTGGTGTATTTTTATTATGTTGTGAAATTAGTTTATTTGACTGTGTAAGTCATGCATTTTCTATTTGGGTATGTTGGGGATCTATGATTGGTTATAAAAGAGGGTTTGAAGGGGGTTTTGAGTGTTTAATGTTGTGAGATACTTTTTGAAAAATGATTCATAAATTTTAAAGTGTTTTAGGATATATTGTAAATAGTGGGAAGTATGTTTTGAAAACATGTCGTGGTGGTTTTTACACCATTTATTCATTTTGATTTTCTTAAGAAATTGGTTCTGGGGTTTTAGTTGTTGTGTGTTTGGTGGAATGCATTGGCAAGGTAATTCTGTGAAACTGCGGTCATTAGCTTGTGCATGCGTCTGCGTCTATGCGAGGTGTGACACAGCATTGTGTTTGAACTATGAGTCTAGGAAGGTCCCCCACATTACTCTCCATTAAGTTTATAATTCATTAATTTCATGATATTTTATTGAATTTCTATTGATAAATGAAAAATAATGTTAGATGGTTATTTTAGGAATAAATATTTGATGTAAATGAATCTATTTATTTTATACATTTCCCTTGAATTATTTTCTTGATGAATTGACCTACAATAGAAAAGGAATTCCTTTTTTTCCTTTGAACACAATTCAGGAACTCTCTTGTGTGGTTTGGGTTAGATGTCAAATGTTTTATTTTGACACTTGAGTAAATATTCTAGTTTATCTTGAGAAATGATTTTTTCGTTATCATTGGTTAAGTCTTGTTTGGATCCTCATAAAAGTAGAGTGTGTTGAATATTTGAAAATGGTTAAACTTGTGATGTGAAGGTGTTGTTTTCCATTGGAATATGGGTGATTTTCAAAGGTTTTTTGAAGCCGGTTTGGCACTTTAAAAAAATTAATTCTTTTTAAAAACATTATTTGACATGAATTAGGGGTGATTTGTTGTATACGACGATTGTGTGAGTTGTTGAACATGATGTTTGTGCACATTTTGACATGGGGACCTGGCATATTAAGTGAATCTTTTGAGAACGATTGCAGCACCTATTTAGATTATGCACTAGCTAGTGGCCCTTAGTACGGATTATACTATGCTAGGGGATTGGGCCCATCGACAATGCAAGGTAGGGAGATGGTCGGGTGTTAGGGCATTATGATATCATCGAGAGTAGGCATTCCTTCACGATGAATCAAATGTATAGTACATTCTAGATTGTTCACGAGCTCCAAAGTTCCACCCGTGTTTTCTTTAGTGTTTATTTGTATGTGGCGGACGATGGAGATGTCTAGTTCGGTTGTTGTCCCTTGTGTTCCACTTTCTCATTTTCCATTAGTGTGTGTTGTCTATTGTGTGTGGTTTTCCTTTTAACAAACAACTAAAATTTAGATTTCTAAATTATTCGCAAAAATGTTTTAAATAGAAATGCACCAGTTCCTTTCAATCATTAAAATTTTTTTAAATTAAAATTAGAATTGGACTGTTACTTGTTTTGGAAATGAAAGAGTGTGTGGAAACCCATATTATATATTATTAATTCAAACCTGGAACTAGTATGTTCATTATTTAAAGGTAGTGCATTGAGAATAGATTTTTGGGCATGAATACTGAGTTTTAGTACTCACAACTATAGTGTTTTCATGTTTTTAGTTTTTGTTGCAAGTTCGACTCAAGAATGCTCGCCATGGTATAGAGTTGGTTGTGGTTTGGTGAGCAACTCTCGGGGTTGCGAGGAGTTTTTGCAATGGTCATGTTAGATTGTTAATATTGGTTGTTCTTCCTTTTTGTGTCCTTTATTTGTTTTTCATTGTTATATTTTCTTCCTACTACTTTATTTATTTTTTTGGGCCAAATTGTTCCCTTTTTGTTCTATGTTGATGCCTTGGTGCTTGTCGCTAGCCTGGGAGGATCAGGAAGGCCTCTCGGGCCATGATGCGGACCGGGTTCGGAGATCGGTTCAGGGTCAACCTGGGTTGGTACGTTACAAAATGGTATTATAGGAGGTCGGGTCTTGAGCAGACATTGTTTCTTAGAGCTCCCATCGTTACTTGGTGATGTCATGGTAGAAGGAGTATAAATATTGGGACACGAGGTGTGTAGATGAGAAGGATGTCATGAACCCTTGCTCGTTCTGAACCTCGTGTTACCATGGGATGTTCGGGTTGTTGGTGTCTTTTGGTTCTCTTGAAATGTTTTATGATGGGAAATGAAATGAAAGTCGGGAAAGTGAACATCGTGAGGATGCATGGTCTGATAAGGCCTGTGGAGCCGGAGACGTTACCCTAGAGTGCTCCTTGTGATGGTGGTGTGACTGGTGTCTGGCCACCAACAATATGTTTGAGTCACCCATCGACACTAGTTTTTCCTTGTGGATCATTTGATGTCTTCTTCATTTTTTAGAATTATTTTGTAAAGATGCTTTTGGAGACGGTGAAAAGTTTAATTTAAAATGGTTATGACCATGTTTTTATTAAGTTCCTTGTTTCCATGTTTCATAGTGTTCTCCACCACGATGGATTGATGGATGCTGAAGGTGCAGCTTCAGGTGGTGTGCCCCTAGGAAATCCTCTAGTTGATCAACCTATGGACTATGTCTTGGAATTATGGAAGATGAACCCTCCCCTATATTATGTTCAAGAAGATCCACATGAGGAGGAGGAGTGGTTGTAGAATATTGAGAGGAACTTTAGTTTCATTGTGTTGCCTTAGTCTCTGAAGTTGAAGATGGGTACCTTTAGGCTTGAAGGTCCAACCTGTAAATAGAGGAAGTCTGTGTCTTGAAGAAAGCCTCAAGAAGATCTCACTTGGGAATTCTTGAAGTCTTCTTTCATCCAACATTACTCATCTATGTTGAAGAAGTTGAGGATGAGTATGGAGTTGTATTGTCTTGAGCAGGGTGCTGAATCAGTACTAGAATTCTATCAACATTTTTTAGACGTAGTTCTGTAAAACCAATGGTTTCTTGAAAATAATCACAAGAAGGCTCGACAATTTGAGTCTGGAATCTGACCTGAACTGCGATCGAAAGTGGAAGAGCTCAACCCAACCACCTTCTCGGATGTTGTCGGGAAACCCATTCTTGTTGAAGTTGAGTTAGTAGGAGGACCTGAGGTGGTGAATCCTCAAATGGCCTTTTTGAGGCAGTGCAAAGGATAATGATATGAAGAATTGTAATTGACATGATACTGGTGGCTATAATAGTGGAATCTAGAGGCCTTCAGACCTCCTATTATCTTCTTTCACAATGAAATGTCATGATATCTCACCAGTGTGGTAGGCAAGGTCACAAGAGACCGATGTGTCCAAGTGCATCGAGACCCTTCCAAACCTGTGGATGTTGGGATCATTTGCAGCGATTCTTCCATGGTGTTTCCATGAAGCATGATGAAGCTAGACCTGGCTTGTCGAAGTTCACCTCTTCCCTTCAGCTGGAGTATGATGATTTTTGGGGACCAGTTTGATGTTTTCTATTTTTAGTGTTTCTTGTATGTAGTAATCATATCTTATAGCATTTTGTGGTGTTTTTTTTCTATCAGTTGTAAGAATGGTTATCATTGAACCTCTTTGAAACCATTGTTTTTAATGAATATGTATTTGGTAAAATTCTGGTTTATGTGTTATGTAATGGAATTTATGAATCCAAATGGCATGGTAGGAGATACTTTAATCATCAGTGCTCCAGCATGGGTCCTGGACTGAAGCTGGCACATAGTTAGGAGAACTCTGGTGGTGAAAAGGGCCCTAGTTTAATATTTTTCCTTAGTGTGGCATGGTTTGTTTTCTTCCAAGGGTGTGACATTTTTGAGGTAGCGGTGACGGTAGTTTTGATGCTCTATTGGTCTATCCCTTCCACCACCTACCCTTGTGGTGGTGTTTTTAGTCCGTATAGAATGTTTTCATGTTCGGTTAATCTCATTAGTTCTTATGGTGGGGAGACCCACAACGGGTCTCACAAAGTTAAACCTAAAGTAATTTAGAGTTACCCCAATTCTTAAGGTGGGGAGTCTGTTCAGGTCTCCCAATTTTAGTATTAGAGTTTCTTTTCATGTATCTTTTGGTGGTAGGTGGTCTCGTGCGGAACCACCTAATCTTGAGTTCGTCTTCTCGAGTAAATGTTGAGATTGGAGTACACCCAATGGTTTTGTTGGACTACGATTATGGTAATAATTGTCGGAGGTAGTTTAAGTTCATTCATTCCCTAGTTGAGATGGGTGGTTTGGGTTTTTCTTGGTGACGGTTAAGGTGATTGTGTTTTAAGGATGATTTTTGTGTCACAGATTATTGGTGTATGTCCGGATCGATCAACTGGAGGTGCTAAATCTTTTGTACGTGGGTGATACATGGTAAATTTTATATTTGGGTTTAGGTATTGTTTTGGCTTTCCAAGGGTGGAAAGCATTATGGTGGGGAGAATTTTCACACCCTGTATTATCTTTTATTTTATTTTACAATTTTCTTTGAGTTTTAGAATTTTTTGGGGTCCGGGATGACTCTCGGATGAGAAACATTTGAGTTATGTCAAAACAACGTGCATTTCTGAGTTGACTTCACTGGGCGCATGGATATACAACATTTTGAAAAACTCACACAGCTCCGCCCAGGCATTTTCATGGTCCACCTAACTTCGGAAAAATTAAAATTGGTAATGATTTTTTTGTTATTAATTTTATAATTTTTATTGAAAATAAATGATAAATTAATATTAATATTATTATTATTATTATTATTATTATTATTACCGGTGTGCGGGCACTGAATGATTAGAGAAGGCCATGATGTCATCACGGGAACCCGTGAAACTTCTTATAGATCGAACAGAAGATACCACACGATCCGCACATGAGCGCCTGAGTTGTGAGCAGGCCACAAGGTTGCAGTATCCATTTAATAATACTATGTAATGAAAAACTATGTAAAATTAAAATGAGGCGCATAATAATACTTTTAATGATTTTTTTCTATTTCTATTATTGTTATTATTAAAATTATTTTTATCCTTATTATTATTATTATTAAAATCGTTATAAATAATATTATTATTGATATCATTATCTTTATGTTGTAGTTTTTGTTGTTATTATTATTATTATTATTATTATTGTCATTATTGTAAAAGTTATAAATTATTATTACCATTAAAATGTTTATTTATTATGAGTGTTGTTATTATTATAGATTAAATTTATTATTTTTTATTATTTTTATTATTATTAGTATTGTTATTATTATTTTGTAATTAAAAAAGAAAAAAATCTTGTAACCCTAACCTAGTACCCGACGACGCCCCTCCCCCCTCTTCATTCCTATTCACGCATCAGGGCCACAAGCTTCCCTTGATGCTTGCACATTCTCCCTCCCTATAGGCCACAATTCACCTCCTCCCTCCCCATGGACCACCCTGCCCTCTGGACTCGCCTCCTCAGTGCACTGGACCACTGCCTTCCGGCTCAGCCGCACCCCTCACCGACCCTATCCAACAGCCAGCAGCAACCCACTGTGCCTCTACCTCCTACTCGCGCCCTCCAGCATGCCACACCCATTCTTGCCGACCGTCCCTACCATGTTCTCCTTCCCCGAGGCGATGCTCCCCCCTTCTCTTCGGATGTTTTTGGAATCCCTTCGGCCAGCATGACCCTTCTCTCTGGAGAATCTCCCTTGTTCGGTCCCTTTTTTCCCATTTCCCCACTTGGTATATGATTTACTTAATGATTTTGATGTTTTTTCCAAACATTAAATGTTACGGGTTGTTATTTTGATTCGACCCCTCACTTTTGGGTTTGTTTTGATGGGACAAGGTTTATTTTTGCATTTGAAGCATGCGGATAAGTTGCAAATGAGATCATGCACCAGTCTCGGGCGTGTGTTTTCAATCCACATTGGAGTTGATGTATGACCCCCTTATGCGTCACCTTTAAATATATTATTTCACTTAATTCTTGTTTTATCACTACCCACAGTAGTTATTTTGTGATTTGGTATATTTTTTATAGTCTATCATTGTGGTATGCAGTGTTTGGGTTCTGTTTCATTGATCATTTGGTGTAAATATTTAAGTAGTTCACTCCATTTTTATTCAATAATCCTCTAGTTGGTTTTGAAATTGATTGGTAATTCGTTTTTTAAGCATGTCTGGGTCTTAGAAGATTAAATGAGATGTTAAATTTGGAGATTGAACATCCTCAATGGACTTTTGGATTTTGGTTTCTAATGTGGCATGTGTGTGGTTACAAAATGAATTTTGACGTGTGGTTTATTTTTATTATGTTTTGAAATTAGTTTATTCTATGGTGTATGTCATGCGTTTTCTTTTTGGGTATGTTGGGGATCTACGATTGGTCATAAAAGAGGGTTTGAAGGGGGTTTTGAGTGTCTAAAGATGTGAGATACTTTTTAAAAAATGATTCATAAATTTTAAAGTGTTTTAGGACGTATTGTAAATGGTGGGAAGTATGTTTTGAAAACATGTCGAGGTGGTTTTTACACCATTTGTTCATTTTTATTATCTTAAGGCAGTGGTTATGGGTTTTTAGTTGTTGTGCATTTGATGCATCAAATTGGTGAGGTAATTCCGTGAAATTGCGGTTGTCAACCTGTGTGTGCCTGTGCGTTTGTGCTAGCGTGACGTGCCATTGTGTTTGGATTGCGAGATGAGTTAGGTACCCCAAAACACTCTCCTTAAGTTTATAATTTATTAATTGCATGATATTTTATTGAATTTATTTTGATAATTGAAAAATAAGGTTAGATAGTTATTTATGCAATAAATATTTGACGTAAACAAAGCTGTTTATTTTATGAAATCCACATGAATTATTTTCTTGATGAATTAACACACAATAGTAAATGAATACACCTTTGGACTTTGAACATAATTCAAAAACTCTCATGTGTGGTTTTGGTTTGATGTCAAATGTTTTCTTTTGACATGTGAGTAAATATTATACTGTCTCTTGAGAAATGATGTTTTTTAGTTAATGTTGTTTAAGGACCATTTGAATCCTGATAAATGTATAGTGTGTTGAATATTTTTAAATGGTTTTACTTGTGATGTGAAGGTGTTGGTTTATTTTGATTTATGGGTGATTTTCAAGGGTGTTTAAATCTGGTTTGGCACTTTATCAAAATAAATTATTCTGAAAAAACTTTTCGACGTGACTCAAGGGTGATTTGTTGTATACGATGATTGTGTGAGTTATTGAGTGTGATTTTTGCGCATGTGTTTACATGGTAACCTTGCATAGTAAGTGAATCTTTTGAGAACGATTTCTGCAATAGATGAGGTTATGCACTGGCTAGTGGCCCTTAGTACGGATTATACATTGCTATGGGATTGGGCCCCTCGATCAGGCCCGGTAGAGCGATGGTCGGGTGTTAGGGTGTTATGACATCATTGAGAGTAGGCATGCCTTCGGGATGACTCACATGTATAGTATGTTCTAGATTGTTCATGAACTCCTAGGTTCAACCCATGTTTTCATTAGTTTTTATTTGTTTTTGGAGAAAGATGGAGAGGTCTAGTTCAGTTCTGGGCCCTTGTGTTCCACATTTCTATTTACCTTTGAGTGTGTTGTTTGTTGTGTGTTCTTTTTCTTTTAACAAAAAACTAAAATTTAGATTTCTAAATTGTTCAAAGATATGTTTTAAAATGCAATGCACCTGTACCTTTAAAACATTAAACATGTTTGTAAATTAAAAAGGTAAATGGACTGTTACTTGTTTTGGAAATGGAAGTGTTTGTGGAAACCCATATTTTATATAATTTAGTCCAATCATGGAATTATTAAGATCTATATTTTATGATAGTGAATTGGAAATAGTTTGTTGGGCATGCCTACAGAATTTTAATACTCAAGCCTATAGTGTTTTCCGATTTTTATTTTCTGTTGCGGGATTGATTCGAGCTTGCTTGTCAAGGGATAGAGTTGGTTGTGGTGTGCTAAGTTGATATCGGGGTTGCGAGGAGTTTTTTCCGTGGTAAGGTTAGTTTGTTGTTCTTGGGTGTTCTTCTTTTTTGTGTCCTTTATTTATTTTAATTGTTCTATTTTCTTCCTGCTTATTTATTTATTTTTATTGGGAGAAATCATTCCCATTTTGTTCTCTGTTGATGCCCTGGTGCTTTTCACCAGCTCGAGAGGATCGGAAATGCCTCTCTGGCCATGTCGCGGTCTGGCTCAGGTGATCGGTTCATAGTCTACCCGGGTTGGTTCATGACATTAAGAGACTGAACATTGATTTTTTCGGGGGCATATCTATGCTTGGTATGTTTTCAGGAATATAATCATCTTACTCATTCCAAAAATCTCCCTCCATAGGAATATCCCATCATTCTAATGAATGCACATCCATGAAACATGCTCAATGTAGAATATCGAAAACCAATTTACTTGGATTTAAGAGTGGAAACAAATTATAAGGTCCCTCCATAAGGATATTATTAGAAACAATGTTATGTTAATTACATTATTACATCCCATAATGATTTCTATCCAAAACATCTGGCTGACCTACTATGTCAGGATCTTCCCACAGTTTCTCCAACTCAGGTACATGTTCATCCTGTTTTACCTTCATAGCTCATTCACACTACCGCATCATCAATATTCATACTTGATGATACGGAAGGATGGTGTTCGCCAATGTAGCTAGAGATAAATCCTTACCTTGAAATGGAATATCAAATTCTTCCCCCACTATATTCAAGAAATCCAATTTTCCCTTAATTTAATAGAATATGTGGTATATAATAACACAAGAATCACTTTGTGTCTGAGTGTGTTCCGATGAAATAAAGCCTGAAGAAGAACGAATAAGAAAAACATTGATGCTTCTTACAAATTCCAAAGGGGGAATATTCATTTCCTATTCCGGTGTACTATCCAGATCAATCAAAAAATGGGATGAAATACACTTATAATTTAATTGTAATTTTAAGCTCTATACTGGAAATGATATCAATATATGACCTCTCAAATTTCAATGAGCTTAATCCTGAGTGAGTCATGTTTTCCATTTCATGGTGGAAGGGTTTTATCTTATCCCATAAATTAAAACTTCAGGAATAATAGTTTTAAGTATCTTAATGGAGAACCTCTTAGATGATTTGTGATCACTTTTCATTACATTGAAAAATCCCAAAAGATTTCATGATTTATATATAGCGTCATAATGTTTGGAATATTAAATTTAGTGGACCAAATCTAATTATTTATCTTTTTCAGAAATCCCAGGAAGTATAATCTATAAAGTGAAAACCAAAACTATCAAACTTACATCAAATCCTATACAAAATTTATCTCACAACTCCACCCAATTCCATTAGATACCCCCTCCTGAATGATAAAAAATAACTACATGCTTATCAATATGGGAGAAAAGAGAAGAATTATATTTCCTATGGAGACCAGAAGAAAAATATATATTTTTAATTAGATGAAAATGTCCCTGGCTACATCATTATACTCATGGAGATTAATTTTTTATGATATATATAGCATATAAGGAATAATTAGGTTAGGGTTAGCGATCACTCAATTTTTTCCTTTTCACTGAACATTCAGGAATAACATGTAGGAGTGATTTTGTAAGGAAATCCACCTATTGGTTCTTGATTTTGAACATGTAAAATTAATCATCCTAGTAATGAAATATTTATGTGTTTATATTACAGATTTTAATGAAGGGAGCATATGGAAATAAGTCACATGTAAGGGTGAAGAAATTCAATAATTGGATGAATCGAAAGATGATCAATAAAACTAATGTTATCCTCATGGAACTGTTAAATAGGAAATACGTTCACCATGTTTCTTTTTCCATGGGTTGACAAATTTATTTGACTATATTGTCTTATAAGATACAATATTCTAAAAAACGATATAACAGACGAGACATGAGTCTTGTACAGGATGAATAACCCATATTGATTCCCAAATATGTCCATACCTTCTCAGATTCCATGGCTATATTACTGAGAGAATGGTCATATCCGACAAACTGGTTCAATGGGTGTTTTAATAAAAATATTATAGAACATGATGTACTCTCCCAAATAGAACCCTCATTAGATGAAGAATTAGTCATCAATTTTGTAAATATGATTCACGTAATTGACCCAATGATTGATGATGTGTATTCTTTTATACTTGATACCTTTGTATATAAATGATAATTTAAAGGTAGATGATATATGTTATGAGGGAATATTGGAAGATGCAGTCTTTCCCCAAGAACAATATCATGCCCATATCCCATCAAAAGCTATATACATGGAAGAAAAACATAGTAAATCAAATAAATTAACCCAATATAAAAATTTACACAATTTAAAATCTATCAAGAGTATCAGAAATGATTATTTTGGTGGACTGATTAATGAGGTTCCTTCAAATTTTCCCCAAGTGCTTGTCCCGCCTTACTTATACACATTAGACCCCAATGTATGTTATAAGGTATAGCTTCAACCCCATATTGTGAAACATATTTCAATAGATGAAAATATGGTTTCATAATGTATTCGTCTATGGATATGCTAATAAAACATTTCCATATGACCATAATTTATAAAATGAATTCTAATAAGCACTTGTGGAGGCCTTATTAACCCATCAAGTGTTTATAGTAGAGGTCACTACTACATAGGTGCATCAAAGAGAGTCTGATATTCTAGAGTGTCACACAATCATCTCATTCATAGAAAAGGAATAAAATTGTAATGAATAGTTCCATTATAAAATTGTCTATTTCTATTAAATTTTATTATATTGACATTTTATAAGCATTTATTGACAGTATGTTAAGAATTAACATCATTATGGCACATGTTCTCTACTATTTGGGCTATAGTAATGAAAACTTATCTCATATTTATATAACACATCAAGATTAGGATAAGAGTGAAAAACAGCCTTCATCAAATCAATCGTAGTTCCCAATTGGGAGACCTCATCATTGAATCTAAATCATTAGTTGTCAAATAAGATATAGATTGAAATGTACAATTATGGAGATATTTGTTTAATAAATATACACAAGTCCCATCATCATACAAAGAGTATATCAAATAATATATTATTATAAAATGTGAGACACAGAATAGTAATTGGGGACCATTTGAGTCATGTGTACCATAATACATCGACTCAGGGTCGATCATAGAGAAAGAAAGAAACCATAATTGATGATGTAACATGAGATATAACTCTGAATTGTTTTTAAATGACCCCATTCAATCCACTTAAAAATATTTTCAATGAATATGTATTTACCATAAATAAAATCGGAGACACTAGTTTGGATTTGGGTGTGTTTTCATCGTCTCTCATTATAATAGTCACATAAAATGAACCTGTTAACATAGATGATGCTACTATTCTCATTAATTGTGACAACACCCTAAGTGAAAATGCCCTCACATTTTCTGTAGAGTCCCATAAGAATCCTATATCATCAGATGAATCAGGACGGACTCTAAAATCTGTAATAGAGAATGAATATACCCTAACTTCATATTTCAAATGTCTGGATATTGATTCTTCTTATATCTATGAAGATTCCCCTTAATCACTCACCCCTTCTAAGATTGGTGGGGGGAGAAGGGGATCTTAGTGACATCCCCCTATAATTTGAGGGAGTTATCCCCAATTCTATTAATGATCATTTAAAAATAAATATGGAAGAGGAGAAAGATCCCAAACCCACATTGATTAGTGTGGTCATGTATTATGATGAAAAATAAGTGTATGAAACTTTTCTAATGTAGAATAGAGATGTGTTTTTAAGGAATGACATATACAGTCAAATCCTTGGTCCTGATGTATCCACTTAAAATATCGGCATACCAGAAGATCAATCACGTTATAATAATTCATCCATAATAATTCATCCAACATATGATTCAATGTGTATTACCGATGTTGAAAATATTATAAAATCCAATTATATTGAATGTTATAACACTTGATGTGTCTCACCAACATCATCCTAGTAATAATGAATAGTATGAAGATTTAAGTTTACATTAGAATAATTTATATCAACATTAATTGTCTAAATCATGATTTTATGGTCCCAATCAGAGAATTTATAATTGATTCAACCTCTAACAATCAAGACCTTTCCTTACTGGTTGTGTATATGGGGAAAACCCAATATGAATTGACCTTAATGATAAAGACTCTAATGTTTTCTGTGAAACCTAAGGAATATACTATTATCTTGTCACTCACTTAGGTTTGATGATTGTTTTTTTAATGTATCAATGTTCCATGAATTATATTTCTAAACCCTTGTAAGAGAGTAATGTTGAATGTTACATCGATGATCTGTTGGGAAAATCTTAATAACATTGAGATCAACTTCTTGATCATGTAACTACTTTCCATAGGCTATGGTAACATAACTAAAATATGAACCCCTTGAAATGTTCTTTTAGGATCATCTCAAGGATGTTTCATGACTTTATTGAATGTCACCATGGAATTAATGTTAGTCCTTATAAAACCAATGTAATAATTTTCATTCAACCTATTCAAAAAATCAATGACTTGTAATGTGTTTTTAGGGTTATTTTACTACACATTAAATTTCCTAGTGAACTGTGCTAGAATTTTTTTATATTTCACTAAATTGAAGAAAATTTGAGTTAAATACCTGTGGATCGATGATTATAGAAAATATTTTGATAGTATCAAGAAATATAATTTAATCCCACCCATCCTAATGCCCCCTATTGAAGGAGGTACATTCATTTTAAATGTTATATCCTTGTAGAAATTACTGATTTTTTTTCTTATATATAATAATGATTCATGGAACAATAATTATCTTCATTATCTTAGTAGAACCATGCTTAGTACTTAGACTCAATATTTATATATCAAGAAAAATTCCTTGCATTACACTTCACTGTTTAGATGTTGAGGCCCAATATATTGTAACATGAGTTCAATTTGGTCACACATAAGGACCCTCTAAAATACATAATCAATTTCCCAGGAAGAGTAGTCATTTATCTGGGTATATTTTTTTATAGTAGATTTACATTAAATTCATATCCTAAAAGGAAATAAATGGATAGATATTAAAAAAAATTGACATATATAACCCTTAAGAAAATAAGATACCATTAGTCACTAATTTATCAATGAATTATTCTTCTATGATCAAGAATTTTACTAGAAATTGGTAATTTACATTGACAACGCTTCTAGAAACCCAATAGGGAAATGAATAGAAGACCCCAAATCCATAAAATTTGTTTTGGGAGTCATCCTTATCTCTATATATATATAATTTATACCATATGTTGTCTTTTTGTAAAAAAAAATTATTCACCAATAGGGAGGTAGAATACCAATCCATTATTGATGTCTTGGAACTGGAACTACAAATAACAATAACCCATATGAATTTCAATGATTGTTCTGAGCTAGTAATCATGAAAATAATTAGTGTCCATACTATAAAAAGGAGTATATCATTCAAAAACATGACTTTTTATGAACATTTATTATGAAATTCACTAAATAAAAACCCTGAATCACATCCCATGCTAACAAAATCCCCAAGAAGTTGCATTAGCTAATGCAGAAACAGTCATAGTGGATCCAGACAGGGATGAAATACTCATGAAAATTATACACTACTGGATGGTGTCAACATTCCATAGTACAAACATTGAATTGATCAATGAGATCAATTACATTCCATAAAATATAATTTTACCAAAGTATGGATGTATCCCATATTGGAATACATCAAAAGTGGTATTTTTTCCTTCTGAATGAGAATGAAAAGATTAAATATTATGATGATAAATAAAAATTACCATTTATGATCGTCTAAAATCTATAAAATTTCTTCATAAATGAAAATATTAGGGAGTTATACTCAGACGAATTGAATTAGGGGAAACTCTCCTTGTATATATGTGGTAAATTCAGGTGTGTATGGTGATTATAATCAAGGGACTAGGATTTCCCATAAAATTTAATGGAATTAGTATGTTTTCCTTCAATGACATAATATTATAGAGAATTCATCACAAAATGTATTCTCTATTAGATACATGCCAAATTTCTCAATCAGCCCATATAGTTACCATATACTAACAAATAATCGTTGAAGTTTTCAATATGGGAAATATATATAAATGGGACATATCCCCATCATAATATTTTGGTAGTAAAAATTGATAATTACTACCCCAAAATAATTCTCCACATGGGATGAGGATATATCTTTCATTGAAGACCCGATAAAGGAAATGATCATTTTTTTTGAGAAATCATCATTACTAGATTTTGTGTTCCCCATATAATACTAATTTATAATGGAACAAGTGTTTTCAATTCCAAATTAAAATACTATTTCAAAAATATGAAATTTTTTCTAACCATTCATCCCACTAAAATTCAATATAAAATGGATAAATATACTATTCAAATAAATCATTATTGATTACACTCTAAAATTTGTTGGATAAGGACAAGAACTCATTGACTCTGAAATTTTATTCATTCTTTGTGGCCCTATTATACCACTACCCACATGACTATATAAGAAACCCCATAGTCCCTTGTTTATTGGATAGAATTACTTTTACCTATTGAGGATGAACTACATTAACATAGAATTTCTATTTTTGAACAATTTTAAATATATTAGAAACCCAATATTTGAATGGATGATTTGGAATTATTTAATGATTAAATATTGTGATCCCTACCCCATTTGGGTTTTCAGAAAAACTAAGTAGTATAATCCATAAACAAAATTTTTTTTCATTAATTCATTCATCCTAGGGGAATTGGTATATTTTATCCGGACCCTGACGATACCAGGGAAGAAACCTCCCAAACATGAAGTAGAATGAGAGGGACATTTCCTCTAAATAAGGTCTACTTAAAGGGTTTGTGTTCACTGATTTTCATGGATGGGGATAACAACACACATCTCACCTATGATAGGTTCCTCAAAATATAATTTATGTAATATATACCAATCATAGTCACACGATATTAAACTATGGGATTACATCCCAATAAAATGATGTTAAAATTTATGAAATCATAGTTTGAGCTCCATGAAACTGAAAATACCAAAAGAACATTCTAGTCACATAATGTAAAACTATAGAAAAATTCATTCTCTAAAATAATAATAATAAACAAGAAAAGAAGTGGTTTGTGTTGGAAAAAATCTGTTGGTTTGTTTTTAATAAAACATAGACAATACTCCAATTCCTTCTTACATATCACACCGAGCATGAATCACACGATATTATAGGTTATAAATGATCATTATTATTTTCCTTATTAAACTACACTATCGAAATTTTGGTCTATCAAGAATGACCTTATGGTTCTTAGAATGGTATTCCTTGTATGACCTTCCCTACTAATTACACTTGAATTAGATCTATGCATGTGACTTATGAATAACTGCATGTTGATTTATTATTATCCGGATTAGATATGTAATATTGTCAAGATCCCTAATCATAGGCCCAACTATTGGTTCCTGAAAATTCTATCACAACAAATCAATAGTTATTTTAGTTCTTTATTACCTTTCATAAAGACTTGATCCATGGTTTCAAATGTAGATCAGACCCATTTGAAACTAAACATCAAATTCCTATTGGTATGAAAATAAACAAAATAACACCGACATCATTATCACATGATTATAAAAATATTGTGTAATTACTACAAGCATTACTATAAAATACTCAGGTATGCCCAATATTTTTTTGAGCTCATTCTCCCTACATGAGAGCCCAATCTATATAGATGTATTCGTCACACGATTGGGTTATCACATAAAATATTTATTCCCCCTTCCTTACACATGAGACAGATCTATGAGAGGAGTAACATATAAAGAACTATATGTGGCTTGATTATTATTCTAAAAAGATATATAATGATTCCAAGATCTCTTATTCTAGTATTACATGAAAAGATAATAAAAATTACCCTCTCTAAATATGAGATAGAAATGTGAAGGATATTTCAATATAGGTTCTCTCATTTACATATTCATGATTGAAATAAAATTTCCCTTCCCTAACATATGATTCAGATCTATAATGGGACCTTCCTCTTAAGAACATCATGAGGAAAGATTCTTATTCTGATGACATTTGTAGGGATAATTGATACCCTAATTCTAGGCATATCCATGGAATCTAAAAAGTACCCATCTATGTATGAGTCATACATACATTGGAGATTTCATACTAAGAACAATTTGTGAATTTTTCTCATTTTTACGAGATATATTGTGATACTTAGATCCCTTAGTCTCGGACAAACAACAATAAAAAAAGTCCCTTTTCCTTATATTTGAGTAAGATATATCTTGGGAATCCCTTATGATAGCCACAACGAGTTTAGTCTCTATGTCATGATATGATCAAAATCACCCAATCATCGATAAATAGGATATAAATGATTCCATATTTCTTTCCATATGTCTCCATTTTAATTAAATACACTTTGCATCTTGAGAAACTCAGATCATCGTAAATCATCGTTGGTTATCTATGTCAACCGAATCTAAATCTGAAAGAAACCACATTGTTGAGTATAATACTACACCCTCAACATTGATATTCATATGCACCCTATGACATATACTTTCAATTAGAGCCCTCAATTTCCCATGGAGAAAATCCTCTTATCCATATACTCACACACAACAACATAATGTATTTAACCATTAAAACATGGTCCAAACATATAGCTTGTGTTCATGTACCATGCTAAATTTATATATTTGAGAACCTCAATTTATTATTTATTGTTTCTCTGAACTTCTTTATAAATTTTTTGGATAATTTTTAACCCATATTTCTTAATTTGGGTCATTATCCCCATCCCATTGGTCCATTTACTATGACCTTAAACTATGAGAAACATGTAATGAGATTGTTCCCACATGACATCATCCACATTTAATATATGTTATATCTACAATTATATAGTCATTGATTTTTTTAAATTTATTCATGAAAATTACTATTAACTATGAACCAACTTAAAATATATGATGTCAAATTCAATACCATCCAATTGCTTTTGTTGACCAATCCTCTTGGATTTCTCTTTGATAGGAAAATTGTTAATAATGGTAGACTGACTATTGAAACCACCAAGTTACTCCAACTGGCCTCTATTGAATTAGTTATATATTAGTTATATACCATTACTAAAGTTTATTATACTCCCATTGTTAGTCACTTTAACCATATGTTTTCCCCAAACTGAGTGTGGTAATTATTTTCTAGCTCCCACCCGTACCTATTTACAGAGTGAAATATTCTTATTATTTTTACTAGTGGTAATTCTATTAAATTTAGACACCATTTATAAATAAATAAATAATTAATGGGATATGATTTAAAAAATAAATAATACAATTATTCAAATAAATTCCTAAACCATAGTACTTTAAACATTTATGTCATCCTCATTTTCAAGATAATGAAAATGGGACAAATCTCTACAATCATAAACAATAGATATACTAGTTTAAATTGCATGAACATAAAATTAATATGTAATGTTACATATAACTCACATAAATAGAAATTAAAAATGGGCCTTCTACCCAAAAGATGTTTTTTCACTTTCTAGACACAAACATCAAGTGACCAATTTGAAATAAAACACGTGGAATTAAAAATAGAATAAATTTTGATAGGTTGAAACTCGCCAAGGGTGGCCAAAGAAGAAGATAAGTCTCATCCACAACAACTTATTAGTAATTTTATTATAAGATTTAAAAAATATAAAAGGGAAAAACACAATGATTGTGGGTCCCATTATTTAGCCCCAACAATAGTCAAAATATGCTCACTAGGCCTCTACCCTAGAAAAAACATAGAGAATACTTCCATTCAAAACTTATTATTTTAAAAAATTACATAAAATATTATGAAGGTGTGATATGATATCATGAATCCCAACGGACCAAATATTTGGTAATTGTGATATAATATTATACTTATACTCATACGTGAAAAACACCATAAAAGAGTGTTTCAATTTGAGTATTCAAGGATAATTTCCTACATTGATATTCAAACATTAGTAATAAAATGATCTAGTATTTTAGGATATTTTATTTCAAAGAGTTTCATGATACTGTGATGTAATAATAAAAATTGGAATTAGATATGAATAATTTATAATAAAATACTTTTTCATTTAATTCATAAATATAAGAATGATAGGCACATCCAGATATTTCAGTCTCAATTTTTAGAAAAAAGATTATTATAAACAACTATGTCAAGAACTGATCTTCCATATTCCATAGTTAAACCATTTTATTATGAGATGTATCGGAAAATTACTCATGTACTGTTCATTTTTTGGCTTCATCATAAGCTAAAGAATAAATCACTCCCACTAAATCAGATATCTCATGTCTCTGTCTCCTTGAGACCAGAATCTCAATAAATATTTTAAAAATTGGGGCCTTATATTTAATATAAGGTCCTTATATTTCAATAATTCAACTCTCAATGAAGGTACCTTCTCTGGGAGTCCAAATTCATCAATGTTATATTGTGTCATCTCCTAGGAAATTCACTCTGTAAGACTGGATTAGTGATTCAAATATATTTTTTATGAAGGTGTTTCTTTGGAGTCCCTTGTTACTCACTGATAATCAAAATCTAATTAGTTGTCAAATATATTCCTCGATAATCAATTCCCCATATGTTGAGACTAATGAATAGTTGATGTATATGATAAGAATTGTTTTTCATTTTTGAAATATGGGTGAATTTTATTAGAGAATAAAGTTTTTTATTCATGTTCTTGATATGGTTGGTTCATAGAACTAGCATCAGTATTGAGAATGGTTTCAGCATTAGAAACTATAATTTATTAATGAATGTAGTCTCTCACTAATAAACCGGAAGTTTTTTGGTAAGGAAATGAACAAAATAGGATTAAATACTTCTCTAAAAAGAGGTAATAACCCTAATGAAGCATGACTGAAAAGAGTGCTATGAATATTAGTAGTCATGTGAATCCCTAGATATGTCATTATCATTCCATGTCCCACAAGATTATAAATAATAATTTCATGTACATTATTATGAATTTTTCTTTGTTATCTGAAAAATCTCAATCCATGTTGTCAATATCCTGCAATTTTCATATTTTCATCACCCTCTAAATAGATGATGTGGACCTCATTTTCATGTATTGGATCCTCTAAGAAAATTTTTATGATAATATTTAGTCCATTCTTGAATATAATCTAGGGATATTTCAAATATATCATCAATTGGTGGTAGTGTAATTAAGAACATTCTATTAGTCCATATCAAATTTATGAAAAATTGATTTAGGATCATTGCATGCTTCTCGTATAGTGTTTACAGAAAAGGGAATTGAATATATGGAATGGTTCAAAACTAGTTTCGTAACATTGATTCTATATAGGGTTTTAATGTTGAGACACCATCAACCATCTCCATGAGAACCACATCCTATAGTGAAATCTAATATCATTGATTGATGTCTAATTCATTGATTCCAACTACCAATGCACCACTGGGAGCCCTATACTGAGTGAATGAACAGAATTAATGATCCTTAAAGGGTTAATAAAAATCATTCATATCAATAATTATATGTCAAATGCCTACAATATTTATCAATGTGTCCCTATTAGCATGTTAATGATACAAGGTTGTGTTTCTTGAGTCATAACCTCTTGAGATGTACTACTTACCAACCATGGAAAAGATTGATCAGGGTACATGTTATATAAGAGATGTAACCCAGTAAAATTGACCTAACAATTGGTTGATACACCCTAATATTGGAAAAAAAACTCAGATGAAAATGACATATTCCAATTAAGATACCATTATTAAAGTGGTTTCCCTAACAATGGTACCATCATCCCATTCATGTAATAATAACCTAATAAGAATCATAGCTATAATACATATCAATTGGAGATATATTTTATACTCTTATAAGATTTGATAGCACTGATTCATATATTGAACACATTATTGATGGACTAGTTGGTGTTTTAATAACCAACAAATTTTCAAGTACGGAATGACCTTGTCCTTTTCACTACTAGTATTAATCTGTGAGAGATAATAAAAAATTTTATCAGCACACTAAATGAAGTATTAATGGAATGATGAAATTAATATTTTAATTCAATTTCAACCAATTATTGTAAGTACATTTATTTTTTAGAAGTCTGCATGAAATAATCCCATTCATTTTTAGGAGAAATATATTCATCATACATATCCCCTAAAATTAGGTTTCCAATGATATTAGAAACACCATATAGGGTACTTCCAAAATCATTAAATGTAATATTAAATGTGTTAGTCTTATAGAATGACCATATTACCAACCTAGGGATGAGATTTAGATGATGATAGATAGATAATTTTTTAATTCCATACACCCATATAAAATCCAACAGCATGAAAAAGATCCTCTTATATGGTACAACATCGGTTCAACCAATAAGGTCAAGGCCATTCCTTCTAGAAAATCCATCAATGGAAAAGGTCCAATTTAAGACTCTATAATTTCATATTAAACTATATAAAATATAGTATGAAAAAAAATAAGGCATCAATTGACCTTCTATTGATGTTAAATCATAAAAAATATGTTATCAAATTTCACTATTTGTTTCATGGACAATCACACAATTAAGGGAAATATTCACTTTTCTAGTACCTCGTGTCTATAAAATTTGAATTTTGAAAATATATGGGTTTTGAGAGATTAATATTAAGTGTTTACCCATAAAGGGAAATTCTTTTAAATAATAGATAATTAACTAAGGATACATTAAAATTAATTTCAATATCTCAATGATGTAGAGTGATTATTTTCAAAGAGTTGGGTTCAACATCACACATAATTTAATTGATACATGGGGAAATGTCAGTATTTATAACATCATTTTAAGAGATAACCCATTCAGAATATATATCTATTTTGGAAAAAGCATCAACAAAAAATCATGAATGAAGAATATGTTACCTCCAAGTAAGGAAAATCAATATGTTATAGAAGCAATTGAAACATATATATTTTCAAAAAAATATCTCAACCGAAATATCCTTTCTAAGGACCCCTTACTAGGGTCCCCCACTGAGGCCCTCTCACTTGTATGGATCAACTAAATACCAATCTCTATAATGGACCTACTAATGACCCCCAAGATTGAGTGACCTTGATTAGGTGATAAAACAAATATTCTCACTTAAGAGTAGGGAAGGTAGAAAAGGGTAATGAAAGGAAGAGAACCTTACGAATAGGTAATGGGGGGTCACTATAATTTTTAGGTTTGACACATATTATACCATATCTATATTCCTCATTATATTTTATTAATATGGCATGCTTAAACTGATTATCACTCCTCACCCCAAGCACCTTAGAAAACATGTGATGGATGACTTTTCCCAACTATCAAGAAAGATAGGAGGGACTGACTCCAGAATATGATAATTAGCATTCCATTAGAATCCAATATGAGGGGGGTGTATAATTTTTTATTCATCCCATTCAAATAAAAAAAATTTAAAAATATAAGGTCTGATATCCCCTTAGGGTTCATGGTATTCTCAGCCTAGGAATACTCTTGTCGGTAGGCTTACCCTGCCCATGATCACCTCAGCCACTTTGCATAAATTTCTCAAGTACCCATAGATTGTCCTTATATCCTTAATCAAATAAAAAACACACATCTCCTCTCCAAATCAGCCTACATTACCCATACTTCATCTATTAACAATAAATTTTAACCCTTGGACCTCACACGTCGCATGGATTTCCCCACCTCTTGAACAGAGAGAAAAATCCCTAACATGCTTATCGAAGGCCCCAACATCTCTTATGAGTATCCTACTGCACTCTAACCCATCGAAACATTAAAAGGAGTAGAACAATGTTATCCAAAGTACTCAATGGAGCGACCAACCACCCATTGTCACTTACCAATGTGGAGAACATCACTGGGTCCATCACTTGTGAAACTAACCACCCATGGTTCTTCATAGGGGAGACCATCCACCTGTGGCTACCCACATAAAAATCCACCCCCTAGGGATTACTACGTAAGTGACCAGCCAACTAGGGTAGCACACCTTATCATCCATCCACTTAGGGTATCACAATGTAGTGGCCAACCGATTAGGGGTACCTAGTTAAGAAACCATCTTCCAAGGATATCCCACTGTAGTAATCATATTCGCAGTGATTCTTCTTCCCTAACAAATATATCCAACATTACCCAAGTCTCACATTTGAGAATTTTTACATTATATAATCTGTAAGACAACTATATTTATGTGTCTATAGTGTGGGAAACACCAGAAAGACAATATTTTTATTGTTCTATTCTATGGTAAAGGAAGTACCACAATTAAGATCACTAATTAATGTTTCCTTCAATATGTTCCCAACTGTGAATCCCCTTACTATTGAGGACTCCAATATTAGAGGCAATGGTGGGAACCATATTCATTTCGGAAGAGACTCTCATCCAATGTGTGATACCTAAAATGTTAAATGAATACGATTATATCAACAAAAAATTTTACAATCAAAATATGCATAAGACAAAACCATAAGATTATAATTATACTACAAGATGAGGTTGAAATCCTTAATAGAGTAAGCCTCTAATATTTCTGATGGGATACCCCACTATAGTCCCTCCCTCATCTATAAATTGGTGGGGATATGGTTCTTCATAGAATACCACATGTACTAGAACCATATATTTTATTATAGGATGTCATACCCGTCCAACATTTTATATATTAACCCTTTTCCATCAGTGGAAGATGAAGGAAGTTCATCCACAAGATTCAAATATAGGTTTAAGACCAATTTGAAACAATTTCTGCCACTTGAATGATCTACTAGTGTTCTTTATTTATAACATGGATCATAAGTCACTTGGTCTGGGGTACCAAATTTGATTATGCCACTAATATAATCAAAATACCATATTTGGACTTCCTACTTCTATGTATGACCCATCCTAACCAAACTACATGTGATTTTATTAAATCATAATGATATACTCAAATTCCCCATTAAGGTTCAAACCCATCATTTAGAACCCATCAAAATATTTATTTGGACATATTCAATTTCACTAATAATTATAGACGCATGCACAGAGAATTAGTTATTCATTAATAATGTTAAAAATATATTTTTAAAAAATTGTAAGTAAATATTTTTATAAATAAACATATTTCGAAATCTATATTCACCATATTTAGAAAATTTTATATTTATAATTATAAATATATAAATAATTTTTTAAATGTGTTTATATAATAATAAAAAAATAATTATATAAATTAAATAATTATAAAATTTATAAAATTTTTACTTAAATATTGAATATGTTAACTATATTTATATTTATTTATATTTATTAAATATTTATATTGTTTAACATATGAATATTTATAATTATAAAAATAATATTTTAACAAATATTTTTATTATAATAAAATAATAAAAAAGTAATAATGAATATATTTAAAAAAGAATATATTTACTATATTTATATTTATATATATTTAATATGTATTTATAAATATATACAGTTTTTTTATTTATAATAATATTTATAAATCCTTTAACATCGTTTTAGTAATAAGCATTGATAATGAATCTTTATCATTTCATTTTTATAACTAATAATGATGAGGATTTATCAGTTCTATAATTTTACCGTTGCTAAATAGTACTTGAATCATCACTTATAAAACAAGCTTTGATAAAAGTGGCTTGATCTATTTAAAAAACCCTTACCATTTGCGAACATGTCATGATATAGAAGCTTCTAATGGAATCCAACCCTACAAGCACTCCTCTTTAAATCGAAGGTCGAATCACTCCTCTTTAGGGAATAAAAGGTCAAATCACACCACTCAACTACCTTTGAACATCTCATCCAACATTCTATGGGGTATTATTTTATCATTAACCTATAAAGGTTTTCCTTCCAATTTTTATTGTGTATATGTGGTTTTGTTTTTGATTTTTTCCTTTTATGATTTGTTTATGATTCATTATTTATGATCCATGATTATGATTTGGTTTTTGATCTATTGTTTGTGGAATTTTTAGTGGTCCATTTTTTGTATTCACTACCTATGTATGGTCTGTTATTTATATTTGACACCGAACCTTAGATTTATTCATGGTTGTTTTACTTCCATGTTTTATATCTTCTAACTAAATAATATTTTCATATATGTATATAAATGTGTAGTAATTTTCATGAATATTATTGTTTATTGACTAATTATTTTAGGCACATTGGTTGTTCCCTAATGATTATATATATGATTACACGTATCATTGAGAACTCAGTAGACATGAATCCTCAGATGCTGTTTTTCATGCACCAATTTATTGGAGTGATGTCTGTTTCTCTATTGGAATATTTTTCATAGGATATAGTTCCTATTAGAATTCATTATAGTCCATAGTTTTCTTATGTAGTAGATTCAAATGGGACATCCCTAGCTAAGAACATGAGGTTTTATGACATCATGCCATAACATATTTGAATCATTATGGTTCATTTAGTTCATGTTATGTTTGAATATCACGTTTTATGTAAATTATAATTCTTATAGACTATAAGTGAGTGTGTTTTTAAATTGATGTGAAATATATGTGTGTTTTTATAGATATTTCATCATTTATTCCCATAGTTATTTTTTTAATAGTTATGCATATATCGGGTTATGATGACTTTGGATCTGTGTGTTCGTTAACCCCAAGAGTCATGCCATAATTTAGTTCGACGTTTGGTAGTAATTGTTTCTTTTTGGTAGGGGGACACACTCCCATTTATGGGTTTTTACAATGAAGTTTTAATCCATCTTTTAGTGACTTTGAGGTGTGTTAGAGGTCATTAGATGATATGAGCTTCTGTTTTATGGGTAATTCATTCTAGGGTCATTACACAATCCATCTTCTAGTTTACAACAATAATGTTTAGCGATAATATTATTTGTTATATGAATTTATCTCCCAAGATTTTTTCAAATTCTAAAAACCCTTGTTACTGGATTTGGAATATCAAGGTGCACATATATTATTGAAAAAATGATCAATATTTCCCTTTTTATAATTGTCTATAAAATTCACATTTGATAATGAATGTATTATGTGTATTTATTTACATATAATATAAAATTAATTTTTTACGAACCAGACATGATGGATATAAATTGAAAATGGATTCATTTTAATCGTTTGAAATATAAATATGAATATGGTGTTAAGAGTTCATCAATATTGCAAGAGATCATACATGAAACCCTTCTAAAATCCTCTGTCCGTCTTTACATTGTTTTTATTCATGAAATATTTGTCCGAATGAGTAGGAAGAACATTTGATTTGTCACCGAATAGATCAATGCTATAAATGTTGGACTAAAAAGGTGAAAAAATTATATGTGGACATCTATTGGGATGATAATATTGTTTATGAATAATTTATAAGAATACCCATGTAAAATATGATGGATATCACATGGAAGGAATTACCATAGAAATTGAAGATGACATTCGTGATTGTCCACAGTTATATGAGGAGTTAAAATGGTTTTTCCAAGAAACCATTGTATATAAGCTGTACTAAATACATGAATATGTCAATTGTATTGAAGTCATATAATTATATAGATGGAAATAGATGGAGTGACACCATATTTACAGAACTACTGAGTCTTCTAAAAGATATGATACAAGAAGAAAATGAACAACCATGTTGATCATATGAAACTAATCGAAATGGGAATGATATCTAAAAAATAAATACCTTTCCAAATGATTTAATATGGTTTCATAAGGACCATGAATCACTCATCAAATTCCTTATGTGTAGTGCAGATCAATATAAGAAAATTGATTCAAGTCCTTGAAATATCTTTTGTACTTTCCTATCATTACACAGTTTAGAAGAATATTTTATTGTCAGAAACCCACAAGAAAATTATCATGGCATTAAGAAAAAAGAATTAAATAAGGAAACCTATGTCATCTAGAAGATTCTCTTCAGTGGAAGATTAATTATTACAATTTTTTGTAATTTAAACATGAGATGTGAAACATTAATGTAGCATTATTTTTAGATAGAATAAATCCTTTTGGTATACGGAGTATTACTCACAGTACATGGACATTCATTTTGGTAACATATAACATCGAACCGTTGTTATGCATGAAGAAAAAAATAGATAATGTTTCATCTGCTTATGTCATGTCCAAAAAAATCAGTAATGTTAACGATGTCTATTTGGGCTCGTTGGTCGAAGATCTGAAAGTGATGTGGGATGCAGGTTTTACAATTTTTGAATCATATAGAAGTGAAAAATTAAAATTGAGCTTCATTCTATATAAGATGATAAATGAATTCCCCACTTGTGGAAATTTATTAGGATATAGAATTAAAGAAATGTAGGTGTTTCAATTTGTGAAAAATAGATATACTCAATTTGGTAGAAACATGCCGCAAAGGTGGTGTTGTCAGTAAAACAAATTTTTTTACCTCAATGGCAAAAATAACGATTCTGGATGAGAGAGTTTGATGGTAGTATTGAACAAGGTATGAAATTTTCTCCAATAATGGGTGTTAAAATATACAAAAATTAAAAATTATTGAAAAAAAATTGGTAAACCGTTTTAAAAAAACATAAAAAAAATAATGCTAGATAAAGAGATCAACTTTCGTTGAATTTCCATATTGGTTGTTTTTTGTATGTTAGAAATTTTCTTAATGTCATGGAGGTAGAAAAATTTTATTTTATAGTTGTATGGGAACATTATTAAATGTTCATGAAAAAAACAAATGATGGAATCAAGGATAGGTTGGAATTGATTAAAATGGGGATTAGGGAAGATTTGGAACCAGTGAAGGGTAAAAGGAGAACATTTCTTCCTCTAGTAGCATACACTCTATCCAAAAATGAAAAATTAAAATATTTTATTTTCCTTAATAGATTAAAAGTTCAACATCGATATTCATCAAGTATCAATTAATGATCTGTAAAATACTAATTTTATGTTACCAAAACTATAATCACATGACTTTTCTATATTGATGAAATATTTAATGCCTTTTTCTTTTCATTACTTTATATCATAAAAATGTACAACATACATTAACAAGAATATATTTATTTTTTAAATCTGTATGCAGTAAATTTGTAGGGCCGACAATGTTTTCCAGCCTAAATAAAAGAATTTTACTTATATTATGTTAATTATAAATGTTCTTCCCACCATAATTCATTGATATAATGGTCCACCATATGTTTCACATGGTCAGAGAGGTTCAACTATGTATTCCTTTCCATTATAGATGGATGTACCCCATCAAACTATATACAAAGATATTGAAAGGGTATGTCATGAATTGAAGTTGTCCCGATGGATGTATTGAAGAATTATATATTTTAATGAAACTGTTGAACTATATACAGATTACCTATCATATATAGAAATCTTCGGTCTCCCAAAGTGTCATCACAATGAACACTTTTTGGGAAAGGGGTTACCAGAAGATATGTTGTTACAATTTCTATGCCATAGAAGGTGAAAGAATATATTTACATATTACACAATATTGATGATTTTGATCCTACATTGAAGCCCACAATGAAATTCATAGATATTTAAGTCTATCAAGGTATTAAATATGGATATCAGATACACCTAATCAAATGTTTGTATGATGGGTTGGAGATCAAATTTATAAGGAGTTATATGAAAATCTAAATTAAATTGTCGAATGACTTCAATGAATATACATACAATCGAATGAAAATGTTATATCATACATTGGGGGTGTAATCCATGGTTATACATTCTATAAAAAAGAACATGATGACTTTAGTAGGTTGTAAAACAGTGGTGTTACTCTTATGGCTAAAGTGAGGCACATATCTAGTTCCAAATATTGAAATCCAATTTTTGAAAATAGGTCATATTTTGTAATTATATAATAGTTATATGAGTTGGATTATACAATATTTCACAGGCATATTTCTCATTGCAAATGGGTTGAAAATATCAATGGAGTTAATGTTCATGAAATTGGATTTATGAAGGTATATTTTAGTGTAAAAGGGGAAAAGTTTGACTCATTCATAATGGTAGTATAAGAAGTGAAATTATATTAAGCCTCTAATCCAAGAAATCATAATTGGTCGATTATCCTGTTGGATACTAAAACAGATGTCGAGTTAGATGTAAATTCAACTGAGGATGTCCCTTTCTTTGGGACATCAGAATCAGTTCATACCAGTCCCACTGTAGAAATTTTCTTATAAGTTAGAGGGGACCACAAAGATGGTATTTGGATTCTCAAATGATGAAACGAAATTCTTGAAACCCATAAAATTTTAATAGAGTTCAATGATAATGTAAAATTGTTTTTAAATTTATTATATTTTTTATCATAATGTTCTATAATGAATTAACATTATATAAACTAAATTTTTTACTAATCATGTAGACAATATCATCTTCACATTATCATGTTTCTTATCCCATGGTAGAATAAAATATAATGAAGGAAACCCTTTGGATAGATGAAATGATAATTTTACATTATTCTTTCTCTATTTTAACAAAAAAATATAATGTAATGTTGATTTAATTTTCATTATTCCTGGTAGAGTTTTTTTATTTTAGAATATTTTTTTCCATGTTTAATGACTTTGAAATAAGAGAAATAATTTTCTCCATACTCAGTCACATAGGTAATCATTATGTTTTCATAGTAAAATCATTATCCTCATAATTAATGTTCTGTTTAATATTGATGTTAAATTTATTTTTTTTAGTATTACTAAGAAAATAATTGTTTTATTATAAAGGAAGATTCTTTTGTTTGAGTTGGGGTGATCTATCCCACGTTGATGGCATTTTTCCCTTATAAACTTTTTACCCTCGCATTGGTACATTTATCTATTTCATTCATGGTACCTCCACTACATTTTCTACAAGTGTAACGATGTTTCCACTTCCCAATTATAGATGTAATCATGTTGTTTGCATTGTAAAATAATTGTGCATTGAATTAATGTATTTTTTTCTATGTTGGTTTAATTTATTTTGTTTTAGTATAACTCACATAATAATAATTTTCTTATAGAGGTGGATTATTTTTATTGAGTTGAGGGTGCACTGTCCAAATATCATGCTCCTCCCTTAAAACATGTTCACCCCTACAGTTGCGCATTTATCACATTTACTCAGGTTACCACCACTTCCTTTTTAGGAAATGAAATGACACTACCTCTTCATAACTACAAAAGTTATATTGATCTTTTCACAGTAAAATTATTTCATGTAGTATTAAGTTATTTTGTTATATTTATGTTTAATTTATTTCATTTTAGTATTAATCACATAATAACTGTTTTCTTATATAGGTAGATTATTTTTTTCATGTTTGGGTTATCTGTCTTTATTTAACCTCTTTATACACCAAATCTTCCATAGACTTCTTATCTCACAAAACCTATCACTCATATAGTGTTGACATTTATCACATTCATTAATCTTCCCTCCACTAATCAATCAGAGATTTAATATTTAAATTTTCACAATAAAATCAATGTTAATAGAATTAATGTATTATATCATATTTATATTTAATTTATTTATTTTTAGTATTACACATAATAACTATATTCTTATACAAGTGGGTTCCTTTATTCTATGTGACGGGGGTTTGTTCAAAACTACACATGAAATGATTGTATTTCGACAAATAATGTCAACTAAAATGATGGTAACATTGATAGTAATGAATCTTTTTAATGTATGTATTAATTTTTATTTATGTAATTTTATAATCTAATGTTTCAAATGTCTATAATATAGTGTTTTTACCTAGTATTTATGTTGTAAATTTCATTTCATTGAAATTATGTATTGGGACTTGTTTTTGTTGATATTAGATGTGTTTACGGTGTTGTAGTGTGTTGTTACAACATACCATAGTGTGGCCTTGTATCAGCACTTCTAAAAGCACTGATATAGGGTCCCTTTAGAGGTGATAAAATAAATTTCAGATAAATGGGTATTTTATCATATCTTTTAAAAGAGAAAATAAAGGTTATATTTATCAGGGTTATTTAGCGTTGATAAATAAACACTTTATTAGTGACTTTTCATTTATGTTAAAAAGTCATAATCTTGTGATGTCTCTCATGATTTCAACACTTTTCTAGCACTGATAATGTCCATTTATTAGGCTGTTAAATTCATGTTTTTTAGTAGTGAATACATTTCATTTCATGTTGATTATTAAATTCAATGAAAGTTCCATATTTTAATTTGAAAACCTCTTAAAAGATTCATGAAATTCATATTACCCATCACACATAGGGTAAAATAATTGAGAATAAAATTTAAGAACACCAATAATCAAGGGACATTACACTTTATGTTATTTCCCAAAAATACCATCAATTGTTCATTGAAAATCATTCGGGATGTCATCAGCTATATTGTATATTTCCTTAAGAATATTCAACGTTTCACAAGCAACACATAGACCTTAAAACATCCATTAATCAAACACTATGAACCCTTAAATAAAATTTCACACTTATAATTTTTGAATCTATAATAAAACACCATTCACCCACATTCTTCTCATTGTTTTTGAGTTGATCCTTGTTTAGTAATGGTTATTACACTTTAATGCAAGTTTGGTGAAAATTTTAGCCAAATTTGGTAGACATGGAAGCTCTTAGGTGGCTACATGGACCATGTTGTATATCCTTGTCTACATTATAATTCTGGTTCAATGTCCGGTCATTGGGTTTTGTATCCTTTAATAGAATATTTCAGTTTTAATTTGGGGTTACGTTTTGGAATTTATTGAGGACTTTATTTCAGTCTTCAAGATGTTAAATGATAGGATTCAACATGGATTGATACCCCATAAATACCCTTTCCACCTCTTTCATTCAACATCAATCATGAGTTAAAATGTTTTATAGAGAAGAATCCACTCAATAGTCCTCACACTACACCATAGAGGTTGATCCTAGTGAAGCACCATAGCTCATTTCACCATCCCTCCCCATCCTGGTTTGAGAAATGTTGTAGTGACACTCTATGTGCTATAGAGTTGTGTTCATATGTCGTATCCAACTATCTTGCACCATGGAGTGTTTTCTTGTACCCCACCATGCCGCAACCCCTATCTTGAGCAATGGAGACCCCTAATTTTCTATTAAACCTTTTTATCTTTCGAGTAACGAAATCATTCTGTTGAATGATCGCATGAGTGAATAGTCAGTGAGTGGGTGATAACACCATTTACATGTCTTGAAATCATCATTGATGACATTATGTAAGAATTCCTTGACATTATTTCATTTTATATATGTGTTTTGAACATGTATTTTGATGTGTGTGAGTAGTCCTTGAGACTTATGTTTGATGTTTAGTCACATGAGGTGTGTATACCCATAACATGTTATTCTATTGCTTGTATATGGATTATGGTTAATATGTTAATAATGTTTCTTAACAGGATGAGACAATGATCTATATTTTGCATTATGTATCTCAATTTATAGATTCATATCTACTACTTTTGAGAATTTTGGTTTGGCATATTTGGTCAGCATGTGATATGTGACACTTGTTTGGTCATGTTTGGATCACATGGGAGATGTGATAAATGTGGGATGAAATGTGAGATTTGAAACATGTTTGAGACTATCCACTAAGAGGGGTATTCTATTCTTGGGTTAGCATGTAAATAGATTAATCTAGTTAACGGGATGTGTCACATTCTAGGGTTTTCCTTATAGGAGGGGTGTGGAAGGATTCTATGAGAAAGTGAGATTTGATGCATGTTTGGGCTATCCACTCAAGAGGGGTTTGTAACGACCTTAGGGTTATCCTACACTTGAACTATCCCATATGGTAGAGTGTGTTACTTTTATGGTGATCTCTACATGATGATTATGTGTTAGTTTAGTCACTAATGATTCATCTAAAAAAAATTTCAAGTAGTTATGTTTTTATAGTTATTAGTGTCAATGTATGAACAGCTAGACCCCATGTACCGGTTATGTTATTTTTGATTACGTGACATATTTATGTCTATATTTTTAACTTTTTTTATGATCATGGAATATAATTTTATCTCTCATGCATTAATTTTAAGGGACATTGGTGGTTCCTTACTGGGCCTAGTACTCACACCTTACTCAGTCATTTCTGTGCACTTGTGGATTCCATGACTACAGAACTGATGATGGAAAAGGGCCTTATGGTTAATAAATGAATATAGGAGTAATGAATTGTTAGAAAATCTATATGAGAACCTAATATCTCTGCTATTTATTTATTTATCCTATATTTATTTTTTATAATCTAGTTTGTCTATCCAATTTTGTCTTTGTTTATCTATGTGCCATATTTGATATCTACATGCACTACGATAATATTTATTTTGTATTTTATTATTTATTGTTGACCATGTGACATGGTAATGATGGGATAATTTTTTCCACAATGGACCCAAACCCTCACTTCTAGTTGGAAGCCTCTCGCAAATGGGGAGTCATTTAAGAGGTCATGTGAAATTTCTAGCTCAAACTCGGTTATTATTGTTTGGATGTTACAAAATTTTATTAGAGGGATCCGGATAGACTAACTTTTATTTTCTTATTTCCATGATTTAGTATAGGACAGACATGTATTGGGATGGTTGGGAGTCAGATTGGTGGAACTATGTCAGTGTTTGATCATCACTATATGGTGGACCTTCAAGTTTCCATAAGGTTGGTAAAGTATGTTTTAATGAAAGAGTTCATTAAATTAATCTTTAGTGATTAATAGGTTTTTGATTTATGATTTTTCAGATTTTTGTTTTGTTCATGCATCATTAGTAGGTTCATAAGTTCACTTACCGTATATATACATATTTTTGTGTATAATCGTAATTCATTAGTTCAATTGCATGATTTGTGGTATCCATTTTGGATATTTTTTTATTGGGTGATATATCTAATTTTTTATGATGTTTTGATATATCATTATTGAAATTTATTAAATGAATTGATTATAATTTAATTTTAGTGTATATATTATTATAGTGACTAATGTGTAGGTACGTGAGCTTGGTAAGTAATAAGATGGTATACATTAGGTTATGCGTAGAATCCCAGGAGAGTCTTGTCTGATCATATAGACTATATTAGATTTATTAAAAAAATTAATCCACTTATTTGTCAGAGAATGACTACTAATGATACTTATCTAGTACTAGACCTTTTTATAGGAAATGAATTGTTACAACTAAAATTAATTATTCCTTAAAACCAATATTTTATTTTTTTCCCTGCTTGTTTTTTAGTTGAGACTCAACTATTAATGTTGATAATGAATTAATGTGGGTTTTGTGACCTTCCTAGATAAATTGGTTGGCACCATGCCATTACCCATGTGGTTACACCATAGTGGTGCTTTGGGCTTAGGCTTACAACTATATAGAAAATGAATAAACCATAATGAAGAAAGAAAGAGGCTTTGTTATAGAAATTAATATTTTATTTCTATTATAATTATGGGTTTTATTTTGGTCATTATCTAGGGCCATCATTTCAGCCTTTATGAAGCTAAATGAGGAGATTCAATGTGGATTAAACCACTATAAATACACATTCTCCCTCCTTAATTTGGCATCATTCCATAGTTCATATGTTCTCTAGAGAAGACACCATGCCATTGATCTTACACTATGCTGTAATGTTCAATCCCAATGAATCACCACATATTATTTCATCATCGCATTCTATTTTTTCATGATCAATCCTGCAATTCTTCACTTTTTTTAGATATGTGTCTCCTATGACTTAACCAGTTGTCCTTCTCCATTGTTTGTTTTCAAGTAAATATCTATTCCAAAAAAACATTCATTATTCTATGGAGACAAATGATTTTATAGAGAGCCTTCTTCCCTTTTATGTTTATAGATCCTTATGATGAATGATCCTCAGATTGATGGGAATATACTTATTGGTGTGTGAATGGATGATGTCACCATTGATGGATATTTACATCATCATTAGTACCATGAGGTATTATTTATTTGAAATTAGCCCGTGTCCTATGTGGGTATTTACCAGATTGTGGGTATGCGTTTGTAAAACATGATACCTTTGTTTGATGTTTTGTCACATGAGGTGTGTGTGTAACCTTGACCTATGTTTAGATTGATTATATATGGATTTTGATGACCATTTTAATGGTTTTTCTTAACATGTTTTGATATTGATATATCTTTTTTATTATGTATCGTATATGTTTTATTTGTTTCCACTATTATTGAGAATGATGGTTTTTACAATTTGGGTGGAATGTGTGATGTGAAACATGTTTAGTAATCTTTTGGAAACAAGTGATATGTGATACATGTTGAGAAACATGTGATATTCGAATCATTTTTTAGACTACCCTCCGAGAGAGAAATAGTATGATATAGTCGATAGGTACTTGGACTACTCCATCTAGTGGGATATGTCACATTCTTGAGATATACTTATATGATTGATGTGAAAGTATTTGGTTTTCATGTGATATTTGAAACACATTTGGTCAATAAATTCAATTGGGATTTGTAATATCTTTGGGTTTGGATTTTTTATAGACAATAATAGACAATAGAGTGTGTCACATACATGGTTATATCCACTCTATGAGAATTTATATGTCTAATTATTTATGTTCAATACAAAATTTTTTTGAATCATGTATGTTTTTCTTAGCATGGTGATGATGTTGGTAGATACCGTCCCCGTGGACCCAACTTGTGAATTTTGTTTTTTGATTATGTAATATAATACATTTTAGTATGTTTTAATTGTCTATGATCATGGAATGAACTTCTATATCTTATAAATTGATGTTAGGGTTTATTTGGGGTTTCTTATTGAGTCTTGTACTCAAACCATACTCATCCATTTTGTTGAACATCCATATTTCATGGTTAGAGACCCGACAATGGTCAAGGGTCTAATGGTACATAGCTAAACAACAACGTATGAGGCTTATAGAGACAAGCATGAGAACATGATGACTACACTATTTATTTATTTATCATGTTCTGTTTCCATTATACTCTAGTTGGTATTTTAAAATTTTGAGGCATTTATCAATAAGTCATCATTGTTATCTATGTGTACTCTGGTAATATATATTTTGATTTCTATTGTATATTATCACCCATATGAAATGATACAAAGTTTATAATGTCAACAATGATGGAATGAAAACCCCACTACTAGTTAGTGATGACTTATGTATGAGGAAGGGCACATGAGGTCATATAGAATTCGGAATTCGAACCAATGGTTCAGTTTAGGATGTTACACCAATCCATGTATCCCATAGGGTTTATAGAAGAGGGAGAAATTGATGAACAAGGAAATGGGGAAGGAAAGAAAGAAAATAAAAGTAATGCAGGGATTATCTTGGATAAATCTATAATAAAGGGAGGTGGAGATGTCCTGAATGATTAATGAAGAGAGATGGATAAACCCTCATTTGTGTTTCTAGCTTGGAAAAATGAAATATATAAATAGTGGAAATAAATCCAAATAAAATACTTCTAGGGGTAAAATGGAAATATAGAAAATTAGATCCTACTCAAGCCTCATAGATAGAACTAATGGTTTGGTAAACTATGTTATTACCATACAGGACAACCTGGAAGAATAAAAAACATATATGGTTTCGGAACACAGTTTAATAAAAATTCACTAACCATGAACAATAGCTCTATTAAAGTACAAATCCATACAACATTATTTTAACATAATTATCCTAATTGTGAGCTTTTTGTGAACTAGGATGCTCTTATCAAAAGGATAATCCACATGAATATCTCTAGGATCCATCCAAATTGTTTACTACTTGTTAATGATAAATAGGGAACATTCTAAATGAAAAATATTTAAGGGTTACATGGAACAATGTAATGGTATTCACTTGATTTTTCCCAAAACCAGTACCCCATACAGTGAAACAAAACAAAAAATTGAGAAAGTAAGAATATAAATCCTGTACTCATAAAATTTAAATTTCTATCATTTTAATTAAAATAATATTCTATAAATATATATATCGTAAAAAATGTGGTGAATATTCTTTACCATTCAACGTTATGGACCTATAATTTCCTTAAAATAAAAGGACTTATTTAAAATATAACCACAACAACACCTCATTGAATGAGGTGAGTTTGTAAGAGAATCATCTAAGGATGTCTTAAGTAATAATTCCATTGAAAAAAATTGAATATTTGAAACTACTGGGTTATATTTATAAAATTCATCAATATATCCATGCATAACAGAACCACATCCAATATGCCAAGGACTAAGGATAAATGTGATCAATAATAGGTTTCCCCAAAATTTAGAAATTCTAAAAATAAGGTAATGGGAATTGAAAACACCATATGATCAAAAAATCAATCAATGTAATGTGTCTCTTATAAGTTCTAATTAATCACCCAAAATCTATAAAAAATAATCAAAAATATTAGTGTAAGACCATACTTTCAAGAAAAATGTAGAATCACATGTCATGAACAATACAGAAATACAGATTTTTTGAACTTCTTTGTATACTAAACTGGTCATTTTTAAAAACAAGCTTTGAAACATAGTAACGAGAGTTGGAACACAACTAAGGGAATTTTATGGGCATGGGAGAAAACTCGTGAAGATTTATGAGTGTCTTAAGAAGTTTCAAGAGTTTTGGACCTGAAAACATCATGTTTTAAATGACAACAATGGATGCACTGTTTGCACACGGTTTGCAAAACCGTGCAGCCCACAGTAGTTAACCGTTCAAACATATTTAAAAGGGGCAGTATCTTAGTGCACAGGTTGTGCACGGTTTCCTAAATGGCGTTTCTATCCTATGCAGGGTGCATCTTGGAGGTAGAAGACTCTACACGCTTTGTTCATGGTTTGGAAAATCATGCGGATCAAACCGTGTGCGATGCAATGTTTTTAGATATTGATTTGTTTTAATTAATTTCAATTAAATTTAAAATAAAATAAAACTAAACACTCATCCTAAAACTCACTTAAATTAAACACACCATCCCAATGGAGATCTCCCCTTCGATGCATGACCCTCCCCTTCCACCTCTACTCAGATTGACGTTCGTCTGCAGCATCCTCAATTTTCTTCTCCGATCATCCAGGGTAAGGTTACCTCCACCCTTATTTACCCTTTTATCCAACCTCACATAAACCTAATCGGTTCTCAATGAGGTGTGGTTGAACCCTAGGTTTTGGGGTTAATGTTTTTCTGGATTTATTCAGTTCTTTGGTTGTGAGGATGGCCTCACGGGGCCTTAGGGTTTGAGTTTCGGCAACCTCCTCCGAAGGTGAGGCGGTTCGGGTGGTCTCAGTCCACCGAAAACATCTAGGGGTATGGTTTATACCATATCATTTGTTTTTCACCTTCTGATTGAAGATATTTAGGTGTCTTTGACTCCCTATTATTAAATTGGTTGGGCATTGAGTTGTTTTGGATGGTTTTATTTCTTTTTAGTTCATCGCCAAAGTACACGGCTTGGTTCCACCTTAAGGTAGGGGTCCCTTTCCAAGTCCTCTAATTCTATAAATGCATTAATTGATTACATAATGCACTTTAGTTAGAATTTAAATTCATGCATTAAAGTATTTAAATTGAATTCTCTTAAATACATCTTATCATGTTTCATATTTAAAATAATAAATATGATAAATGATTTGTTGGTGAAAAATATAATGTTTTTATAATAAAACCCCTCCAATAGAGGCACAATTCATTCAAGCTAAATTTTTTTAGATAGAACATTCTTGATAGACTTGTAATGTTTATAATTCTTCTACCTTGATGTCATATTGAATTATAGAATTTTTTGGACATGACCCTAATGGAATTGGAAACACTGATTTTTCCTGATAAAATGACTAAAGGACCAAGAAACTGTATAAGTGTTTCGTCTTTTTTTTTAGATTGGAATTACCCATTTAGGTAATATCCCTTTTTATGGATACTTAGATCCCGATTAATGCAATTGAAATTTTTTTGATAATGGGAATGATTTGAGTTAAATGAATGGTTAATGATTACTGATTGATCATCCCATCAAATTACTAATTTTTTTCAAATGTTTTGAATAATAATATCACCTAGGGTAACATGTGGGTTCCCATGTAGTAATTCCATGATGGACTCAAAATTTTTTCATGATCATACCATGGGTGATACATGGATTCCCATGTAGTAATTCCATGGATGGACCTGGGTTCATGAGACAAGGATTTGTCCCACGTCTGTGGAAACACTTACTATTTTAAGGGAAGGTAATGCTGTGGACTGTGAATTCTAAAAATGACTTAATAGATATTAATAAATGGTTGAAATGCTACTTGAACTTTACACACTAATGGAAGGATAGGATTGAACAAAAAAATAAGTGGTTTTAATGCTACCTGACCATTCAACAGTAATGGAAGATAAGGCATGGGCCAATAAATAAATGGTTTCGTCTCTAGTTGACCTATCCACACTAATTGAAGGAATGAATTGAACCAAAGTAATCGTTACATGACTTCTTTATCAAATTGGAATGGACTCACTTGAGCTATTCGTGGATTATGAGAGGAGAATAACATGGGTCTTGGGAACCCCATTCTGATTCCAAGATACGGTTTTCAAAAGATGATACCCACCTAGACTATGGTTCTTGTCTATTCCTTGGATGTCGTGTATAATACTACTGGGTCCCTTCTTCATACATAATACCTCATATAAACTCCTTGGATCCAATATTGACTAGTAGGTTCCATTTTTAAAGCTCATAGGGCCCTATCATTGCATAGACTCATATTACATTGGTCAATCACCATAGACACAGTAGGAAACTTATTGTGGAATGACTTGGATTGTGCTCCTTGGATTACACTATTACCCCTTATCTAGACTTAAATACTACTATGTAAGCTTGTTGTGAGTTTATTTTATCTTGGATTCTACTCAGGAACTCACTCACTGGATATATTTGACAGGTTTCCTTTTTTACATCTTGGAACCTTCACAACTTATACTATCACATGATTCCTTGGATACACTCCATGGGTCCAAAATTAACATGAAGGTTCCATGGATAAAGCCCAATAGGCCCGATCATTGCTTAGCTCCGTTTTTTCGTGGAGGAAACTCCTTGGACTCGGTAGGAGACATACTCACCTGTGTCTTATAAATGAAATGGTAATACTCAAATAATGAACTGGTTACATGTTCAGACACCAACCGAGGGATGAAGCAGGTACATTGGAATTAATATACATTGTAATGAATTTATTATTTATGCATGCTTTCACCCTATATAATTTATATTATACATTCGAGATTGGGATAGACACCGGTGGTGCTGGCCTACTGAAATTTATATCTCACACCCTACTCAAGCATCTATTGAACTAGGGTATGAGAGTATACCTATCTTGTTGTCAGGGCCTTGGACCTTGTTTGTTTTTTTTCTTGTACCTTGAGTAGGAGCAAAGGACTGAGATAGAGCTCGGGGTTCTTGTGGAGATCACCTCAGGCCTTTTTGTTCATTTTTTTACATGATCCCAACATTTCATAGTATTGAAAAGCATGTTGTATTATTTAATTCTTTCCATATTGTATCAATACCATGTCATGATTTCATTTCTTGTATAAACTGGTGTTGGCCACATTTGTTCATTTATATGAAATTTGTCATCCACTACTTTGTTAATTATGTGTTACTACTTCAACTGTTGATTGTTCTTTACATTTGTGTACCACTGTGAAACTCTAATAAGAGGGTATAGTCTCTGCACTAACTAACTTTACACCCTCGCTTCTAGTTGGAACCCTCTGGCATACGGGGAGGCACCCTTGAGGTTATGTAGTGACCCGTCCGGCCACCATCTTAGTGGTGAGACAGGCCGGGAGGTTACAAAGTGGTATCAAAGGATGTTTCTCTTTTCCTTACTATTTTGGGTTGGGATACAAGATACTTGGAATGTTTTGATGCTTGGATAATAGTCGTGCTGGGGACTGATCACCCCATGTATGGGAAATGACCATGTGGCTACGGTTGGGATTGCTGATAATGATGTTTGTTGTTACAATCGATATGATTTCAATGAGAGTGATTTGTGAACATTATACTGCATGTGATTTATGGAATTATGAACATTACCCATGGCCTGTTAATGGAAAGGTTGAAACATAAATGCATTATATTAGGCACTTAGAAATTCGCATTCTATGTATATATGTCATTCCATGTAGTTGCATTAGTAGGTTGCATTCTAAGTATGATTCAATGATTTATTAATATGTCTTGATTATATTTATACCTATTTTGGTAATACACCAGCATGGATTTTCTGCTTACTTCTAATTATAGCATGTTCCTATGATTAAAATACCATGCTTCTGTGATTTATGATTGTTGATCTGTGTTATATTCTTTTACTGACATGACATGATAGCTTAGTTTGATATATGTACATGAATTCAAGGTCTAAGTTTACTGGTTGTAGTTATAACCATAGAAAAATTTTAGTTAAAAGGGGTATGGGTTCCTTATAGCTAGAAAAGGTTATCTCTTGTAATTGAACCATTGTAAAAAGGTTGTTGAATTCTATTGTTAAGTGAAGTTGGTTTTGACTAAAGGGGGACAAATGCAAAAATATAACGTGTATGGGTGCTTCATAGGTTGGTATATGTCAACCCATATAATTTTTACAGTAATGTTTGAACATGTTAAATTCTAAATTGACATTGAATTCGATTAGATGGAGCCAACATTCAATCCATGAAGTGTATGGGTGCTTCATGAATTGTGAAATAGAAACCTGTATTAAATTAAATGGAAAGATTCCTTGTAAAATTCAATAAGTGTAAAGATGTTTAATGTTTATCAGAAATCAAATGGCCAGCATTCAAAATTCAAATGGACCCAAGTAGTTCAATTGGGAATGTTTTTATGAGATGACCCATTTGGGTGTTTACATATTAATAATTGTGCATTTACTATTGGGTTGATTTATAAAGATCCCAAGTTGGTTAAAATGAGACACCGATAGTTCCACTTTTTCCTAAAAAAGAATTTATTTTGATACATTTCTTGAAAATGTCTAAATTTAATCAAATGTGATTTTTTTAAAAAGGATGTTTTATAAAACTGGCTTTTTTACCTTGGGGCATTAGTTGAAATAAGGTACCCTGTGATTTGATTTGAAAATGGTACTTTGATGTTTTGATTAAGTCTTTTGGTGATTAAAGATTAAATGAGATTAAATATAAGAGTCTTGGAAATGGAACATGTAGTGGTGTCTAATGTTTAATAAAATCATGTTAGGGTAGTTTAGACTTATCTTAATGTTCCTTGGAATGAAAGCGTGAGTAATTTATGTAGGCATTATTTTTCGTAGCAATGGATTTATGACCGAATTTTGATCCAAGTGACCTTGGTTTGGCATGACCAAGTTTTAGGGTTGAAACTTGTTCTTCACAAAGGGTTAACCCATGGTAGGCAGTGCCCTCAGAACATAAATTCCTTGCTAGTGCATCAATATTTCTCACTATTGGTGTCGTTTCCCCAAGAATGGCTTTATGTTTCCCATGATACCCATTTTTGGATGGGTGGTAATGTGTCTTTTGACTGTGTAATGGGATCGAGCATCGTGTAACACCCTTTTTTATCTTGTTAGACATGACTTGGTCATGTTCAGCTGCTTCTTAGGTCATCTAACACCCCCTTCTTAGTGATATATGACTTGTTATGGCATCGTCCAGGATGATGGTTATATGAGGCAACACGACTCTATAATTAATTTTCTTGTACTATTGAGTACGGTCTTGGGTCATCTCCAAGTAGTGTGGCTTAAGTGTTAAAGAGTTGGTTCCATTCCAATATTTGGATTGGTTTTTGATATACTCAAGTGTTTTGACATGCATGTCTCGTTGTTATCATCTATCTCGCTTATGAGCGCTTATGTTTCCTTCCTTTTGTGGCTATTACTCTTCTACGGAGGTTAGTGTCATTTTTAACCTGGTATATGTGTCCTTACATGTATAAGGAACACCTAAAACGACCATTGGTAAATGGGTGGTTATTTCTGGAATGCCTTTGAGGCTTGCTGGTGTTGTTTAATGTCTGTGCTATCTCTACAACGCGACTTTTATCTGGTTCGATTGTTTTACCTTTCAATTTATGGATGCATTGGACTGGAAACCCAATATAAATCTGTAACACTCGAGACTTTTATGTGAAATATTTTGTTTTTTATGTTATATAAATCATCAAAAAAATCTTTCACTACACACAATACTATCTTGGCTTTCTTTACACGCAACCATGGCCTTCCTCGATAGCTTGTGTCATACGCAATACCGAGTTTCACTAAACAATGATATGCTATTAAAATATTATTAAATCTAGCCGTTATGAATAGTAGTAACCAATTTTTGAAATTTTATAAATTTTATTTTTCAAAATGGACTTCATTTTTGGATTCGGAATATCGAAATTAGCCTAGGGTGAAATTTTGGTATTTTTCGGAAAACTTTCAATTTTTGATGAATAGTGAAACCACTAAGTGGTAGTTAAAAAACTGAATTTTTCATAAAACTTAATTTTACCGCTTCTGTGAGTAGAATTTCAAAAATACGAGAGACACGGTTGATGTCAGTAAGTAAAATGTGGTTCGATGAGATGAAAATAATTTTTTGTGAAAAGTAACTTTTTACTTTTGTTTTACCACGGTTAAAAGTAAATAGGGTAATTAAGGGTAAAAATGATATTATTATTACCCTAACACATGTCTTAATTCTATTGGACAAGTGTAATTCGACCAAAAACAACCTTAGGAATAAAATATGACCATTTAGTCCCACTTGGATTAGATTAGGACATTTATTATTAATTTATTTAAAGAAGGGTTAAAATAGTTAAAATCAAAGTTTAATAAGTAAATAATTTTTAATATGGGGTTATACATAAGATAAATTAGACTATAAATATTCATTATAAATATAAAAATATTTCCTACATAAGGGTATTTTAATTGTAATTTTTAGAAATTAAATAATTTAATTTATTTATGACACAATGATGATGGAGTAATTATCTTATTAATGAAATATTGACATAATTGATGTTATAAATACCCAAATAAATGTAATTTGATACTTTTTATGAATTACACTAATTTTCTAAGTTAATATGACATGTTAGTATTGATTTAAGTTACTTGGTTCGAACTAATCATTCTGTTATGATTTTCAAAAAAATCAATTACTAAATAGTGTCAAAATTGACATAAAATAGTTTTTAAAACAAATATTATATTATTACTTGTTATTTTATTCCTAAAAATCTAAGGTTCGGAAAAATGACTTAGATAAGGTTATGTATTTTAATAATAAACAACTTGGGGTTCTTTTGGCTTGATATAGTAAGTTTATTAACCTTATAGTGTAAGAAAACAAGAAGACATGGCAAAAGTTAAATTATCTAACTTAAAGTTAAATCTAAATGATAAGGTTAAAATTGATACCAAACCTTGTCTAAATTCTATTTGATGAGAGGATTTATACCCCTACCCACCTTAGCTTCCAAATATATCAATTTAGAGCTATTAAAAACCGAATTTGACTTTATAATAAAATAATATTTTTAGTTATTCCAAAGGTGCCCCTCTCCTCCCTTATAAAAGGGCACCTCCTCCCCCTCTTACTCACACCACTTTGAGCCTTAAAGCTCGGCCATCCCCTGCCAATTTCTCTTCTCCACTTCCATAGAAACACCCTAGAGGTTCTGGTATTCTTCAAAGACCTATTTTAGTGCCCTAAAAGGAGGTCTCAAAGAAGCACTTCAAAGAAGAGGTAATGTCCGTTAACAATTCTTTCATCTTTATTTATTATTCCACTTATTCTTCTTTAGTTGTTTTATTATGAAGTAATGACATCATTATCACTCATATAATTATATTTTATTATAAGTATGAAACAACCCTATTTCACCATCTATCCGTCCTACGGAAAAAGAAATCACCGCGCGTGCGTACGTACGGAATACCGTCTCCATGCCGTGGTGTAATCTATTTTCCACCACCAACTTACTTGAATGGATATAAAGGTGTAAATAATGACTATATATGACTATTATAAAGTGATATTTATTCTGAAATAGTATACATATACTACAATACAATTCCACGATCATAGGAACGATATCATCACTCGTGTGTACGTAGGGAATACCGTCTCCACGATGTGATGTGACTCGTTCTACATGATCTTCATTTCATAATGATTTTATAAATGAATTTAATGAATTAATATGATATATATTACACTAATACCATTATGGAAATGAGGTATCTATAACCTAAAGAGAAGAATAAGAATTTATTCGACAAAACATGCATAAGAACAAAAAGTAATAAACACTCGAATAACAAGTAGTAATGAAATATTACTAATAAGAAGCTAATAATATGACCATATATGATATCATAACAATAATTATGATTCTGTAATAAGTCAATAACATTATTTAAATCATTATACAGGAGGTTCGGACACTTACGAGGCAAATCGGACCTTAGGTAAGGGAAATATCACACTCTCATTTTTATCCGAGATTGTTTATACTTTGGTATTTACTGGGGTGTATATTATCATCCACATCCATGTTTCCTCAATATGTAATATTATTTTCATCCACCTACAATTGTTTAAATCCAATTTTACCCTTCGGTGAGTTTTCAGTAAAAGATATGAAAGGAATCTTTTGTCATTTTTCATACGAGGTACTTTTTGACTTTTCCGACAAAAGTACGAAGAATGTTTTTTTAACTTATACGGCATGAATGGATTTTTAAAACATTACTTCCAAGAAGCTTCCTTTACAAGTTTTCAAGTTTATTTTTAATCAACTTCTTTTAGTTTATAATTGTACGACATGTTAAGAAAGGAAAAGTGTTTTTGAAGTAGAAAGGATATTTTCCTCAAGAATGGAGTTCAAGTGTTTTATCAAAATTATTTTCCATCTAAGATAATAAAGGGTTCTGTTTTTATCCCTATTATTAAATTGATTTGATTATGTTGTGATGGAATTATATTTTTATGAATTCCTTTATCTTATATGAATTGTTTTATGATGTCACGATGTTTAAGATTCCCATTTTTATTACATGGGTTATGAAATGATGTATGATTTATGATTTTGTGGCACACATAAGAATGTTATCATTATGAGATGGGTGGGACCTATATCTCCCTCCAATTCATTGGGTAAAGATTTTATATCTGATGAGATAGACATGGCTGGAACGGTAGGTTATACCGGTTCAGTGAAACAGGACTGAAACGAGGAGTGAACTCGGTTCAGAAATGGACTTTGTCCACTAAGATAGTCTTGGCAATGAGTCTTGACTAATAAGAAATGATTCTATATGATTATGTGTGTATTCCACAAAGTTTCATGTTTTGAGTTATGATTTCCATTTCACTACCATGATTTATCCCGTGTTATGAAATTATGCTCTCTTTTTCAGGTTAAGATTTCCAAAAGTTATGTTCTTATAAATATGATGTGATTGATATTTCTTTTGTTTACCCTTACTGAGCATTTTAGATCACCCTTTTGTATGTTTTCTTTACCCAGGTCAGGAAGAAGGTTATTAAGTAAGATATGCCAAAAGGTACTATAGATATGATGAAATAAATGGGAGACAGTGTAGACGCTTTATGAACCAGTTGGTTATGTTTCCCAGTTTCTAAAGACACTATACCTATATGGTCCTTTCATGGTTTTGTTATATGTTTTAATAAGTATGATTCAATTTTGAATTATTAACAATGTATGTAATGTATGGGTCGTTATAGTTGGTATCAGAGGAACAGTATAGTCAACCTTTGGAAACTAGGATGTGAAAGCCTTAGTAATAACCCTAAGGATAAGTCTAAGCATAGAACACAATCTTAGTGTTTTAGAAATGGCCATGAATAACCTAGGATAAGACCTTAAGTGTGAAATTTTATTCTTGATTATGAGGTTTTCCTATTGTAATTAGTGTTGCTCACACTATTCTTCTTGGTTTTAGTCGATGGATGGAACCCGAAGGAACCGTGTTAATGCGGAATGCCAAGGGCAATGCAATGATTGTCCCCCTGAGCAACCAAATGTTATGGGAGCTGGAATTGAAAATCTTGCAGCCATGCTCACACAACTTTCTAAAGCTATGAATCATGCAGGACATCCAAACGAGCAAAGGAAGGAGCAACATTCTGTTGAATCCTTCATGAGACAGCGTCCACCTTCATTCAGCGGGTCTACTGATCCATTAGTTGCTGAACAATGGATTAGTACTGCTGAAAAGATATTTTCAGTTATTCAATGTTCTGAGCATGATAAAGTCATCTTAGCAGTGTATCATTTGGAAGGTGATGCTGATCAATGGTGGAATCATATTAAGAATACGAGGCAAAGGGGTGAAATTGATTCCATGGAATGAGACGAGTTCAAGAACTTATTTTTCAATAAGTACTTCCCTCGTATTCTCCGAACAAAGATGGAGAAAGAGTTTCTTGAACTGAAGCAAAAGGATGATGAATCTGTTGGTACCTATGAAGAAAATTTTACAAGACTTGCAAGGTACGCTTCTGGTATTATTTTTCAACCTGAGAGTAAGATCGATCGATTCTTTAGCGGCTTAAAACCAAGTCTTCGAAGGGCCTTAGCCATAAGGGACTTCAATAGCTATGAGGAAATCGTTCGATGTGCTCTCAAAGTTGAGATGGAGATTGGAGTAACCCATCAGTCAAATGGGTTTGATAAGAAGAGGAAAATGGAATTCAAAGGAAAATCTAAAGAGCACACTGAAAAGAAGATGATCTTTCCCTTATGCTCAAAGTGTGGAAAGAAACATGGAGGGAGTTGTCTTAAAGGGACAAGTAAATGTTTCAAATGTGGAAAGGAAGGTCATCGGGCATTTGAATGCCACGATGATGGGAAGAAGATGTCTAATGATGCAAACATAGGAAGGGATACAGAGAATGAACCTACTACACTTCAATGTTTTAAGTGCAAGGATATGGGACATTATGCCAATAAATTCCAAAATCCAAGGGTTGATGATGATGGTCGACGTCAACAAACTCGTAAGGATAAAGACAAAGGAAAGTCACAAGCAATTTCTATCAGCGATGTGGAGTATGATAACGATGTGGTGAAAGGTACACTTACCATCCACTCTAAAGTAGAAAATGTTTTATTTGATTATGGAGCCACCCACTATTTTAATTCTGAAGAATTTTCTAAGGGTATCACCATATTACCTCAACAATTAGATGTTGAGTTAGCTGTGACAACACCAAATGGCACAATAGTCGCATAAAAAGTTTATAATTCTTCTCCAATCGAATTTTGTGGGAAAGTGCTTCCTGGAAATCTTGTGATCCTTCCTATAGTAGAATTTGATGTGATTCTTATCATGGATTGGCTTTCTTTATATGGAGCTCATATCAATTGCCAAAGATGGGAAGTCACATTTCATATTCCAGATCAATCTATGATCGTCTATCAATGAAAAGATGAACATAACCTTAAAGTGGAAATTCCTTCTACCTTATGGGTCTTGATTCCACTAAATGAAGGTTATTTATCGCAAATGGTTGGTGAGAAACTCATGATTAAGAATATTCCAATTGTATGGGAGTTTGATGATGTCTTTCCGGAGGAATTACCAGGTCTTCCACCAAATCTTGAAGTTGAGTTTTCAATAGAACTCGTACTGGGTGCTTTGCCTATTTAAAAGACACCTTATAGAATGGCCCCAATTGACTTCCAGGAATTGAAGAAGAAACTCCAAGAGAATCTTGATAAGGTATTCATACTCCCTAGTGTGTCACCTTGGGGAGCACATGTTCTATTTGTTAAGAAGAAAGATGGATCAATGAGTCTCTGCATTGATTATCGAGAACTTAACAAGATCACTATCAAGAACAAATATCCTCTCCCACGCATTGATGACTTATTTGACCAACTACGTGGAGCTCAATACTTTTCCAATATTGATCTTCGTTCAAGGTATCATCAATTAAGGGTCAAAAGGGAGGATATACCAAAGACGGCTTTATGTACAAGGAATGGACACTATGAATTTATAGTGATGCCATTTGGTCTTACTAATGCCCCTGCTATCTTCATGGATCTAATGAATAGAGTCTTTAGAGACTATCTTGATCAGTTTGTGGAAGTCTTTATAGACGATATTATTGTCTATTCAAAGGGAAAGGAAGAACATGAAGATCACTTGAAAATTATATTGATGACCCTGAGAAAGGAGAATCTTTATGCCAAATTTACCAAGTGTGAATTTTGGCTTCAAAAAGTATCATTTTTGGGTCACATAATCTCAAAAGAGGGGATATCTGTGGATCCAGCAAAAACAGAGGTTATCAAAAGATGGTCGAGACCAACAACAGTAACCGAGATCCGAAGTTTTCTTGGTTTGGATGGATATTATCGAAGTTTTGAGAAAGATTTTTCACGATTATCTAATCCACTCACCAAGTTGACTCAGAAAGGAGTTATTTTTGTTTGGATGGAGGAATGTGAAGAGAATTTGAAGAAGTTTAAAAGAAGGTTATACAGTTCACCTGTGCTCACACTGCCTTGTAGTGGAGAAAGTTTTGTGATCTATTGTGATGCATCCAAGAAGGGATTGGGGTGTGTTCTTATGAAAAATGATATGGTGATAGCTTATGCCTCACGACAGTTGAAAATCCATGAGCAAAATTACCCAACACATGATTTGGAGTTAGCTGCGGTAATCTTTGCATTAAAGATTTGGAGGCATTACCTTTATGGTGAAAGGTGTGATATTTATACTGATCATAAAATTTTAAAGTATGTTTTCACACAAAAGGAGCTAAATATGCGCCAAAGAAGATGGTTGGAGCTGATTAAGGATTACGACTTCTCAATCCATTACCACCCTGGGAAAGAAAACAAGGTGGCAGATGCATTAAGTCAACAAGACCATGCTAGTTTATCCATGATGAGGATCACAAAAGATCCAATATTAATGGATTTACAAAGGATGGATCTTGGAATTATAACGGAAGGGGAAAAATATTATCTTTATCAAATGAATGTTAAACCATCTATACATGTGAAGATTAAAGAGGCACAGAAAGAAGATGCCGAGTTACAAAAAAAGGTGAGAAATGTTCTTGAATTCAACCTTGATTGTGATGGGATAATAAAGTTCAGGAATCAGGTTTGTGTTCCTCCCATCTCGGAATTAAAGAAGGAGCTGCTGGATGAGGCTCATAGTTCTTCATTCTCTATTCATCCTGGAAGCACGAAGATGTATAGGGACCTAAAAGAGTTCTTCTGGTGGGATGGCATTAAAAGAGATGTTGCTGAATATGTCTCTCGATGCTTGGTTTGTTAACAAGTTAAAGTTGAGAGACAGAAGTCTAAGGGGATGTTACAACCATTACCCATACCCGAATGGAAATGGGAAAACATCACTATGGACTTTGTCACAGGACTTCCTAAAACATCCAAAGGCAATAATGCTATCTGGGTCATAGTTGATTGTCTTACAAAGTCTGCACACTTCATTGCTATTAGATAGGATTTCTATCTAGATCAGCTTGCCAGGATATATGTAAAGGAAGTGGTAAGATTGCATGGAGTACCACTTTCTATTATATCTGATCGGGATCCGAGATTTACCTCGAAGTTCTGGCGAAGTCTTCAGCATACTCTGGATACAGAGATGAGTTTCAGCACTGCTTATCATCCTCAGACATATGGTCAGTCTGAGAGAACAATTCAAACTCTAGAAGATATGTTGAGAGCTTGCTCTATGGACTTCAAAGGTTGTTGGGATCAACACCTACCTTTGGTGGAATTTTCTTATAATAATAGCTTTCACTCCAGTATTCAGATGTCTCCTTATGAAGCTCTCTATGGAAAGAAATGCAGGACTCCAACTTGCTGGGATGAAGTTGGGGAAAGAAAGCTATTAGGACCCGATCTCGTTGATGAAATGGCAGAAAAGGTCAGATCTATTCAACAACACATAAGAGCAGCTCAGATTCGACAGAAAAGTTATGCCGACAACCGAAGAAAAGACCTAGAGTTTGAAGTGGGTGATAAAGTGTTCTTACGAATATCTCAATGGAAGAGGGTTATGAGATATGGAAAGAAGGGGAAGTTGAGCCCTAGATATATCGGTCCTTTCGAAATATTGGATCGTGTTGGGAAGGTAGCTTACTATTTGGTGCTTCCACCGAATCTCTCTCAAGTTCACGATGTGTTCCATGTATCTCTCCTGAGAAAGTACATACCTGATCCTTCACATGTACTCAGCTCAGAAGTTGTACCGCTGGAGCAAGATCTTTCTTATAAAGAACAACCAATAGAGATTCTGGATCGTAGCGAAAAAGTCTTATGAAACAAGACCACTCGATTGGTGAAAGTTTTATGAAGTAACCACCAATTAGAAGAAGCTACATGGGAGCTTGAGGATATAATGAGGGAGAGGTATCATCATCTGTTTGTTACAAAGTGACGAATTTCGAGGGTGAAATTCATTTTAAGGGCGGTAGAATGTAACACCCGAGACTTTTATGTGAAATATTGTGTTTTTTATGTTATATAAATCATCCAAAAAATCTTTCACTACACACAACACTAGCTTGGCTTGCTTTACACGCAACCGCAACCTTCCTCGATTTCTTGTGTCGTACGCAATACCGAGTTTCACTAAACAATGATATGCTATTAAAATATTATTAAAACTAGCCGTTATGAATAGTAATAACCAATTTTTGAAATTTTATAAATTTTATTTTTCAAAATGGACTTCATTTTTGGATTCGGAATATTGAAATTAGCCTAGGGTGCAATTTTGGTATTTTTCTGAAAACTTTCAATTTTTGATGAATAGTGAAACCACTAAGTGGTAGTTAAAAAACTGAATTTTTCATAAAACTTAATTTTACCGCTTCTGTGAGTAGGATTTCGAAAATCCGAGAGACACGGTTGATGTCAGTAAGTAAAATTTGGTTCAATGAGATGAAAATAATATTTGGTGCATAGTAAATTTTTACTTTTTTTTACCACAGTTAAAAGTAAATAGGGTAATTAAGGGTAAAAATGATATTATTATTACCCTAACACATTTCCTAATTCTATTGGACAAGTGTAATTCGACCAAAAACAACCTTAGGAATAAAATATGACCATTTAGTCCCACTTCTATTAGATTAGGACATTTATTATTAATTTATTTAAAGAAGGGTTAAAATAGTTAAAATCAAAGATTAATAAGTAAATCATTTTTAATATGGGGTTATACATAAGATAAATTCGGCTATAAATATTCATTAGAAATATAAAACTATTTCCTACATAATTGTATTTTATTTGTAATTTTTTGACATTAAATAATTTAATTTATGTATGACACAATGATGATGCAGTAATTATCTTATTAATGAAATATTGACATAATTGATGTTATAAATACCCAAATAAATGTAATTGGAGACTTTTTATGAATTAAACTAATTTTATAGGTTAATATGACATGTTATTATTGATTTAAGTAACTTGGTTCTAACTAATCATTCTGTTATGATTTTCACAAAAAATCAATTACTAAATAGTGTCAAAATTGACATAAAATAGTTTTTAAAACAAATATTATATTATTACTTGTTATTTTATTCTTAAAATTCTATGGTTCGGCCAAATGACTTAGATAAGGTTATATATTTTAATAATAAACAACTTGGGGTTCTTTTGGCTTGATATAGTATGTTTATTAACCTTATAGTGTAAGAAAAAAAGAAGACACGGTAAAAGATAAATTATCTAACTTAAAGTTAAATCTAAATGATAAGGTTAAAATTGATACCCAAACTTGTCTAAATTCTATTGGATGAGAGGATTTCGACCCATACCCACCTTATCTTAGAAATATATCAATTTTCAGCTATTAAAAACCGAATTTTACTTTATAATAATATAATATTTTTAGTTATTCCAAAGGTGCCCCTCTCCTCCCTTATAAAAGGGCACATCCTCCCCCTCTTCCTCACACCACTTTGAGCCTTCAAGCTCGGCCAACCCCTGCCAATTTCTCCTCTCCACTTCCCTAGAAACACCCTAGAGGTTCTGGTCTTCTTCTAATCCCTATTTTAGTGCCCTAAAAGGAGGTCTCAAAGAAGCACTTCAAAGAAGAGGTAATGTCCGTTACCAATTCTTTCATATTTATTTCTTCTTCCACTTCTTCTTATTTAGTTGTTTCATTATTAAGTAATGACATCAGTATCACTCATATACTGATATGTTATTATAAGTATGAAACAACCCTATTTCACCATCTATCCATCCTACGGAAAAAGAAATCACCGCACGTTCGTACGTACGGAATACCATCTCCACGCCGTGGTGTAATCTATTTTCCACCACCACCTTACTTGAATGGATATAATGGTGTAAATAATGACTATATATGACTATTATAAAGTGATATTGATTCTGAAATAGTATACATATACTCCAATAAAATTCCACGATCATAGGAACGATATCATCATTCGTGCGTACGTACGGAATACCGTCTCCACGATGTGATGCGACTCGTTCTACATGATCTTCATTTCATAATGATTATATAAATGAATTTAATGAATTAATATTATATATATTACACTAATACCATTCTTGAAATGAGGTATCTATAAACTAAAGAGAAAAATAAGAATTTATTCGACAAAACACGCATAAGAACAAAAAGTAATAAACACTTGAATAACAAGTAGTAATGAAATATTACTAATAAGAAGCTAAGAATATGACCATATATGATATCATAAAAATAATTATGATTCTGGAATAAGTCATTAACATTATTTAAATCATTATACAGAAGGTTCGGACACTTACGAGGCAAATCAGACCTAAGGTCAGGGAAATATCACAATCTCATTTTTATCCGAGATTGTTTATACTTTGGTATTTATTGGGGTGTATTTTATCATCCACATCCATGTTTCCCCAATATGTAATATTATTTGCATCCACCTACAATTGTTTAAATCCAATTTTACCCTTCGGTGAGTTTTTAGTAAAAGATATGAAAGGAATCTTTTGTCGTTTTTCGTATGAGGTACTTTTTGACTTTTCCAACAAAAGTACGAAGAATGTTTTTTTAACTTATACGGCATGAATGGATTTTTAAAACATTATTTACAAGAAGCTTCCTTTACAAGTTTTCAAGTTTATTTTTAATCAACTTCTTTTAGTTTATAATTGTACGACATGTTAAGAAAGGAAAAGTGTTTTTAAAGCAGAAAGAATATTTTCCTCAAGAATGGAGTTCAAGTGTTTTATCAAAATTATTTTCCATCTAAGATAATAAAGGGTTCTATTTTTATCACTATTATTACATTTATTTGATTATGTTGTGATGGAAAGTATATTTTTATGAATTCCTTTATCTTATATGAATTGTTTTATGATGTCACGATGTTTAAGATTCCCATTTTTATTACATGGTTTATGAAATGATGTATGATTTATGATTTTGTGGCAAACATAAGAATGGTATCATTATGAGATGGGTGGGACCTATATCTCCCTCCAATTAATTGGGTAAAGATTTTATATCTCATGAGATAGACATGGCTGGAATGGTAGGTTATACCGGTTCAGTGAAACAAGACTGAAATGAGGAGTGAACTCGGTTCAGAAATGGGCTTTGTCCACTAAGATAGTCTTGGAAATGAGTCTTGACTAATAAGAAATGATTCTATATGATTATTTTTGTATGCCACAATGTTTCATGTTTTGAGTTATGATTTCCATTTCACTACCATGATTTATCTCATGTTATGAAATTATGCTCTCTTTTGCAGGTTAAGATTTCCAAAAGTTATGTTCTTATGAATATGATGTGATTGATATTTCATTTGTTTACCCTTACTGAGCATTTGAGCTCACCCTTTTGTATGTTTTCTTTCCTCAGGTCCGGAAGAAGGTTATTAAGTAAGATATGCCAAAAGGGACTATAGATATGATTAAATAAATGGGAGACAGTGTAGACGCTTTATGAACCAGTTGTTTATGTTTCCCAGTTTCTAAAGACACTATACCTATATGGTCCTTTCGTGGTTTTGTTATATGTTGTAATAAGTATTCTCCAATTTTGAAGTATTAACAATGTATGTAAAGTATGGGTCATTATAAAATCTACTTAGTGTACTCCTCTTAAGTTATGAGCATGTCCCATATCTTGACGTCGTCCTCGAAACACAAAGATAGTGTCGGTCTTATACTATGCTAAATTGTTAAAAGCTATTGAGCTTGTGGGATGATCATTATCAATGTTGCACACTAATGTGGTTCTCCTCAAGGCTTGGTATGTTCTGATGGATTCCTAGGCTCCCAAGTAGGAACGCCTTGTTCTAACTCATGGAATATAACCATTTATTTTGAATTGATTTTTCCGCATAATGCAGGACTCTATGATATTCATTTTCCAAGTGACTCGACTCTTTATCGCTTCTTTTCATTCAATATTTATGGTTTTAAGGGGCCATTTAAAAACATGTTGCCTTGTGATGTCAAGTTTAGTCTCAAGATCGGTAGTGTCATCTGAGTGATCTTGCATGACCATCTATTTTAGGTCGATCAAAATTCATTCATTTATGTTTTTATAAAATTATTCTAGGAGTGTCATATGAAAATGTATAGTTATGCCTTAAACAAAAATTCCAATAGTGGTGGTTCTGTGGATTCGAATTTTCACCTTCTTATTTTATGACCTATGGTGGGAAGCATCACCGGTCGAGTTTTATCGAGAAATTTATGTGATATTGTATTTATCTAAAAGGGCTCATGTATACATTGTTTTTTTGTTTTAGTTGAACTCTGAGGGTTGGATCAGATTGTAATGGAAGAAGTGTGGAATGCTTAAGACATGTTTAAAGGTGCATCAAGATTTGGTAATGCAATGAAACCTTTGGAATGAAATTTCACAGCCCCTAAATATTGGGTGGTGCTTACGTTGTTCCTGAAGGATCATCATGGAAGAGAAGTTTTAAAGGTGGGTAGATTGTAGAATCTCATGTTCTAAATCAGACTGAAATACAAAAGTTTTTCAACTTCTTTGTTTAGTAAACTGATCTTTTTTAAAACTGATATTCAAACCATAATATCGAGAGTTGGTACACTTCTAAGTGATTTTTTTGGCCATGTGATAAGGAATAAGAAGTTTCTACAGTGGGTTGAAAAGTTTTGCGAGTTTCAGACCCAAAAAACATCATGTTTTAAATGACAGCATATGGCCCATGGTTTGAGAATGGTTTGCGAAACCGTGGAGCCCACAATAGTTAACCATGTGGCCCTATTTAAAAGGGGTAGTGTCTTATCACATTGGTTTCACAAGGTTTCCTAAACCGTGCACCTTGCCCGTGCGGGGTGTGTCTTGGAGGAAGAAGACTTTGCATGGTTTGCACTAGATTTTGTCAACCGTGGATATCAAACCGTGTGCGACGCCCCATTTTTAGATTTTTATTTGTTTTAATTTAATTATATTTATTTAAAAATTAAAAAACTAAACCCTCATCCTCAACCTCTATCAAACGTGACACACCATCCCAAGGGGTATCTCCCCTTTGACAAACGACCCTCTCTTTTTGCCTCCTCTCATATCGACATTTGTCTGTGGTTTCTTCTATTTTATTCTCTAATCCACAAGGGTAAGGTTATCTCCACCCTTATTTCCCATTTTCCACCCTCACTTAGACCTAATTGGAACCATGGGAGGTGAATCCTATCCCTAGGTTTTGGGTTTAATGTTTTTCCATTTTTCATCAGTTCATAGGTTATGAAGATGGTCTCACGGGGCTTTGGGGTTCGAGTTTCGACAACCACCGCTGAATTCAAGGCAGTGTGGGTGGTCTTGGACCGCTGAAAATGTCTCGGGGTAAGTTTTATACCTTTTCCATTGATTATCACCTCTTTAATGGAGATCTATAGGTGTCTTTAACACCCTTTTAATAAATCGGTAGGGAGTTGAGTTGTTCTGGGTGGTTTCATTTTGTTTTGGTTCATAACTGAAGTACACTGCTTGGTTCCACCTTGAGGTAGGGTCCATTTCCATGTCCTCTAATTTTATAAATGCATTAATTGATCACATAATGAACATTAGATAGAATTTAAAATCATGTAGTGAATTATCTAAATTGAATTCTCCTAAATACATCTCGGCATGTTTCATATATAAAATTCTAAAGATGATAAATTATTTTTTGGTAATCTATATCATGTTTTTATAATAAAACCCCTCCAATGGAGTTTTGCTACCTTGAAAATAAAATCTAGTGGTTAGACCATTATTTCTTGATGTGTCATGTTTATAATATTTGTGCCTTGATGGTATATTTAAATATGGATTTTTTTGGACATACCCTTATATGGAATTAGTAACAATGAATTTTCCGCTTAAAATGATTAAAGGACCAAGACACCATCTAAGTGTTTGGTCCAGTTTTAAAATTGGAATTACCCATGTAGGTAATTTCCCATTTTATGGATACATGGAGCCCTATAAATGTAATTGACGTGTTTTTTATAAATGTAATGAGATTAGTTAATTGATTGGATAATGCTTAATTATTGACTCTCAAAACAAGATACCAAATTATTTTCAAATGTTTTGAATAATAATTACCCCTTGGGTGACACATGGGTTCCCAATTAGGACTTCCATGATGGACTCAATGGGTTTTCAAGATCATACCTTGGTTGATACATGGATTCCCATGTTGGAATTCCATGGACGGACCCGGGTTCATGAGATAAGGATTGGTCCCACATCCATGGAAACCCTTACTATGTAAAGGGAAGATAAAGGTGTGGACCATGACCTTTTAAAATTCCCTAATGGATTTTACTAAATGGTTTCAATTCTACTTGATCTTTCCATGCTAATTGAAGTCAAGGCTTAAACCAATAAATAAATGCTTGTAATGCTACTAGAAATTTCTACACTAATGGAAGGAAAGGCTTAGACCAATAAATAAATGGTTTCAACTCTACATTTTTATCCTATAAAATTTATGGAAATACATGAACCAATTGATTCATTACATGACATCTTTATCAAATAGGAATGGATTGACTCGAGCTCACCTAGGATTTTGAGAGGATAATACCTTGGGTCTCGGGAACCCAATTCTGATTCAAGGATATAGTTTTCTCAGGTTCATACACACATAGACTCCAGTTCTTGTCTATTCCTTGGAATACCAGTATAATACTGTTGGGTTCCTTCTTCTTATAGAATTCCATAGATACACTCCTTGTATCCAGCATTGACAAGTTGGATCCACGGTTAAAGTCCATCAAGCCCGGTTTTTTCTTAGCATTGTTTTACCTTGGCCAATCACCTTGGAATTGTTAGGTGACTTATTGTTGAATACCTTGGATTACTCTCCTTGGATTCCACTCTTAACCATTATCTAGTCTCAAATACCACTGAGTTATCTTGTCATGAGTTTACATTATATTGGTTTGTTCCCTCGAACTCCAACATTGTATGTCTTTCCTATGCAACCTTGTTACGTCTTGGAACCTTCACTTCTTATACAATCACAAGATGCCTGGGGTACACACCTTGGGTCTAGCATTAACAAGTAGGTTCCATGGTGAAAGCCCATCAGGCCTAGTCATTGCTTTTCCCCATCTTACCTTGAAGTAATCTTCATGGACTAGATAGGTGACATACTCATACGTGACTTATAAATAAAATATTAATACTCAAATAATGAACTGGTTACATGTTCAGACACCTTCTGAGGGCTAAATCCGATACTGGGGAATTTAGTTACATTGCATACTTTATTTAATAATTCTTTCACCATGTGTAATTTATATTATACTATCGGGATTGGGTTAGACAACGGTGGTACCAGCCTAATGAGATTTATGTCTCACACCCTACATGGTATGCCATTGCACTGGGGTACCGGGATTGACTATTATTTTCACAAGGCCTTGGACCTTTTTTCTTGTTGTTTTATTGTACCTAGAGTAGGATAAAAATACCAAGCTAGAGCTTGTGATGCTCGTGGAGATCACCTTTGTGAATTTTGTTCTTTTATTTAATGGAGTACAAAATTTCATTATATTGAAAAGCATGTTGTAATATTTACATAATTCTACAATTTATCAATACCATTTCATACATTCATTTATTTTATAAAATGGTGTTGGCCACTTTTGTCCATTTATATGAAATCTTTCTTTCGCTGCTTTTTCTGTTATTTGTTATTGCTACCACTATTGATTGTTATTTAATCATTTTTACCTTTGTGAAACTCGGATAAGAGGTTATTTTCACCAAACTAAATATCCTTACTCCCTCACTGCTTTCTATCCACCTCTAGCATACGGGGATGCATGCTTTAGGTCTTTTGGTGTCTAGTCCGGCCACCGTCTTAGTGGTGAGTAGGGTTAGTAGGTTACAGAAAACATGTCTATATAATAATTCAACACCATAACTAAAGGCCATCACCTAAATCAACCATGCCTCTCACCCACAAATCCCACATAGAAAAATCAAAAAGAAATCCACAATAAAAGAAATTCATTATAACAGGGTCAATTAAATCATTGATTAATATTGTACCAAAATATTGAAAAATTTACCCATGGAAAACCCCCAAATGATAGGGCCATAATGTGCATAACTGAAGGAAATAACATTCCTAGATATCTCATCACTAAACCAAGGCTTCTGCTGATTAACCAATCAATAATGTAACCATAATATGGTAAGAAAATAACAAATCATTTGAATTCCCAATAGACGGAAACCCAAAAATAAAGCCTTGACCAAATCCCAGAAACATGAGAACATCATACAAATGCATAAGGTAAATATATTAATCTATAGGGAATCCGAAAAATTGATGTACCAACAATTACCTAATTTATCACCATAAACCAATTTTCACACGAAAAGATACTTTATATATACTAGATGAGTGATCCCAAAACAAGCAACCAACCATGGAAAACAAACTATCCCCATGTAATGGACCCATACTGTTTTCCAATGATATAAGAAAAACTGATCCCTCAACTAGTATATTCAAACAATCCAAACCAATTCACCATAAAGAGAAGAATGACACTAATCCAAAAAGAATCTAGTACATAATGATTTCTAGGTCCACCACTCCCCTTGGAGTCTAAGTGGAACTTCTACAAGGAGGACTACTCCTTTGAAATATGAAAATGCCCTATATTCGATTAATACATTTTAGGGAGGAATATATTAATTAAAATTAAACATGGGACTAACCACTCATGCTTCAAAAAACATCAAGAAATCCCACAACTAAAGGTATAAATCAAAAACATCATTTCTCCAAAATGACCGTTTAAAAAATCATTTTTTGACACCCAATTTCCAAAAAATAAAACCATGTTTTATACTTTCATCCAACAATAAAGTCCCCATGAAACCCCATTTGATAAAAAATAATTCATCAACTTTTTTATCCTAAAAGGATAACTTTAATAAGGAATCAATTATGCTAAATCGCTTTTAAATTTCATTTCAAAACTAAAAAACCCAGTTTTACCTGACATAAATTTCTAATTAATATTTTGAAATTTATTTATTTTTAAACTTACAAAAATTTATTTCAAAACTACCACCTTTTTAAAAAATATATCCATCTCAAAAATAACTTCCAAAAACCTAACACAACACACATATCGAATAAAACCTTGCATCCAAGAGAAATTATCAATCAACCAACTTTTATTCCCACTATGATCTCCCCTAATAAATATCCCAATAATGCTTGAATCCTTTGGGGAAATTAAACAAAGACATGAAACCAAACATACTAAGTAGAAACCAAATTTTGTATAGTTTTACTGCATGGGATAAAAAACCATGTGGTATCCATGTGATGGGATTTTTTATGGTTCCAAAACCATATTTACAAGCTCCACACGGATTACCACACTGTGTGGGTAAACTGTTCCACACTGATTTCTTCTCCACATTCAACTATGAAACTTAATAAAACCTCCAAAATCATAAAAAAAATATGATGGGGGAAAATCATTTTCACCATGTACAATCATAAATAAAAAATATCCAATAAAGGACTAAAAATCAACAATTAAACCCAAACCACCCACGAACACTAATATTATTGGACTTAAAATTGATCATTGAGTTCATTCATGTACCCACCTTTTGACTAGCGATGATAATCCTAGTATCTAATATACCAAATAACATCTGAAAAAAATAGTTAAGGCTCTAATATATATATATATATTTTTGATGAAACAATTTGTATCATCCAACCATCTTACACCTGTTTCAGTCGAGCATATACCTAAGGTTCATTCCCGGTCACCCAAGGTTGAATAAACAAGCTAGGGTTTCAGAATATAATAATTGGGAATGATTTCACACAAAAAATAACAATAATCATAATAATAAATATATAAATAGAGAGAGAGAGTAATAAAAATATTAATGAATCATTCTTGAAATTTAATATAAAATAAATAAGTGCCACCGTATCTATCCAACTAAAAAATATAATAATAAACAACTCAACAACAAGTATCCAATAGGATAATACATATACATGGAAAAATGAATAAAGATAAACCCCATAACTAATCCAATACTATTATCTCCATGTGACCTTTGATGACTCTCCACATACCAAGCCAACTGCCACGAACAATGGAAACATCTGAAACCAGATGACCATTGCTATGGAACTTGAGAGAATTACATATGAGATTCATACACTTAAAGATATATGAATGGTGTATGTAAATCTAATATTAGTAGGTAAATATAAAAAATATTGTGTAATCCTTACAAATGGTAATTACAGTAGTTTGATATAAAATATTAAAAAATAGAGTTTCATTCATTTAAATAAACAGGCTCATACAAAAAAAATTACACATTAATATTTATTTTACAAATATCCATTTGTCTTAATTAAAATAAAACAACCACTTTAAAACCATTACCTCTCCTCAACCCTTTTTTAAAATTTAGAACACTATTTCAAATATAGATTTATTAAATAACTTCATAAAGACCTTATTAACATCATCGAATTTTTTAAAAAAGGATTTATAAATTTAATAAGAAATAATTGAACTCCTGGAAACCATGACATAGTAAAAAATAATGAAATACAATAGAAGAAATGGTTCCATAAGTGTTAATCATGAAAGGTAGAAAAATGATGGAAATTTCAATAAGAATAATCATCCCAAAAACATGGGAAATCCCAACAAATATAAGGAGGTAACTTCAGAATTACTTGAGTGGAACCATCAAAAGAATTACAAATGCATCCCAATTTCAATGAACAACCATCCTAGATTCAACTAGACTCACTAGTGGTACTCACCCATGGAGTTTAACACCATATAAATTCTAGTCCATCTAATCAGGACATAGTTAGTAGCTGCCTCTAGAGCCTCACCAAGATGCCTAGAATCACCATGCATGTCAATTTGTAGTAGGAGATATGTCAAAAGAAGAAATATAATAATAAATTGGAAATAAAATCTCACCTACAATTCCTTCATAAGACACCTACCCTTCCACCATTTCCTAAAGATATAACAAATTCATAGTGGGCCACAATTCAAATCAACCATAAAAAATATCCTGATTGGGGTCACAATTAAACAAAGGGGTTTTTTAGGGTTTAACACACCGAAATATTTTGAATAAAAATTAAATGTGACAAAGATACATTCCATGAATATATACATGGTATTCCAAGTCATATTCTAATGGTTTGAATTTTATTAAAACATTCTTCAAAATCGTTTCTTTATTATAAAATTTCATAATATTTCTAATAAAATCCACTAAACCATTTGAAAATCCATCAATGCGGTGACTCACCCTCTCTCATTAAAAATACAAAAATTAAAAAAAAACAACAAATTTCAATTTAATTCATGGCGTAAATAGGGTAAAACAATTTTGAAACATATCAATTTAATTAAAAAGGTAAATTCATTATCTTTAAAATATTTAAATTTCAAGTTCCACTTGAAATGTAGTATAATGCCTTATTTCAATTTTTAAAACCCCTAGATAGGGTAATGAAATCCATTTTGGCTATCACACATAGGTAATAATAATTACATAAAATATTTAAGAACTATAGGTATCAATTTAATTTTTATTTTAAGAGATTCCAAAAACCACTGAACTCAGTTCAACTACAATCATTTTGGAAGTCATTTCCTATGAAGAAGAATAATCCAACAAGCCTAAAAAATTCTTAAGAATTCTCTAGACACCAAAATCTATAATATCAAAATAACAAAAATCCCCATATCATACCCTATAACCCCTTGGGTTCACAGGATATGGAGTAATCCGTATATAAATAAAGAGGGGTTGAATAAAGTAAAAATATAAGATAGGATAGATTACCTTGGACAAAACCCCAAAAGTGGGTGGTGGAGAAGTATTGAATCAAAAAATTATATGCAATACCGAACCCCCCTTGGTGTGCATTGATTTTCAAAATGATAGGGGGAAAGAAGTGAAATAAACCCCCTTAAAATTCTGTTATGGGTAAAAATATAATTTGAAAAAATTAATACATCGAAAATTTCATGGATAGGTTGCACTATTTGGTGACCCATGCTAAAAACAAGAAACATTCACTAGAATTCTAGAAATACACTCAGATTTTTTGACCACATGCACTACTAGTAATGAAAAACCCATGAAGAAGAAATATGTTAATACATAGATTCAAACCGCATTCTTTTTTCATAGTTTTCCTAACTGTGAACAAGATATGTGCTAGGTCACTCTCAAAAAAAGGTAATCCACTTGGATTCTACTTGGATCCATCAAATACATGATTTACCGATTACATTCAACCATTAAAAATAAAAAATTATTTGAATGTAATAGTTACATCATTCTGGATAATGTTCATCACATGGTTGGTTCCAAAATATTCACCCTATATCGTGCACAATAAATAAAAAAGATTAGTAAAGTTCAAATACAAAACATAGAATTTTTTTATCCAAATATTAATTCATATAATATTAAATTTGAACCAATAAAGTAAAATGGAATGAGACTTATATGATATTTGAGATTAATATATGTCATGAATATGGATTTAAAATTATGAAACAAAATTTAATGATCAATGTAAAGTATCTCATTTTCACTAGGAAATTACTTGAAAAATTTTCATCGTGGATTCTATTATCACAATCCATACACATATTTTCAATCAAATAAACACGGTACAAAATAAAAAATTTGGAAAAAAACTGACATAAATAACATAGTAATTGTGATCATAGTATCATATAACTTGGAATTCCATTTCCATTATTAAACTCATACTAAATATTAAAAATCACTAACATCCAATTATAAAAAAACAACTAAATAGTTTATATAGTATACTATGTGTGTATAATAGCCTTGAAATTTTCGGGATATTTGAAAATTTGAATTATGTAATGTGCTGGTTCTGGGTGTCGCCTAAATGTTCCCCGAACCCGATTGGTCACGTAACCTCAAGAGAATTTCCCCATAATCCATAGGCTACTGACTAACAGCTAGGGCCAAGGCTAGACATTTGGTAACTATTCTCTCATTGAAAAGTATACACAACGAAATAACAAATCATAAATAATAGTTTAAGTACTAAAGCCATACAATAGTAGTAAATAGTAGAAGAATGATTGTAATATAACAACAAGAGAATATATATGATGCATGTCACATGAATATAGGAATGCATCCAAATATGTAAAAATTATTTAAATACAATACTAAAACCAAAGAACCGAAATAAATAGTAAACTCCAATAGCTTCATAGGCCTTATCTTGGTCCCATGCTCCCCAGTTTCGAAAACAATATAGTACCTGATGAGAAGGGTTCTTACACTTATCAATACCTTCATCCAAATGATCTACTTGGGTCTAAAAGCATGACACAAATAGGGTGTGAGACAAAAACCAGTAAGTAATAACTAGAAGATCTATTCCAAACTGTTAGTGAATATATATAGCAGGAAAATGGAGAAATGATGAAATAAACTTGGATGTACTCAAAAGTAAATAATCCAACATTTTTAAAATTCATCTATTTATATTTTATAATTATTTAAACCATTTAGTAATGAAATCCTAAGATCTAGCTAAAGACCTGTATCCGTTAGTGTAATATTAACAACATATGTCCCAAAAGATAGTTCAAATGGTTCATGGGACTACTGGGGTGAGTATTTAGAATTGAAGGCTTGACCATGTTTTTCTAAAATTATTTTAAAAGGGGAAATGATTTTTGGAAATTGAATTTGATTTGAAATGTTTGTTTTGTATTTGGAAGGTGGCCTTAAAATAAGGTGGTTTGAAATCTATAATGAAAAGTGAATTTTTTGTAGTGTTTATATTCGTTTGGTTTTGAGCTAGTCATTTTGGCTCATGATGTTACATTAATTATACGTTGATTTATATCAGTTTCATCTTTGTGTTTTATATGTTGTTCAGGAAATCCCTTCATAAAGATCCCAAAGGTTTCTGATATGTCATGTCATGTTATTGGTCCTTTTTGGACATTTCCTATCTTTTATGGTGATTGGGGTATATTACAAACAGTATAGTGGCTTGATGTGGTCGAGCACATCTTCAGTGCATTAGGAACTCCCAACGCTGTCAGAGTTCATGCCGTTTTGGGTATGTTCGATGGTCTGATACTGGATTAATGCAAGTTGTCCACCACGCCACTAATGCAATTTGGGATGAAGTGGGAAGTCTTTAAATTCGTGTTTGTCTATTGTTTTATACCTGAGGAGGTGATGAAGAAGAAAAGGTAAGAGCTAATGCATATTGAACAAGGCTAATGGACAGTGACGGAATTTGTTGGCAATATCAAAGAGCTTGTTTAATTTTTTCTAGAGTAAGAATTATAGAATTGATGAAGACTTCTCTCTTCATTAGAGGTCTTCGTTTATAGATCATGGAGTGGGTCCTACATTCTAGGGAGAATCATCCTGAGAATCTGGTGGATGAGTCTTTCTTAGATGAGTTGGTCTCTAGGGAGCAGATGGTTGAAAATCCAGCATATTCTGTTGCTTGTGAAGGTTTCCCATAGAGAGTGAAGTGTTTTCTAGAGGGAACCGTTTCTAAAGAGTCCTCTATGATGGTTTTGGATACCAGTTCATCAGACCATTCAGTGGTGTGCCACTAGTGTGGTCGGCTCTGGCAGGTGATGCCATCATGTCACATCCCTCCAAAGACGAGTCATCATTGTGATTCTCTAGGTTACTTGGAGAAGTTTTCCTGGAAGCATCTCCTGAAGAAGTCACTATAAGCAGTGGAATTCTATTGCCTGACTGTGAGGTTGGATATGATTTAGCCATCAGATCCCTATCCACAGGTCTTGGGTGGCATCTCACGCATAGTCAGGAGTTGTCGAGGGTATGAATCCTTGGTCTTGGTTTTTTGTTTCATGTTGGCTGTGGAATATTTAAATTCATATCATTCTTTTTTTATTCTATTCATGTTTTTACATTATTGTGATTTCATTTTTCTATCGTGAAGTTATGATGGACTCATCCTATTATAATCCAATCATTTTTGTTTTTGTGTATGTGAGTTTTAGAATCATTCGTTTTTCTTAAAGGTTTGTTTGGCAACTATATAGGTTGATCTAGGTTAAGTTTTGATCATTTGGATATGTAAGTGCCTATGGAAGAGTCGATGTTTGTGGTTATGCTTGGGTTCACTGTTGGGGGTATGTTCCACTTGGAGGATTTTCCCTGGTGTTGGGAGTTTTTTAGTATGTGTCGAGAGTTCCAAGTTTTAGTGGAGGTGTTGTTCAATTGTGAAATAGAACATAGTTCAGATTGGTTGGGAGTTCTGCGTCCCCCCCCCCGGCTTCTGAGGTGAGTTTTGGGTGACATATTTCTGCACTAGTGGAGTTCTTGTGGTGGATAGAACCCTCTCATGTTCTCCCATTCTATTGTATTGTGGTTTCATTTGGCTTCAATCAGGCAAGAATTCTTGTTTTTCTATTTTTCAGCTGGCTGACTTTATGGGGAATAATGTGTCTGTGGTGGAGAGAATTGCCACTTCTTGAATTTCTAATTTATTTTTATTTGGTTATTTCATGGCTTCGGTCAACCTCATTGAGGTATGAGTTGAGCGTGGGTCTAAATGTTTTTATTTTTAATATTTTTAGTGGGTTTCAGACCCGGGTGTCGTCACTTCAAGTTGGGCGGTAGCCACACGATCAGCTCAGCTATAGTGCAGGTGTTTATCGCGAGAATGAAATGATGTTATATGCAAATAAAATATTAAAAATGTTTAAATCATAATATTAATAATAATAAATAATGGTCAAGATTATAATGTTATTATTAAGAATGGTAAATAATATTTTTTTTAAAATTTCTATTAATATAATTTTTAATAAATTTTAATATAATTTTAATTGTTATTATTTATATTCAAATTGTTTTTAATTATTATTATTATATTGGGTTTTATTTTTATTTTTATTTGTATTATTATTATTTTTTATTTATATTTTTATTATTGTAATAATATTATTATTATAAGAATTAAAAAAACACACAACCTAACCTAATACCATCCCCCTTCCCACTTCACACCCTACATAACGGCACTAAACCCAACCCCCTACCCACACTACCCTTCCTCGTCAGGTCGGCCCTGCCCTCACGTCGCCCTCGCCCCACGACCAGGACCCTTGTCCTTGCTCCCTTTAACTTATCACACCAGTCCTTTCTCTAGATTACGACCTCCACCACGCTCGACAATCAGCCATGCCACCCCGGCCATTCAAACCCCATCCCACATCATTATGGACTCCCTTAGCTCTGGTCTGACTCCCCTCCTCCCGACCAGCTTTCTCCGGCCGCCCTCACCCCACTTTCTCCAGCAAGAGCCACGAAACCAGCCACTAACTCCTTCACATTGTGCAACCAACCGAGACACCTTCTTGCTCTAGCCAAGGCACCTCTATCCTCTTGTGCACTGAAAATACCTTCTTTTAAACCGTGAAACCCAACGTCAGAGTGTGATTGGTGTGAAGGATGTTATCCTTCCTTCCACTGAAATGGCATCACGGTTGAACACCATTGAGGAAATTTTTTCATTCCACTCCATTCCTAAGAAATATATTAGTGCTTTTTTGGCTTCATATATTATTTTTACTTGATTCGCTTCTTAATTATATAGATAATTAGTCCATTATGATGTTTAGGGGTTATTATAACATGTTAGAAATTGTATTTGAAGTGTTTTTTTAGGTTTGTTCATGTTAATTCAGAATTTAATTTTAATATCATTTTGAATTTATCAATGTTTTTTCTTGAGAATATAATTGGTTAAAGATATATTTCTATTTAAATCATCAATTTTGACTATGTGTTCAGGTGTCAAATGATTTTGGTTAAATTTCATTTGAGTTTAAATAATGAAATTTGTTGTTTTATGTGGTACGAAATATATTTATGAAGTGTTTTGACACGAGTATAGTGAAAGATGATTTTTCTAAATGATATGGTTTTGTATTCATACGTGCTACATTATGGTACTTTTTGGAAGTGTTAATAAGATTATAAAAAATGTGAAAAAAAAATTCAAAGGAAATTGAGATTTGAATGCATTGGTAGTGAGTTATTAAAAAGGGGTTTCATGAATTTATTAATTAATGGAAAATTCATTTGAATACTGGTTTTTGTGTTTCTCTTGGAATGTTTGGTGTGTGAGTAGATGTAGAAACACCCATGGGTACACTAGGTGCACACATGGGGGTGTCATCAAAGGAAGGTGTTTCTTTATGTTTGTGTTTCCTTGAAAACAAGTTTTCCTAAATAGTTCTTGTTTTCCAAATTATGTTGGTTCATCTAGGATAATTATTTTGAGCTTCGATGGCACTTTGGTGGTGCGCACACACACATACATAGGTTTTTTTGTGTATATGTATATATATATCTCCCTTGCAGATATTCTCTCATGGTGCGGGGAATATGTTCAACAGATTAAGGGTATATATATATATATTTATATATGGGAATTTGTGTGTGTTCTAGTGTGGGCATTTTTTTCGTTAGAAGCTTCAGGAGCTGAACTATCTCAGCTTCGTCCATTTCTTTCTTTGAAGTTGGTTTCCCTATTCATTAGCCATTAAATTAAAAAATTATTGATTTCTTGTTTTTCATGATTATATATAATGCTTTTTAGTAATTTAGGGATTTTAGAATAATTTATTATTGTGAAAAAAATAAGACCCTATCGATTTGATTTTCAAGAAGTAGTTTTATTAAATAAGTTTACTAAGTGTTTTATGAAATGACCCTTTGGGCCTTGAAAATGTACTTCAGATTTAAAGTGGATCATCAAATTTCCTAAATTGGTTTCCAAGTAACGCTGGTTTTCAAAATAAAGGGGTGTGGTTCTTCTTTAAGAAATGATTTAGTGTTAAATGATTGTTTAAGGTTGTTTGGTCAGGTTTATGTAAAAACAAGTTTGGCTTTGCTCAAGAAATTTTTTTCTAAATGATTTGACAAATGATATATTTTTCCATAGGTAAAGGCCCAATTGTCACTTTTGAATGGTTGTTTGGGAAAACACCTCTTAGGTAGGGTCTCTTGCCTCATTAATTGACCATGGGACGGGAGATTCCTCAGTATTTGACCTTATTTGTATAATTATTATTTAAAGGCAAGGTCTACCGTTGAGGTGGACGGGGTGGTGATGAGTTTCATGGTGTGTTTGGTCTTATATATGTGGAATCTAATTTGAAATGTATGTCACACCCTCTTGAGAAATATAAATGGGAACCTAGAATAACAAAGAGGTTGGCTGAGAATGATTGCTGCAATAGTTTAGAATACACACTGGATAGTGGCCCTTAGTATGAACATTGTTCTGTTAGGGGATTAGGCCCCCTGGGTAGGAAAGGTAGGGCCACATCGAGTGTTTGGTCATTATGACATCATCAAGAGTAGGCATGCCATCAAGATGAGTCATAATTATTAGTAAGTTCTGGTTTTCCTTTGAGTTACTAGGATTTCCTATGTTCCTTTCACATTAGTATAGTAATTATCATTTCCCTTGCTATAATTAGTGATACACATTGTTCTTAGTTCTGGTGTTTTCCTGTAAAATTGTAAATGTGTGGTTTTTTAAAGAACTTTTCAAGAAAAAATTGTTTTAAAGGAACAATCACTCTTTCTATTTAAAATTTTAGGAAAATGAATGATTCCTTCTTGGTCTTCATTTCAATCCTCCCCATGCACCTTATTTTAAACTTGATGGAAATTGATTATGATTATGATTTGTTTAACTTATAAGTGAATCATGTAGAAAATTATATATTTATAGATTTTATTTCAATCCTAAAATCAATGCTTTCATTATTTAAAAAATGTGCATTAGGAATAGATTAGTCATACCTACCTATTTAGTTTTAATTCTCATGCCTATAATGTTTTTTTTTGTTTTTAGTTTGTCTTGCAGGTTCCATCTCTAGTTTGGATCGCCTTGGGTGATGTTTGGTTTTGGTATTGGAGAGTAACCCATGGGGTTACATGGAGTCTTGGTCTTGGATATGCTATTTGTGTTTTGGTCATTCTTTATTTAACTATAGTTTATTTATCTTGTTTTATTCTGTTTACTCTAGTTTTCTTATTTATATTTTTGAGCCAAATCATTCTCAGTAATTTCATTTTGATGTCTTACACTCGTTACCAACCTGTAGGGATCAAGAAATCCATTCGGTCCTTTCCATGGATCAGCTCGGGTGATTGGTTTAGGGTCGACCCGGGTTGGTTCGTGACATATGTGCATGAGTATTAGGGATTCCTCGGTTATTCCCAATTATCATCTATCAATATTGTTCGAAGTATTTACATAAATTCTCAAAGACCAATTAGTAATTTACAATGGTAGTATGATAATTTGAGTGCATGAATCCAATGATCAATGGTGATTTATTTATTTATTTTTATTTTTCTTGTCACATGCACAAATCACTACATTGAAAATATGTACAGCGCCATGGAAAGGACCGATTATTTTAGTATCCTTGGATTTACTACATACATACATTAGTATTACATTACATCCTGAATCGGAAAAACAACAACATTGTGTTCACTTTGAACACACTCACATCCCTTAGGCTATTCCTATAGGTTAATCTTAATATACTTTTTCGCATCCTGGGAATAATAAAACATAGAAAGGGGTGACATCTGATTCTCAATAAGGATAAAAATATGGCAGAGACTATCATAAATAAGAATACATATTTAAGGCAATGTATAAGACTATAACACAATCCATTTAAAAATAAAACTCATCATAATATGGACATGATAAATCAAATAATTATATTTACTTATTCACATGGATATTCTACTAGTATAATAATCACATTTAATATCAATAGGTAATTTTATAATTATAGAATGAATAATTCTAGATATCATAACCACATAGTCAAGGCCTCATGCCATGACTAAAAATAAGGTTTTTTCAAGGCCTTGTGCCAAGACACAAGTTTGTCATATGAGACCAACCGATTTATTAGGGAGCTATAGAAGGCTCCACCCATAACTTACTAAGTCCAATTTATTCCTCATATGAAAAGATTAAAACATAACATAAACCTTCATATTAAAAATAGCATATGAAATGTTATTTTTTTAACAACAAACCATGAATGGTATAAAAATATCACATCCACAGTCAAACATAACTCATTCAATACAATATGGATTATTGTATTATAATATATCAACCATAATCAAGAATAATTAAGGATATTGACATTGATAAAAATAATCAGTAAAACTATTTGAGACAAATATCCCTTTTTTCATTAATATATATAAAAGAGTCGATACTTATCAAGAATCCATTTAAAATAGATTTTTGAATCAAAGTGTTTGATACAACCTTATAATAGTTAAAAGTAATTTTAATTTTAAAACCTTCATTCCAATAAAAATATATCCTTGAAACCATTTTTTCAAAATGGACATTACAGAGATATATTTAGATGAATAAATCATTAAAACATTTAAAATGATATTTTAGTTAGAGTTCCTTACCAAAAGAGAGATGCTTGTATAAAATTAATTGAAATAATAAAAATATTATAAAATTATGAGAATAAAGGGATTCATTATATACTTTTTCAAAGTACAGTATATACACTATATAAATTTGAATTGGCACATAACAACAAATATGTCTCAATGGAATGTAAATTGAGATAAAATCCCTTAGAAAGACCATATTCGTAAGTCAATGGTAAATCAATGACATAATTATGTTTGAAAAATATAAATACACTCAATATGATTGGATATACATTGTATATCAATCAGTGTACAATCACACATATTCTTGTAAAAACAACACCAATGACTTGCATGTTTAACTCCATGAATGGAAATTGAGTTAGGATTACTCTTATCATGTTCATATAGATGACTAGACAATTTTTCAATGGATTTATTATGTTTATTAAAATTATATCCACACAAATTTGAGTGTAAATTACTACACAAATAAATAAATAGTGATTTCACACATAATCTTGGAGTAAAATAATTAATGAGGTTTGCCTAAAACCCAATGAGTGGACATCAAAATTAGAAATTCCCTTAAGGATTTGGTAACATACGAAACATACACCCCATGAAAAAATATCATACCATGAAGATGTCAATACCCATAAATTAAATTATATTGCACAAACAATACAATCATGGGAAGTGCATACACCACATAAAAGGAAATAGTGGCAATATAGAACGAATCTCACGAGAATAAAAACTAAGTTGAAAACCCACTTAGCTTATACTTTTCCTTAGTAGAGGGTAGGTTATCCTCTTTTGTAATGGTGAAATAATTGTTATTAAATTATAAAACAACCACATACATAAATATGATATCATATATGTTTTAGAGTTGGTATCCTGAGAACCAATTATTTATACTTTGATTACATGAATGTACACTTATTATATATTGTTCATTGTTCTGTATTACTATAATATAATAATGTCTTGGAATATTTGTTGCATTAATAATATCATGGAAGATCCCCTATATGATGATAACATTGAAATGGTATAAAATTATTCATAAATATAGTTCTACGGTTGGACAACATACTATGATAGGACACATAATATACAGAATGTCATGTGTGAGTACTCCTAAGAAGATGAGACCCTCTCCCATGGAGTTTGCAATTGGTAATATCCAAGATGGGAGATTATGAGAACAGACCCTCTAGTATTAATTCGGCATGTCTTGGTGTCATCGGACATTTCTATCTATGAGTGTGTGTATTGGTCCTTAGACTATAATATTATCATTAAATCATGTAATGACTTGAACACTTAGATTTGCTGACGAAAACTGTCAGGAAGACAGTTGGCAGGAAGTAGGGCATGTTCGGTGCGTCACGAATGACATGTAGTTAATGGATAAGTCGAGGAAGGATTTATCCCTTCCATATTTATGGAACTAGATATCTCGAGCCCTTTTATTGAAATAGAACTATCGCCCAAATTCCATGGCCATGGTGTCACGGTGAGTTTATTTCTTGAAGTCAAAGAATGAAGCATCAAGCATGTATGTTTATGACACTACCATTAAACATGATTGATGAGATATTTAGAGAAAATGATTTAATTACACGATAAGCATTCGTATGAGGTTACACGTCAATGTAGTGTCATCTTCTTTCTCTTGGGTTCCTAGACCCGTTGTTAGATAGTAATCATAGACATTAGGCAACCCCCCTAATGCCAATGAGAAATAGGCCTAGAGGGTCACACACTAAGTGTATAGAAGAACCTAAAGTAGAATAAAGATTATTCCCTTATGTGATTTAATAATTATTCAATGAATCCTAAATTGTTTTAATTTTAGAGGAAGAATAATATGAAAACCAGATACACACACCATGTACATTTAATGTACACACTGTGTAGTTTTCATTTAGGAAAGGAAATGAAAAATGAGTACACTCTGTGTATTAATGATTACACACCATGTAGTTTTTCCAGTTGGGATTTTGAGTAAATAATATCATTTTATTAAATGATATTTTTCATAATTAGTGTGGGCCCATGTCATGTAATTAATGATTCTATATGGGGGTTTTCAATAAGAGTAAATGATGTAAATAAAACTCATAACGCATTTATTTATTATCATAACTCTATAACCTCCAACCCAATTATAAATATCCTCACAACTCCAAAAAATTTCTATAATCGTTGTGCACAACAATTCTAGAGAATTCTGTCAAGGCTGAAAGAACTTCTTCCTCCTAGAACACTCTCAAGACTAAGAGAGATCATCCTCCATCAGATCAAGGCGATCTAAGGTAGACAATGCAAGCAACGGCTTCTCCACGCTAGCACCCAGATATTCATTTGGCGACGTCCAAAGATATGTGGTGCATGTGTGGATCACCACTAAGAGACGTATACACTTGTATTCTACGATGCAATGACGAATCACATCAGAACATGAACTGAAATATCAACGTAGAAAGAACGCCATAAAAGGTACTTCTTCTCAATTAATTAAATTAATTATAATCAACTTGTGATGATCCTCCGTTGTGGTTCCAAGACTATTCTTCTTCTTCTTTGTCTATTTCTGCGATTTGATCTATGGAGTCAGGAATTTATCATCATAGTGATTCATGATTGATCATTTCTAATGACAAAAAGTCATCTAGGCACAACCACCCACAATCTTTTGCTGCTCCTGGGACCTTCATGTGGTATCAAAGGGGTCACAACATTGATTATAATTATTTAATTTTTGATGATAATTTACGCATTTATATTTGATTCAATTAAAGATAAATAATTCTATAAAACTGAATGAACGAGATTTGTTCCTCCCCCTTCGTTTCTCAATTCACATTAGAGAAACAACCTTTTAATTTTAATTTTGATAAAAATAAAAATGATGAACTCATCCAGAGGAGCCGCTCATTCTGTTTGTACAACATAGAAATACACAGTGTGTAGTTACATCTACACGTCGTGTACTTAGGTTCAACGAATCGGTACTAGTTTACCAAACCACGATGTGTGAATTGAGCAAAACTATATTTTTTAATACACTATGTTGACCAGAATTGAACGACGCGTGGAAACCAGAATACATGGTGTGTATGTTGAATCAACATGTCGTGTAGTCCGATTCGTCCCAGGTGAAACTGTGTACAAGGAGAAGTCGTGTAACTGCATACACAGGATTTTCAGGCTAGTAAACGCGTAACAAGGAACTATATACCATGTTAAATTAATCTACATGCCCTGTACTCCAAAATTTCCAAAGCCCAGAAAACACACCAAAGCCCTCGTCATGTACTTTGGATAAAGGGTGAAAATAAATACACGCTGTGTAATATACCCTACACTCTGCGTAAATTTCAGAAAAGGAATTTCACTTGGTTTCCTCCAAAGTACAAAGACCATTTCAAGGAATATGGATGGGAAGAATCTCAAGGAAATTCAGAAATAAATTTAAGATAAAGAATTGATTAATTATAATATCATAATTAATTGAATTAAAGTGTGACTTGTCTTCAATAAAAGAACGGTTAAAAGATTTTGAATACTAAATATGCATAAATGTCTTTCCATGCTATGGATGATCATGAGCTAGACCAAAGACCCTTTGCATGTGTATGATTTTATTTGAATTTATTTAATTTAAATTTGTTGGCCTGCGAGCCTTCTTCCAATAAAATGTAGGGTCTGCATGCCCATGGTTTCATTAATTTAAACCCCATGTAATGCAGGATCTTTCAAGCCAGAGGAGATGGTTCAAAATCTGAAGCTGAGGCGAAACCAACCATAGAAGATACAAAGGTGGATAGGTGGGTGCTGCAAAACACGAACCATTGGGTTCAAGGTGTTTTTTCCTAGGTTAGGGTTAGATTATCAAAATCGTTATATAAGCTAACCAATTGAAGCTCAAGATCAGGCCATCTTATTTTATTTTTGTCTGATTGCATGGTTTATTGATTATGTATGTGTTGTCGCGATCACATAGTTAATGAAATAAATAATCATGAAATGATGGAATAAAATAAAAACCGGACTATGCATAAACATTATCAGAACATGGTTAATCACTGAAAAAATAATCACTTAATATTAACAAGCATGTGATAATGTGAAACTACGCATAAAGGATATAAATCCCTCAAATACCATATTAAGTTAGACCAAGACTTCCATTACTTGATTAAGGGAAATACTTAATAAAACTATGTGTTTGACCAACCCTTGTTGGGACACATACTTTTATAAAGGAAGCTCTTATGAAAGTATCGGGTTGACTTAAACCTTTTACATCAAGAGGAGTATCCCTTGCTAGACTTGTTGTAAAATAGATGCAAGTGTTGAGGAAATCCAAGTCCAAATTTCAGGATTGGGGATTCCACTTAATATATCAAGGAACTGTAAGCTCACAGTTGTCAAAGACCTGCCTACCTGAATAACTTTAAATAGCTTAACCAACCGTTGATGGGGTTATGTGAAGGGGAATATGGATCCCTGCCACAAGAATTTCATAGAAACTACGCATTCCAAGTTCAATGGTGGGGGTCATTGGGACATGATAAAATAGTGGGAGAATTAATAAATTTATTTATTATTTTTCATAAAATGTAATCAAAAGGCACTGATAAATCTACTCTTCTAATTTTTAGAATCAATATGACAAACCATTAACCACATTTTCTCTGAGATCAATTTTGGATCCTGACAATATCCTCACCGGCAGTATCATTCGAGAATGGTTTAGGCACCTTCAGGTTATCCAATGCCATGAACGAAGGTTTTACGTGTCGGGGTCCTCACTTCCTGATTTTCCTGGACAAAGGGCAAGTGATGAAGATTTTCTAGTCTATGATCAACATTTTAATGATGCACTCGACGTTCAATGTTTGATGTTGTCATCAATTTCTAGTGGGCTCATGAAGTCTCCTGAAGACATTGAAACATATAGTATGCTCGAGCACCTCCGTGGTTTATACCAGGATAGAGAAATACAAGAATGGTTTGAGATCTCCAAGGATCTATTTCATAGTAAGCTTAGAGGGGGCGCCCCATCTGGGCCTCATGTAGTCAAGCTCATTGGATACATTGAGAACTTGGAGGTTCCAGGGATCAAACTACCTAAGGAACTGGGTACTGATCTCATTCTTTCATCACTTCCCTAGAGCTTCTGTAACTTCGTTGTAAATTTCATCATGAACCACATTGAGAAGTCTCTATGTAGTCTTCTTATCCTCATTTTCCAAGTGGACAATGATATGATGCGTGAAAAGCCTTTTGTCCTTATGGTGAATAAAAGGAAAGGGAAGGCAATGAGATTTAATCCCAAAACATCTTCATGGCCTTCCAAGAAAAGAAAGATCAAAGGGGATGCAAGGGAATAAGAGGTTGTTTGTTTCACATGTGGCAAGAAGGGTCACTGGATGAAAAAATGGACCCATCCATGGAAGCAAGGGGAAGCTTCATGTGCATTTGTTATCGAATGAAATCTATCTATTTCTACCAATTGGGTATTAGATACTACTTGCAGTGCCCACATCAGTATCCAAATATAGGAAACAAGTAGATTCAGAAAGATTGACTGAGGTGAGGTGGATCTGCGAGCAGCCAACAGAGCCAGACTTGCTGATGTAGCTATCAGAGACTACCACCTCACATTGCCTAATAGGATTGTATTGGTTTTAAAAGGATGTCATTATGTACCCTCTGTAACAAAAAACATTATTTCTGTATCCATGTAATATATTGATGAATCCACCTTCATGTTTGGAAATGAATGTTTCTAATTTTATAAAGATAACATATATTTTGGTAGGGCACAATTATATAACAGCCTTTATGTGTTATAGTACACAAACCAAGTAATGGAAATTGATGAAAAAGTTAAATCACATAACTCATACCACTCCCAACTTTGGCATCACCAACTAGGTCATGTCAATGAGAAACATTTGACAAAATTACATAAAGATGGGTATTTAGATACTTTAAACTAAAACCACATGGTGTATGTCATGCGTGTCTACAAAGAAAAATGGCCAAATCCCCATTTAGTGGGAAAGGTGAAACAGCTAAAGAGCTTCTATAATTAGTTCACACAGATGTGTGTGGACCATTTCTAGTTAAATCTAGGGGTGGGTTCTTGTACTTCATAACTTTTATTGATGATTTTAGTAGATATGGATATATTTACTTAATGAGGTATAAGTCAGATTCTTTTGATCGGTTCGTAGAATACAATAAAGAAGTTGAGAAAAAGCTTGGTAAGAAGATTAATAAACACTGCTCTGATAGAGGGTGAGAATATCTTATTCCGGACATCATTTATTTCTTATGAGAGTTTGGGATTTTATCTCAAATCACTCCTCCTTACATGCCTCAATGAAATGGTGTAAGTGAAAGGAGGAACCGCACCCTCTTGGACATGGTGAGATCAATGATGATTCATGCAAGTCTTCCATTATCCTTTTTGGGATAAGCTTTACAAACAGCAACACACATACTAAACCAAGTAACAACTAAATCGATAAATTTTATTCCATATGAGTTATGGAGTGGACGAAAATCCATGTTATCAAATTTACATTTGTGGGGTAGCGAAGCATTTGTTAAGGATTTTTCAGGTAACAAACCTACACCCCGAGGCACAAAGTGTACCTTTATAGGATATCCCTAGTAAACAAGGGGATATTACCTATAAAACCACTCTGATAAAAAGGTTATAGTGGTAAGACACAACATATTATTTTAGGGGGAGAACATCTTCAAAAGAGATAGTGGGAGCGAGATAGACTTCAATAAAGTAGAGGCTCAAGATACACAGTAGTTGGTACCAGAACAGATTCCAAAAAGTCTCGTGGAAGAACAATCTGTTCCAGAGTCACGAGAACTACATAAGAGCATGAGAGAGGTGAGAGAACTAGAACGATGTGGTTTTCTTGTCACCTTGTATGGTGACTCATTGTTGGTTGACAATGATGTTCCTCTTACATACAAGAAAGCAGTGGAAGTCACAGACGTTGCCAAGGGGAAATAAGGCATGACGTCTAAAATGGATTCCATTTACCCATACCAAATCTATAATTTGGTAAATCCTCCCATTGATGTAAAGCATTTTGGTAATAAATGGGTATTCAAGAAGAAACTAGACATGGAGGGAAATGTCCACACCTATAAGGCACGACTGGATTCCAAAGGTTTTAGACAGCGTCAAGGAATTTACTATGATGAAACCTTTTCACCAGTTGTGATGCTGAAATCGATCAGAATCATATTGGCCATTGCCGCTTACCATGAAGATTTAATTTAGAGAATGGATGTCAAAATATAATTCCTTAACGGGAACCTCCATGAAGATGTCTACATGACACAACCTGAAGCGTTGTCTCTCTAAAGGATGCCAACAAGGTATGCAAGTTGAAAAAATCCATTTATGGATAAAAGAAATCATCAAGGTCAGAGAACATTCGTTTTGATGAAGCCATAATAGATTATGGATTTGATAAGAACGAATGTGTGCCTTGGGTCTACAAAAGGATTAGAGGAAGTTCAATCATTTTCTTAGTAGTATATGTGGATGACATATTACTAATTGGAAACGAATTGCCTATCTTAGAGTTAGTTAAGGAATGTTTGTATAAATTCATCTCTTGGAAAGACTTGGGCGAGGCAGCATATATTCTTGGCATCAAGATCCATTGTGATAGATCCAAGAGAATGTTGGGCCAGAGTCAAAGTACATATGTTGACAAGATACTGAAAGGATTTAGTGAGGAACAGTCTAAGAGGGTATTGTTTCCAGTGTCACATGGAATAGCCTAAGGGATGTGAGTGTTTTCAAAGTGAACACAATGTTGTTGTTTTTCCGATTCAGGATGTAATGTAAAACTAATGTATGTATGTAGTACATCCAAGGATACTATCACAATAGATCATGTCTTGAATGACCGATTATTTTAGTATCCTTGGATGTACTACATACATACATTAGTTTTACATTACATCCTGAATCGGAAAAACAACAACATTGTGTTCACTTTGAATACACTCACATCCCTTAGGCTATTCCTATAGGTTAATCTTAATATACTTTTTCGCATCCTGGGAATAATAAAACATAGAAAGGGGTGACATCTGATTCTTAGTAAGGATAAAAATATGGCAGAGACTATCATAAATAAGAATACATATTTAAGGCAATGTATAAGACTATAACACAATCCATTTAAAAATAAAACTCATCATAATATAGACATGATAAATCAAATAATTCTATTTACTTATTCACATGGATATTCTACTAGTATAATAATCACTTTTAATATCAATAGGTAATTTTATAATTATAGAATGAATAATTCTAGATATCATAACCACATAGTCAAGGCCTCATGCCATGATTAAAAATAAGGTTTTTTCAAGGCCTTGTGCCAAGACACAAGTTTGTCATATGAGACCAACCGATTCATTAGGGAGCTATAGAAGGCTCCACCCATAACTTACTAAGTCCAATTTATTCCTCATATGAAAAGATTAAAACATAACACAAACCTTCATATTAAAAATAGCATATGAAATGTTATTTTTTTTTACAACAAACCATGAATGGTATAAAAATATCACATCCATAGTCAAACATAACTCATTCAATACAATATGGATGATTGTATTATAATATATCAACCATAATCAAGAATAATTAAGGATATTGACATTGATAAAAATAATTAGTAAAACTATTTGAGACAAATATCCCTTTTTTCATTAATATATATAAAAGAGTCGATACTTATCAAGAAGCCGTTTAAAATAGATTTTTGAATCAAAGTGTTTGATACAACCTTATAATAGTTAAAAGTAATTTTAATTTTAAAACCTTCATTCCAATATAAATATATCCTTGAAACCATTTTTTCAAAATGGACATTACCGAGATATATTTAGATGAATAAATCATTAAAACATTTAAAATGATATTTTAGTTAGAGTTCCTAACCAAAAGAGAGATGATTGTATAAAATTAATTGAGGTAATAAAAATATTATAAAATTATGAGAATAAAGGGATTCATTATATACTTTTTCAAAGTACAGTATATACAATATATAAATTTGAATTGGCACATAACTACAAATATGTCTCAATGGAATGTAAATTGAGATAAAATCCCTTAGAAAGACCATATTCGTAAGTCAATGGTAAATCAATGACATAATTATGTTTGAAAAATATAAATACACTCAATATGATTGGATATACATTGTATATCAATCAGTGTACAATCACACATATTCTTGTAAAAACAACACCAATGACTTGCATGTTTAACTCCATGAATGGAAATTGAGTTAGGATTACTCTTATCATGTTCATATAGATGACTAGACAATTTTTCAATGGATTTATTATGTTTATTAAAATTATATCCACACAAATTTGAGTGTAAATTACTACACAAATAAATAAATAGTGATTTCACACATAATCTTGGAGTAAAATAATTAATGAGGTTTTCCTAAAACCCAATGAGTGGACTTCAAAATTAGAAATTCCCTTAAGGATTTGGTAACATACGAAACATACACCCCATGAAAAAATATCATACCATGAAGATGTCAATACCCATAAATTAAATTATATTGCACAAACAATACAATCATGGGAAGTGCATACACCACATAAAAGGAAATAGTGGCAATATAGAACGAATCTCACGAGAATAAAAACTAAGTTGAAAACCCACTTAGCTTATACTTTTCCTTAGTAGAGGGTAGGTTATCCTCTTTTGTAATGGTGAAATAATTGTTATTAAATTATAAAACAACCACATACATAAATATGATATCATATATGTTTTAGAGTTGGTATCCTGAGAACCAACTATTTATACTTTGATTACATGAATGTACACTTATTATATATTGTTCATTGTTCTATATTACTATAATATAATAATGTCTTGGAATATTTTTTGGATTAATAATGTCATGGAAGATCCCCTATATGATGATAACATTGAAATGGTATAAAATTATTCATAAATATAGTTCTACGGTTTGACAACATACTATGATAGGACACATAATATACAGACTGTCATGTGTGAGTACTCCTAAGAAGATGAGACCCTCTCCCATGGAGTTTGTAATTGGTAATATCCAAGATGGGAGAATATGAGAACAGACCCTCTAGTATTAATTCGGCATGTCTTGGTGTCATCGGACATTTCTATCTATGAGTGTGTGTGTATTGGTCCTTAGACTATAATATTATCATTAACTCATGTAATGACTTGCACACTTAGATTTGCTGATGAAAACTGTAAGGAAGACAGTTGGCAGGAAGTAGGGTATGTTCGGTGCGTCACGAATGACATGTAGTTAATGGATAAGTCGAGGAAGGATTTATCCCTTCCATATTTATGGAACTAGATATCTCGAGCCCTTTTATTGAAATAGAACTATCTCCCAAATTCCATGGCCATGGTGTCACAGTGAGTTTATTTCTTGAAGTCAAAGAATGAAGCATCAATCATGTATGTTTATGACACTACCATGAAACATGATTGATGAGATATTTATAGAAAATGATTTAATTACAAGATAAGAATTCGTATGAGGTTACACGTCAATGTAGTGTCATCTTCTTTATCTTGGGTTCCTAGACCCGTTGTTAGATAGTAATCATAGACTTTAGGCAACCCCCCTAATGCCAATGAGAAATAGGCCTAGAGGGTCACACACTAAGTGTATAGAAGAACCTAAAGTAGAATAAAGATTATTCCCTTATGTGATTTAATAATTATTCAAAGAATCCTAAATTGTTTTAATTTTAGAGGAAGAATAATATGAAAACCAAATACACACACCATGTACATTTAATGTACACACTGTGTAGTTTTCATTTAGGAAAGGAAATGAAAAATGAGTACACTCTGTGTATTAATGATTACACACCATGTAGTTTTTCCAGTTGGGATTTTGAGTAAATAATATCATTTTATTAAATGATATTTTTCATAATTAGTGTGGGCCCATGTCATGTAATTAATGATTCTATATGGGGGTTTTCAATAAGAGTAAATGAAGTAAATAAAACTCATAACGCATTTATTTATTATCATAACTCTATAACCTCCAAACCAATTATAAATATCCTCACAACTCCAAAAAATTTCTATAATCGTTGTGCACAACAATTCTAGAGAATTCTGTCAAGGCTGAAAGAACTTCTTCCTCCTAGAACACTCTCAAGGCTAAGAGAGATCATCCTCCATCAGATCAAGGCGATCTAAGGTAGACAATGCAAGCAACTGCTTCTCCATGCTAGCACCCAGATATTCATTTGGCGACGTCCAAAGATATGTGGTGCATGTGTGGATCACCACTAAGAGACGTATACACTTGTATTCTACGATGCAACGACAAATCACATCAGAACATGAACAGAAATATCAACGTAGAAAGAACGCCATAAAAGGTACTTCTTCTCAATTAATTAAATTAATTATAATCAACTTGTGATGATCCTCCGTTGTGGTTCCAAGACTATTCTTCTTCTTCTTTGTCTATTTCTGCGATTTGATCTATGGAGTCAGGAATTTATCATCATAGTGATTCATGATTGATCATTTCTAATGACAAAAAGTCATCTGGGCACAACCACCCATGAGCTTTTGCTGCTCCTGGGACCTTCATGTGGTATCAAAGGGGTCACAACATTGATTATAATTATTTAATTTTTGTTGATAATTTACGCATTTATATTTGATTAAATTAAAGATAAATCATTCTATAAAACTGAATGAACGAGATTTGTTCCTCCTCCTTTGTTTCTCAATTCACATTAGAGAAACAACCTTTTAATTTTAATTTTGATAAAAATAAAAATGATGAACTCATCCAGAGGAGCCGCTCATTCTGTTTGTACAACATAGAAATACACAGTGTGTAGTTACATCTACACGTCGTGTACTTAGGTTCAACGAATCGGTACTAGTTTACCAAACCACGATGTGTGAATTGAGCAAAACTATGTTTTTTAATACACTATGTTGACCAGAATTGAACGACGCGTGGAAACCAGAATACATGGTGTGTATGTTGAATCAACATGTCGTGTAGTCTGATTCGTCCCAGGTGAAACTGTGTACAAGGAGAAGCCGTGTAACTGCATACACAGGATTTTCAGGCTAGTAAACGCGTAACAAGGAACTATATACCATGTTAAATTAATCTACATTCCCTGTACTCCAAAATTTCCAAAGCACAGAAAACACACCAAAGCCCTCGGCATGTACTTTGGATAAAGGGTGAAAATAAATACACGCTGTGTAATATACCCTACACTCCGTGTAAATTCCAGAAAAGGAATTTCACTTGGTTTCCTCCAAAGTACAAAGACCATTTCAAGGAATATGGATGGGAAGAATCTCAAGGAAATTCAGAAATAAATTTAAGATAAAGAATTGATTAATTAAAATATCATAATTAATTGAATTAAAGAGTGACTTATCTTCAATAAAAGAACGGTTAAAATATTTTGAATACTAAATATGCATAAATGTCTTTGCATGCTATGGATGATCAGGAGCTAGACCAAAGACCCTTTGCATGTGTATGCTTTTATTTAAATTTATTTAATTTAAATTTGTTGGCCTGCGAGCCTTCTTCCAATAAAATGTAGGGTCTGCATGCCCTTGGTTTCATTAATTTAAACCCCATGTAATGCAGGATCTTTCAAGCCAGAGGAGATGGTTCAAAATCTGAAGCTGAGGCAAAACCAACCATAGAAGATACAAAGGTGGATAGGTGGGTGCTGCAAAACACGAACCATTGGGTTCAAGGTGTTTTTTCCTAGGTCAGGGTTAGATTATCAAAATCGTTATATAAGATAACCAATTGAAGCTCAAGATCATGCCATCTTATTGTATTTTTGTCTGATTGCATGGTTTATTTATTATGTATGTGTTGTCGCGATCACATAGTTAATGAAATAAATAATCATGAAATGATGGAATAAAATAAAAACCGGACTATGCATAAACATTATCAGAACATGGTTAATCACTGAAAAAATAATCACTTAATATTAACAAGCATGTGATAATGTGAAACTACGCATAAAGGATATAAATCCCTCAAATACCATATTAAGTTAGACCAAGCCTTCCATTACATGATTAAGGGAAATACTTAATAAAACTATGTGTTTGACCAACCCTTGTTGGGACACATACTTTTATAAAGGAAGCTCTTATGAAAGTATCGGGTTGACTTAAACCTTTTACATCAAGAGGAGTATCCCTTGCTAGACTTGTTGTAAAATAGATGCAAGTGTTGAGGAAATCCAAGTCCAAATTTCAGGATTGCAGATTCCACTTAATATATCAAGGAACTGTAAGCTCACAGTTGTCAAAGACCTGCCTACCTGAATAACTTTAAATAGCTTAACCAACCGTTGATGGGGTTATGTGAAGGGGAATATGGATCCCTGCCACAAGAATTTCATAGAAACTACGCATTCCAAGTTCAATGGTGGGGGTCATTGGGACATGATAAAATAGTGGGAGAATTAATAAATTTATTTATTATTTTTCATAAAATGTAATCAAAAGGCACTGATAAATCTACTCTTCTAATTTTTAGAATCAATATGACAAAACATTAACCACATTTTCTCTGAGATCAATTTTGGATCCTGAAAATATCCTCACCGACAGTATCATTCTAGAATGGTTTAGGCACCTTCAGGTTATCCAATGCCATGAACGAAGGTTTTACGTGTCAGGGTCCTCACTTCCTGATTTTCCTGGACAAAGGGCAAGTGATGAAGATTTTCTAGTCTATGATCAAAATTTTAATGATGCACTCGACGTTCAATGTTTGATGTTGTCATCAATTTCTAGTGGGCTCATGATGTCTCCTGAAGACATTGAATCATATAGTATGCTCGAGCACCTCCGTGGTTTATACCAGGATAGAGAAATACAAGAATGGTTTGAGATCTCCAAGGCTCTATTTCATAGCGAGCTTAGAGGGGGCGCCCCAGCTGGGCCTCATGTAGTCAAGCTCATTGGATACATTGAGCACTTGGAGGTTCCAGGGATCAAACTCCCTAAAGAACTGGGTACTGATCTCATTCTTTCATCACTTCCCTAGAGCTTCTGTAACTTCGTTGTAAATTTCATCATGAACCACATTGAGAAGTCTCTATGTAGTCTTCTTATCCTCATTTTCCAAGTGGACAATGATATGATGCGTGAAAAGCCTTTTGTCCTTATGGTGAATAAAAGGAAAGGGAAGGCAATGAGATTTAATCCCAAAACATCTTCAAGGCCTTCCAAGAAAAGGAAGATCAAAGGGGATGCAAGAGAATAAGAAGTTGTTTGTTTCACATGTGGCAAGAAGGGTCACTGGATGAAAAAATGGACCCATCCATGGAAGCAAGGGGAAGCTTCATGTGCATTTGTTATCGAATGAAATCTATCTATTTCTACCAATTGGGTATTAGATACTACTTGCAGTGCTCACATCAGTATCCAAATATAGGAAACAAGTAGATTCAGAAAGATTGACTGAGGTGAGGTGGATCTGCGAGCAGCCAACGGAGCCAGACTTGCTGATGTAGCTATCAGAGACTACCACCTCACATTGCCTAATAGGATTGTATTGGTTTTAAAAGGATGTCATTATGTACCCTCTGTAACAAAAAACATTATTTCAGTATCCATGTAATATATTGATGAATCCACCTTCATGTTTGGAAATGAATGTTTCTAATTTTATAAAGATAACATATATTTTGGTAGGGAACAATTATATAACAGCCTTTATGTGTTATAGTACACAAACCAAGTAATGGAAATTGATGAAAAAGTTAAATCACAAAACTCATACCACTCCCAACTTTGGCATCACCAACTAGGTCATGTCAATGAGAAACATTTGACAAAATTACATAAAGATGGGTATTTAGATACTTTAAACTAAAACCACATGGTGTATGTCATGCGTGTCTACAATGCAAAATGGCCAAATCCCCATTTAGTGGGAAAGGTGAAACAGCTAAAGAGCTTCTAGAATTAGTTCACACAGATGTGTGTGGACCATTTCTAGTTAAATCCAGGGGTGGGATCTTGTACTTCATAACTTTTATTGATGATTTTAGTAGATATGGATATATTTACTTAATGAGGTATAAGTCAGATTATTTTGATCGGTTCGTAGAATACAATAAATAAGTTGAGAAACAGCTTGGTAAGAAGATTAATAAATACTGCTCTGATAGAGGGTGAGAATATCTTATTCCGGACTTCATTTATTTCTTATGGGAGTTTGGGATTTTATCTCAAATCACTCCTCCTTACATGCCTCAATGAAATGGTGTAAGTGAAAGGAGGAACCGCACCCTCTTGGAAATGGTGAGATCAATTATGAGTCATGCAAGTCTTCCATTATCCTTTTGGGGATAAGCTTTATAAACAGCAACACACATACTATGCCAAGTAACAACTAAATCGATAAATTTTATTCCATACGAGTTATGGAGTGGACGAAAATCCATGTTATCAAATTTACATTTGTGGGGTAGCGAAGCATTTGTTAAGGCTTTTTCAGGTAACAAACCTGCACCCCGAGGCACAAAGTGTACCTTTATAGGATATCCCTAGTAAACAAGGGGATACTACCTATAAAACCACTCTGATAAAAAGGTTATAGTGGTAAGACACAACATATTATTTTAGGGGGAGAACATCTTCAAAAGAGATAGTGGGAGCGAGATAGACTTCGATAAAGTCGAGGCTCAAGATACACAGTAGTTGGTACGAGAACAGATTCCAAAAAGTCTCGTGGAAGAACAATCTGTTCCAGAGTCACGAGAACTACATAAGAGCATGAGAGAGGTGAGAGAACTAGAACGATGTGGTTTTCTTGTCACCTTGTATGGTGACTCATTGTTGGTTGACAATGATGTTCCTCTTACATACAAGAAAGCAGTGGAAGTCACAGACGTTGCCAAGGGGAAATAAGGCATGAAGTCTAAAATGGATTCCATTTACCCATACCAAATCTATAATTTGGTAAATCCTCCCGTTGATGTAAAGCATTTTGGTAATAAATGGGTATTCAAGAAGAAACTAGACATGGAGGGAAAAGTCCACACCTATAAGGCACAACTGGATGCCAAAGGTTTTAGACAGCGTCAAGGAATTTACTATGATGAAACCTTTTCACCAACTGTGATGCTGAAATCGATCAGAATCATATTGGCCATTGCCGCTTACCATGAAGATTTAATTTAGAGAATGGATGTCAAAATATAATTCCTTAACGGGAACCTCCATGAAGATGTCTACATGACACAACCTGAAGCGTTGTCTCTCTAAAGGATGCCAACAGGGTATGCATGTTGAAAAAATCCATTTATGGATAAAAGAAATCATCAAGGTCAGAGAACATTCGTTTTGATGAAGCCATAATAGATTATGGATTTGATAAGAACGAATGTGTGCCTTGGGTCTACAAAAGGATTAGAGGAAGTTCAATCATTTTCTTAGTAGTATATGTGGATGACATATTGCTAATTGGAAACGAAGTACCTATCTTAGAGTTAGTTAAGGAATGGTTGTATAAATTCATCTCTTGGAAAGACTTGGGCGAGGCAGCATATATTCTTGGCATCAAGATCCATTGTGATAGATCCAAGAGAATGTTGGGCCAGAGTCAAAGTACATATGTTGAAAAGATACTGAAAGGATTTAGTGAGGAACATTCTAAGAGGGGATTGTTTCCAGTGTCACATGGCATTCATCATTCCATGAAAATGTGTCCTTAGACACATGAGGAATGAATGAAAATTTCAAGGATCGCTTATGCACCCGTGATTGGGTCAGTCATTTATGTTATGCTATGTACAAGGCTATATGTTGCTTACGCATTCAGGGTAGTATGCAGATATCAAGATGATCTAGGAGACCGCCATTGGATGACAGTCAAGACTATACTTAAGTATCCGAGTTGTACTGAGGATATGTTTTTGGTTTATGGAGGAGATGAGGAACTAGTCATCAGAGGAAATGTACATGCTAGTTTCCAGACTGATCAAGATGACATGAAGTCGCAGACTGGATACATATTCAGTTTGAATGGAGGTGTAGTGAGCTGGAAGTGCTCAAAGAAAGGTGTGGTCAATGATTCTACAGCAGACTCTGATTATATCGCAGCTTCTAAGGTAGCTAAAGAAGAAGTATGGAGGTGAAGCTTCGTCCAAGAGAGGGATGTATTACCTAGTAGTAAATATACTATTACACTCTATTGTTATAATACTACAGCGGTGGAACTTGCAAAAGAGCCATGGTCACATCATCAGACAAAGCACATACTTTGGAAGTATCATATCTTGTAGGGTTTTCACAGAGAGGTCAAGTTGTAGTGATTATTATTCCCACAGAAGACAACGTGGCAGACCCATTGACTTAAGCTTTGACTCAGAAGAAACATGATCATCATGTGATTTCTAATGGACTGAAAGACATAGGAGTTGGTTCTAGACCAAGTGGAAGTTTGTTAGAGTTTTCCTCCTGAGAAACAACTTTTTATACTTTGATTGCATGAATGTACACTTATTATATATAGTTCATTGTTCTGCATGACTATAATATAATAATATCCTAGAATATTTGTTGCATTAAAATGGAAATGGCAGATCCCCTCAATGATGATAACCTTGAAATGTAATGACAATATTCTTATATAATGTTTTACGGTTGGATGACATACTATGATTGGATGCATAGTATACAGACCATCATGTGCGAGTACCCATAAGAGGATGAGACACTCTTTCATGGAGTTCTCACATGGTAATATCCAAGATGGGAGATTATGAGAACAAACCCACCATTAGTAATTCTTCATGCCTTGGTCTCATCGTACATTTCTATCTACAAGCATGTGTAATAGTCATTAGACTGGAAGACTATCATTAACTCATCTCATGACTCACACACTTAGATTTTATGAAAAAAACCATCATGAATAGAGTCGTTGGGAAGTAGGGAACATTGGGTGCGTCCCGGATGACATGTTGTTAATGGATTATTCGAGGAAGGATTTGTACCTTATATATTTATTGAAGTAGATATCTCGGGACCTATGATTAAAATAGAACTGTCACCCAAATTCCATGGACATGGTGTCATGACGAGTTTATTTTGGGAAGCAAAGAATGATGGATCAAGCATGTAGGTCTATGACACTTCCATGAAACCTTCTTGATGATATATTGAGACAAAGGGATTAAATTACACGGTAAGAATTTGTATGAGGTGACACGTCAATTCGGCACCAACTCCTTTCTCTTGGGTTCCTTGACCCATTTCTAGATAGTAATCTTGGACTTTAGGCAAACCCACCTAATTCCAATGAAAAAGAGGCCTAGAGGGTCACACACTAAGTGTATCCAAGTATCTCAAGTAGAATAAACATTATTCTTGTACGTGGTTTTATAATTATTCAAAGAATCCTAAACCGTTTTAATGTTGGAGGAAGAATAAAATTAATACAAGAAATACATGCCATATACATTGAATTTATATGCTATGAAGTTTTCATTTTGGAAAGGAAATGAAAAACGAGTACACATCGTGTATTAATGATTACACGCCGCATAGTTTTTCCAGTCGGGATTTTGAGAAATTAATATTTGTTTATTAAATGATATTTATTATAGTCAGGGTTGGTGCATGTCAAAAAATTAATGATTCGACATGGGGGTTTTTAATAAGAGTTAATGAAATAAATAAAATGCGCAACACATTTATTTATTCTGATAACTCTATAACCTCAAACTCGATTATAAATATCCCCACAACCCCAATAATTTTCCCTAATCGTTATGCACAACAATTCTGGAGAATTATCTAAAGGCTGAAAGAACTTATTCCTCCTAAAACTCTCTCATGACCGAGTGAGGTCCTCCTCCAACAAATCAAGGAAATCTAAGGCGGACAACACAAGCAAAGGATTCACCATGCTAGCACCCGGAGATTCCTTTGGTAACTTCTAGAGATATGTGGTACACATGTGGATCACCACTAGAGGAAGTCTACACTTGGATTCTAGGACACAATGATGAATCACGTTAGAACATGATCAAAAATATCAACGAAGAAAGAGCACCATAAAAGTTACTTCTTTTCAATTAATTAAATTAATTATAATCAACCTGTGATGATCCTCTTTTGTGGTTTCTGGACTATTCTTCTTATTTTTCTATTTTGGTGATTTGATCCATGGAGTCAAGCATTTATTGTCGTATTGATCCTAGATTGATCGTTGCTAATTAAAAAATTTCAGGTGGGAACACCCAACCATGATTTTTTCATGCACCCGAGACCTTCAATGTGATCTTCTAATATTTCATTGTTATTGATATTTCAGTAGTATCATTGTTTTGGATGTTAACTGATTAGTTTTCTATTAAATGTTTTATTATATAAGTAATTATAGTTTTTTATAGGATGTATTTGATTTATATCCATAATGATATTATGTTATAAAACATTATTTTTAATAATAAAATGAAAATTATACTTGAATGGTTATGATGGGGAACGAAATCTCATCGCGTCGTGGATACAGTAAGTCGTATGTACGCATGAGCGACAATATAATTCTATTAGTGGTGAAATGGAATGTAATTGGATGGTATATTATATATTCAGAATCATTAACATGTTATATTTATTATTTAAATCAGTTATACTCATTATTATACCCATCCAAATAATGACGTGTTGAATAATAAAATACACCACGACGTGGAGACGGTAAGTTATTCATATGCACGTCTGGTGACTTTTTCATTCATTGGATGGATAGAATAATAAATATGGTTGTACCATATTTATAATAACATCATAGTATATAGAAGGTACTACAGTTATTATTTTTCTATGGAAACAAAAATGAAAGAGGAAGTGGATGAACTAAAGAACTTTGAAAGAGGTGATGAAATTATTACCTCCTATTAAGGTGCTTCCATTTGATTTGATAAAAAGGGGTCTATAGGTGGCCTCTATGGTCGAATTAAGGCCACTAGGATCATGTCAGGTTAGTTGGGAAGATATTTGAGTTGGTTTTTGATAATCCAAATGGATTTGGAGGAATGATTTTGAAATAAGGGGAAGTACCCTTTTATAGAAGAGGTGAGGGTCACTTTAAGAAAAGCTTCAATTATTAATTTATTATACACTCATATTCTATTTATAATTTCTCAAAAAAGATTTATTTCAAGGATAAAGTGGATATGGGTCGTAAAAATGTCAACCAACATATTTTAGATAGGTTTAGGTCACCATATTAACCATATTTGTTAGATTTAACTCTTAGTTAAATAGTTTATCTTTTACCACGAATTATTGTATTGATATAATAAATGGATAATAAACATACTATAAAATGCCTAGAGAACCCCAAGTGGTTCATTGATAAAAATATATCATTATATGAGTCATTTTTCCAAACCTTATATTTTTATGAATATTATAACATTTAATAATATAGTATTTTTTTTAAAACTCATTTATGTCGATTTTGACACTATTTAGTATTTGGTTTTTGTGAAAGTCAAAAAACTTTATTACATCATACCAAATAAATTAAATCAATACTAACATGTCATATTAACCTACAAAGTTATTTTAATACATCAAAAGTCTCAATTTACATTTATTTGGATATCTATAATATAAATTATTTTAATCATATATTAATAAGGTAATTACTGCATCAACATTGTGTCATATATAAATTTAATTATTTAATATCTAAAAATTATAAATAAAATACCATTATGTAGGAAATAATTTTACATTTATAATGAATATTTATAGTTTAATTTATCTTATGTATTGCAATATATTAAAAATGGTTTATTTTTTAATCATTGAACTTAACACTTTTAACTCTTCTTTAAATTAAATAATAATAAATGTTATAATCTATTACAAGTAGATTAAAAGGATCATATTTTATTCCTAAGGTTTCTTTTGGTCTAAATACACTTATCCAGTAGAATTATGACATGTGTTAGGGTAATTATAATTTTTTTTACCTTTAATTACCATATTTACTTTTAACTATGGTAAATCATATTGAAAACCTACTATTCACAAAAAAAATTCATCTTATTGAACCACATATTACTTACTGATTTAAATTGTGTCTCTAGGATTTTTTAAATTCAATTCACAGAATTTGTAAACTTTCATTTTATGAAAATTTGCAAATGTGCTTAGAATGTGGGTAAAAGACGGTAAAAAGATCAATAAACTTTTATACATCTAATTTTATTATATAATTACTCCAATGAATTAAATTGAATAGATATTGGTATTATGTATCTATTTTTACTTAAATAAATCTAAATAAAAAAATAATTTTTTAAATAAAAAGTAGGATTTAAACAATAACGCAGTGGTTTTCACTATTCATAAAAAATTCATGGTTTTCAGAAAAATTCCAAACATTCACCCAACCATAATTTTAATATTTCAAATTCAAAAATGATGTCTATATTACCAAATTAAAAAATTATAAGTTGTAATTATTAATTGAAAAAAATATTCCTGGTGTCAAAACCAAAAGGTGGGTTTTTTAGAAGTAAAAACTATCAAAAGATTCAAATGTGTTTATGTCGAATTTAAATGTAAAATTATTTCCAATGAAAAAAATTAGATTAAATAATAAAATATATAATCTAATTATACTTCAAAACCAATGAAATGTATAATTTAACACTCTAAATTATTTTTATTGCAAATGTTGATTTCAATTAAAATTTAGTATTTATCACTATTCGTCAAAATATTAATGTTCTCAGAAAAGCACCGAACATTTATCCAAACTGAATTATTATGTACCAATTATAAATAAAATATTTATTTTGTCATATTGAATATGTAAAAGATTCAAATATTTAATTAAAAATGTGATCTCCATTAAAAGTCCATAAAATTTCTTTTTTTGAAAAATACATCTTTTATATGCAAAAACTAATTTGTTCTTATATTCTGTCTAAGAAACACATAATATGGATGTTAAAATTATATGGAGTATATACAATTCAAAATACAATTAATTATATTCATAACCTTTTTTGAATAACTAGTTTGGTATGTCATTGTGTGCTCGAACTCAGTGTTGTGTGTAGTGCATACTATTATATTACTTTAAAGATAATAAATTACTATGAAATCATCATGTGTTACATTCTCCCACCCCCCTTAAAAATTGTGTCCTCTCAATTTTAAAATTGGGCTAGGGAACATCGTTTAATATTCCACATCATAAAAAGAGTTAATAAAACTATCACATTAAAATAAAGAAAGAGAAGTACAAAGGTCACTCGAGATAACCCATACTAGGATTCCATGTATGAAAACATGGATATGGATGATAAAATATGTGTCATGTTTTGATGGATATTGATAGAATACATGATCAAGAGAATGTTAACCACAAGAAAACCAAAAACTTGTGATGGGTTAAATAGTCATTATTTTCCTAGTAGGAAAAGTAAATGGGCAACGTTTTTTTGTTAAAAGTTCCATTTCATAAAGTTAAGGAATTTATTTATGATATTGACTATTAAAATATAGATATATTGTTACTTTTTGAGTAGAGTTTCATCATTTAATAAATTTATACCACTGACTCATCTTTTTTCCTAACGATGAGTATTCAAGATGACTTGGTCACACCTGAAGTGCTAGAATCAACTTCTAGAGAATCACATAATCCACAAAGGATGAAATATCTATTTGCCTTGACTTTAGAGATTAACCAAAACCAGATTGTTAGTAAAAGATCATATGATCCTAGAAACGGATAATCCTTTATAGAATTAAATACTAATCGTAATTTTCAAAATTAAACAAACAATACCAAAAGATCAATAAAGATCAATCGATAAAAAAAATTCATTAAAAACTATCATTATAATACAAAATAAGATTAAAATCCAATACTCAAAATAATTTAATCACATAGTCTTTTATAGTGAATCTTAAAATTTATCTCCAAATAACATGAACTACTCTTAAAGTCTCAAATTGAAGTGTAATTAACAAAATCACATATTTTCTATGATAGATTACTCATTTCCATTAATAACCTGACTCTCTATAAAAAACATAGATTCTTCAAAAAAAATCCATCATTACTCCTAAATTAAAATCCCATAGTATTTAATTTTCCTTTTCCATATAGTGTTCCCAATAGAGAAAATGTCTTCCAAAATAAAATTTATCACTTAATCACAAAATCATTTTTCTATACTAATGATATTGATTTGATAAAACATAATATCCAAAATAAAATTATTATTGATCAATAAAATCATTAAACTAAAAAGACTTAGTCACACTAACTAGGGACTTCACATTTTCTAGTAGAAGGAGATAAATCCCAGTCGCACATTGGTTTTTGGTTCGATTATTGCAGCTTTGTCCGATGTGATGGGATGTCACACTGTCTTCATGTTGTCCTTTTTTAAAATCTATATTTTACATCATTCCCAAAATGAGGTAAATTCCTCAAAATGACCATAACATAATTTAACAAAATTTTTATCTCAAACCTCTCACTTTCATCCCAAAAACTAACAACCTATAATTTCCTCAAATTCAAGGATATTTACCCCCAATTGGTTCTTTAAAACTATATACACAAAAGAAAAGATAATTATTACACAAATAGATTTTTCACATAACAAACTGCATGGTTACATATGGAAGGGAAAAGTCTACTAAAGTAATCCCATCAACAAAGAGAATTAATATTTTTAGACATTTCTCCATAAATTTATTTCAAAATAGGATCTTCCATGATCTTTTGGATATCTTACAGAATAGGTAATTGACTTTGGTAATGCCCAGATCCCCTAAATTTATGAAAAATGACTGTAAATGGATTCATAGGATCATGTTTTTCTTTCATAGTAATCTTTATTTTCCCTAGGAAATTATTTACTTTATGTACTTCATTCCCACAAATAAATCATTTCTTTGATCCATTGAGACGCTATCCTGGGTGTATCCTTCCACATTTTCGGCATGATGGAAATTGATATTTCATTTTTCCACAGTCTCCACTGCTGGAGCTCTTACGATTCTCCTCCTTTCTCTTCTTTTATGAGTTTGGGATTTGTTGAAGGTATATATTGTTGGTCATATATTTGGAAACATTCTTTGGCATGAACACACTATCGTTTATGCCTATCAACATTCCATCTAATTGATCATCTCTACCATCATTCCCACCTTGTACATCAATTTAATTGTTACTATGAAATCTTTGGAATCTAGACATTGACCAAAACCAGAATGCATAGTTTGACTAAAAATATTCATAAAATCATTTAGAGAATATCATCACACCTTATTTTCAATATAATACACCTTATTATTAAACAAGTTTATTTATTTTCATCTTATATTAAAATACTTCAATTCGGTTTTCAATGAAAATCTGAGTTATCCTAAATATATCCCCAGGGAGTTTCATAACCAATAGTGCAGTAAAGTCCATTTTTGTGCACTAGTTCTCGTTCGATTCTAGATCAATGTGGTGTCTTCGGGTTTTACCCCTATGTACCTCTGTGCTAGAGTCGCATATACCTGCTCGTATCCAAACAAGGATGTATTATTTGGCACTAGTGCAGAAAACATTTTTTACGTCGGTTATTTTTTATTATTTACGTCGGTTTTTAGGCGACGTTAATACGGACGACGTTATAAATAACGTTTTTTACGTCGGTTATTTAAAAACCGACGTAATATCCCTAACATCACGGTGGTTATCACGTCGGTTCATATAATAACCGACGTGATAAATATGTGCGGGGGGGATTTATCACGTCGGTTATTCCCTAAACCGACGTGATAAACCCTTCCCCTGGCCTATTATCACGTCGGTTATTTAAGCAACCGATGTGATAAAAAGGCCTGGGAAACGTTTTAGCACGTCGGTTATCCAATAACTGACGTGGTAAATCGATTCCCAGGCCTTTTAGCACGTCGGTTATGTTAACAACCGACGTGATAAAAGCCCCGGGAACGGTTTATCACGTCGGTTCTAGAAAAACCCGACGTGATAAACCCCTGCCGATTTATTTACCACGTCGGTTATAAAATAACCGACGTGAAAGAAATTTTTCTTTTTAAATAATTGCACTGCTCTCACCAAAAAGCAACCAGAAACCAAACAAAAAGAACAATGCCAGCCCTCCCCCAAGCCCCAACTGAACCCCACCCTCATCTATACCCACCTAACAACCTGGCCAGCCCTCCCCCACCACATTGGAGCCCCACCACAACCCTTGGACACCCCCCCCCCACCCCTTGGACAGCCCCCCCACCCTCATTTACACCCCCACGACCCCTAGTACAGCCTCAAACACCCATTGGAAACCCCTCCCATATCCCTTGGACACCCTCCACCCCTTGGACACCCCCCCCACCCCTTGGACACCCCCCCCCACCCTCATTTACACCCCCAATACCCCTAGTACAGCCTCAAACACCCATTGGACACCCCCCCACACCTTAACAGCCCTCCCAGACCCCTTGGACACCCCCCTGAGCCCTTGGACAGCCCCAAACACCCCTTGGACACCCCTCCCATATCCCTTGGACACCCCCCCACCCCTTGGACCCCCCCCCCACCCCTTGGACAGCCCCCCCACCCTCATTTACACCCAACCGGCCCCTTGGACAGAACTCCCAGACACCTTGGACACCACTCCCATATCCCTTGGACACCCCCCACCCATTGGACACCCCCCCACCCCTTGGACAGCCCCCCACCCTCATTTACACCCAACCGGCCCCTTGGACAGAACTCCCAGACACCTTGGACACCACTCCCATATCCCTTGGACACCCCCCACCCCTTGGACACCCCCACCCCTTCGACAGCCCCCCCACCCTCATTTACACCCCCCGAACACCCCTTGGACACCCCTCCCATATCCCTTGGACACCCCCCCACCCCTTGGACACCCCCACCCCTTGGACAGCCCCCCACCCCCTGGACACCCCCCCGACCCCTTGGAAACCCCCCCTACCCCTTGGAAACCCCCCCATCCCCTTGGACAGCCCCAAACACCCCTCCTATATCCCTTGGACACCCCCCACCACTTGGACACCCCCACCCTCATTTACACCCAACCGACTCCTTGGACAGCCCCAAACACACCTTGGACACCCCTCCCATATCCCTTGGACACCCCCACCCCTTGGACACCCCCCACCCTCATTTACACCCCCCCCGACCCCTAGGACAGCCCCAAACACACCTTGGACACCCCTCCCATATCCCTTGGACACCCCCCAAACACCCACCCACCCCCTTGGAACCTCTCCCCCCATACCAAAATCCAGACCAGAAAAACCATCAACAGTAGGCCAAAACAAGAAGTAGAGAAAAATTAAACATTCACTTATATAACATTCAAATCTTACACTGTCAACTTCAAAAAAAACTAAATCCAACCTAAACGACTACGAAATACACAATTACATTGACAATATTCAAAATTACATTTTACATTACAAACAACTAAAAGTTAATCAAACCTGTAAAATAATTTGACCACTCCACTTGTAAGTGTTTGATATCTTCATCAGTAAAGGGTTGAGGGTCATCAAAAAGCTACAAAGGAAAAGGATAGTAGTCAACATGTATAATGAATAAATCAAATTGAAATATTATGAGAAAGAGGAAATATTACCAGGTCAAAACTCAGAACTGTCCCAGTTGTTATTATTTCATACATAAATCTTAACATGTAATATCCGCATTCGATGATGCCTTGTTGCTCATGACATTTCTGTTTGAATGAGTGTAAATTCAATATATTATTTTTATGTAATAAATCAAAATGTACAAATTATAAATGGATATTTACCTTCGCATGTACATATTTGATCTTGAAATTCCTTTTCTTTGCACTTTTTCGAAAGTGGACCCATGCCCTGTTAGAAAATAATACGAATGGGGTAAATTTAGAATTCATTATAATATATAAAACAATTGTGAAATTGAAACTTACGTTTCCAATATATTCTTAAAACTTTCTCGCACATCATCATGGAGAGAGCATATCCAATAAAGTGTTTTCTCCCTAGGGCAAAAAAACCCCTAACATCCAATGATCCCTGATAAAAGGAAATTTAACGTTAGTGGTTTTTTATGTTAAAAGATAATTAACTCTTTGAGAGGGATGTGTTTCATACCTCTCACAAAAAGGCATCATCCAACACTGTGTGATTACATTCTTTTCAAATCTATCAGCAATATAAAGCATTCTTTGTTCCTCATCCAATGCACATGCTTCAGGGGAAATCAATTGTGGGTCCACGAATCCATATACATCTGTCAGCTCATTCCTCTAACAAATTTTATACAGATACCTAATACAAAGCAGACATAAGTATACATTTTTAATAAATATAACGCAAGGAAAAGGTGTTAAGACTTACATGATAAAAATTTGCACCACGTTGATGCCCAACTTATCTCCAATGACAAACTCCATGATATCAGTTTTCATAATCTCCACACATAGTTCACGTCCACAGACATGAGCTTCCATTGTAAAGTCATAATGATCCGCCAACAAATTTGAATATCTTGACAATTTGTCAAGACTGCTAGTATCTGCATCTGATGTCATAGCTATCTGTCTTTGTTGTTGTCTATACAGTATTTCTTTACCTTTGAAGTATTTCTGTAAAAATAAATTGAAAAATATATTAGTTTTCAAATGATAAAACATTAATAAAAATATAAAATAAAAGATATAACATCCATACCTCTATGGTAATGAGTCGAAGAAGTCTGGATGGCCAAAGTAAAAAATGGCCGATACTATGTCCAACTGTCGTCACCTCATCTGTAGGTAATGGTATCCGAGCTGATCTATCTATAATATCCTGTACAGTGACCCTCTGATTCTCTACCTCTAACTGTTGATGATGAACTGTATCTCCTATACAATATACCATCCCATATGCAACTATATGATGTTGAGGATCATCAACATACAACTCACAATAATTAGGTAGCTACGGCGGAGGAGGAGGATCAAAAATGGGGTCCGCAGGCTGAGGTGGGGGAGTGGGAGCTACTGGGAGAGGTGGAGTGGGAGCTGCACCCTGAAATTGTCTTTGCAAGTCTGCAAACATTAACTGCACCGATGCTCTAATCTTTTCCTCTATTGTCGCATTAATATTATGGACTTCAGCCTCCAAGGATTCTATTTTTTTTTATAAACTCCCTCAACGTTAGAAGTTGAGGAACGTGGCAACACTTTTCTTACCGATACACCTGCCGGATATCCTCTTACACGACCAGGATGTTCGGGCTTTCCCAATGCCACAGATAAAATATCTTCCCTCCCAGATGGTGTAAATGTCCCTTGTGAACTCTGCTCCTCAAGAGAGTCCTATAATAATTAATTGAACATTTCTATAATGATTGGAAATATATGACGAAAATAGTAAACTTAAATAAATAAAATAGATATCTTACAATCCTCTCAACTACGAGTCTCGATTCTTCCGAAAGATATTGTCCTTTTTTTCCCTTCCGAGCTCTTTTCCATTTCTCATGTCTAGATGGAGGGGATGGAGGGGCCACCTCTCCAGAGCTTGAAGACTCAGCTCTTAGTTGTTGAAATTTTTCTGCCATCATTTGTTCTTCCAATAATGCATACCCTCCCCGAGATAAACTATGAGGGTATACATTTTTAGATTGGATCTCTTGATGAGCTTTCCTTGTTTTCTGTAAATTAAGAATAAGTAATCATTAACAAAACAATAATAAGATCATTTATATAAGAAAGCTTATAGAAGTTTACATTTCCCTTACCAAAAATGATTCTTTTCTTCTACTTTCAAAAAATTGTCTCCATGTGTCTTCATCTATAAAAGGATATATACGACATGGATTCTCACGACTCCTATGACCATAAATGAAATCAGATGAGAGGGTTGATTTGAAATCCCTCCATCTCCTAGCAGCCAATGATAAGCATTTCTTCCTGACTCCTCCAGTGTCAGGAATATCAAATGTCATCTGATAAAAAAGAGGTTAAAAATATTATATATACTAGAAACATTTAAAGAACAGTCAAACAATAGCAAAATATCTTACCAAAATGGTCTCCCACAGTTGAGAAATTAGCGCCTTATCCACACTTCTCCAATCATCATAGAGAATGCTTACTTTGCTCTTAGCCTGAGTTGCTACAAAACCCTTAAAATCTTTAGCATTTGGACCTCTAGGAAGATCATCATCATCAAACTCCACGACTATCCTCTCCTCCTTCGTACGGGCAAGTGATAATTTTGGTAAACGTGTGCACCCACGCTTACCAACCTTTGAACTCTTTTTCGTAATAGGAGCATGTGAATGTTCCTCCCCAGATGTATGACCAATATGCTCATCTCCAGAATCATGTGGCTGATCAACTGATTGATCTGTCATTTTCCTTCAAATCAAAAAAACAAACATTAGTTCACAAATAGAAAAGTGTACTAAATTACATAATAGTAAACATTGGTAATATGGTAAGCATGTTAAACAATGATAAACATGGTAAACAGAGGCAAAAGGTTGCCAAGGAGTTGGCCCAATAAAGCTGAAATGTGGACTCACTGAGTCCACCGGTCAGCCGGTGTGAGCACACCGGCCAGCCGGAGGACCCAGGCAGTAGACTTGCCCACTGCCTGGTGCCACCGGCCGGCCGCTAGCTCACCACCGGCCAGCCGGTGGACCAGACAGAGAGCCTTCCTCTCTCTCTGGACCACCGGCCGGCCGCTGGCTCATCACCGGCCGGCCGCTGGTGATCCAGACAGAGATCCTTCCTCTCTGTCTGGACCACCGGCCGGCCGCTGGCTCAACACCGGCCGGCCACTGGTGATCCAGACAGAGAGGAAGGCTCTCTGTCTGGTCCACCGGCCGGCCGGTGGTCCAGACAGAGAGGAAGGCTCTCTGTCTGGACCACCGGCCGGCCGCTGGCTCAGCACCGGCCGGCGGTGGACCAGACAGAGCTTTGTTCTGGACCACCGGCCAACAGGTGATCCACCACCGGCCAGCCGGTGCGCCCAGGACTTCTCCTCTTTACGGTTTTTATTGTTTTATCGTTTTGGTTTGATACATGTTTTAATAAGTAAAAAATTTACAGTATCTAACATTATATGAAAAAACTAAATGTAAACAAGTAATAAACTTGTGTTACCTGTAATTTTAGGAATGTACAGTTGGATTGTTTTCCCAAATTCCTTCGTCGTGATCGTTCCTTATGGCACAAACCATGTCTTCAACATACTCATCATTATGTTCTGTTAATCTTTCCATGGAAGTAGGGATCTCACATAAATCAGCATCTTCATCAAATTCATCCTCACCAACATATTGGTTTTTCCCTTGTAAAACAACAGCCCACTGCATATCTGATTGATCTACTACATAGAAAATTTGTTTGGCATGTGTTGCCATTATAAAAGAATCATCTGTGTCTTCCAATCTATTCAGATTAACAAGTGTCATTCCAAATTCATCGTGTCTGACACTGTTGTTACCGATAAACCATTTACAGTTAAAAACGGGAACTTTAATTTTAAAGTAATCAGCCTCCCATATGTCTTCAATCACTCCATAATATGCACTTGATGCCGAAATTGGGTTTCTGTCCTTAGCACTCAAAAAATGCATTGCTTCTGCAAACACCAATACACCACTATTCTGAACTGCACTTCTGTTGTCCTGAGCTTTCGTATGAAATGTATAGCCATTAATGTCATAAGCGGACCATGTTATCACATTTAAAGATGGACCACTCACTATCCATTTTAATGTCTCTGATACATCTGATCTACCAAGCAAGGTCTTTTTAAACCATGGCAAAAAAGTTTTGTTGTGCTCATTCAAAATCCACATTTCTTTCTTCTTTGGATGACATTGTTCAACTCATTAATATGCAATCTGATATACGGTTGAACATCAGCTATGTTATTCAAGATGTATGATTCTAACTTCTTCATATGTTCAGCTGACAGTGATTTGACTTTCAAGCCACGAATCCCCTTTCCCTCATTATTAACCCGTTCATGGCGAGATGGAGGCAAACCTATGTGTTGCGCCGTAGCCAAGTAGCTCGTACAAAACTCTGCTACCTCCTCAGAAATATACTTTTCAATAATGGAGGCTTCAGGTCGATATGGATTTTTAACATATCCCTTTAATATTTTCATATACCTTTCAAAAGGATACATCCAACGAAGATATACAGGTCCACAAAGCCTTATTTCTCGAACCAGATGAATCATTAAATGCACCATCATATCAAAAAAAGTTGGAGGAAAATACATTTCCAAATGCCAAAGTATAAAAATTGCATCCTTTTCCAAAATGTTCAAAGCATTCACATCAATCTCCTTGTTGCAAATTGAATTGAAAAAATAACACAACCTCATTATAGTCTTTCTGACATGGATGGGCAATATTCCACGCAGTGCAACTGGTAGAATTTGTTGCATCATGACATGACAATCATGTGATTTCATACCTATCAACTTCAAGTCTTTCAATGAGACAAAATTTTTTACATTTTAAGAATAACCTTGAGGCACTTTGATATCATGAAGACACTGACATAAGCTACTTCTCTCCCTCTTCGATAATGTATGACAAGCCGGGGGAAGAAATGTTCGTCTTCCTTTAGGAGTGGGAGCTAACTCCAAACGTATTCCCATTGACAGTAGGTCTAACCTTGCATTCAACCCATCTTTTTTCTTTCCTTTAATATCTAGCAATGTTCCGATCAAAGAATCATAGATATTCTTCTCCACGTGCATGACATCAATATTATGTTTGACTTCATGATACCTCCAATATGGTAGCTCAAAAAATATTGACCTTTTCTTCCAAATATGTCTATCATTACCAGATTTCTGTGTCTTTCCCAATGTCACATCAAGGTTTTTCACCCTCTCAAAATACAATTCTGAGGATAAAGGTTGAGGAGCAGTCTCAAATTCTTGTGAGCCATTGAATGCCTTTTTTAGTCTTCTATAAGGGTGATCCATAGGCAAAAACATTCGATGACCCATGTACACTGTTTTCCTCCCATGATGCAATTGACAATATGACGTCTGTTGTTCGCAAATTGGACATGCTTTATGCCCTTTAACACTGTATCCAGACAAATTTCCATATGCTAGGAAGTCATTTATAGTGAATAGAAGCATTGCATGCAGTTGAAAATATTCCATTTTATAAGAATCATACACCCTAATACCATCAGCCCATAACAGTTTCAAATCATCAATCAGCGGTGACAAGTATACATCAATATCATTGCCGGGTTGCTTTGGACTAGAGATCATGATACAAAACATGACATATTTGCGCTTCATACAAACTTCAGGAGAGAGGTTGTAAATTACCAATAAAATAGGCCATGAACTATGTGTGCTACTGAGGGTTCGGTATGGATTCATTCCATCTGTGCACAAGCCTAGTCTCAGATTTCTAATTTCATTTCCAAATGTAGGGTACTGGGCATCAATTTTCTTCCATTGTGGACAATCAGCTGGATGACGTATTTTTCCATCACATACCCGCTCATCAGCATGCCATCTTAACCTTTTTGCATCATGTGAATTAGCAAATAACCATTTGAAACGAGGAATTATAGAAAGATACCAAAATAACTTTGAAGGGAGCTTTGTAATCTCTACATCAGCTTGTGATTTTTCTTTCACCTTATACCGTGATGTCCCACATTTAGGACACTCTTTCAGAAATTCATATTCCTTCCTATATATAATGCAGTCATTCGGACAGGCATGTATTTTCTTGTATCCCAATCCCATCGGGCATAATATTTTTTTGGCCTTATAATGTGAATCTGGAAGATCGTTATCTTTTGGAAGAATGTCTTTCATCAATTGTAGCATCTCTGTAAAACTTCTGTCACTCCATCCATGTTTCGCCTTCAGGTTAATCAATCTTAACACCGCCGACAAAACCGTAAAATCTGTACAACCAGGATATAATGGTTTTTCGGCATCACCATATAGACGTGCAACTGTCGGTTCTATCTCAATTTGTTTTGCTACAATATCGCGAATCATTTCTTCAATTCCATCAGAGTTACCATCTTGCGACTCATTATCATTAGTGACATTCTGTCCAGTTTCGCCATGCCAAATCCAAGGGTTGTAACTCGGATTGAAACCATGACAAATCAGATGATCTTTTATCTCTCTACTTTTCAACTTCTTCATATTCAGACATTTCAGGCATGGACAGAAAAAAAATGTCACTACTTGGAACATTTCGTTTAGCAAATTCCAAAAAGGCATAAACACCTTCCTCATATTCATTGCTCATTCGATGTGTCGTAACCCAACTTTGACTCATTATTACCTATAACAAATAGCAAAAATATATATATTTTTTAGATAAGACAAATATATGTTTATATGAAAAAAATCATAATTTGAATGTAAACAATTTTGAAATATAAAACAAATCGATGTGTAAACCCCCCTGGACACCCCCCGACCCCTCTGGACAGCCCCCCACCCCTCCTGGACACAACCCCCCACCCCCGACCTACTTGGACACCCCCCTGGACACCCCCAACCCTCTGGACAGCCCCCCACCCCTCCTAAACACCACCCCCACCCCGTACCCCCTTGGACACCCCCCTGGACACCCCCAACGCCCACCCACACCCTTGGACAGCCCCCCACACCCACCCACCCCCTTGTAAACCCCCCTGGACACCCCCCGACCCCTCTGGACAGCCCCCCACCCCTCCTGGACACCACCCCCCACCCCCTACCCCCTTGGACACCCCCCTGGACATCCCCCAACCCTCTGGGCAGCCCCCCCACCCACCCGGACAACCCCAAATACCCTCTGGAGAGGCCGCCACCCACTTGGACAGCCCCCCACACCCATCCACCCCCTTGGACAGCCCCCCACACCCATCCACCCCCTTGGACACCCCCCTGGACACCCCACCGACCCCTCTGGACAGGCCGCCACCCCCTTGGACAGCCCCCCACACCCACCCATCCCCTTGGACACCACCCTGGACACCCCCCGACCCCTCCGGACAGCCCCCGACCCCTCTAGAAAGCACCCCCACCCCTCCTGGACATAACCCCCCACCCCCGACCTGCTTGGACACCCCCCCGGACACCCCCCAACCCTCTGGACAGCCCCCCACCCCTCCTAAACACCACCACCCACCCCCTACCCCCTTGGACACCCCCCTGGACACCCCCCAACACCCACCCACACCCTTGGACAGCCCCCCACACCCACCCACCCCCTTGTAAACCCCCCTGGACAGCCCCCCGCCCCTCCTGGACACCACCCCCCACCCCCTACCCCCTTGGACACCCCCCTGGACATCCCCCAACCCTCTGGACAGCCCCCCCACCCACCCGGACAACCCCAAATACCCTCTGGAGAGGCCGCCACCCACTTGTACAGCCCCCCACACCCATCCACCCCCTTGGACACCCCCCTGGACACCCCACCGACCCCTCTGGACAGGCCGCCACCCCCTTGGACAGCCCCCCACACCCACCCATCCCCTTGGACACCACCCTGGACACCACCCTGGACACCCCCCGACCCCTCTAGACAGCCCCCGACCCCTCTATAAAGCACCCCCACCCCTCCTGGACACAACCCCCCACCCCCGACCTGCTTGGACACCCCCCTGGACACCCCCCAACCCTCTGGACAGCCCCCCACCCCTCCTAAACACCACCCCCACCCCCTACCCCCTTGGACACCCCCCTGGACACCCCCCAACACCCACCCACACCCTTGGACAGCCCCCCACACCCACCCACCCCCTTGTAAACCCCCCTGGACACCCCCCGACCCCAAATCCATGCACCTATGCCATGGTTGTTTGTGAATAAAGTAGTAACAACTGTAAAAGGGCAACCCATCCAAATGGACACGCCCCAACCCTCTCGGGGATTTATAGAAAACGATGAAAAATTAGTGAAATCATAAAATTACTCAATATTGCAAGTCGAACAAATAGATCTAGGGATGATAAATAAGATTATGGTGCCAAAACGAGTTAAAAGGGTTCGCAATCGAAGAATCTTAGCTAGTTTCAACAAAAAAATCACAACACATATATATATACTATCCGCGAAAAAAAACGAACGAGTGGGAGGATTACCTGAGTGCTGCGAGTTTAGATGATTGATCCGAGGATATTAAATATGAGAAATGATGATCGCAAAATGAATCTAAACCAACGAAATGGACGAGCCGATTCGGGTTTACGCGCGAGAGAGACGAGTCGCGACTGTCGAAGGTAAACTCGCGAATGACAATCCACGGGTCTGGGTAAATTTTTAAATGAGTTATCACGTCGGTTATTCAATAACCGACGTGATAATTGTTTTAAAAACATTTATAACGTCGGTTATTTCAATAACCGACGTAAAAACCATCCTCCGATTCATTTGTTACGTCGGTTAGTTTATAACCGACGTTATAAAGGGCTCAAAATCCGCGTTTTTTTACGTCGGTTATGGAATAACCGACGTCAAAAACATCTGCGGATTCTTTTTTTACGTCGGTTATAAAATAACCGACGTAAAAAAGCCTTCAAAAACCGCGTTTTTTACGTCGGTTATTGAATAACCGACGTAAAAAGGCCTTCGGAAACCGCGTTTTTTACGTCAGTTATAAACATAACCGACGTAAAAAACGAAGCCGCGCGATTAATAACGTCGGTTATAATAATAACCGACGTTAAAGGTGTACCGAATACAAATTTTTACGTCGGTTATTTCTTAACCGATGTAAAAAACCTCGTTTTACATATTATGACGTCGGGTATATATAACCGACGTAAAAAATGGTGACGTAAAAAACGTTTTCTGCACTAGTGTGGAAAACACACATAATATTTACATTACCAACATTTTGTATGTTCTTCTATACTAATCCTAAAAGTCTATCTTAAGGTTGTGTTTTCTAATCAGAGTTTTTCTAAATATTTGTTCCATGGTTTATAATAAACTTTCTCTGATACCAACTGTAACGCCCCAACCCTAGTTACCTAGAGTCAGTGCATTATTACACAACATTGTCATGATCACAAGATATTAGTTATTGTAAGACCGATTAATTTAGTATCTTTGTAAGTACTAGATGCATACATAAGTTTTACATTACATCATGAAATGGAAAAACAAAAACATTGTGTCCCTTTTGAAAACACTCATATCCCTTAGCCAAATCTTGTAGGTTATGTAGAGACCCAAAGCATGATGTACATGGACATTACATTACATTTGCAGAATACTTAATACATAACAAAAACAGACACACAAGGACAATAATAGTTTAGTGTCTTTGGAAACTCGGAAGGTAATCTTCTAATCATGGTGAAAGATCTTCAACATCTCCCATAAAGATCTTCCCCTTTTGGTTTCCTTACCTAAAACCTTTCTTTAAATCCTGGGGAAAAGAAAACATATAAAGGGTGAGCTCAAAAGTTCAGTAAGGGTAAGCATGGATAAAATAAAACAAATCATATAAATTTGAACATAAAAACATGAACATAATTTTTAAACATCAAAATCATGGGAAATAACCTAAAACATGGAAGTACATAAGTCAGAGATCATAAAAAAACATTAATCATGATAAAATAGAATGGGAATAAATCATTTAATTGTGGAAAAACATTGATCACATGATATTATTTCCATAGTAGCCAAGGCATTGCTTCCAAGACCATCTTAGTGGACAAAGTCCCTTACTGAACCGGGTTTACTTGTCGTTCCAGCCCTGTATTACAGAACCGGATTTACTTGTCATTCCAGCCATGTCTATCTCATGAGATATAAGTCTTTACCCAATTCATTGGAGGGAGATATAGTTCCCACAAATCTTATAATGAAATCATTCTTACTTGTGCCATAAAATAAACATACACCATTCATAATAACCCAACGAATAAAATGGGTTTCATAAACATCATCCCATCATCACATAATCCATAAAAAAGAAATGGACATCATTTCATAATAAGAAAAATGAAACCATGTAAATCATAGAGACATTATACTTGAAACATACACATATGAAATAATGTCTTCTTATATGGAAAAATGGTTTTGATAAAACACTTGAAATGAATTCTTGAGAAAAATATCCTTTTTTCTTCAAAATCAATTTCATTTCACAAAACTTCATGAAATTTTAAAAGAAAAAGATTTTGTTGAAAATAGTCATGAAATATTTTGGAAGAAGATTCATGAAAATAAGGTTTTATAAAACCATAAATATCCTTTCATGCCATATAAGTTAAAAAACATTCTTCTCGTACTTTTGCCGGAAAAGTCAAAAAAGTACCTCGTAACGTAAACAAAAAAAAGATTCATTACATACCATGTCGTAAAAGTCAAAAATGGGTAAAAAGGACTTTAGAAATACATGAAACCATTTTTAGAAAACATAGACATGGATGATAAATATAACCCCAGTGAATACTTACGAATAAACAATCTTGGATAAAAACGAGATTCAAAAAGTTATCCATTACCTTTGGTCTGATATGCTTCGTATGTATCTGAACCTCCCATATATTGATTTAAATAATTTCATTGACTTATTACAGAATCATATTCATTGTTATGATATCATATATGGTTTACTTATGACTTTATATCACCAATTCTTTTGTAAATTCGATGTAAAAGCGGCGATTTGCGTAAAATCATTTCATTTATTGTATGTGTTTCAACTTGTTGTTCTTGATATTATTACTTATATCCGGATTTAATTAATTCCAGAATGTAAAACATGATTTATATATAATATATATTCATCATATACATATATATATGATAGATTGATAAATGGAATGAAATACACTGTTCATGGACACGGTAGGTCGTACGTACGCATGAATGTTTTTTTTGTTTCCTTATTGAATTGAATGGAATTAAGTAGATGAAATTCATATATATATAAACATAAATCCAGTATCATTATTATTTCATATATTTCATGATTACTTATTATATATAATTTATAATCATTCATGAACGGTTAACTTGGAAAATGAATCTCATCGCATCGTGGAGACGGTAGTCCGTACGTACGCACGAGCGATGATACCATTCCCATGATCGTGGAATTGTATTGAAGTGTATGTATAATATTTAATAATAAATATCACTTTAAAATAATTATATATAGTTATTTATTTACACCATTATACCCATCCAAGTAAGTTGGTGGTCGAAAATAGATTACACCACAGCGTGGAGACGACATTCCGTACGTACGCAGGCGTGGTGATTTCATTTTTGATATGATGGATAGATGGTGAAATAGGGCTGTTTCATATTTATAATAAAATATCTGTATATAAGTAATACTAAATTTATTACTTTATAATGATACAACTAAAGAAGAAGAAGAAAGAAAGAAAGAAAGAAACTTGAGAGAATCAGAAGAAGAGATTACCTCTTCTTCAACCTACCTCCTTTAATCTTCCTCTGAAGGAAGTGGAGTTGGTCTTTGGAGAAGACCAGAGCCACCAGAATGTTTCCAGGGAAGTGGAGAAGAGAAATTGGCAAGGGTTGGCCGAGCTTCATGGCTAAAAAGGGTGTTAAGAGAAGAGGGAAGGTGTTCCCTTTTTATAAGGGAGGAGAGGGGCATCTTTGGAAAAACTTAAAATATTATTTTATAATAAAGTCGTATTCGGTTTTTAATAGCTCCAAAGTGATTTATTTCAAATATAAGGTGGTTATGGGTCGAAATACTCTCAAAAAATAGATTTTAGATAGGTTTGAGTCATTATATTAACCATATCGTTTAGTTTTAACTCTTAGTTAATTAGATTGACATTTACCATGTCACTTTGTATTTTTAAATTATATAGTTAATAAACATTCAATATAAATCCATGAGACCCCCAAGTGGTCCATTAATGATTCACCTATCATCATATAAGTATATTTGAGGAACCATAGATTTTTAGGAATATAATAACAATTAATAATATAATATTTGTTTTAGAAACTATTTTATGTCATTTTAGACACTATTTGGTAATTGATTTTTGTCAAAATCATAACAGCATTATTAGTTCAAAAAAAGTTAATTAAATCAATAATTACATGTCATATTATCCTAGAAAATTAGTGTAATTCATAAAAAGTCTCAAATTTTATTTATTTGGGTATTTATAACATCAATTATGTTAATATTTCCTTAATAAGATAATTATTGAATCATCATTGTGTCATAAATAAATTAAATTATTTAATGTCTAAAAATTATAAATAAAATACAATTATGTAGGAAATATTTTAATCATTCTAATTAATATTTATAGTCTAATTTATCTAATGTATAACCCTATATTAAAAATTATTTATTTATTAAACTTTGATTTTAACTATTTTAACACTTCTTTAAATAAATTAATAATAAATGTCCTAATCTAATCCAAGTGGACCTAAATGGTCATTTTTTATTACTAAGGTTCTTTTTGGTCGAATTACACTTTCCAATAGAATTAGGACATGTGTTAGGGTAATAATAATATCATTTTTACCCTTAATTACCCTGTTTACTTTTAACCGTGGTAAATAAAAAGAAAAAAATTTAATATTCACCAAAAATTACTTTCATCTCATTGAACCAAATTTTCATCCTTTATATTAACCGCTTCTCTCGGATTTTCAAAATTTCACTCATAGAAGTGGTAAAATTTTGTTTTCTGTAAATTTCCAAATTCTCCTAGGAGGTGGGTAAAGGACGGTGAAAAGTTCAATAAAATTTTTATATATCTAAAATTATTATAAAATTACTCTAATGAATTACTTTCAACTTATATAGGAATTATGTATCAATTTTTACCTAAAATAAATTTATGTAAAATAAATAATTATTTAAATAAAAAGTCGGTTTTTGAATAGTAACCCAGTGTTTTCACTATTCATCAAAAATTGAAAGTTTTCAGAAAAATACCAAAAATTCACCCTAGGATAATTTTGATATTCCAAATCCAAAAATGAAGTCCATTTCAGAAGATAAAATTTATAAAATTTCAAAAAGTGGGTATTACTATTCATAACTGCTGGTTTATATAACATACCGTTGTTTAGCGAAACTCGGTATTGCGTACAACACATGCTATCGTGGAAGGTCGTGATTGCATGTAATGAAAGACAAGTCAGGGATGCATGTTGTGAAAGCTCCTTTTGGTCTAGCATACAACACAAGAAATTAATAAAATTAAAAAGAATATTTTTCATTAAATCTTGGGGTGTTACATTCTACCCCCCTTAAATTGAATTTCACCCTCGAAATTCGCCAGGGTTATAAATGGTTTACTACTCGAATGATTCTTTAATATAAACCCACGTCGTAAAAAGAAATACCAAAACTTGAATTCAAAAACTAAAGTATGAAACATAACTGTTACCCAAATTAACTAATCACTGGGTTTCCACATAGGAGAACATAGGTGAAAATATGGACATAGAAGAGAAATGTAACCGTCGTGTTCTGATGGAGAGTGGTAGAGAACATGGATATAAAAAATCCAATAGTCACAAAGCCATAAAATTGTGATGTTCTAAGGTACCATCTGATTCATCAGATATAAGGTCACTAGGACAACATTTTTGGTTTTCAAGTTCATTTCCCTAAAGTTGAAGAATTTGAATCAGAATAAATACTTACTTTATTTTGGTGTAATCTCAAAGTTGTTCATTACTTGAACAATTTACACTTCATATCTTTATGAAATGAAGTTGAATTTGTCTTTCGTGAAGTTTTAGCAGATCATGCGATTGAATGATAGGTCATTCCATCTATCTCAAACATAAGTTAGCAAAAGTTAGATACATAATTCCATATATAGTGAGATTAATCATATATGATTCCAAAAATGGACTTATACTTCATCTATCATGTCGCTTAATAAAATAAAACTAGTTTATACTAACCAGGGACTTCATGTACGCTAGAGGTATGCGATAAAGGCATGTCGCACTTCGGTTGTGGGTTTGATTCCCACAACCTTGTCTGACACGACAGGTTGTCACCCATCCTGTAGGTCTTCATTTTTCTAAAACTACATTATTATAACATTCCATAAATAATATCGATAAAATTTCTAGCCTTAAACAATTCTATCTGATGTCCAACATGATTCATTCCAATCTTTTGGCTTATCCAAAATACATATGTCCAATCTCATAGTATAAAGAAAACGATTACATGAAATGTCATCAACCAAGCATGTGAATACCATCATTTATCCCCCATATATCTTGTTGGTCACAATCCAATCATGTGAATACCTTAATCATGTATTCTCTTGAAAAATGAATACCCATTAAACCATAGTGAAAACATGAATGCTGTCAAAAGTTAACTCCTTCCACATACCAAAATCCAAAAATACTATATACTCAAACCATGATATAACCTTGTCCTTATATCAGTCATGAGCTCATGAATACTATCAAACATTTAATTTTCTCATTATCCCTTCATTATGCGCATATCATCTACTTTCCAAAAATATCTGAATAACCTTTCATGGTTACCAGTACCATTCAACAAATACTTTCAAATAATTTAGGAAAAACAATGGTGTAACAATCCTTAGATATGTCTTTATTTCATAGTACCATTACTTATACAACATAACTATTGATAAACATGAATCATTCCACTGCCTTCTTAAACCATTGACCGAGCTTCAATAATTATTTCATATCAAAGATCATATGTAGTCTCTTCATCATCATCAACATAAATACTACCCATACATCCATGATGATTCTCTTCATGAGACTTTCCCTTAGGGAATTGGTTTTCATAATGCCCGTAAATTCCACATTTAAAACATTTAACCATTTTTGATGTCTTAGCAATACCATTATCCTTGTCCATGGTGTTAACTGATCCTTTTCCTTTGCAATTACTAGCTTTGTGTCCTTTTCCACAACCAAAGCATCTTCCAGTTCCTTTGAAACATTCCCCTTGATTCCTCTTTCCACATGACTTACATGAGGGAAATTGAACTTTCTTTCCTCTATGATCAACATGAAACTCCATCTTTCTCTTATTAGCTGAGTCAGGAATCTTACCAAAGTTTAGATTATTGATCATATTATGAGATTGCAAATTAGGCATAATAACGATGTTTCTCATTCCAAATTCATTTTCATTTGGTAGCTCATGAAGAATATCATTCCATTGTCCATCATATCCTCCATTATCGTGAATCTTCCTATTTCCAGCCATTTTCTAAAACCCAAAATTAACAGTGTGAGTGGAAAAATCATGCAAGGAAAACAGCATAATAAATGAGGAGTACCTTCAATATCTAACATCTTAGGATTAATTCTAAGATCGTTACCGTAATTTTAGGACTATAACCTATACTTATACTTAACCTTAGGGACATCCCTAGACATACCTTAGAAATATCTCTATGGATTTCACTAAATTTTTCGCATCCTAGTTTCCAAAGGATGACTAAACCTTTCCTCTGATACCAACTGTAGATTCCCAAATCTTGACATACATGGAAATTACATTACTTTTGTGTAATACTTAATACATAACAAAAACGGACACATAAGGACTGTAATAGTTTAGTGTCTTTGGAAACTGGAAATGTAATCTTCTAATCGTGGTGAAAGATATTCAACATCTCCCATAAAGATCTTCCTCTTTTGGTTTTCTTACCTAAAACCTTTCTTTAAATCCCAGGGAAAAGAAAACATATAAAGGGTGATCTCAAATTCTCAATAAGGGTAAGCATGGATAAAATAAAACAAATCATATAAATTTGAACTTAAAAACATGAAGATAATGTTTAAACATCAAAATCTTTGGCAATGACATAAAACATTGTAGTACATAAGGCATAGATCATAAAAGAACATTAATCATGATAAAATAGCAAGGGATTAAACCATTTAATTTTGTAAAAACATTAAGAACATGATATTATTTCCATAGTAGCCATGGCATTGCTACTAAGACCATTTTAGTGGAAAAATTTCCTTACTGAACCGGGTTTACTTGTCGTTCCATCCCTGTATTACTGAACCAGATTTACATGAAATTACACCCATGTCTATATCATGGGATATAAATCATTACCCAATGCATTGGAGGGAGATATAGGTCCCACCCATCTCATAATGAAATCATTATTACTTGTGCCACAGAATAAACATATATCATTCATAATAACCCAACGAATAAAATGGGTTTCATAAACATCATCCCATCATCACATAATCCATATAAAAGAAATAGATATCATTTTATAATAAGAAAAGTGAAACCATGTAAATCATAGAGGCATTATACTTGAAACATACACATATGAAATAATGTCATCTTATATGGAAAAATGGTTTTGATAAAACAGTTGAAATGAATTCTTGAGGAAAATATCATTTCTTCTTCAAAATCAATTTCCTTTCACAAAACGTCATGAAATTTTAAATGAAAAATATTTTTTTGAAAATAGTCATTAAATCTTTTGGAGGAATCTTCATGAAAATAAGGCTTTATAAAACCGTAAAAATCCTTTCATGTCGTTTAAGTTAAAAAACATTCTTCTCGTACTTTTGCTTGAAAAGTCAAAAAAGTACCTCTTAACATAAAAAAAAGAATCCTTACATAACATGTAGTAAAAGCCAAAAATGGGTAAAAAGGACTTTAAACATACATGAAACCATTTTTAGAAAACAGGGACATGGATGATAAATATAACCCCAGTGAATACTTATGAATAAAAAGTCTCGGATAAAAACGAGATTGGAAAAGTTATCCCTTACCTTTGGTCTGATATGCTTCATACGTATCCGAACCTCCTGTATAATGATTTAAATAATTTCATTGACTTATTATAGAATCATATTCATTGTTATGATATCATATATGATTTACATATGACTTTATATTACCCATTCTTTTGTAAATTCGATGTAAAAGCAGCCATTTGGGTAAAATCGTTTCATTTATTGTATGTGTTTCGACTTGTTGTTATTGATATTATTAATTATATCATGATTTAAATTATTCTTGAATGTAAAACATAATTTATATATAATATATATTCAGCATATACATATATATATGATAGATCGATAAATGGAATGAAATACATCATTCATGGAGACGGTAGGTCATACGTACGCATTAATGTTATTTTCGTTTCCTTATTGAATTGAATGGAATTAAGTAGATGACATAAATATATATATACATAAATCCAGTATCATTATTATTTCATATATTTCATTATTACTTATTATATATACTTTATAATCATTCATGAATGGTTAACATGGAGAATGAATCTCATCGCATCGTGGAGACGGTACTCCGTGCGTACGCACGAGTGATGATACCATTCCCATAATAGTGGAATTGTATTGAAGTGTATATATAATATTTCAGAATAAATATCACTTTACAATAATAATATATAGTTATTTATTTACACCATTATACTCATCCAAGTAAGGTGGTGGTCGAAAACAGATTACACCACGACATGGAGACGGTATTCCGTACGTACGCACGCGTGGTGATTTAATTTTTTGTAGGATGGATAGATGGTGAAATAGGGTTGTTTCATATTTATAATAACATATAAGTATATAAGTAATACTGATGTTATTACTTTATAATGAGAAAACTAATGAAGAAGTAGAAGAAGAATGAATGAAACTTGAGAGAATCAGAAGAAGAGATTACATCTTCTTCGATGCACCTCCTTTAAGATTCCTCTTAAGGAAGTAGAGTTGGTATTTTGAGAAGAACAGAACCTCAAGAATGTTTCTAGGGAAGTGGATAAGAGAAATGGGTAGGGGTTGGCCGAACTTCAAGGCTCAAAAGGGTGTGAAGAAAATAGGGAAGGGGTTCCCTTTTTATAAGGGAGGAGAGGGGCACCTTTGGAAAAACATTAAATATAATTTTATAATAAAGTCATAATAGGTTTTTAATAGCTCTAAATTGATTTATTTATAATATAAGGTGGGTATGGTTAGAAAGACTCTCAAACAATAGATTTTAGATAGGTATGGGTCATTATATTAACCTTATCTTTTAGTTTTAACTCTTAGTTAATAAGATTGACATTTACCATGTCACTTTGTATATTTATATTATATAGTTAATAAACTTACAATATACATCCAAGAGACCCCCAAGTGGTCCATTAATGATACACATATCATGATATAAGTATCTTGGTCGATCCTTAGAGTTTTAGAAATATAATAACAATTAATAATATAATATTTGTTTTAAAAACTATTTTATGTCAATTTAGGTATTATTTGGTAATTGATTTTTGTGAAAATAATAACACCATGATTAGTTCTAAAAATGTTAATTAAATCAATACTAAAAAGTCATATTAACCTATAAAATTAGTGGAATTTATAAAAAGTCTCAAATTATATTTATTTGGGTATTTATAACATCAATTATCTTAATATTTCATTAATAAGATAATTACCGCATCATCATTGTGTCATAAATAAATTAAATTATTTCATGTCTAAAAATTTTAAATAAAATACAATTATGTAGGAAATATTTTTATATTTATAATTAATATTTATAGTCTAATGTATCTTATGTATAACCCTATATTAAAAATTATTTAGTTATTAAATGTTGATTTTAACTATTTTAACTCTTCTTTAAATAAATTAATAATAAATGTCCTAATCTAATCAAAGATGACCTAAATGTTCATATTTTTTTCCTAAGGTTGTTTCTATTCGAAATACACATATCCAATAGAATTAGGACATGTTTTAGAGTAATAATAATATCATTTTTACCCTTAATTACCCTATTTAATTTTAACCGTGGTAAATAAAAGTAAAATGTTACTATTCACCAAAAATTATTTTCATCTCATTGAACCACATTTTAGTCCTTGTCATTAACTGTATCTCTCAGATTTTCGAAATTCCACTCATAGAAGCAGTAAAATTATGTTTTATTTGAATTTCCAAATTCTCCTAGGAGGTGGGTCTAAGACGGTGAAAAGTTCAATAAAATTTTTATATATCTAAAATTATTATAAAATGATTCCAATGAATTACTTTGAACATATATAGGTATTATTTATCAATTTTGACCAAAAATAAACTTAAATAAAATAAATAATTATTTAAATAAAAAGTCGGTTTTCGAATAGTAACCCAGTGTTTTCACTATTTATCAAAAATTGAAGGTTTTTAGAAAAATACCAAAAATTCACCCTAGTCTAATTTCGATATTCCGAATCCAAAAATGAAGTCCATTTCGAAAGATAAAATTTATAAAATTTCAAAAAGTGGGTATTACTATTCATAATGGCTAGTTTATATAACATATCGTTGTTTAGAGAAACTCAGTATTGTGTATAGCACACGCTATCGTGGAAGGTCGTGATTGCGTGTAATGTAAGCCAAGTGAGGGATGTGTGTTGTGCAAGCTCTTTTTGGTGGAGCGTACAACACAAGACATTAATGAAATTAAAAATAATATTTTTCTTAAAATCTCGGGGCGTTACAGGTTAATAGTAATATACTTTTCGCATCCTTGGAATAATTAAACATATAAAGGGGTGAGATCAAATTATCATTAAGGATAATAGTATAGTTGAGACCATCAAAAATAAGAATTAACATTTAAGGCAATGTATAATAATAAAACACAAGCCTTTTAAATTTAAAATTCAGCATAATATGAAAGTGATAAATCAAATAATTCTACTTACTTATTCACATGGATATTCTACTAGTCGAATAATCACATGTAATATCAATAGATAATTACACAATGATGGAATACAAAATTCTGGACATCATAACCACATAGCCAAGGCCTTGTGCCAAGACTACAAATAAGATTTTTTCAAATCATTTTTCCAAGATACTAGTTTGTCTCATTAGACCTACCAATGCATGGAGGATATATAATGGGTTCCACCCATCACTAACTATGTCAAATGCGTTCCTCATATGAAAAGGTCGAAACATAACAAAAACATTTATACTAAAACTAGCATACAAAATGTAAATATTTTAACCAAAAACCATGAATGGTATAAAAATAGCACATCCACATTCAAAAAGAAATCATTCAATACATTATGAAAGACTGTATTATAATAAATCCACCACAATCAAGAATAATGAAGGATATTGACATATATGAAAGTAATAAGTAAAACTATTGGAGAGAAATATCTCTTTTTTTCTTGAAAACATTTAAAAGTCTCAATATTTATCAAGAATACATTTAAAATAGATATTTGAATCAATGTGTCCCATACCAAATTGAAACATTTAAATGTAATTTTAATATTAAAACATTCATTTTCATATAAATAAATCCATAATCGATTTTTAAAACATATACATTAATGAGATAGATTTAGAAGAACAAATCCATAAAACATTTAAAATGATATTTTACTTATAGCTCCAAACCAAAAGAGAGGTTCTTGAATAAAAATAATTGAGGTAATAAAAAAATTATAATATCATGATAATTAAGGTATTGATGATATACTAGGTGAAAGTATAGTATATACACCATATAAAAGTGAATTGGTGCATAACAGCAAAGAAGTCTCAATGAAATTTAAATTGAGATGAAATCCATTTTAAAGATTGTATCCTTAAGTTAATGATAAATCAAGGACATAATTATGTGTGTAAAATATAAACACACCCAAAATTATTTGATATTAATTGTAAATCTATCAGGGTAAAATCACACTTATTCTTGTAAAAACAACACCAATGACATGGATATTTAACTCAATTAATAGAAATTGAGTAAATATTACTCTTATCAAGTTCATATCGATGAATTGGATTTTTTTAAATGAGGTGATTATGTGTATAAAAAGTAGATGCACAAAACCGGGAGTGTAAATTACTACATAAATCAATAAATAATTATTTCACACATAATCTTGGAGTAAATTAATCAATAATGTTTGCGTAAAACCCAATGAGTTGAAATCGAAATTAGAAATTCCCTAACTAATTTGGTAACTTACAAAACATACACCCCATGAAAAATTATCAAAAAATGAACATGTAAATACCCATAAATTAATGAATATGCACAAAAAATACAATCATGGTAAGTACAAACACCACACAAAAGGAAATAATGGCAATATAGCATGAATCTCATGGAAATAAAAAATGTGATGAAAACCCCCTTACCTTGAAATTTTCCTTAGTAGAGGGTAGTTTAACCTCCTATTTAATGGTATAATCATTGTTAATAAATTATAAATGAACAAAATAAATAAATATTATATCATATATGATCTTATAATATTGCATTGTTAATTATATTTCAGTACTATCATTGTTTTGGGTGTTAACTGATTCATTTTCCTTTATATGTTTTGTTACGTAGGTCATGATTTTTATGTATAGGATGTATTTGACTCATATGTATAATGATATTATGTTATTAAACATTATTTTTAATCAGAAAATGAAAATTATTCTTGAATGGTTATGATGGGGTGAAAAATCTCATTGTGTCGTGGAGACGGTATGCCGTATGTACGCACAAGCGACAATATCATTCAATTATTGGTGAAATTGTTTTTAATTTCATTGTATATTATATATATATAGAATAATTATCATGTTATATTTATTATTTACATCATTTATACTCATTATTATTCCCTTACAGTTAGTGAATTGTTGAATAACAAACTATACCTCAACATGGAGACGGTATGTCGTATGTACACACGTATATTGACTTTGTCAATCATAGGATGGATAGAATAATGAATACGGTTGTACCATATTAATAAAAACATAAACCTATGTTAAAGTTACTGGTGTTATTATTTTGGTAAGGAAACAACAAACAAAGAGGATGTGGAAGAACAAAAGCACTTTGAAAGAGGTGATGAAATTCTTACAACTTCTTCGGGTGCTTCCTTTTGATTTGATCAAAAGGGATGAACTGGTAGACATTATTATAAATTTAAGGCCTCAAGGTTCTTGTCAGGGTAGTTGGTATGATTTTGGATAAGGGTTTGGCTGAGACAAATGGCTCTGGAGGTGTGATTTTGATAGAAGGGGAAGTACCCTTTATAAGAGAGGTGAGGGTCACTTTAGGAAAAGCTTGAAATATTAATTTATTATGGAATCATATTCAGTTTATAATTGCTCCAAAAAATTAAATTACAGAAAAATGTGGATATTGGTCGAACACCTCTCAACTAATAGGTTTTAGACAGGTTTATGTCTCCATATTGTCCTTATTTTTTAGATTTAACTCTTAGTTAAATATATTAACTTTTACCATGTATTATATTAGTATTATATTAAATGGTTAATAAACATACTATAAAAAAGACAAGATAACCCCAAGTGGTTCATTAATTACAAATATATCAATATATGACTCCTTTTTCTGAACCTTATATTTTTTTAAATGTTATAACATTTAATAATATAGTATTTGTTTTAAAACTCATTTATGTCAATTTTGACACTATTTAGTATTTGGTTTTTGTGAAAGTCAACAAATAATGATTACATAGAAAAAAAATTAAATAAATCCTAAAATGTCATATTAAACTATAAAATTAATGTAATTAATTTATAATATCAATTAACATTTATTTGGATATTTATAATATCAATTATTTTAATATTTCATTAATAAGGTAATAACTACATCATCATTGGATCATAAATAAATTTAATTATTTAATGCCTAAAAATTATAAATTAAATTAAATTATATTGGAAATAATATTATATTTCTAATGAATATTTATAGATCAATTTATCTTATGAATAACCCTATATTAAAAATGGTTTAGTAATTAAACATGTTATCTAACACTATTAACTATTCTTTAAATGAAATAAATATAAATGTCCTAATCTAGTAAAAGTGAATAAAAATGATCAAAATTTATTCTCATGGTTTATTTTGGTCTAAATAAACTTATCCAATAGAATAATACATGTTTTAGGATAATTATAATATCATGTTTACCTTTAATTACCCTATTTACTTTTAACCGTATGAAACAAAATTGAAAGGTTATTGTTCAACTAAAATTATTTTCATCTTATTGAACTCCATTTTTGTTACTAATTTCATCTTTGACTCTCATATTTTGAAATTCAAATAATTGAAACAGTAAAATTATGTTTTCTGCAAATTTACAAATGTGCATAGAACCTGTTTAAAAGAGGATAAAAAGATCAACAAAATTTTATACATATAATTTTATAATTAATGACTCCAATGAATTAAATTGAACATATATTGGTATTATGTATGTATATTGACTTAAAATTAATTTAAATAGAATAAATAATTATTTAAATAAAAATTTGGTTTTAAACAATAACGTAATGTTTTTCACTATTCATCAAAAATTGAATGTTTTCAGAAAAATATCAAAAAATCACCCAAGATAATCTTGATATTAGGAATTAAAAAATGATGTCTATTTTACCTTATTCTAAACATAGATGTTGTATTAATTAATTTAATTAAATATTCTTATTATCAAAACCAAAAATTGGTTTTTTGAGGAGTAAAAACTATCAAATGATTGATATGTGTTCATGTCCAATTAGAATGTAAAATTAAATATAATGACCAATATTGAATTAAATGATAAAAATATAATAAAATTATACTTCAAAACAATTCAATTGAACAATTTAACAGTCAACATTATTTTGATAAAAAACGTTGTTTTTAATTAAAATTTAGTATGTTTCACTATTCATCAAAATATGAAAGTTACTAGAAATGCCCAAAAAAATTATCCAAACTAAATATTTATTTCCCACTTATAAATAAGAAGTTTATTCTTTTCAAATTGAATATATAAAAGTTTCATATATTGGATTTAAGAAGGGAGCGCCATTAAAAGGCGGTAAAATTACATTTTAAAAAAAATACTGCTTTTATCTAAAAAATTTAATTTGTTCTTGTATTATGTCTAATAAACACATAATATAGATGTTAAAATTATATGGAATATATAAAATTCAAAATTAATTTAATACTACTCATTATTTTTTACGGCTAGTTTGGTAAGTCGTGGTGCGCTCGAACTCAGTGTTGCGTATAGTGAAAGATATTAAATTACAATAATGAAAATAAATTACAATGAAATATTTGGGTGTTACAAGTCACAACTATGTTTTGTACCAAAAACCTACTTTTTAAACCATTAAACCTAGGTACTTGAGTATACACCCACTTAGTTGTAGGTACATGTTGATTTGAGGAAAGATATTATGTGTTTTATGTGGAGCAGCTCGAGTGGGAATGAGAGATTGGTGGCGAGGCCTATAGTTAAAAGATTTGCCTATTTTCTAGCATTATTTCTTTCATTTATATATGTCTTTTTTATTAAATCATCTCAGTGATATATATATCTTTCATGCCATTTTTATTGTTTATTCTATGTGGATATCATATTGATTTATTATTATTAGATCTCATTATTTGTTTTTCATTTTACGAAGTAACAATGTGGATGTTATTTAGTTGTTTATCCATTAACCCACACTATGATATGAGGGTATAACCTTCCCATGGTATCATCATAGTCCCCATACTAATTTTTAGTCTCTTTTATATGGGGAGTCATTCCAGAAGTAATTTGGTGCTTTAGTTCGGGGCACCATTTGAGTGTCTCTCGACTGTGATCTTATAATACACATGTAATTAATTATTATATTTTAAGATAATAAAAGTTAATAAATAAATAAAATGGTATAAAATAGTTGATTATAATAGTTTTGTGTATTATATATTAGGTTAATGTTCTTTAAAGGAATTTAGAAGTAAATGTAAGAGTTTTTTTACAATTTTATTTTGGAATATGGAATGTTTTTTCTAAACTTCCATATGATGAAATTATATCATATTAACTCTAATACCCATCCATTTTATTATCTTATTTTTATTCATGGGGTTTATCTATATTATTCCAATTATAACTTTCTTTGGATCATAATTCACCAATACTAATGCTTGTAAGAAAAGATGGCCTTTTTTATTCTTTATGGAAAAAATTATTTCTCCTTGATTTATATATTCATTATATTTTTTACAGATGTACTTATATTTGATTCTATAATATAATAATTTATTTTTTAATATATATTGATTTCTTAAAAAAATTAATCTTATGTTTTTTTATATATATTTTCTCTACCATCTTTAACTCTCTGTTAAAAAGTGTGAAAAAATATTCCCTTTTTAATTCATTACACATGAAGGTATATTCCCACATTAATAATAATTTTTCATAATGAATGGTTTCCAATATTCTCTCATATATTTAAAACATAACATGTATTCCCATTTTTTATTATTTATTATAAAATCACTTTTTCCCAAATAAAATTATACTTCTTCTTTTTCAGAGAAACATTATAATTCTCTTATAAAAGGGATTTTCATCAATGTTGTCATTCTATAATGTTTCTTATGATTCATCAAGGTAATATATGATTAGTCCTTATAACTTCACAATGAATGTATTGTGTTTATTTTTTATTAATATTTTCATGTTACATGTTTCTTTTTCACAAGTCAATCGATGTATGTACTAATTAATATTGTTTTCATGCTTTTTGGTACTCATTTGTATGATTTATCATTATTTGGTGGGTGGGTATATTATAATAATATAAATAATTGGGTAATGTTTTTTTAATAAATTGTCTTTATGGGATAAGTTTGGTTATCTCATGTCCACTATTTTAATGGATATATGTTGTTTGAATAAGTCCACAATGTAATGTAATGCAAGTGGTTATCCCAAGGCTTATTTGTTATGGGTTGGAATATGGTCAATTTCATTATTACATTAATTTCATGGTGTTTATCTTTGAAATATGGTTTTACTTATTTTCAAATGTTTTTCAAATTTTTATGTCACGCAGTGTGCATATGTTCTGTTTTCATGGTTCATGATTATTGAATAATGTTTCCAAATTCCTAAAGAATTATTTCTTATTTCATGATAAAATATTTATTCCATGTAATCATGTTTTATGATATATATTTTATACGGTGTTATCCTATTATGCTATTTCTATGCACTGACATTATGTTATCGTGCCCATTTGTTCATTTTAGGATCAAATAGATCTTTTAATAATGTCTCTTATGTTCACCCTTACTAATCATATAAGACCACCCTTTTTATATTTCAATTCCTTGGTTTATGATGGATATTAATTTGTATGATGTGTCTAGAATTGAATCATATGAGATGAATATTTCTAGAAGAGGTTGAAATGATGTTAAATAATAATTTTATGATTCGATTCTCTATGGATGTTGAAATTCATCATTTTGGGGTGTGGTTTATTGTGAGATGTTATCAGTATTCATTTAAAATTATGTAATATGACTGTTTGTTGTGCTTGGGTCATCAAATTTTGTATTTTTTAGCAGTTTGATTATTTTTTGGGAATATGATATTATGATAATGGGTATTGAACCTAAGACATCTAGTGACGGTCCAAACGTGATTTAGGATAAACATAAAATGACACAGGTTTAAATTAAGGTGTTGTAATCTTTGATATATTAGTATGAATTTTCTTTATTACATGATTAATTACTATAATTTTTTTTTTGATGATCACACTAACCATTTCAGTTCCACTAAATGGCTGGAATTATGAGAAATTTTGTTTAATATGTGTGAGATGGAAACTTTAATGGTCTTCCTACTGATCAACTAAATAAGAATGTAGTTTGAGTGAAATGTATCATGGCTATTCTCACCCAACACTCAAAATATTTTAATAATAATAAGAGTAAATCCAAAATCACTAATTCACAAAGGAATAAAAAAATTGTGTTTATTCATTCAAGTAAAAACATATACCTTTCTTAAATGGATCATCCAATACACTTAATATCAAGCAGTGGGTCAAAATTATAGAAAATTTACTTTCTATTCTGTAGTTCTTGGACCACAAAAAGTTTTTTCTAGTATTTTATCATTTTTAATGTATGGTGTATCAATTGTGTACTCTAGAAAAAGTACATGGAAATAAGAATAAATATAATCCATAAAATGGGATATCTTTAAGACTATTTTTTTCAACAAATACATTCCCTAAACTCTTTCCACAAAAATAGATAAGGAATTTATGGATATAAAAAATAGTGGGATGTATAAATTTTCATCTATGAAGAAATATTCATGAGACCTGAAAGAATTTTTTTGGCTTTATCATTTTCTCTAAAAGAAAAATCGACTTCTACTTTAGTGAAATAAAATTATTTATCAAAATGGAATTCATGATAAAGGGCTTTGGTAACTATGAATAAATTATTCGATGTGATCCCAAGGTGGCAATGGAAAGTTTATATTTCCATTATTATGATGGTATAAACTATAATAAAATAATTCATAGTTACAAATGAAATAATATGATAAAATCCTTGGAAAAAATAAAATTTATGTTCCTACATTCCTATAATGTGGGAATAAGGATGGGAAAATCATATAAATTTAATTGGGGATTGATTCCTGTGTGGAGGTTAATTCTATTAAGATCCTGAATTTTGAAGGTATATGAAGAAGAAAACTAAAGAGATGGGTGAAAATAATGTTCAATCTAATTCACAACCCACAATTAAATAATCTAACTATATGGAGTATTGAAATAAATAGGAAATGTGAACCTATCCAATAAAAAATGATAAAAGTCCACATCAACAAATTCTTAATCTACGGGAGAAAGATAAATCCCATGAAATCAAAACTAATGAATATTTTCATGAAAACTAAGTGGTGAATGGTAAACATATCAATCACTGTAGAATAATAAATATCATATTTTATTTTTGATTTAATCCCTCCTTAATATCTGGAAACATTTCTCAGCTCATGAAATCACAACCCCAATGAATAAATATAAAATCATTTTTGAAAACTCTATATGGTATGGTGATTGCAAGTCATGTTTATAAATACTATCGGGAAAAATGTTTTAGGAAATATTCTTATTATATATCATTTCATTGTTTTTTTAGTTTAATTTTATTTGATTTTTTTAATGTGTTGGGAAAAAATCCATCAAGGTATCATTGAAGCATTTTTGATATGATTGTGTTTGTTTACAATGCAGGACTCGATGTTGTGTTTGTTGACAAAGCGAGTCTCAATGACTCAAACTATTGACAAAAGGGGGTTTTCCTGGGGAATTGGGAAAAGTGTTTTTGGAAAAGGGAGTTGTGCTCTTGTGTTAAGGATGTTTCTAATGTTGTATTCTATGAATTTTTTAAATTCATAAAATCAAAAATTTGGAAAAGGAAAAGTGGTGCACAAGTCCAAAAGTGTCGCGCAAGTGTGGTGCACAAGTCCTAAAGTAGCGCGCAAGTACGGCGCACAAGTGTAGAGCGCAAGTCATATTTCAAGATAATCATATAAAAATATGACAAAGTAAAGAAAGTGGCGCACAAGTATGGTGCGTAAGTCCTCAAAATTCCTATAAATAGACTCATACCCTCCTCATTTATTAACGAGCTCAACACTAAGAAACTCTGAGCTCTGATCATGCAAGTGGGAGTGTCGTGCAAAGTTCAGTTTGCGTGCAAGTGGGGCGCACAAGTTTGTAGGACAAGTGTGACATGTAAGTGTACCATGAAAGTGTACCGCACAAGTGTACCATGCAAGTGTACCATGCAAGTGTACCGTGAATGTGTGCCGCACAAGTGTAACGCGCAAGTGTGCTGCACAAGCTGTGTGGCTCGCATGTTTGGCGCTCTAGTGTGGCACGCAAGTGTGGCACACAAGTTGGTTTTTTCTCAATGAAGGCAGAGGTTTTTCACGAGTTAAAGGGGCAGACAATTCACCCTAGGGTTGCATGAAAGTTAGAAATTTCCCAGAATATCTGTGGTAAAGTGGTATTCATCAGTGGATGAAATATGGACTTCAACATAGCATCTACACACAGTGGAGGTTGCATTCATTAGTGATAATGAAGATACCTACAGGTCTATAAAATGTGAGTGGATCTTCTGAAGAAGCAGTGAGCTCACTTCAGTTGAGAGAGCAGTGAGTTCTCAAATTGTGAGTGGTTGTAAACCAAAAGGGATAGTGATTCCACTTCAAACTTGTAAACAGCAGTGCGCTTATAGTTGAATTAGTACATCGGCAGACTGCTGGTGTATGCTCCTTTGACGTAGCCCAGTGAGGGTGAACCATGTAAAAATTACTGTGTCTTGGGCATGCTTTATGTTTTATTCATACTCTACATCGGAAATGAGAGAGAATATGGTTTTTTCTAACAAATAAACAAGATCAAAAGGGTTAGTTGTTTTAATCTGTCATACCATGATGCACCCCCCTCTAGGGGTATCTAGCCTAGTGGACCTAACCATTGGTATCAGAAGGAATGTTTTATACCAGTGTTTCTATCTCAAATGGAGTTCACTAATCATAAAAGGATTATGATCCTCGATGGGAACAATTTTTAGCTATGGAAGAATTGGATGCAACACTACTTCTGATCTTTGGTAATGTATGTGTTTACAGTAGAAATTCATGGTATCACAACTGATATTAATAGCGGTGCATTATCAGAAGCTGAGCAAAGAGAATTGGATGCTGACGCAAAAGGAATCAAGGCTTTGGGAGGTTCCCTATCTAATGCTATATATACCAAGGTGGCGTCATGAAAAACATAACATGCTATGTGGGAAAAGTTGTTGAACATATATGAAGGAGATTCAAAGGTCAGAGAAGTGAAGCTACAAGTATTATGGAACAATTATGAAGATCTAAGAATAAACACAAATGAGTCTGCTGATGGATTCTTTGATAAGGTAATTATTGTTGTGAAATATATGCAAGGTCTGGGATAAGTCACTGAAGACATAAATATCGTAATGCGAATCTTGTGGAAACTTCCACCTCGGTTCAATCCGAAGGTTTCAGTACTATAAGATAAATACCCAAAGGAGATAACATTGGACAATTTTAATAGTACCTTGGTTGCATATGAAATGCGGAATGATGATATGGAGGCTGTGGAAAAGGGAAAATCTAAAGAAGTGGAATTCAAGGCCATGAAGAAGCTTACCATTGAAGATTCTCAGGAAGAGGAAGAGATATAAGAGGTGATTTCATTCCTCTCCCCAAACCTTCAAACAGGAAAAGGAAAGTTTAAAGGGAAACTTCCACTGGACTATTTTTGATGTGGAAAGGTTGTTCATCTTGCAGTAAGGTGTCCCAAAAAGTTCCAAGAAGATGATGATGTCAACGAAGTTGAAATTCCAAAGAAAAATTCATCAGCCTATGGGAAAGGAAAGAAACAGTTCAAGAGAAATTTCTTTAAGAAGAAAAATATCCTTTCAAAATAATGCGACAGTTTGGATGAGTCTGAGGATGAGGAGGTTGAAGAGATAGAGAATTTCAAAGATCACGGAGAAAATTCTATGGTGGCAGTTGTCAGTAGTTCTTAGGAGAAGAACGAAAACTAAGGTGATGATGAAGAAGAAAAAGATGAAGGAAGAATATATATGCAAGCTGAGTAAGAGGATGATCTTGAGGATATAGATGTTTGGAGAGCCAAAACAAAGAAATCTAAAAAAGTTGTTCATGATGCCAAACTCTCAATGAGGCAGTAGGAAGAAGAGATGTCTGGGTTGATGGAGGAAATTGGGAAACTCAATTCCTCAACACCAGAGAACTCAGAATCAGTTAGTGAGTATAAAATCATGATTGGAGAAAAAAAGGGAGATCGATGGCTTGAAAATGCAAGGAAATATCATGTCAAGCATATCGAAGACCTTGAAGAGGAAGTTTTTGATCTGTGGAGAAAAGTTATAGACCAGGAAAAACCATTGATTACCAACACATTCATGGAAAAGTAAGTCATTCCAAAGACTAAAAATATGAAAGAGGATCCTAGTAGTTCAGTGGGAAAGAAGCATCAATTGAGATCAAACGTTAAGGCTGATTCAAGGCTTGATTAGAAAAAAATATCTGAGAAAATTGAATTCAGACCACAAGCACACATCCCGAGATTGAAGGTTGATTTGGGCACAAAGTAGAATCAGAATATTTAGAGATCTCAAGGGGAAACTCGTAATGCATAAGTAACATGAAGGAATGCACCTTATATCCGGTGTTATTGTTTGGGAATGATGGGACACTCATAGTATGTGTGTTCCATATCCAAGAGATATTGAAGAGAAAAAGAACAAAGGTGGCATCCAAACAAAGAATGGTTCTCCAAAACATATCTTGAAGGACACTGTTTTTGGTGCGGAGGATTTCGGAAAATGGCTATGTACTACACTACGACCATACAAAGGAATGTGCCAAAGCAGAATCAAAATGTTTGCAAGTAGCAGATCAATAAACCAATAGGTGAGTTAAAAATGCAAAATATATTTGCAGCTTTGCAAGATGAAGTGGGTCCATTATACTCTAAGAAAAAATATAAGTCTCAATCCAGGCTGAGTGTGAAGACAAAAATATGGACCAACAAGAAAAAGGATGAGTAGTCCGTGGTGGCAGAAATTTCCCTTATAGCCTCAGATCGCTCTGGTGTGTGGATCCTTGATAGTGGTTTCACATCTCACATGACAGGCAATAAGGATCTTGTTACAGGAAAAAAATATGATAAAGAAGGAGTTTTCAAGTTTGTAAATGATGAAGGCCTGAAGATTATTGGCATTAGAAAGGCCATGTTTGGGGGCAAAGAGATGAGACGTGTTGATATCTTAGTAGTAGAAGGCCTCAGTCACAATGTTCGCAGTGTCAGTCAACTATGTTACTCAGGACATTCTATAAGGATTACTAAGAAGATGTGTGTCATCAAAGGAAGAGACGGGGTAGTAGTTCTATAGGGAAAAACAAAGGTAAATCTGTACTTGGTATGTGTAGAAGAAGATATGTGTTTTCCATCCAGAGAGGAAGAAAACAAGATGTGGCATAAACAACTTGGTCATCATTACCAGCCATCCCTGGAAGATCTAGTGAAGTGTGATGCATCAAGATACCTCCCTAAGCTATCACGTGATTGTAATCATACGTGTGATGCATGCCAACAAGGGAATATTATTAGAAAAACGTACAATCCAAAGGAAAAGATGTCAATAAGAGTGCTCAAATTGGTGCATGTTGATGTTTGGGGTCCTATCGCACCAAGAGAAATTGATGGAAAGAGGAACTATGTACTTTTCATTGATGACTATAGCAGAATGGAATGGGTATTTTTTATTTCCCATAAGTTATATGTGTTCAGCTGCTTTAAATAGTACCATAGGGATTATGAAGGGATTATTGGAACGAAAATTTTGACTCTTCGTACTGACAATGGTATCGAATTCACAAATATTCAGGTGGAAGGCTATCTCAAGAAACATGGGATAAGGCATCAAGTTTCCTCAGTAAGAAATCCCCAATATAATGGAGTGGTTGAAAGGAGAAATCAGATCATCATTAACATGGCTAGAATGATGCCCATTGAAAAATACCTACCAGAGAAATTTTGGAAAGAAGTAGTTTTGACATCGGTCTACATTTCTAACAGGGCTTTGTTGTGTCTGAAAAAAGGAAAGAGTCCATTCGAGATGTGGTATGGAAATAATACAACGGTGAAATTCTTTCAAATATTTTGAAGTAAGTTCTTTATCATCACCAAGTAAAAACATAGTAAGTTTGAGTTACGAGGAGATTAAGGGATATTCCTTGGATACTCAGGAAAAATTAAGGCATATAATTGCTTTAACAAAAGGCTGGGAAAAGTAGTTGATGGAAATGATGTCACTGTAGTAGAGAATGAGGAGATTATTCAACAGCGCAATGAAAAATTTCTTGATGAGAGTGATGGGGAAGAAAGAAATGCATGGATAATAGAAGTTGATGATGTTGATTCAGAAGAAGATACTGATGATGAGAATGAGGAAGTAAAATCTGTATCTGCACAAAATCCAAGGAGTCGAGCTGAAATTGAAAGGCAAAATATCATTGGTGAACAGTTAGCTCTAGTTCAGACAAGAAGAATGAAATCACTACATCAAACATCTTTACTATCATAGGTTGAGCAGAAATGCTTCGCTGATGCAGCTGAAGATGGAAAGTGGATTTAGGAAATGAATGATGAGCTAGATCAAATTGAGAAGAATCAGATGTGGGAGATTATTTTGAGGCCAGTAGATAAGAATTTCATCAGGACTAAATGGGTCTATCACAACAAGATAAATGAAGATGACCCAGTGATTCGGAACAAAGCACGACTAGTGTTCATGGGGTACTCTCGGATAGAAGGAATAGATGTTGATAAGAAATTCTCACTAGTTGCGAGACTAGAGACAATTGGAATATTATTAGCCATGGTAGTGCAAAGAAAGTTCAGAGTGTTCCAGATGGACATCAAATCTGCATTTATGAATGGGTTTCAGGATGAAGAGGTGTACATTGAGTAGCTAGATGGTTTTCCCATTCATGAATATGAGAATAAATTTTTTTGGTTGAAGAAAGCAGTATATGGGTTGAAACAAGCACTAAGAGCATGGTACTCAAGGCTGGATCAGTATTTGAAGAATCTTGGATTTCAACGTGGTGGAGTTGATTACTATCTCTACATCAACAACAACAGTAATCAAAAGATGATGGTGTTGGTTTATGTCGATGACATAATATATGGTGGATCATATGAATCTCAGTGAAAACATTTTTCTGAATTCATGAAAAGTGAGTTCGAAATGTCCATGATTGGTGACATGACTTTTTTCCTTGGTTTACAAGTGACACAAGGAAGTAATGACACATTAATTTCTCACTCCAAATATTCCTAGGAGGTTCAGAGAAGGTTTGGAATGGGTAATTTCAAGGAGATGAAGACTCTGGTTGCTACCCAGATCAAATTATCAAAAGAGGTCAGTGGCAGGGTTGTTAATATCACTGAATACAGGAAAATTATCGACAATTTACTATAACTAATTGCAAAAAGGCATGATATTGTTTTCACCACTGGCCAAGTAGCATGTTACCAAAGCAATCCAAATGAAAGCCACATGATCTCAGTAAAAAATAATAATTTAGTATATCAAAGGAATTGTGGATTTCGGTCTGATGTACAATGACAAATCCTAGCCAGAGTTATTGGGATATATAGATGCTGATTGGGCTAGATCCGCAGACAACAGAAAATCAACGTCAAGAGGTGCATTCTATCATGGTAGATTATGTATTTCTTGTCTAAGCAAGAAGCAAGATTTCATTTCTCTGGGCACTGTAGAGGTAGAGTATATTGCGGCCACTCAAGCATGCACACAGTTATTGTGGATGAAGCAGTATCTTGAAGATATGGGAGTTGAAGTAAAGTCTCTGATCGGAATCCATTGTGATAACTCAAGTGCGATCAATCTTAGTAAAAATCCAGTTAATCACTCAAGGACTAATCACATTGAGATCAAATATAATTTCATCAAGGAGAAGTTGGAGCAAGGGCTTGTGAATTTGGAGTATGTTCCTATAGAGCTATAGATTGTAGATATTCTGACAAAGGTCTTACCCAAAAAAGCTTTTGAGATGCATTGACTGGATCTGGGAGTCCATTCGACTCCCTACAATTGAAAATTGTGGATGTGGGACCACTTTCCTCTCCCTGAGGTATGGTTTGGTTTTCCCTTATGTTCTGATATGTGTTTTTACTCTACTATAGATTGCAATGGAGTGCCCTTTGGGTTCATTTACAAAGGGGGAGAGTGTAACATGCTGAGATTTTATGAAAAATATTATTTTTAATTTCATTAGTATCATGTGTTGTACGCTACACCAAAAGGATCTTGAACAACATGCATCCCTGACTTGTCTTGCATTACATGAAATCAGGACCTTCCACGATAGCGTGTGTTATACACAATACCGAGTTTCCCTAAACAACGATATGTTATATAAACTATCCATTATGAATAGTAATACCTACTTTTTGAAATTTTATAAACTTTACCTTTTAAAATGGATATCATTTTTGGAATCGTAATATCAAAATTAGCCTAGGGTGAATTTTTGGAATTTTTCTGAAAACATTCAATTTTTGATGAATAGTGAAAACACTAGGTTACTAATCAAAAGCAGACATTTTATTTAAATAATTATTTATTTTATTTAAATTTATTTTATGTCAAAATTGATACATAATACCTATATAAGTTCAAATTAATTCATTGGAGTCGTTTTATAATAATTTTAGACATATAAAAATTTTATTGAACTTTTCACCGTCTTTTACCCACCTCCTAGGAGAATTTGGAAATTTACATAAAACATAATTTTACCACTTCTATGAGTGGAATTTCGAAAATCCGAAAGACAGGGTTAATATCAAGGACTAAAATGTGGTTCAATGAGATGAAAATATTTTTTGCTGAACAATAACTTTTTACTTTTATTTACCACGGTTAAAAGTAAATAGGGTAATTAAGGGTAAAAATGATATTATTATTACCATAACTCATGTCCTAATTGTATTTTATAAGTTTAATTCGACCAAAAACAACCTTAGGAATAAAATATGACCATTTAGGTCCACTTGGATTAGATTAGGACATTTATTATTCATTTATTTAAAGAATGGTTAAAATAGTTAAAATCAATGTTTAATAACTAAATCATTTTTAATATTGGGATATATATAATATAAATTCGACTGCAAATATTCATTATAAATCTAAAAATATTTCCTACATAATGGTATTTTATTTATAATTTTTATACATTAAATAATTGAATTTATTTATGACACAATGATGATGTAGTAATTATCGTATTAATGAAATATTAACATAATTGATGTTATAAACACCCAAATAAATTTAATTTGAGACTTTTTATGAATTCAACTAATTCTATAGATTAATATGACATGTTATTATTCATTTAATTAACTTTTTTAGAACTAATCATGCTGTTATAATTTTCACAAAAATCAATTACCAAATAGTGTCTAAATTGTCATAAAATAGTTTTTAAAACAAATATTATATTATTAGTTGTTATTATATTCGTAAAAACCTAAGGTTCGGCCAAGATACTTATATCATGATATGTGTATCATTAATGGACCACTTGGGGGTCACTTGGATGTATATTGTATGTTTATTAACTATATAATATAAAAATACAAAGTGACAGGGTAAATGTCAATCTAATTAACTAAGAGTTAAAACTAAACGATACGGTTAATATAATGACCCAAACCTATCTAAAATATATTTTTTGAGAGTATTTCTAACCATCCCCACCTTATCTTCGAAATAAATCAATTTTGAGGTATTAATAACCGAATATGACTTTATTATAAAATAATATTTTATGTTTTTCCAAAGGTGCCCCTCTCCCCCCTTATAAAAAGGGAACCGCGTCCCTCTTCTCTTCACACCCTTTTGAGCCATGAAGCTCGGAAAAACCCTTACCATCTCTCTTCTAAACTTCCATAGAAACATTCTGGAGGTTATTTTCTTCTCAAAAGACAATCTCTACTTCCTTAAGAGGAAGCTTAAAGGAGGTGCGTCGAAGAAGAGGTAATCTCTTCTTCTGATTCTCTCAAGTTTCTTTTTTTTTCTTCTTCTTCTTCATTATTTGTCTCATTATAAATTAATAACATCAGTATTAAATATATAATAATATGTTATTATAAATATTAAACAACCCTATTTCACCATCTATCCATCCTATGAAAAATGAAATCACCACGCATGCGTATGTACAGAATACCGTCTCCACGTCATGGTGTAATCTGTTTTTGACCACCACCTTACTTGGATTGGTATAATGGTGTAAATATATAACTATATATGATTATTGTAAAGTGATATTGATTCTGAAATATTATAAATACACTTCAATACAATTCCATGATCATGGTAATGGTATCATCGCTCGTGCGTATGTACGGACTACCGTCTCCACGATGCGATGAGATTCATTCTCCATGTTAACCGTTCATGAATGATTATAAAGTATATATAATAAGTAATCATGAAATATATGACATAATAATGATACTGGATTTATGTATATATATATGTATGTCATCTACTTAGTTCCATTCAATTCATTAAGGAAACTAAAACAACGTTCATGCGTACGTACGGTCTACCGTCTCCATGAACGATGTATTTCATTCCATTTATCAATCTATAATATATATGTGTATATGATGAATATATATTTTATATAAATTATTTTTTACATTCTGGAATTAATGAAATCCGGATACAAGTAATAATATCAAGAACAAAAAGTCCAAACACAAACAATAAATGAAACGATTTTACCCAAATCACTGCTTTTACATCAAATTTACAATAGAATGTGTAATATAAAGTCATAAGTAAACCATATATGATATTATAACAATGAATATGATTCTATAATAAGTTAATGACATTATTTGAATCATTATACAGGTGGTTCGGATACGTACGAAGCATATCGGACCAAAGGTAAGGGATAACTATTCCAATCTCGCTCTTATCCGAGATTGTTTATTAGAAAGTATTTACTGGGGTTATATTTATCATCCATGTCCCTGTTTTCTAAAAATGATTTCATGTATGTTTAAAGCCCTTTTTACCCTTTTTTTTAATTTTACTACATGGTATTTAATGAATCATTCTTTTACAAGGTACTTTTTGACATTTCTGGAAAAAGTAGGACTATAATGTTTTTTACTTATACAGCATGAAGGGATTTTTACGGTTTTATAAAGACTTATTTTCATGAAGCTTCCTCCAAAAGATTTCATGGCTATTTTCAACAAAATAATTTTCTTTTAAAATTGCTTGACATTCTGTGAAAAGAAAATGATTTTGAAGAAGAATGGATATTTTCCTTAAGAATTCATTTTATGTGTTTTATCAAAACCATTTTCCATCTAAGATGACATTATTTCATATGTGTATGATTCAAGTATAATGTATCTATGATTTACATGGTTTCACTTTTCTTATTATAAAATGATATCCATTTCTTTTATATGGATTATGTGATGATGAGATGATGTTTATGAAACCCATTTTATTCATTGGGTTATTATGAATGATGTATGTTTATTTTGTGGCACAAGTAAGAATGATTTCATTATGAGATGGGTGGAACCTATATCTCCCTCCAATTCTCTGGGTAATGATTTATATCTCATAAGAAAGACATGGCTTGAACGGAATGTAAATCTGGTTCAGTAATACAGGGCTGGAACGGCAAGTAAACCCGGTTCAGTAAGGGACTTTGTCCACTAAGATGGTCTTGGCATCAATGCCTTGGCTAATATGCAAAACATATCATGTGATTAATGTTTTTTCCACAATTACATGTTTTATTCTCATGCTATTTTATCATGATTAATGCTATTTTATGATCTATGCGTTATGTACAACCATGTTTTATGTCATTGCCTAATATTTTGATGTTTAAACATTATGTTCATGTTTTTAAGTTTAAATGTATATGATTTGTTTTATTTTATCCATGCTTGCCCTTACTGAGCATTTGAGCTCACCCTTTATATGTTTTCCTTTCCCCAGGATTTAAAGAAATGTTTTAGGTAAGAAAACCGAAAGGGGAAAATCTTTATGGGAGATGTTGAAGATATTTCACCACAATTAGAAGATTACGTTTTGAGTTTCCAAAGACACTAAACAATTATGGTACTTTTGTGTCTGTTTTTGTTATGTATTAAGTATTCCACAAAATTAATGTAATTTCCATTTACGTCAAGATTTGAGTCTATACAGTTGGTATTAGAGGAAAGGTTTAGTCAACCTTTGGAAACTAGGATGCGAAAACTTTAGTGAAATCCCAAGAGATATTTCTAAGGTATATCTAGGGATGTCCATAAGGTTAAGTATATATATAGGTTATAGTCCTAGAATTAAGGTAACAATATTAGAATTAAAACTAAGATGTTAGATACTGATGGCACTCCCCCTTTATTATGCTGTTTTCCTAGCATGATTTTCCCCACTCACACTATTATTTTTGGGTTTTAGAAAATGGTTGGAAACAGGAATATTCACGATAACAGAGGATATGATGGAAAATGGAATGATATTCTTCATGAGCTACCAAATGAAATGGAATTTGGAAGGAAAAAAATTGTTATTATGCCTAATCAGCAATCTCATAATATGATCAATAATCTCATCTTTGGTAAGATTCCTAACTCAGCTAATAAGAGAAATATGGAGTTTCATGATGACCATAGAGGAAAGAAATTTCAATTTCCCTCATGTAAGTCATGTGGGAAGAGGCATCAAGGGGAATGTTTCAAAGGAACTAGAATATGATTTGGTTGTGGAAAAGAAGGACACAAAGCCAGTAATTTCAAAGGAAAAGGATCAGTTAACACCATGGACAAGGATAATGGTATTTCTAAGACATCAACAATGGTTAAATGTTTTAAATGTGGAATGTATGGGAATTATGCAAACCAATAACCTAAGGGAATGTCTCATGAAGAGAATCAACATGGATGTATGCATAGTATTTATGTTGATGATGATGAAGAGACTACAAATGATCTGTGAGATGAAAGAATTATTGAGGCTTGGTCAATGGTTTAATAAGGAAGTGGAATGATTTATGTTTATCAAGAGTTATGTTGTATAGGTAATGGTACTATGGAATAAAGACACATATAAGGATTGTTAATCTAATGTTTTTCCTAATGTATTTGAAAATATATTTTGAATGGTACCGGTAACCATGAAAGGTTATTCATATATTTTTGAAAAGTAGATGATATGCGCATAATGAAGGGATAATGGGAAAATTAAATGTTTGATAGTATTAATGAGCTCATGACTGAAACTAGGATAAGGTTATATCATTGTTTGAATATATAGAATTTTTGGATTTTGGTATGTGGAAAGAGCTAACCTTTTACAGCATTCATGTTTTCACTAAGGTTCAATGGGTATTCATTTTTCAAGAGAATACATGATTAAGGTATTCACATGATTGGAATGTGACCAATAAGATATATGGGGGATAAATGATGGTATTCAATTGCTTGGTTGATGACATTTCATGTAATCGTTCTCTTTATACTATGAGATTGGACATATGTATTTTGGATAAACCTAAAGATTAGAATGAATTACGTTGGACATCAGATAGAATTGTTTAAGGCTAGAACCTTTTTCGATATTATTTATGGAATGTTATAATAATGTAGTTTTAGAAAAAGGACAACCTGCAGGACAAGCGACAACCCATCACGTCGGAAAAGGTTGTGGGAATCAAACCCACAACCGAAGTGTGACGGGACTTTATCGCATACCACTGGCCTACATGAAGTTCCTGGTTAGTATAAACTAGTTTTATTTTATTATGTGTCATGATAGATGAATTATAAGTCCATTTTTGGAATTATATATGATTAATCTCACCATTGATGGAATTATTTATATAACTTTTTCTAACTTATTTTTGAGACAGATAGAATGACCTATCATTCTATCGCATGATCTACTAAAACTTCGCTAAAGAAAAATTCAACTTCATTTCATAAAAAGATGATGTGGAAATTGTTCAAGTAAAGAACAACGATGAGATTATACCAAAATAAAGTATGTATTTCTTCTGATTCAAATTCTTCAACTTTAGGGAAATGATCTTGAAAACCATTGTCCTAGTACCCTGATATCCGATGAATCAGATGGTACCTTAGAACATCACAATTTTATGGCTTTGTGACTATTGGATTTTTCATAACCATGTTCTCTACCACTCTCCATCAGAACATGACGATTAGATTTCTCTTACATATCCATATTTTCACCTATGTTCTCCTATGTGGAAACCTAGTGATTAGTTAATTTGGGTAACCATTACGTTTCATACTTTAGTTTTTAATTTAAAGTTTTGGTATTCCTTTTTATGATGTGGGTTTCTATTAATGAAACTTTCGAGTAGTAAACTATTTATAACCCTGATGAATTTTGAGGGTGAAATTCATTTTAAGGGGGGTAGAATGTAACACCCTGATATTTTATGAAAAATATTCTTTTTAATTTCATTAATGTCTTGTGTTGTACACTACACCAAAAGGAGCTTACACAACACGCATCCCTACATGGCTTGCAATACATGCAATCGCGACCTTCCATGATAGTGTGGGTTGTACGCAATACCGAGTTTCGCTAAACAACGATATGTTATATAAACTAGCCGTTATGAATAGTAATACCCGCTTTTTGAAATATTATATATTTTATCTTTTGAAATGGACTTCATTTGTGGATTCGGAATATCGAAATTATCCTAGGGTGAATTTTTGGTATTTTTTTGAAAACTTTCAATTTTTGATGAATAGTGAAAACACTGGGTTACTATTCAAAAACTGACTTTTTTATTTAAATAATTATTTATTTTATTTAAATTATTTTAGGTCAAATTTGATACATAATACTTATATAAGTTAAATTTAATTCATTTGAGTCATTTTATAATAATTTTAGATATATAATAATTTTATTGAACTTTTCACCGTCTTTTACCCACCTCCTAGGAGAATTTTGAAATTCACATAAAACATAATTTTACCGCTTCTATGAGTGGAATTTCGAAAATCAGAGAGACATGGTTAATATCATGGACTAAAATTTGGTTCAATGGGATGAAAATAATTTTTGGTGAACAATAACTTTTTACTTTTATTTACCACGGTTAAAAGTAAATAGGAAAATTAAGGGTAAAAATGATATTATTATTACCCTAATAGATGTCCTAATTCTATTGGATAAGTGTAATTCGACCAAAAACAACCCTAGTAATAAAATATGACCATTTAGGTTCACTTGGATTAGATTTGGACATTTATTATTAATTTATTTAAAGAAGGGTTAAAATATTAAAAATCAAAGTTTAATAAATAAATCATTTTTAATATAGGGTTATACATAAGATAAATTAGACTATAAATATTCATTAGAAAGATAAACTAATTTCCTACATAATTTTAGTTTATTTATAATTTTTAGACATTAAATAATATAATTTATTAATGACACATTGATGATGGAGTAATTATTTTATTAATGAAATATTAACATAATTGATGTTATAAATACCCAAATAAATGTAATTTGAGACTTTTTATGAATTACAATAATTATATAGGTTAATATGACATGTTAGTATTGATTTAATTAACTTATTTTGAACTAATCATTCTGTTATGATTTTCACAAAAATCAATTACAAAATAGTGTCTAAATTGACATAAAATAGTTTTTAAAACAAATATTATATTATTAATTGTTATTATATTCCTAAAAATCTAAGGTTTGGTAAAGTTTATTATATCATGATATTAGTATCATTAATGGACCACTTGGGGGTCTCTTGGAGGTATATGGTATGTTTATTAAATATATAATATAAAAATACTAAGTGACATGGTAATTGTCAATCTAATTAACTAAGAGTTAAAACTAAAAGATAAGATTAATATAATGACTCAAACCTTTATAAAATCTATTGGTTGAGAGGATTTAGACCCATACCTGCCTTATATTCGAAATAAATCAATTTAGAGCTATTAAAAATCGAATAAGACTTTATTATAAAATAATATTTTAAGTTTTTTCAAAGGTTCCCCTCTCCTCCCTTATAAAAAGGGAACCCCTTCCCTCTTCTCTTCACACCCTTTTGAGCCTTTAATCTAGGCCAACCACTTCCCATTTCTATTCTCCACTTAAATAGAAAAATTTTGGAGGTTCTTGTCTTCTCAAAAGACATACTCTACTTCCTTAAGAGGAAGCTTAAAGGAGGTGCGTCGAAGAAGAGGTAATCTCTTCTTCTGATTCTCTCGAGATTCTTTCTCTCTTTTTCTTATTCTTCTTTAGTTGTCTCATTATAAAGTAATAACATCAGTATTAATTATTTACTGATGTGTTATTATAAATATTAAACAACCCTATTTCACCATCTATCCATCATATGAAAAATGAAATCACCACGCGTACGTACGTACGGAATACCGTCTCCACGCCGTGGTGTAATCTGTTTTCGACCGCCACCTTACTTGGATGGGTATAATGGTGTAAATAAATAACTATATATGATTATTGTAAAGTGATATTGATTCTGAAATATTATACATACACTTCAATACAATTCCATGATCATGGGAATGGTATCATCGTTCGTGCATACGTATGGACTACCATCTCCACGATTCGATTAGATTCATTCTCCATGTTAACCGTTCATGAATGATTATAAAGTATATATATTAAGTAATCATCAAATATATGAAATAATAATGATACTGGATTTATGTATATATATATTTATGTCATCTACTTAATTCCATTCAATTCAATAAGGAAACAAAAACAACATTCATGCGTACGTACGGCCTACCGTCTCCATGAATGGTGTATTTCATTCCATTTATCAATATATCATATATATATATGCATATAATGAATATATATTATATATAAATCATGTTTTACATTCTGGAATTAATTAAATCAGGATATAAGTAATAATATCAAGAACAACAAGTCGAAACACATACAATAAATGAAACAATTTTACCCAAATCGCTGCTTATACATCGAATTTAAAAAAGAATGGGTAATATAAAGTCACAAGTAAACCATATATGATATCATAACAATGAATATGATTCTGTAATAAGTCAATGAAATTATTTAAATCATTATACAAGAGGTTCGGATACGTACGAAGCATATCGGACCAAAGGTACGGGATAACTATTCCAATCTCGCTCTTATCTGAGATTATTTATTCATAATTATTTACTGGGGTTATATTTATAATCTGTGTCCCTATTTTCTAAAAATGATTTCATGTATGTTTAAAGTCCTTTTTACCCATTTTTTTTACTTTTACTACATGTTATTTAAGCAATCTTTCTTTTACGAGGTACTTTTTGACTTTTCCGGCAAAATTACGAGGAGAATGATTTTTTACTTATATGGAATGAAGGGATTTTTACAGTTTTATAAAGCCTTATTTTCATGAATCTTCCTCCAAAATATTTCATGAATATTTTCAAAAAAATACTTTTCTTTTAAAATTTCATGACATTTTGTTAAAAGAAAATGATTTTGAAGAAGAAAGGATATTTTCCAGAATAATTAATTTCAAGTGTTTTATCAAAAACATTTTCCATCTAAGATGACATTATTTCATATGTGTGTGATTCAAGTATAATGTCTCTATGATTTAAATGGTTTCACTTTTCTTATTATGAAATGATATCCATTTCTTTTATATGGATTATTTTATGATGGGATGATGTTTATGAAACCCATTTTATTCGTTGGGTTATTATGAATGATGTATGTTTATTTTGTGGCGCATGTAAGACTGCTTTCATTATGAAATGGGTGGGACCTATATCTCCCTCCAATGCATTAGGTAAATATTTATATCTCATGATATAGATATGGATGGAATAACAAGTAAATCGGGTTCAGTAATACAGGGCTGGAATGGAAAGTAAACCTGGTTCAGTAATGGACTTTTTCCACTAAGATGGTTTTAGATGCAATGCCTTGGCTACTATGGAAATCATATCATGTGCTTAATGTTTTTCCATAATTACATGTTTTATTCCCATGCTATTATATCATGATTAATGTTCTTTTATGATCTATGACATATGTATTTCCATGTTTTATGTCATTGCCCATGATTTTGATGTTTAAATATTATGTTCATGTTTTTAAGTTCAAATGTATATGATTTGTTTTGTTTTATCCATGCTTACCCTTACTGAGAATTTGAGCTCACCCTTTATATGTTTTCTTTTCCCCTTGATTTAAAGAAAGGTTTTAGGTAAGAAAACCAAAAGGGGAAGATATTTATGGGAGATGTTGAAGATCTTTCACCATGATTAGGAGATTATGATCTGAGATTCCAAAGACACTAAACTATTATGGTCCTTGTGTGACTGTTTTTTTATATATTAAATATTCCTCAAAAGTAATGTAATGTCCATGTACGTCAAGACTTGGGTCTCTACAAAGAAATCTTGAGACAATGTGGTTGTTCAAGGGGGAAAAAATTTCTTAGTCAAGACACGAGGAGCAGCTGATAGGTGGATCAACGAGATTGGGGGAGAGTTTTAAATTAGGAAATGCTAGATGTGATCGATCAAAGAATAGATAGGACGACAGCTGAGGATCATGATAAAAGAATAAATTTCAATTGGTATCAGGTTGGTATCAAAAATGGTGTTAGAAACAAGGTGACTCATAGATGAACTTTTCATTATACTCTTGTTTCTCACGCCAAGCATTGCTCATGTGGGCTTAGAGTATGTGTTGAGTAAATCTTTGATCGGTATCTGTATCACAAGAGACGAATGATAACTTAAGATGAATGAATACTTAATTAGGTATCAATGAATGTAGAATTGTTTTGAGAAGAGTTTTCAACAAACCCAAAGGGGTATATTGTTGGGAAAAAATCCATCAAGGTATCATTGAAGCATTTTTGAGATGATTTTGTTTGTTGACAATGCAGGACTCCATGTTGAGTTTGTTGACAAAGCGAGTCTCAATGAATCAAAATATTGATGAAAGGGGGTGTTCATGGAGAATGGGGATATGTGTTTTTGGCAAAGGGAGTTGTGATATTGTGTTAAGGAGGTTTCTAATGTTGTACACCAGGAATTTTTCGAATTTAGAACATCAAAAACTCGGAAAAGGAAATGTGGCGTGCAAGTCCAAAATTGGAGCACAAGTGTGGGGCGCAAGTCCTAATGTGGAATGAAAGTATGGCGTGAATGTGTGGTTTCCAAGTCATATTTCAAGATTGTCATATAAAAATATGACAAAGTAATGAAAGCGGCGCACAAGTATTTTTGGAACCACTTTGTGTATAAGTTTGTATTTGTTGTCAATAGTTGTCAATGAATATCAAAATGAAGGAGATCAAGAAGTACTCCAACGGAATGGAGGAATGGAAGATCAAAATGAAGGAGACCGTGAAGTACTCCGAAGAAGTAGATGAATGGTAATTCAGATGATTGTTGTCCTGATCATAAGTTCAAAGAACATGTGTCAAAGGTGATACATTGTTTACAACAATAAAGAATGTGAGGTGTAATCCATCTGAGGATGATTACATAAGAATGGGGTTTTTGGATGAAGTCCATGAAATTCCTCCTTATTGCATGAGAACCATGGGTTTTGATGAAGACCATGCAATTACTCATGATTTCATGAGAACCATGCAAGAGGATTCTTGATGAATTGATGAATTGAATCATATGGATTGCATGAAGTAGATCATGACGGTTGATGGAGAAGAAAATGTGCCAATGATTGTAATTCTATGATAGATGCATTGGAATTCTGAGATAGCCATGCACATCACATTGTCATATAAGATGATGATGCTAAAGTTATTCCTTCAATGAATACATATCACAATAGTGGATTTTGTGATAAATGCGGAAGAGTTGCTGAAGGATACAGGTCACCAAGAAGAAGTGCTTTTGAGGTGATCGTTCTTGTTGACAAATCAAACAAATGACATACAAATTTGTTGACAAAGGAGATTCCATGGTGGCATGTCGAGTTCAAGGACTTTGGATAATGATTCATGTTTTATTCAAGGAGCATTGACAAAGGAATGGATGATCTGGAGGTGGACAAAAAGAGCAGATACAAGGTGGTGCCATTTCCCAGTGTTTGCCAAATTTTTGGGCCTGAAAATCGACAAATAAAGAAAAGTGTTTTTGGCAAAGGGACTTGCGCGCCGAGGTCTTGGAGGATAGGAAACTTGTGCGCCATATGTTTTTGAAGATCAGATCATCAAAATATGGTAAAGGGATAAGGGTCACCCAAGTTTTTGTGAGGTCGCACAGGTGACTTGCGCGCCATGAAGAGACATTCACGTCGATGCCTTGGTAGCCTGGTAATTTGCGCGCCTATGGTTTTTCGAGATCAGAAGATCAAAATTTGGTAAAGGAAAGAGGTTCGCACAAGTCTAGAAGTTGGTCGCGCAAGTGAGTAGAAGGGGAAGAGAGCTGCGTTCCGAGACTTGCACGCTGATGGTTGACTTGCGCGCTATCGCACAGGGTGTTCAAATTGCCTATAAATACTAGACCACCCCTCCTCATTTCCCATGGAGTTCAACACTTAGAAAAATCAGAGCTCCCGTGGTGCAGGTGTGGAAGTCACACAAGTATTGTGTGGTCACACAGGTGGACTTGAAATCCATTATCTGAAGCTGCGCGCTGGTTATTGGTTGCGCGCCCAAGGCGGTTTGGGAGAGAAAGGAAGTAAGTCTCACAGTTTAGAAGTTGAGGAAGGCAGTGTCGCATAGGTGGTTTGGTGATACTTGCGCACCAGTTTGGACCTGCGCGCTGGAGACTTGCGTGTCGTAGTGAGACTTGCGCGCCATATTGGGTCTTGCATGCCTGGCTTGGAGAAGTGTGCCAGGTATTGCTGAAGCTCGCCAGTCTGTTTGGAGCTGCATGAAAGCCAGGAGATTACCCGATACATTCAGTGCAAAGTGAGATTGAAGAAGAAATCTAAATGATACATGCATGGTCTCATGCATACATGGTGAACTGATTTTGACAATGAAAAGTAAGCTGAGCATCATTTATTGAGCAATCACATAAGTGATTGTGATTCAGGAAAATGAAGACAAGGGGATCTAGTGCATTCAGTCATTGCACTAAAAGAGAAGGATTGAACTAAAAAGAGCATCAAATCTGAACCCTGATGCAAGCAAAGTATCATACTGAACATGAGACAAATAACTTCAATGCACATATATTGAAGAGACCTTAAAGTCTATAAACTGAGTGGGACTTCACCAACAATTGTGAGCCAGGGGGAGTCAACAGAAGTGACCCGTGGGACGCAGTGATCTATCCCTAAACTTTTGTAAAGGTAGTGAGCCTGGGACAGAATGATTGTACCCGAAAATTTGTAATCTACAGCTAGGGAAGCATAGTGGATTTTGGTACGACCGACAACCAGTCGGCATATTCTCCTTGGACGTATCCCTTAGTGGTGAACCAAGTAAAAATAGTTGTGTCATATCTCTTCATGTGAATGTTTCATTACTAATCATATCCATCATATAGGTTTTAACAGGTTCCTACCAATGTGGGAAAAAGATCCAAAACATTAAGAAGAAATAGTTGACACCCTGATTCACCCCTCCCCTCTCAAGGTGTCCCGGGGTCCTACAAGTATGGAGTGCATGTATGGCTCACAAGTCCTTAAAATGCCTATAAATAGATGGCTACCCTCCTAATTTCTTAACGAGCTCAACACTAAGAGAAATTCCGAGATATGATCGCGCAACTGGGAGTGCCGCGCAAAGTTCTGTGTGTGCGCAAATTTTCAGGGCAAGTGTGATGCGCAAGTGTACTACGCAAGTGTACCACGCATGTGTGTCATGCAAGTGTACCTCTCAACCGCTCAAGTGTATTGCGCAAGCTATGAGGCGCGCAAGTTTGGCGCGCTAGTGTGCCATGCAAGTGTGGCTCGCAAGTTGGTTTTTCCTCAATGAAGGCAGAGGTTGTGCACTTGTTAAAGGGGAACACAAATAACCCTAGGGTTGCTCGAATGTTATAAATTGCTCAGAAAATCTATGTAAAAGTGGTATTCATCAGTGGATGAAATCTGGACTTCAACAGAGCATCTGCATACAATGGATGATGCATTCATTAGTGATAATGAAGATACCTATAGGTCTATAAACTGTGATTGGATCTCTTGAAGAAGCAGCGAGCTCACTTTAGTTGAGAGAGCAGTGAGTTCTCAAATTATGGGTGGTTGTAAACCAGAAGAGGTAGTGGGTCCACATTGAACTTGTAAACAGTAGTGCTCTTAAAGTTGAATTGGTACATCAGCACACTTCTGGTGTATGATCCTTTGAAGTATCCCATTGAGGGTGAACCAAGTAAAAATCATTGTGTCATGTGCATGCTTTATGTTTTATTCATACTCTTCATCGGAAAGGAGAGATAAGAGGGTTTCGTCTAACAGAAAAACAAGATCAAAAGTGGCAGTTGTTTTAATCTATCACACCCTGATCCCCCCCCCCTCTCAAGGTATCTAGACTAGTGGACCTAATAGGATGGATTGTATTTCTTTACGTAGATTCAAAATCTATTTATATTATAAGGAAGTCACATTTAAAATCAAAAATCTTCATATGATTATGTATCAATATAAGGATAACTAAAATCTCCCTATGGAAATTACTTCCATTATATTGGTGTTAGTACGATGTCATGAATGAATATTTCTCTCAAATGGTTAGGGAAATGTTGATATTGTTATTATTCTTATTGAGTTGGAATATTTCAAAATTTATTTGTAAGAGTTTCATGGTCTTCCCCATGATCATGCAGTTGAATTATTAAATATAACTCATGTGTGTTGAAAATCCTATATGAATGACTACATATAAAATATTCCAAATTTAATTAGAGGAATTGAATAAGAAACTACAATAAATATAGATAATTGTTTTATATGATTTTGTGCTTTACAATGGGGAAACCCATCATATTTTTTATGAAGGGAGATTGATCAATGTATCTCTATAATTATTATCATGAACATCAAAAAAATACTTATCAAGAATAGGTATCATATACATATATTGATTACATGTTCAATCAACAATGATGGGATCAATATTCTTGAAATTTAACTTTTAATTTGTATTTTTCAATTAAATGTGAAAAAAAGACGATATACACAATACACCATTTCATATTATATATGGGCACTATAAATTAATAGAGTTTTCAGTCATAATCCCAAATTTCTCTCTTATCTTCATGGATATGATGAATATAGTCTCTATTGTTTTTCTCAATCTATATATGGTTTTCATTATAGATTATATTCTCCTATATTCTATGATAAATAAAGTGAATAATTATTATTTGATGGTTTTTTATGAACCTAGAGAAACGATAAATTTTATATTAAATTTAAAATATGTGAATTATGGTTGTAGTAAGTATTATTCATGGGATATGTAACAAAATAGAGGATATAAATATATATAAATCATTCAATGATATTGGTGATTGATTAATGGACTGTACCAAAAATTGTAACAGGGATCCATATTTTTCACGAAATCTTTATATGCTATCAACACATTATGATTAATTTATCATGAATTAAAAAATCAGTAACTGACAATACATATAAGTGATTAATTTTATTATTTTCATATTAATGTGATAAAATGTTCCAAGATCTCAAGAGATGGATTATCACTTCACTGGTACACGCACCTCCATTATTTGAAAAAAGTTTTGTAATACATGGTGATGCATAAAATAATGTATTCAGATGTTTCCGCATATAGAATGTAATGGTGGTAGTGTATTCATAAGATCAGTTATTTATTCATGATAAAAATTAATTGTAAAAGGATTTAGAGAAAAAAATTATATTATTATTTAATATATGGAGTCATTATCTCTATGGTGAATAGTGTTAAATATATACTTATTTTATAATCATAAAGTATATATTCTCATAGAAGGTGATGAACATGAACCAAAGGGGATAGTTTCACATAATCAAGGAATGTGATTTCACAATACATTAACACCCTAGGAAGGAATAAAAAGATGATTATTATCGTAAAATTAAGGGCCATGATTCCATATCCATGATAGTGATTGAATGATACCCAATACTTGTGGATTTTCAAAATATATGTATTAAAATCATGAGGGAAGCAATGAATGACCATATTTTCCAAATGATATCTCATCCATCCATCAATGTATTGAAGAACTAAGCACATAAGAATGATATTAAGATACATAATAAGGTAGGGTATATTCTATAGTTAAAATTTTTCGAGGACTGAATTATATGGGTTGGGAAATGAATATGTGTTCCATAAATACTGAAATTTAAGAAATTTTTATTGGTTTATTTATGAAGAAAAATGATATATAGAGATATAAGATGACATTTCTTGTGGGATTATATGAATAGGGAAATTGTAGAGTTTGTATCTTGACTCTTGTTATACCATAAAGTTAATGTATAATGATAAGATCCAATTGGGATGATATAACTATTATGAAAAACATCATGTAAATGGGAGAATATCACTATGGATTTAATGTCTGGTAATTCCATTAATTTTAAAGGATAATTACATTTTCCATTTTTAATAAACTAAAGATGTTATTGAATATCATTACGATTTAAAATGACTATTCACATGATCAATTTAACAGGATAAATTTAAATAAATTAGTAAGTCTATATGAAGTACAACTCTTTTTTATATATACTCAATATCCAAGGTTTACATTGAGGTTTGGTAGTAGCCTTTAACAATAATTACATATAGAGATATGATTCGTGAATGTGAATAATATTTAAATTTATGGTTCCTTTGAATGGACCATTCAAAATATTTTGGATGTGTTGTTATATTATTCAGTAGATTGAAAATTCAGTTATGATCAATACAATACCCTTGTAGAGTTCTCATATAACAATTTTTTACCGTATAGAATTCAAACAATACTAAATGAGGCTCTATATGGGAAAAGTTGAATAACTCCAACATGTTGGGATAGATTTAGAGAACACAAACTGATGTGAACAAATCTTACTAAGGAAATTATTTAGAATATTCAAACCATTCACCATCACATTAAAACTATCCAAATTCAATATAATAGATATAGTGATAATCAATGATATGATTTGTAGTATTATGTTTAAAATTATATATTCCTTCAAATATTAACCAACAAATGTGTTATGAGATTTATATATAATGTAATGTTGAGTCCAAGATATATTGGAAATTTCAAAATACATGATAATGTGGGGATAATAAATTGTTGTCTTAAACATAACCAAAAACTACCCTAAGGGAAAGATGTGTTCCATGTATCACTTTTTATGTAGTGCATACCAGACCATTTATATTTACTAAGAATAGAAGAAATGTAGCTATAACATCATGTATCTTATGAGAATAAGCTACTAAAGATATTGGATCATAAAGATAAATGACTACCAAACCAGAAAACTATCTTAGTTAAAGTCACATTGTGGAATTATAAGTCTGTGGAAGAAATTTGGGAATCAGATGATGTAATAAGTTTTAATACCAACATATATTTTAATTAGGGTAATGAAATTTTGAGGGATAAACTCTATTAAAGGGGGATATTGTAATACATAGAGTTTTTTATATTTATTTTTTAAAAATAATTTATTTAATAGAATGTTTTCCCAAAAATAACACACTAAAATTTATCACAATAAATTTTCATGATAGAAGATATTAAAATTCATGATAAACATAAATAAATTTTAATATTACAATATGAAACACAATTAACAATATTAAAGTAAGAATAAACATAAAAGTAAAAAAATACCATGACCATGAAATCATTATCCTCATGGTTTTCCATAAATACAATCACCTGAATTTCCACTATAGATAAGGAAGAGGGTTATAATTATATTATACATGTTAAGATCCACGTAAAAGAATATGATAAAGGGTTCTATAGATATATGTGGGGATTTATATTGGAATAAAAACCCACAATTATAATATAGAAATTGGAAATATATAACTTATATATATAATTTGGAAACATGTTCATTGTGTAACACCCTTTGATATTAATATAATATTATTTTCAATTACTTTTTCAACACTCAACACTGATTTTTAAAAGAACCACGATATAATGTAAAAATATATTTATATAAACCGAACTGATTTAACCAAACCATTTAATTTAATTGTTTGAGTAGTATAAATATATTTATAAAATATAAATAAATTCCAATATTAATTTATTGATAAATTCTTAATAATCACTAAATATTTTAATTATATATTTCATTCTACAAAAATATGATTCCTTCAAAATTGATTTTTATTTTATTTTTCAATGAAATGTTATAAATTATTTATGGGAATTTTTTAAATTTTGTTTTATAAAATTAAAAAAATTTATAAATCATCATCTAATAATTTACATAGTGTGAAATTTTTTATTTTTAGTTTGAAAATATTGATTTTCAGTAAATAATGAAAAATATGGATTATTGTAAAACTGTTATTTCTTTTTAATAAATTAATAAATTTATAAGAACCAATATTATTTTAATTTTATTTTAATTTAACATATGTATTATTTAGTTATATTAATAAAATTAATTACATTGAAACTATATTTATTCAATATTTTAGATAATGTTTATTATTATGTTTAGAAACACATTTATGAGAAAATTGATTTAATGTGAATAATGTTTCTTCAATTTCAATCAATAAAGTTAATTATAAAACTGAATTATATAATTTAATTTATATATTATAAGTAATAAATTATGAATTTATATCGACATAATCAGGATTACAAGTCATTGAGTTAATGTTAAATCATATATCCATGAAAATTGCATTTTTTAGAAAACCACTTTTTTATCCTGCTTATGGTTTTCATTTTAAATTGAAATCTAAAAATATTATTGATTAAATTTCATAAAATGGAATCCAAATTTTTAATTATAAAATTAATATTATAAAATAATTCCAAATTAATTTTTTTCATAATGAACATTTACAACTATAAAAAAAAGTTAGTATAGAAACAATTAAAATGGTAAAAGTGAGAAACCATAAATGTAAAGGGGATAACATTATTAAAATAATGTCTCATTTTAGTTTTTTTGATTCTATCATCGTTATAAATACTATAATACCACATTCTCTAACATTTAAGAAACTTTACTTTCATGTAAATTCACATTATTGAATAACATTGGGTATATAAAAAATATCACAACATATAAATTATTTAAGGGAACCCAATTCGATAAATAATTCACACATCCCAAGCTATTATTATTTACCAAAACCAAACCCCCCAACTCTGTTATACAAATTATAGAGATTCTTTTCTTCCCAAAACCCCAACCTTAGTGTTCGTAATAATATTTACATAGAATGTTCTTTTAAGTGATGCTAGTCGTCTTCACCAAGCTCATTTTTTTACTTTTTATTCTTTTCACCATCAATTATGTCAAAAAAAATTAAAATATAATAAAATAATTGTCTACTAAATACTAATATGTTATTATATTTATGTCATAATACTTATCCATATCCTCTTCCATCAAATTGGAAACAAAATTTTCATATTTGTGTATGGAGGACTACTACCTTACATACTGATATAATTCATTTCCCCTCATCACATCCCAAATATATTAATGATGATGTTTTAAATGCATATATATTATATTAATTACATATTACTTTTTTCAATTATTATATCATATATCTTATAAACTTACCATCCATTGAAAAATGATAACATCATTCGTGTGTACTACAGACTACCGCCTCAGGAAGCGATGTGAGTAATTCTTTATTACCACGTCACATGGATGGTATATGTAAATACATTTAGTTAAATATAATAATATTTATTATTTTATTATAATTATTTATTTATAAAATAAAATTTACATTATTCATTTCATTATTGTTGAAAAATATAAATGTTACACATGCATATGTATGACAAAACAGCTCCATGGTAGTAATGTTGTTCATTATTCATAACCATAATTAATGGTTATTTTTAATATTAAAAAATTTGTATAAAAATAATATTTACTTCATGATTATTTTTTTGTATATAATATAATAATAAACCCTTTGAAGATGGTGAACACACTGATGTCATTTTTAATTTATAAATTTAGCGTCCTCAAAACATCCAACATAGACAAAACTCTATAAGATAATAAATATGTCCAAAAAATAAATTGTGTAAATGGTTTAGGTATAAGGAATTAATATTGTGAAAATTATCTTATGAAAAAAATAATTAATATAATTTTATTATATAGTATATAAAGTATATACACAGTATGTTTTGACTCTAGGTAAGGGTTTCATCTCACAACAATCTTCCAAGAGGAACACGTAATTTTATACACATAATTTGTTTTAAATGGTGAATATAATACTTATTTACATTTTAGATAATTAATCCATCAAATTTAATTATATTTTATGTCATAGTTTAACTTAATTATTCATGGGAGTTTTGATTCAAACGTTATCAATGTTGGAGGGGTTTATGTTTCAATCTAATATTAAATGGTATTATTTATACTTGAATTTCAAATTGTACAAAATTATTTCACTATTGATTAATAATACCATTTTATTTTCATCTCTATTGGGTATTCATTAAATTTTCAATGAATAGTACCATTTTACTCGCATGGGTACTTAAAGTGATTGAAAAAATATATTTAAATAAAATATGACTTATATTCTGTCAAATATGATTTACCTTCAATATATATGTTTTCTAAAAATATTTTCCAGAATATTTTTATCATTCCCCGAAATATTTACTAAATAAATTTTTAAACGTTTTTTAGTTTTTTAAGAAAATTAATGGAATATTGTAGTCATTTTATGAATGAGTCCATTTTAAATCCATTTTACAACAAAATGAAAGGAATATTTCTTTTAACTAATATCACATGTACAAAATGACACTCCTTAATAAAAAATGAATACTTTGAATTTTTATTTATATGTATCCATGGTTGTTTTCACGAAAATATTTTATAAAATATAATTATTTTTTAAAAAGAAATTATGATGGGATTTGAATGTATAATGTGTATATTTCAATGAAATATTCCTTGTACTATTTTAGATCCATTTTCAAAGAACTATAAAAAGAATTTATATAGTGGATTTATTCAAAATTATGTATATATCTATCTCAAATATATACCTAGGTTATTCCCCCTTATATTGATTAGGTAATACATCCCTCGTTTTCATCTCTCAAATTCATTCATTATGAAATTTATTTTAATTAGGATAAGATACTAGATTAAGAAACCCATTTCATTCCATGAAAAATTATTGGGTTCATGTCTTATGAATGATTTTTTTATAGAACACATGATCGAGAACATGTTATGATGTGTGTAACCTAGTATCACTCCAATGCATTGGGTAATTATATTCTCTCATGATAATCCATGTACGGTGCTACGGTGTAAAACTAATCCATTATGGGACATTCCCCACCATGTGCTATTATCTAGTTAGTTTCAGTTAACTCATGTTCATTTCATGTTATATATTGATGATTCATTTCTTAAGATTCCTTGATCATATTATCTTATTTTTAGGTCATTTCCCAATTTTATTCACACATGAGCCTTCTCTTTTATTATATTTTTTATAACATTAACACACAAGATATGTTTCATTTTCATGTTAATTCCCTTACTGTATTTTTTATCCCAACCATTTTGTGTATGTATTCTATAGGTTATCCAATGACATTATAGGATCTCTAAAGGATTAAAGATCTCACTATAGGTAAAATAATAAATAAGTTTTATTTTAGTCTAAATTTGATATATTATGAACCTAGTCTTATAAGGACACAATCCCTCATGATCTTTGGGTCGTAATAAATGGTGGTTTATGTTAAAAATTATATAATAATATGTTTAAAAGTATTGGGTTGTGATAGTTAGTCATATAGATAGGTCTATTCATGTTTGGGATTATAACGATAATGATTTAGTGATAACATTATGAAAAAATATAAGGGTAATGCTATGTTTATGAAAAAAAATATTTGATTTATGGGAAATTTTACAGCAATTGGATTACAAGAATTGACATCCTGATATAGATACTAAAATTGGATATTCTTATAGAATAGTTTTTTCTGGGTGTAATAAATACAAAAAAAATTCATTCATCATTGAAAAAATCATAACCTGGTGCATGGAAATATGTATTACTGCATACATGTTTTTCTACTATAGAGGAATATATTTTTGAAATTTAATATAACATTATTAACCATCATGTAGGACATGAATAGAAAATAATTATCAATTGCCTAGGGTAAAAGTAATGTTTTTTGGGTTGATGAGTGTATGGGTTTTCATAATTTTAAATGTATAAGTACTCCTTTTTATATTCGATGTTTTGGATTTCAAATTTGACTAAGTGTATTTTGGCATACATTTAGGCTAATATTACCATTGTGTTTAATGTGGCTTTTATTAAAAAAAAGATTATTTGGGGAGGATGCCTTTTTATTTTGAGGAAAAAATGTTTAGTGGTATCAGTAACCTATTGGATTGATCCAATCAATGATGTTATGGTAATAATATTCAACTATGATTATTTGATTTTGGGGGAAATATAAGCTCTATAAAAATACATAGTGGTTAAAAACTGATTTGAAGATAAAAGTTATTTTTTCGATGTTCATCATTTTTTTAACATTATAGGGATTTAATAAATATGTTTTACTAAATTATAATTTATTATCAATTATTTATTCTTATTTTGTAGGATACATTTTATTATTTTTTAATTTGAAATTTTTTCTATTTTTTTGTTTGGATGAAAGTGGGAAATCGAATTTGGATAGCTAGGTGAGTGAAATTTGGATACGTGAAAAAATAATTCATACATTGATTGTTTGTTATGTAAAATTAGTTATTATGTTTCATTTATTCTTAGTATTTTTATCATAACATAATATTCAGATAATATAATTGAATAAATCTTATTAAGATGAATAGATAACAAATTTCTGTAGGTTTTATTTCACTATATTGAAGGATTAATAGATCATTTAGGTGTCTGAAATATAGTCCAAAGTCTCATCATGTTTTATATTATTTTTTACTGTTTATTATTAAAATGTATTATGAATTTCATTGATATATTGATCTTAATATGTTATATTAAGGAGATATTTGATCATTAGGAATCGAAAAGAATTCTCTTAATATTATTTCATTATATGAGAAGATAAAAATTCTTTTTTGAGGGTCATATATTGGTTTGAACATTCTATGAAAATTTATATCGTACATTAATATAGGGTTTTCTTTTTATATAATCCATTTTATCTAGAATTTCACATAACATTATTATCTTCCCAACATGCAACATTATTATGCATGAAATTTTATGCAATATTTTCTGGATTTTCATCCATCCAACAAAAAATTGGCCTTTGAATTTTTTATGAAAAGAAAACCCCCATATTAAGGGAATAAGGAAGAAAAACCTTGATAAAAATCATCGAAATAAAACAAATCATGACCTAAAGTTTTAGCAAGACCAACAAAACAAACAATGCAAAGCCACCGGTCTGAAGCAATTAATCATTACAATTCCCTCCACCGATGTAGGGAAAAATGGCATGAATGTGTCCTGTTTCAAAGCACAGACCTGATCGGTAGGCAAACACCATACGCTCTCAAACATCCAAATCCATAATTCTCTACAACGATGAAAAATAACTCTGGAAACTCCTCTGGGGGGAGATATATGTAGTCGAGTCTCGATGCCTCACCGTACCAACATACCTCACAAATCCTTTCACCATTCTAAGAAAACTCAATCAAAAGCATTCAACAAGAAGTCATCCTGGACCAACCCTGATAACCTCTTCAAACCCCCGTCACCATATCCACAAAAGGCAGGATGAAAATCCAAAGAACACGAGTTCAATACATCATCACCTAGGACTGGATGACCCAACCCCATCCCAAGGGACTGTCACCAATGAGGGAATCTGGATCATCCTAAAATAGAAACACCACTCTAGGAATGGATCTGCTCAAATCAAAACCAAAGATTCACCCTCATCAGACTCCATCTAAACCTCACAGTGATTGTAACGAGAAGGGAGACCATGATAAACTAGGGCAAGAAAACCATATCCAACCAGAGAGAAGATTCACAAAAATGTCAGAAGAAACACATCTTAAAAACATAGAAACTGAACCAGATAAACCTCCCCACTCCATATCACTGTATATTATTCCATAGATTGAACCGTAGAGATACTATAATAAAAACATCTCATCAGAAGCATCGAACAAACTGAACCCCTCGATTGGGGCCACACCATGACTTGACAATGTCAAAGGAAGAAGACCATGATGGGATTGTTTCCAAAGCTCTGGTGAGAAGCGGTGTAGCTGACCCATGTCAAGAGTAATCTACGTCGATTCGACCGCCAAGCTCTGCCAAGATGCGATGTTGCAGAACAAGCATATCCACGCCAAGACGAACGCAAGTTGTGCGACCACCGAAGCTCCACCGAGAGACTGCTAGATACACGTACTACTATAATGATACATGGTTTCATTGATGAGAATATTTATTTTTTAAAATGTAGAATGATTCCATTATCCCATGAAAATAAGTATCTCATCTGATGGATGATATATCATGTTCAAAAGTTAATATTCTTTTACTATCACTACTTACTAGACAAGATGATGTTGTCCTCTACACAGTGAACTGGATTCTATTTCCTTCATGTCTTAAAATTAATATTTCTATACAATTATACTCTAATTATATCTATCTTCACATGTGTACCATATCATTGTTTTTTTCATTTTATTCTCAAATTAATTGTAACTCTATCTCTCTCTCACTCCAATTTTGATTCTCAGAGTATAAAATTTTTCCCCTTCGATTTGTTACTTCCCTCGGATGAAGCGATTTTTTTATGGATTGTGACTCCCCATACAAAACATAGTGAGTTTAGATCTACCTCTTAAAAAAGATACAATCTTAGTATGTTATGAGTCAAAAAAATAGGTTCATAGTATGAAATTTATATCTAATGGGTTTTAGTGTTATAAAAGTAGATTGAGTACATTTTATAATAAACTAATATAAACATTCATGTTTTATTTCATTACTTTTCTACAGTATTTAATATCTTGATAGTTAACTTTAATAATTAAATAATGTAACTCCATAAATGTTTAATCTGGTCAATCCATCCGACTATAAACCATTTATTTTTTCCAATTGGGACCTAAAATTTTGTATCATAGCATGTTCCTATTGGATATGAAGTCTGTTATATATATTTTATTATGTTAAAATTTTTATCCTTGACCACACTATCTAATGATAAATATCATTACATTATAGAATCAATGGACATAAACTGTTTTTGGATTCTATAGAGGCCACCTAACATTGATGGAAATGATTATGATTATTGTAAATCCCGAATGGAGGCATACCTAAAATAGTTATGCATATAAAATTGATCAATCACAGTAAAACCATAAAAAATGATAAAATATGATTAGGATACACTTGTCTATAATGATACAGTTATATATATATATTGATGCGAAAAATAATAAATAATTTAAATTGTGATTTTTTAAAAATAAAAATTGGAAATTTTTCTTCTAATAAGATAACACATAAAATTTTGATTATTTTTCATGATATTCACCTTGGATCAAATAATATGATTAAAACTAAATATACAATGGTTTGAGCTGAGTACTAAGATTTATAAATTGGTAAAAATGAAAGTGTTCCCCAAATTTTCTACTAATTCACTATAATTGTGAATGAAATTAATTCCTTTTTATAAACGTTGTAGATCTCAGTTCTTAATTTAATTTTTCAATGATCTCTACTAAATATGTGACATTAAAAGAAACTTTTATTGATGATATTATTAATTTCAAAGAGAACATGTTGGATTAACTCATCAGGTTACTTATTCAATATGAACATGACTTAATGAATATTTCAATAGAATACACTTCATAGATAAAATGGACTGATTTTAGATCATATAAAAATATTATGTCAAACTATTTTATATCCAAGTAATTAGAAGTATTCCATGTATAAATACATAATTTAATTAATGTTATTTTTAATCCGATGAAGAAAAAAGAAAATTTTCATGAAGAGACCAGGAAAATATTAGAAGGATGGTAAAAAATGTAAATAAATCAACAATATCTAAGTTCAACAATGTTTCAAAACCAACTATTTATGAATGTAGGAAAAAGGGTCACATCAGATCATATTTTCAAATATAAAAACATTATTTAAGTGATAAGAAATACAATAGGATGTTACATGATTATGATAGATGAATCTGCATTGATGAATTAGATTCAAGTGATTAGTCTAAAAGAAAAAATAATCACTTATACTATATTGGATGGATAAAAATATAAACAAAGGGCAGAAATTATTTAGATTTTAGTTTTGGTTTTGGATATTATTCTAGATGGTTACATCAATGATGATCTATTTTCAGAAAATAAATAAAACATCAAAAAGATGTTTTAATTGTTACATTACTGAATAATGGATAAAAGGAATATAAAAAAATCATATAAAAAAATTTATAAAGATAATAATTAAAATGAATACATAAAAAACTTTTTATTCTATTCAAATGTGTTTTAGAAGAACAAATTGTACATTCTCCAAAAATAACATTATTAAACTAAGAAGAAACAAAAAAATGATAAAATTATTCTTTATGTTCATAATAAAGGATTGAAGATTAATTTGATTCATTTCAAAATGAGAATAAAAATGCCAAAAATTGACTTTAATGTTATATTGAAAAATTAAATTCATTATTTTAAGTCAAAAAAATATAAGAAAATTACCAGGATTAAATAAAATAAATTAATTTTTTTATTATAATCCTCATATTCAAAAACTGTTCAACACTTATTTTGTTAATATTTCTATATAAAATTTTTTAATCTCACATGTTTTGTATGTGGTATGATAGGAACTTATTCTAATCATTATTTTTAGGGATTTCAAAAATATATTTATTATAACCAAAATTTTATTAATATAAATTTATCTTCTAGACTACCCTATAAAAATGTTAATTGTGTTTATCTACATATGAATTTTTATACTAACATTATTGGACCGAAAATAGCATGGGAGCCACAATATATTTATAATTAAGTAAATTATTTAATAAATGTGAATTATATATCACAAAGATACATAGACCATATAAAATGGATAATCATGACATATGAATAAAGATCTATTCATGTTTTTTTGTTATAATAAATTGTTTGATAGCTCTATGACATTTAGTGAAAATCAGAAGAAAATGTTAAGTTATTCGTTGAAATATGTAAATATATCATTATTATAATTTTTAAATTATTATATATTGAAGTTATATAAAAATAGATGTTTAGTATTTATCAATATTGTAACCACTGAATGAGTGATAATTTTGAAAAAAAAAATAGTTTTGAATAATGAAAATGTTTTATTCTATTTCGGTAGGAAATAGAATATTTATTATATTAGTTTTTTTAATTAACTATATAGATTTTTATGTGCATCAATTATATCAAAAATTATGATATATTATGGAATAAGAGTGTTGGACATATATCCTTGCAACTTTTCTAAAAACTATTAAATAATAGACATGTGTAGTAACCAGCTGGTTTTAAAATTAGTAAGAATGTTACATGTTATTGTCATTTAAAAGTGATAAGAATAATATTAGAATAAAAATATTTTCATAATGTTATAAATTAGTTAACATTGTAGATTTTTCATTTAGATTCATTTCATTTTATTCATGTTGCTAGTTTATGATGTATGAAATATATTTTTTTGTTTATTGATGATTTTAATACATTTACATTCACTTATTTTATGAATCATAAAGGGTAAAAATTGTATATATTTTTAATTAAAACTTTTCTGTAACTATTTTTATTATAATTGTTAATTGAGGTGAATTTTTTAAAAATATAATCAATTTTTTATGAAAATATTTATCTTCATAATTTTCCTGCACCTAGAATACCATAAAAAATTGCATTGAAGAAATAAAAAAGTATTATTGAAATAGATAGAACTATTTTATAATATTATAGATAAAATAAATAATTTTTTTTGAATATTTTTATATGGATTTTTATATTTTAAATATATTTTTAATTAGTTTTTTTAAAACTCCTTTTAAACTATTTATGGTTAGAGTCCTTTTTTGTTATAATTAATTTTTTCGGTGTAATTTTTATTTTTAATAATAGTAATAAATTGGAAAAAATAAATTCTAAAAGTGATGAATTCATTTTCTAATGAAGTTGTAATGAAATTATATGTTTTTTAAATAAAAAAATATGGTTCTAGAAGAAAATATTTCATGTTGAATTTTTTGAAGATGTTTTAAAGTGTATTGTATTTTAGAAAACATTCAAGATAAACTCAATGTCATTTTTTTGTTAATAAAAAGCACATAATGATATTATAATTGTTAAGGGGTGAATATTATTTATTTAGTTTCTAATTATTGTAAATTTTATAAAGATCACCATGTTGATAATTTCATTGGAAATGTTGATTTTGTTGTCGAAATAAGAAACTCTATGTTGAATTTTTATGTTAACTATGTTGTTGTTCTAAATATATGAAAAAAATATTTATGATACTTAAATAATTATAATTTTATTGTTTTGATACAATATAATATTAAATTTGTTTTCTAGAAATTGTTTTTATGCTATAGTTGAATGCCATTTAGATAAGCATGTTATTGGATCGAAATAGATTTGTAATAACAAAATCTAATAATATGGTCCAATTTCATAGAATAAAGCATGTATTTTAGATCAAGAGTAGTGTCAATAATAAGGTATATATTTTTATAAATCTTTTCAAAATATATCTAGAACATAATATATTATAATTTTGTTAGAGATTTCATGTTTTTTATGTTATTACAAATGGATACTAATATTATATTTTTAAATGGTTTTATTTATGATGATTTATCTTCTCAACTTCTTTTTATTGACTGAAAATTAATTTTTTATTATCATAATACCCATTTTAAGGGATGAGGGGTAACCCAACATGACATCACAACATAAACCACAACCAAGCCTAACTTTTTTTTATTGAAAATGTGAAATTTATTAACCATGTTATTTAAATTATAAATAATATAAATTGTTATAAGAATGAAACTCATTATTTTTTTGATATAATAACATTAATTTTATTAAAAAAATATTTTAATAAAGGTGATATGGAACCTTATATGTTAATCAAAATGGTTTCAAATTATGTTTTAATTGAATAAATCTTTGTTGATGATATCTTTTTTGGGATTCTCATGTGAATTAATTTTTTAAGAATTTTATATTTCTCTATAATTTGAAAATTATATTAATTTCATATGGGGACATAAATTTTTGTGGGACATTAAATTAATAATTTATTAAATAGTAATTTTTTAAATAAAATTAAATGTTCTAAATATATAGTTACAATTTTTCGTCTAGAATCATGTAAAACTATTAAAACCCATTTGAGTACTAATTTTAAATTCGGTTAAGGTAAATATATTAAAAATATATATTCTAAACTATTTAGACTCTGGATAAGTAGTCTATTACATTTGACTACTTCAATACCTGAATTTTTTTGTTTGTTTATGTGAATTATTTCAATCAAATACTATGTAATGTCATTCAATGATTTTTGGAATATTATTATATATATTAAAGGATGTTTTAATTATGTATTCCTTAATTTTATACATATATCTTTAGTTTTATTATTTATTCATATTTATAATTTCGTTGCATGAAAAATTTATAGAAAAAGTAATGTATGTGTGTCATTTTCCATAGAAAAGAGTATTTTATTGGGGATCAAGGAAGAAATATTTAGTTACGTTTTCTATTAATGAGAGTGAATATTTTTACACTGTATCATGTTGTTATCAGTCATTATATGGTATTAATTTAGAAAAAAATGTATTTTTATTTTTATAATGCTTCTACAATTTCAATTTAAAAATCCTTTTAAACATTCTCAAACTAAACATAATGTCATGAGTTTTCATTTTATAGGAGTCTATGTTAATAAAATGGATATTATTCTTGAATATATTTCAATTAAAAATAATTTTTCTAATATTCCTACCAAACAAATGGATTTTAGAATATTTAATAAATTAATATTAGATATTTTATGAAAGTGGTGTGTTCTTATTTTTACTATTGTTTATATAATTTACTTATCATTCATTATTTAAGTGGTATTATTCTTGTTTTTAGGGGTAGGACTAATTTTGGAGTCATATTGTGTGTTTATATTTATATTTTTTATATTTTAAGCAGTAAATTTTTTTATTATTATGTAAATTTAACTTCATTGTTTTCTATATAATATATTTAATAAATCAATTTTTCATGTTACTTATTTTTTACATTCATTAAATTATTTATAAATTATTTATTCATTTTTTTAAAAAAAATATATCGATTTAATTTTAAAATTTATCCTATTTTCATTTTTTATACTTGAGAGGAACATAATTTAGATAATTTAAGGGATAATAATTTGGATATGTGAAAATAAAATTCATTCAATCTGTTTCTTAATTTAAATTTGGTAATGTGGTTTTTTATTTTTTTATCACAAAATAGTAAATGGACCTATTAGTTGGGTGAATATTATTTAAATATATAAATAAAAAAATTATCTACATTTTATATGACAATAAGAAAGGAAGTTTCGATCATTTCAGTGTCTGAAATGTGGTCTCATGTCTCATAACAGATTTTATTATTTTGATGTTTTTAGATTAAATTTTGTATAAATTTTCTATCATATTTAAATATGTACATGTCATGTTATGGATATATTTGACACATTTAAAATCATATATAATAATATAAACAAAAGTAATTCGGTCTAAAATCTAAACATGATTTTATGAGTGGCTAATACTAGTCTAAAATTTCTGCTATAATTTTTATCTAAGATTTATTTAAATTTTTCATTTTACATATGGAATATTATTTTTTCCTTTACATAAGCTTATATATTTGTCTAAATGTATCATTCAATAAGAAAATATTTATTAATTATTTTAATAATTTTTTTTTATTTTCAATCACTATAAGTACATTTTAGATGTTTAAATTTTTTTAATAATTTTCTATACTTATATTAATTATTTACGGGATATTAATATTACTTTTACAGTGTTTTAAATAATTTTTAACGAAGATAAAAATATTTCTTCATTTAAATATCTTGAACCTTATAAAAATCCTAATTTTTTATTTAACATTTTTTATAGTATTATATAGTTTAAAAAATCATGTTTAAGATTAATTAACCTATTATGACTTTGTTATAAATTTTAATGATGTGTTAATGGATTTTTCAATTCTAATCATATATTTGAATATTTTTCTATATGTTAATTAATTATTAATTTTAAAAATGAAATATATACAATTATCAAATGTTCTATTTGACCTATTATGTTTGATATTTTTTTCAATTTATTCAAAAGATGATGAAATTTTGATAGATTTGTTTAAATGTATTTAAATTTGAAAAATGGTTTTAATTTAGATACATCCTTTCTCATTGATAACTCTTTTCATGATAATTCTATAGATATTATTATTTTAAATTTTAATTTCCCAATAAATAACATGGATGTGTTGAGTAGTTTTTATTTAAAGGGAAATTGAGCATTTCATCGATAAAAACACTACTTTATACATATAATCTTTTTCTATTATACCATTTCTATGATGATAAATGTCATTTTTTAAAAATCATGGATGATTCAATGATCAAATGAAAAAAAGTCTCTAAAAAATTTGATGATCTATAATTTTTTCAACTTAATCTTCGATTTCTAGTTTTATTTCCCAAATAGGATAATGTGATCCTCTACTCAACAAACCATAAGTTTTTACTCATCTATATTTATCTTCATAGTTCAATTTGAGTCTACTCTTATTCATTGTTTCTATTTCAAAAATATTATAATGTTGGATTATTATTTTCAAACCCAAAATCATTCTTCCTATATTATAGGTTATGAATCTCATATTCAAAATTTGGGGAATTTTGGGTTATTAATCCTTCCATTTAAATTTATTTTTGTAATGATTGTAACTCCCCACAAACAATTTAGTGAATCTGGTTATACCTAATTTAGAAAATTTAGGATTATAATGGGTTATAATTTACCAAAAAATCATTTTCATATTTAAAAATGCATCCATCAAGGAGTAGAGAGGTTAAAAAGTTGAGTGACTAAACATTAAACTAATGTACTATAAGAAAATACATTCATTATTTTCTTTTCAAATATTGTTTATATATTAATATTTGACTATGATTATTAATAATTTCACTTAAGTAAAATATTTATCTCTAATATTTACCCCTCTAGACCATCTTCTATCACCATTATGGATATAAAAATAAAATCACCACACTATTGAAAAGATATTGAATTTATGGTGAAAACTCTAAGTGCTATGATGATTAATTACAAGTCTTTAACACCTCTATGATAGATGTTTTGGTGAACGTAAATTCCAAAAAAAACTCATTTTTCTCCCTTTAGGGTAATTTGATGTGATTTTTTTGGTATAGACTGGAACTATATACATAGATTCCATGTTAATTACCAAGAAATGGATGTAAAATTTCATATTCTCAATCAAATTATTATTATATATTGATGGTAGGATAAAATAACCATTAAAAAATATCACAATTCAAAATAATTATTGCATGGATGGGATTCCACTACATACATGAGGAATTAAACCCATACAATAGTGGCATATGACTATGTTGGAGGATCCGGTATGATTCCATTGTTATGCTATACCCTCTGGAATGAATAAAAAAACAATGGAAGAAAAGATAGATAACATGAATCATATAATACATTTTTAAGGCAAAGCCTTGGTCAAAGACCAAGACCTAATTTATTAAAAAGCGAAAGAAAGCTACAAAAGTCTGAAGGAGGGGATTTTTTTACAGTCTTTTTCATAAAATTGAAGTAGTTCAACCAGTATCTCATCCTGCCAAGTAATGTTTAGGATGATATTTTTGTTGGCCAGACCATCAGCAAACATGTTAGATTCTTGATAGGCATGTGTGGCGATGAATCTATTTTTTAAGAGCAAGGATATGCATTTAATCCAGCGGGTAGTGAGAGGCCAAGCAAGATGAACAGTACCATTCCATAAATCATGGACAATAGTGGTCGAATCACTCTCAATCCAGATGTTGCTCCAGCTCTTTTGTATAGCAAAATCGACAGCATGAATCGCAGCCTCCATCTCAGCTTCAAGGGAAGAGGCAAACCCACAACCACTGTAGAATCAACCATGACAATGTCCAAGCCAGTCCTTGAATATGGCGCCACAACCAGTAGGTCCCGGGTTCCCTTTGAAGGCTCCATCCACATTAATCTTGATCCATCCTGGCAAAGGGGCTTGCCAGAACACCTCCAAGGTGTGTCAAGTGTAACACCCCAGGTAAATAAAGAATATGACATTTCATATTTATCTATATTTGTGAATAAAATATTTAAATAACTTTAAAGGGGACGCTATGCTCGATGGCGTACCCAACACGCAACAACGAGTTTCTTGGGAATCTTACGTTGCACTCTAATAATAAAATAATATTATTTTAAATGGTAGTTAACATGTAGCCGTTGTAATGGTGGGAATGGATATAAATAACTAAAATATGATTATATATGTTTTTAAATGTTTTTACATCTATCCAATAAAATATAATGGCTTAAAATACGGAAAGAATTCAATTTTAGGCGTATATGCCCTAGTTTTCACTAAAGGTTCACTTATCACCTTTTGATGGCGAACCGTCATTAAATATAGTTTTGATCACTCTTATACATTCTTTTGGACCAAATAAAACTCTTATTAAGAATCGGGACATCAAAATTTACTTTGTGTAATTTTTTGGTATCTTTCCGATAAAGTTCATTTTTTTAATGAATAGTGTAAAATGTTGTATTTTAATTCAAAACCACTTTTTAATCTAATTTATTTATATGATTAGATTATATTTTGAATTGGTTTTAAAGTAAAATTAGAAAATATTTTTACCATTAAATCCAATAGTGTTCTTTGGAATCAATTTCACTTTGAAATCAGACTTAAACTAGTGTCAATCTTTTGATACTTATTGTTTCATAAAACACGCTATTTGACAAGACAACGGGAATTAATTATTAAATTAATTAATGTGACTTATATGTTTTGAATTTTGTAAAATGGACTTCATTTTTGAATTCAGAATATCAAATATAGCTTAGGGTGAATTTTTGGGATTTTTCTGAAAAACTTCAATTTTTTGATGAATAGTGAAACCACTAAGTGGTACTTATAAAAACTGATTTTCCGTTTAAATGAAATATTTCTATCATTGTGTTTTGATTTTCAAAAATCCGACATACATGGTTTTCATTAAGAAGTAAAATGTGGTTCAATGAGATTAAAATAATTTTTTGGTGAATAGTAACTTATTAAGTTTTTAATCGCGATTAGTGGTAATTAGTGTAGTTTAAGGTAAAAATAATGCTTTAATAAAATGAGATGAGCTTGACACATGTCTTACCCTCATTGTTTGTATCATGGCCGACCAAGACAAGCCATGGGTCAACTTGGGGACCCCATGGATCCAATTTGGTTGGGAAATGACATAAATAACATTTTATTTAATGTAAAAGTAAAATTGACACAAACATGATATGTTTTACTAAAACAATTTGTAAGTGGGGTTATACAAGTCATATTTTTGATTATAAATATTAATTGGAAAGATAAAAAGATTTCCTACATCATAGTATTTTTTTTATAATTTTTAGACATTATATAAATTAAATTATTTATGACATAATAATGATGCAGCGATGACATCATTATTTGACGATTTAAATAAAATGGAAAGATAATGTAAAATCTATGAACTACACATGTCCAAAACTTATTGTATGAGTGTATTTCGAAGCCTTATCACCTTATCCACTAATTATATCAATGTGGGACCTTTTGAAACTGAAACACATTTTCAAGTAAAGTAATATTTCTTTACTTTCCAAAAGTGCCCCTCCTCTCCTCTTATAATAGGCCCCCACCTCTACCACATTTTACACACTCCTCAAGCCTTTGCCTTGGCCAACCCCTGCCCATTTACTCTCTCCACATCCCTCTCCTCATCCTAGAGGATTCCCTTTGGGCATAATCCTTTCAAAGGAAGTCTTTAGGCTCAAATCAAAAGGAGTTACACTTTTAAAGGTAATTCATTCTCTCATGTTTATTTGTTTTATTTTGCCTCTCCAACCCCATAAACTCTTTTTATTTACTTATTTTGTAACAAAACCAGTATATTCAATATACTAGGATGTTGTTATAAGATTTATTCGAGATACACTCTCACACAACTACATCAAATGGTTAAAGAACATACGATTTCCGTGGATGGTGAAATTCTGCCTCCCGAAACGATGATTGTTCAATACTCATTTAACACCTTCAACGGTGGCCATTATGATTTCACTATTTTTATATATGATATATAATATGTTTATGTTTTATTTATGCTTCTTTATTTTTCATTTTTGTCTTACCTTTATGGCTTCCATTATGGGTATACGCGATATCTTCATTTAAGGAAGTGCGGACTACCGCCCCCTCAAAGTGATTTGATTCGTTAAATACCATATGTGGGATGTATAAAGGATGAAAATATGATATTATATATTATATTATACTGGAATTATAATATACCTTTATATCATTATTATTCCATTCTATAAAATACGAAATAGAAATGAAAGTAGCGTTCATGCGTACGTACGGCTTACCGTCTCCATGAACGGTGCATTTCATTTCTTACCTCTAAATGATTATGTAATGTTATAAATGCTTGAATTTACTGGATATATATGACATATATGATATCTACATAATGAATACAATTCTGGATATAATAAACATTTGGCCACATGAACAACATGTAATTGTAAGAAGTCCACTTTCGACTTAAGAACCAAATATTGGCAAAACAAATATTATTAACTTAAATGATTACATAATGTTTATGACATGGTAATAAGTGGTATAAAAGTAATAATGAACTTGAAAAAGGTTCTTAAGGAATTAGAAATTAACTCAAGTTTATTATTCAGGATATTAAGGAACAATCGAGTCAAGTCGGACCCGAGGTAAGGGATCCTACTCCTCTATTTCTTTTTAAGTATACACTTTTATGTCAATCCTTTTAAAGCTCATCTTTCTTGTTATTGGGATGATCTTTTATATTACATTTACTGTAATTTTTATGTTCATGTGATGAGAGACCCTATTCTCTCTCATCAATCCATTTTGGGAGTTTTGAGTGGCGCTGTTAGGCTGCCGAACTTTCGTAAGAGATCTAACTTCTCTCTTTCTTTTTAAGTACTCTCCTTTATGTCACTTCTTTTAAGCTCCTCTTTTTAATGTTGGGGGATGTTCTTTTATATTCATCTTTCTATACATTTTATTGTAATGTGATGAGATACCCTATTTGATCTCATCAATCCATATTCGGAAGTTTTATGTGGCACCGTTAGGCTGCCGAGTTTCCGTAAGGGATTTTTCATCTCACTTTTATTCCTGTGAGATTTATGCTACATTTGCCACAAATTCCATTGAGTGGTGTATGTACTGCCCATTATTCTACTCTTTGTGTAATATACTTTCGTTTATGAGTATTTACATCAATGATCTTTTGTCCTTCTTTCATGGGGTGTATGTTTTGAAAGATACCCAAGTCGGTAAGGGAACCTTTCACCCTCCTCTTTTTTTAAAAGACTTCTTTTGTTGGGTCTTTTAATTTACATATCGTTATGTTGGGATATGTTCTCATTGATGTAAATTTTATGTCCAAGTGATTAGATACTCTTTTTATCTCTCATCAACTCTTTTTGATGGGATGCCTTTAGGCTGTCAAGGGAACTTTTTAACCCAATTTCGATTTCTTTGGGTTCAACATGTAGTCATTGAATATGTCATCCATTGATTTTGTGTGAATGACCTTTTATTGTTTTACACTTAATATCCACTTATATTGGGTGTATTTATATTTTTCACACATATTTTTGATATTGATTTGTCCTTAATTTAAGGATACCTTCTTTATAAGGGATTTCATCACATTTGACTTTTCTATTGAGGGTTCATTGTTGTTATGCACCAATTCACTCTTATATGGTGTATATAATGTCCTTTGGAGTATTATATCATGAATCCATTTATTCTCATGATATTATAAAGTTCTGACTAAATGTTATTTCTCAATTATTGTATTCAAGTGTCTCTAGTTTTGGTAAAACCCCTTTAACCAAAATATCGTTTTAAATGTTTTAATTATTTGTTCTTATTAATATCCATGTTTTCAAAATGGTTTTAAGGATTTATTTATATGGATATTAATGGTTTAAAATGTTAAAATCTTCATGGTGGTATGGGACACTTTGATTCAAAAATATCTTTATTAAATGTTTTAAATGGTTTTGGAAATGGTTTCTTTTTGAATGGATTCATTATTTCAATATCCTAAAATTATATATTGTGATTGAAATGTTGGAATGTTATGTTTCCTTTATTCATGTTTTATGTGATACGATTATGTTATGGTTCTTGGGCATTATTATGAAGAACGGGTGGTTCCGTGATAAACTAAGGGCGGGTGAGCCCGATATAGCTCTCCAATGCATTGGGTAACGCGAAGGAGTGAAACGTTAAGGTTTCTCCGAAGAGATTTTAGGGAATATACTGTGATGGGTATTCCAAACGTAACCAAGAGGGTTACTCCCTACGTAAGAATGTTATGAATGCCTCAAGTTACCTTTATGTCTTATGATTTCTATGATTTATTCATGGTTTGATGAGGTATGTTAAAGTGCCTATGTTTTATGGGTAAAGTATGATTTCATTCTTATGTATATATGAACTCATGTTTCCTTTCCATATTTTTATAACCCTTACTGAGATTTTTATGCTCATCCCAAGTTTTTGAAATGTTTTTCACAGGTCAAGGGAAAGGTACATGATGTGATGATAGTGTCAAGGATGTTTCAAGAAACAATATGTGTTATATTTTAAATATGTTTCCGTTGATGGGAAGAATGAATACTGTCTTTTATATAACCACTTTGTTTAAATGTGGAATGTAATGCAAGTTTCATGATCTAATTCTCTAAAACTCTAAACCTGAAATGATCCTCAATGTGTAATCTTGTAATAACTCAAGATTAAGTAAGGTTTAAGGCTGGGGCCTTATAGTTGGTATCAAAGGCCGGTTTAGATAACTTTAGAGGTTAGGGTATTCTTTAATCATAAGTGACATTACCATAATGGTTAGGATTTCAGAAAGAGTCCTAGTTTTAGATAAAGTGAATGAGTAAGTATATCTTAGTGTTTACCTTCCTCGTTAGTACATGATGGTTTTGTTGATATACTCACACTGACCTTTTTGGTTTTAGTAAATGGCTGGATCTAGCAGGCACCAAAGTGACAATGGGTTTGAAGGAAACTGTGGTGGTTCTCTGATTAAGATACTCGATGAGATGGGGGATTCAATGAGGAATCTCATGGTTTTTCTAAACCAACTATCAAGGAGTCAGGATCAACCACTTGAATCTTGGTTAGTTTTCTAATGCATCATGTACGAGATGGCCAACTCGATGTGGAAATTCAGGTAATAATTATTAAGGTAACCATTAGGGTTTATATGATCCTTACTTTTGAGGTAATTATGGGTTATTATATGATATGATGGAAAATGAAGGGCATGAGATAAAATTGAGTTTAAAATATGTTATGATTATTCTTGAAGATTTTATCTCATTTTGGGGAATGTTTTAAGAATTATATAGTTTTGGAAAAAGGACAACACGCAGACCGTGTGACATCCCGTCGCGTCGGACAAAGCTGCGGGAATCGAACCCACAACCAAAGTGCAACTGGTATTTATCGCCTACCACTGGACTACGTGAAGTCCCTGGTTAGTTTGACCGATTATTTTTAGTTATATGATTTTATGAATTAAGATTAAGTTGATTTTGGAGGATATGTGATTAGGATAATTACTTTTCAATGTGAGACTTTAGGAGCAACTGATGTTGTTTGGAGATAAATGTTACGATTTAACTTGGTAGACTATGTGACTAAATCCTTCAAATATTTGGGTTTCAATCTTAGTTTGGTTTACTTTGAAGAATTTTATGGACAAATGGTCCTCGTTGAACTTTGGGTTTTGTTGGACAAATTTTGGAGATTAAGAATAGATTTTGTTTTTATAAAGGGTTATCCTTTTCTAGATTATCTGATCTTGTACTAGCCTTTTTGGTTTTGGTTTTGGTTAAAGACATGGGAAGTATATAGTTCTATTTTGTGGATGAGGTGATTCTCTAGAATTTGATTATAGTACTCTTAATGTGAACAAGTCTTCCTAAATACTCGTCTTTTGGAAAAAAATATGAGTTTGTATAAGGAATCTAATAAAAGTTGAAAGTCAATATGATAAGTGATTATGTTTCCTTATGAATAAATTCCTCAATAAAAAGTAACTTAAAACAAAAATGTTGTCTATTAACTTTTCCTACTGGGGAATCGAATACCGTTTAACCCATTACAAGTTTGTGATTTTCTCGTGGTTAACTTTCTCCTAAACATGTTTTCTATTACTCTCCATCAGAACATGACCCTTTGTTTTTTCCTCAATGTCCATATTTTCATACTTGGAATCCTAGTATGGGTTAACTCGGGTGACCTTTGTACTTATCTCTCTTTACTTTAAAGTGTTTGTTTTACCGACTTTTGTTCTGATGTGGGACTTTCAATGATGTTTCCAAGCGCAATTTTAAAATTGCGAGGACGCAATTCCCAAAAGGGGGGAAGGATGTAACACCCCAGGTAAATAAAGAATATGACATTTCATATTTATCCATATTTGTGAATAAAATATTTAAATAACTTTAAAGGGGACGCTATGCTCGATGGCGTACCCAACACGCAACAACGAGTTTCTTGGGAATCTTACGTTGCACTCTAATAATAAAATAATATTATTTTAAACGGTAGTTAACATGTAGCCGTTGTAATGGCGGGAATGGATAGAAATAACTAAAATATGATTATATATGTTTTTAAATGTTTTTACATTTATCCAATAAAATATAATGGCTTAAAATACGGAAAGAATTCAATTTTAGGCGTATATGCCCTAGTTTTCACTAAAGGTTCACTTATCACCTTTTGATGGCGAACCGTCATTAAATATAGTTTTGATCACTCTTATACATTCTTTTGGACCAAATAAAACTCTTATTAAGAATCGGGACATCAAAATTTACTTTGTGTAAATTTTTGGTATCTTTCCGATAAAGTTCATTTTTTTAATGAATAGTGTAAAATGTTGTATTTTAATTCAAAACCACTTTTTAATCTAATTTATTTATATGATTAGATTATATTTTTAATTGGTTTTAAAGTGAAATTAGAAGATATTTTTACCATTAAATCCAATAGTGTTCTTTGGAATCAATTTCACTTTGAAATGAGACTTAAACTAGTGTCAATCTTTTGATACTTATTGTTTCATAAAACACGCTATTTGACATGACAGCGGGAATTAATTATTAAATTAATTAATGTGACTTATATGTTTTGAATTTTTTAAAATGGACTTCATTTTTGAATTCAGAATATCAAATATAGCTTAGGGTGAATTTTTGGGATTTTTCTGAAAAACTTCAATTTTTTGATGAATAGTGAAACCACTAAGTGGTACTTATAAAAACTGATTTTCCGTTTAAATGAAATATTTCCATCATTGTGTTTTTATTTTAAAAAATCCGACATACATGGTTTTCATTAAGAAGTAAAATGTGGTTCAATGAGATTAAAATAATTTTTTTGATGAATAGTAACTTATTAAGTTCTTAATCGCGATTAGTGGTAATTAGTGTAGTTTAAGGTAAAAATAATGCTTTAATAAAATGAGATGAGCTTGACACATGTCTTACCCTCATTGGTTGTATCATGGCCGACCAATACAAGCCATGGGTCAACTTGGGGACCCCATGGATCCACTTTGGTTGGGAAATGACATAAATAACATTTTATTTAATGTAAAAGTAAAATTGACACAAACATGATATGTTTTACTAAAACAATTTGTAAGTGGGGTTATACAAGTCATCTTTTTTATTATAAATATTAATTGGAAAGATAAAAATATTTCCTACATCATAGTATTTTTTTTATAATTTTTAGACATTAAATAAATTAAATTATTTATGACATAATAATGATGCAGCGATGACATCATTATTTGACGATTTAAATAAAATGGAAAGATAATGTAAAATCTATAAACTACACATGTCCAAAACTTATTGGATGAGTGGATTTCGAAGCCTTATCACCTTATCCACGAATTATATCAATGTGGGACCTTTTTAAACTGAAACACATTTTCAAATAAAGTAATATTTCTTTACTTTCCAAAAGTGCCCCTCCTCTCCTCTTATAAAAGGCCCCCACCTCTACCTCATTTAACACACTCCTCAAGCCTTTTCCTCGGCCAAACCCTGCCCATTTAATCTCTCCACATCCCTCTCCTCATCCTAGAGGATTCCCTTTGGGCATAATCCTTTCAAAGGAAGTCTTTAGGCTCAAATCAAAAGGAGTTACACTTTTAAAGGTAATTCATTCTCTCATGTTCATTTGTTTTATTTTGCTTCTCCAACCCCCTAAACTCTTTTTATTTACTTATTTTGTAACAAAACCAGTATCTTAAATATACTAGGATGTTGTTATAAGATTTATTCGAGCTACACTCTCACACAACTACATCAAATGGTTAAAGAACATACGGTTTCCGTGGATGGTGAAATTCTGCCTCCCGAAACGATGATTGTTCAATACTCATTTAACACCTTCAAAGGTGGCCATTATGATGTCACTATTTTTATATATGATATATAATATGTTTATGTTTTATTTATGCTTCTGTATTTTTCATTTTTGTCTTACCTTTATGGCTTCCATTATGGGTATACGCGATATCTTCATTTAAGGAAGTGCGGACTACCACCCCCTCAAAGTGATTTGATTCGTTAAATACCATATGTGGGATGTATAAAGGATGGAAATATGATATTATATATTATATTATACTGGAATTATAATATACCTTTATATCATTATTATTCCATTCTATAAAATACGAAATAGAAATGAAAGTAGCGTTCATGCGTACGTACGGCTTACCGTCTCCATGAACGGTGCATTTCATTTCTTACCTCTAAATGATTATGTAATGTTATAAATGCATGCATGTACTGGATATATATGACATATATGATATCTACATAATGAATACAATTCTGGATATAATAAACATTTGGCCACATGAAGAACATGTAATTGTACGAAGTCCACTTTCGACTTAAGAACCAAATATTGGCAAAACAAATATTATTAACTTAAATGATTACATAATGTTTATGACATGGTAATAAGTGGTATAAAAGTAATAATGAACTTGAAAAAGGTTCTTAAGGAATTAGAAATTAACTCAAGTTTATTATTCAGGATATTAAGGAACGATCGAGTCAAGTCGGACCCGAGGTAAGGGATCCTACTCCTCTATTTCTTTTTAAGTATACACTTTTATGTCAATCCTTTTAAAGATAATCTTTCTTGTTATTGGGATAATATTTTATATTAAATTTACTGTAATTTTTATGTTCATGGGATGAGAGACCCTATTCTCTCTCATCAATCCATTTTGGGAGTTTTGAGTGGCGCCGTTAGGCTGCCGAACTTTCGTAAGAGATCTAACTTCTCTCTTTCTTTTTAAGTACTCTCCTTTATGTCACTTCTTTTAAGCTCCTCTTTTTAATGTTGGGGGATGTTCTTTTATATTCATCTTTCTATACATTTTATTGTAATGTGATGAGATACCCTATTTGATCTCATCAATCCATATTCGGAAGTTTTATGTGGCGCCGTTAGGCTGCCGAGTTTCCGTAAGGGATTTTTCATCTCACTTTTATTCCCGTGAGATTTATGCTACATTTGCCACAAATTACATTGAGTGGTGTATGTACTGCCCATTATTCTACTCTTTGTGTAATATACTTTCGTTTATGAGTATTTACATCAATGATCTTTTGTCCTTCTTTCATTGGGTGTATGTTTTGAAAGATACCCAAGTCGGTAAGGAAACCTTTCACCCTCCTCTTTTTTTAAAAGACTTCTTTTGTTGGGTCTTTTAATTTACATATCGTTATGTTGGGATATGTTCTCATTGATGTAAATTTTATGTCCAAGTGATGAGATACTCTTTTTATCTCTCATCAACTCTTTTTGATGGGATGTCGTTAGGCTGTCAAGGGAACTTTTTAACCCAATTTCAATTTATTTGTGTTCAACATGTAGTCATTGAATATGTCATCCATTGAATATGTGTGAATGACCTTTTATTGTTTTACACTTAATATCCACTTATATTGGGTGTATTTATATTTTTCACACATATTTTTGAGATTGATTTGTCCTTAATTTAAGGATACCTTCTTTATAAGGGATTTCATCACATTTGACTTTTCTATTGAGGGTTCATTGTTGTTATGCACCAATTCACTCTTATATGGTGTATATACTGTCCTTTGGAGTATTATATCATGAATCCATTTATTCTCATGATATTATAAAGTTCTGACTAAATGTTATTTCTCAATTATTGTATTCAAGTGTCTCTAGTTTTGGTAAAACCCCTTTAACCAAAATATCGTTTTAAATGTTTTAATTATTTGTTCTTATTAATATACATGTTTTCAAAATGGTTTTAAGGATTTATTTATATGGATATTAATGGTTTAAAATGTTAAAATCTTCAAGGTGTTATGGGACACTTTGATTCAAAAATCTCTTTATTAAATTTTTTAAATGGTTTTGGAAATGGTTTCTTTTTGAATGGATTCATTATTTCAATATCCTAAAATGTAATATTGTGATTGAAATGTTGGAATGTTATGTTTCCTTTATTCATGTTTTATGTGATACGATTATGTTATGGTTCTTGGGCATTGTTATGAACAACGGGTGGTTCCGTGATAAACTAAGGGCGGGTGAGCCCGATATAGCTCTTCAATGCATTGGGTAACGCGAAGGAGTGAAACGTTAAGGTTTCTCCGAAGAGATTTTAGGGAATATACTGTGATGGGTATTCCAAACGTAACCAAGAGGGTTACTCCCTACGTAAGAATGTTATGAATGACTCAAGTTACCTTTATGTCTTATGATTTCTATGATTTATTCATGGTTTGATGAGGTATGTTAAAGTGCCTATGTTTTATGGGTAAAGTATGATTTCATTCTTATGTATATATGAACTCATGTTTCCTTTCCATATTTTTATAACCCTTACTGAGCTTTTTATGCTCATCCCAAGTTTTTGAAATGTTTTTCACAGGTCAAGGGAAAGGTACATGATGCGATGATAGTGTCAAGGATGTTTCAAGAAAGAATCCGTGTTATATTTTAAATATGTTTCCGTTGATGGGAAGAATGAATACTGTCTTTTATGTAACCACTTTGTTTAAATGTGGAATGTAATGCAAGTTTCATGATCTAATTCTCTAAAACTATAAACCTGAAAAGATCCTCAATGTGTAATCTTGTAATAACTCAAGATTAAGTAAGGTTTAAGGCTGGGGCCTTATACAAGGGTGTCGGTAGAGACCCTTGATCTAAAGCCGACGAAGAATCACAAAGTCTCCAACCGAGTTGTCGCAATGATCTTTCTGTAGTGAAGCGGCATTCTTCATGGAAATGAGAATTATCGTCTGACCTACATTAAGATTGAATGAGGATTTTTTGTGAAAAATGGAGTAACGGTCATACCAGATGACATGGAGGAGTTCAGACACAGCATCTAGTGAAAGGTTCTTGATTTTCTGTGAGGTACCAAGTTCAACACAATATTTTATCTGTGCACAAATAGTGTCAGAGAGTAACCATCTGCAATCAAACACGTCAGTGATAAAATTACAGAGAGTAGAAGCCATAGCGCATGATAGAAATAAATGATTTTTGTCTTCTCTATACTGATGACAGAAAGGACATGTAGAACATAGTTGGATTCCAAATGTCTCAAGACAGACCTGTGTAGGGAGATGGTTGTGCGCAATGTGCCAAATGAGGCTGTGCCTTGATGGCTTACTCCAGGGCTTATCAAACTACTTTAAACATTGATAATCAGAGTCCGAATTTGAAAAATTGTGGGAGTAAAATCATTTATAGTCAAGGACGCCATTGTGGGCAGCCTCCCAAATAAGGAAGTCATCAGAGATAGAGAAGGTATAATTATTGACCACCTGCATGGTGTTATTTGGGATATTATGATGCCGGTGTTGGAGCACGTCATTTATAGTGTCGTTGTAATTCTCAGGAGGGGTATTGGGTGGAAGCATGGAAATAAGGGGAGAGCCAGTCCAATTGTCAATCCAGAAGCGCATGGAAGAATCCATGTGAACCAACCATCTAACATTGTTCATAATCATGGCATAGGATGTTTTGATAGAAGGCCAGATCGAAGAATTAAAATGATTCAGATTCCATTTTGTTAACCTTGGATGGAATTTTTTTAAGAAACTCTATAGATTCTGAGGAGTCATTAATCAGACTCCAAGTGATCCTGGCTTGGAGGGCCTCATTAAAGAGTTTGAGATTTTTGATGCCAAGCCCACATTGTTCAAGGGGTTTACAACATGTGGACCAGGGAATGGTAATGAGTTTGTTCTCCAGAATGCTACCAGTCTATACAAAAAATTTTTTGTAAACATTAATATTTTTAATAAGCCCAATAGGCCATTTATAAACCATCATTGATTAAACCATTTGGGAAACAATGGTGGACATCACAAGAAAAATCCTACCCGCCATGGAGAGGGATTTACCTTTCTAAGAAGATTGTTGTTTGATAACTTGATTGACCACAGCATTGAAGAACATGGCTTTAGGATTCCCCCAAAATATGGGAACTCCCAGATAAGTAAAATGAAAGATCCCTCTTTAATGTCTAAACATTCAATGATGCTACTTTTATGCGTGAGGGAGAAAATTTTACCAAAGAAAACAAGAGATTTACTCCAACTGATAGCTTGACCAGATATCTCTTCATAGTGAGATAAAGCATTTTTTAGTTGAAGAAGATTACTTTTTCCTCCACTATGGAATAGAATGATGTCATCAGCATATTAAAGATGAGTCAGGACGTTTAGGTTTCTACCCCCCTTAATGGGTTTAAGCTTGTTTTGTTCAAAAAGTCAAGTTAGGAGTCTACTAAGGTAGTCCTCAGCAATAGCAAAAAAGAATGGCTGATAGGGGATCTCCTTGCCTAACACCTTTGGTACATGTGAAATAACCCATACGGGAACCATTAACAAAGATGGAGATAGAAGCTGATTCAAAAAGAGTGTGAATCCTGCTTATAAAGATTTCATTGAAACCAAACCTTGAAGTGCCTTAAAAATAAATCTCCAATCAATGGTATCGAATGATTTTCTAATGTCATGTTTGGTAGCAATACTGCCTCTTCTAGAAACCTTGCTAAGAGAGTTGGTACATTCTGAGGCCAGAAATATGCAATCTTGGATGGATCATCCTTTAATAAACCCAAATTGATTCCAAGAAATAATTTTGTTGCATAGGGGCGAGAGACTATTTTCTAAAAGCTTAGTGATGATCTTATAAAGGGAATTAATAAGAGAAATAGGACGAAATAGGTGGATTTCAGAATCATTCACCACTTTGGGAATCAAGGGAATAAATTGGGCATTACGACCATGAGGGAGAACCCTATTTGCAAAGATGGTTCTGACAAGTTTACAAACATCAATGTGAATGACCTCCCAAAACTGCTAATAAAAACCATTGTTGAACCCATCAGGCCCTGGGGAACTATTTGGGTTTAAACAAAAAACAATGTCCTTGATTTCGTGGTCAAGGGGGATACCTAAAAGAAAAAGATTTTCTTTCTCATTGACCATGATCGGGATAACCCCAGGAATGAGATCCTTGTTAATGTTGGCCCCATTAAAAATATTGTCAAAGTATGAAACCACATGGTCAGCAATAGCCGCTTCAGAGTCAATGATATAATCATTGACCTTAAGCAAATATAAGGGTCTACAAACTTTCTTAATTCCTTGGAGTGCATTGTAGAATTTATTGTTGCGGTCACCATCCGTGAGACACTTAGTTTAGAAAACTTGCTTGTGCATATTGTCTTTAAGAGCCAAAAGAGCATTAAGTTTCAGGGTGATGTTCAATTCATTTTGGGGGTCGAAAGAAAAATCAGAATTAGTGTTGGCATTTTGAATTTGATTGAGCTCATGCTCAAGGTCAACAATGTTATGATTAACTTGCTTTGATTTGGAACCGCACCAACTCTTAAGGCCTATCATGAGATGTTTGAGCTTCGTACCATAGGAAAAACCATCAGAGTTATGATTCATGGACTCCCAACATTCCTTAAAGAGTTGAGAACATTCTGGGTCAGCAGACCAGGCATTATTAAATCTCAAGGGAATAAAAGTCCTAGGCTTTTTAGGGAACATACCGACTAGAATGGGATGATGATCAGACATTAACCCGGGTAGAGTAATAATGGATATGGTATCCCATTTATCCAGGGCTGCAATATTTTTTAAGGCCCTATAAAGTTTTCTAGCAACAACACGGTTAAGGTGTCTTCTATACCAAGTATATTTGGCACCTGTAAGGTTTATTTCTATGAGATCACAATCTTCTAAAGAAGCCCTAAATTCTCTAGAATAAATGTTGGAGTGGGAAGGGAAAATTATTTTATAGGGGGAAAGAATGGCATTAAAGTCACCCAACACAATCCAGGGGTCATTGATGCTACTAGCTAACACAATAATTTCCTGCCAAAGGGTCCTTATGTCTTGATATCTATTCTTGGAATAAATCTAAGTGCATAAAAAGTGTGTGTTATCACAAAAAAATTACAAGTTAAATGATGTTCAGAGCAACTATAAATATTAACAGTTTGTAAAGAGGAATTATAAAAAACCCATAGGGACTCGATAGCAGAACCAGATTTACAAGAGCCAAGAAAATTATTTCCAAAGGCAGCGAGATGCATAAAATTTGTGGAGAAATTTATAAATGATACCACAATAGTCAGAAGTAATGCACCACAATGGTCATATAGGAAAAGTATAAAATTATAAAAAAAGGAGATATAAAAAACTATATGTCTCAAAAGTCTATTGACCTCTATCCTAAAACTCAATCCCCATATCTTTCCCAGAATGAAATCATGTGTTTTTCATATGAATGTTTCCATTTTACATACTTCCTTGAAATATGATTATATATCAAAAAGTGGTATAGTTAGGTTTTTGGTACTACTCAATATAGAACCACCAATATTGTCACTAAATAGTTAATTATAAATATGAGGTGCATTCCATTTTTCTAAATATAATAAATTTATAAAATTAGAAGAATAAATTATTAAATAAAAAACAATTCATGGGATCTGTGGTGAAACATGATGTAGGACCACCTATTTTTTCTAGTGCCATATGTCGTTGAGCATGTGTTGGAGATCATGTCATGCACTCCCGACCGGAGGTAATATACCATCCCTATTACAAATGGGACCATGGGGAAACATACCCATCCTCGGGGCAATAGAATCCACCTAAAGGAAAGATTCACCGAGGTTTTAACAACCAACTAATGTTCCATTAGTCCCCATACCCACTTTGGGATGGATTCACCCTAGCAGTAACCATCAATTGAAAATCCATCAGTCTCAACATCTAGTTAAGGGAAGAGTTCACCTCAGTTTTAACAATAAATTTTAAATGTATTAGTTAATAATTCATTAAACTGTGATGTAAATGATGAATAAATATTGATTTCAGTGATATAATACATACATTTAAAATATAATTTTTCAATTAACATTCTCGTTCCAAATTAATTTTAACTACGATTTTCTAGGAACATAATAAATTTCTAATAATTAAATCATATCAGAAGAAAACAAATAAGGATTTATAGAATATTAAAACATATTTTATTATGAAAAATAATAAATTTGAAACAAGTCACATATTTCAAAACCTATTTAATGAAGAAAACATTCCATATTCTAGAGGTACATTCCATGAAACATAATAATAACCATGTTTTCCTATGATCCTACTCTTCTCCATTAATAAGAAAAGAATCTAAGTGGTTTATATCATGCTATGGGATTTATTAATGAATTTAAACAAAAAATCAAGGTCTTGGATGAAAACCATATTGAGGTTTATTACCAAAAATTAAGAGATAATAACAAAAATTTGGAAAAACAATAAGGGGCCAATGACCATAGTCTATAAAAACCCAACACATAACATAGATTTTGATTATAATGAAATGAAATAAAAATTTACTGAAATGAATTGATAATGTTGAATGTGATATTTATATGACATAACACCACTCTATATTGGAAAAACAAGAATATAATTATGTGGAGAATTATAATTACTGCATTATTATAATAATATGACATGGCACTAAAAATTGGTAAAAATCATGGGGGAACAATAATGATATAATGGTAAAGAGATGAGCATAAGCAAGTGGGAGTTCTGGCCAATAAAGACCCAATAATATATTAAATAGGATTGAGGGTAATGAGAGAAATTTTTAATTTTTTTAAAAATTTTAAAATGGATCATAGTTTGGTAAAATATTTTAACAAACAATGTACCAAAACAAGTGATCCTCACTGTCTGAAACATGAAATTTTCTAAGGTTAAAAACATTACTTAAAAACAATGCCCTAACCATGAAAAATTAATATAAAATTTTTTAGTCATTCACATGATTTCCTTCTCAATATTTTTAAAACTCCCATTCCTATACGTTTCAGGCTGGATGGCTGTGGTGTAAAATTATAATTAACTATGTTCTAACCATGTGCTCCGTGTTGTAACTCCAAAACCATGATTTCCAAACCTTCAATCCTTGGATCTATCATTATAATCTTCTAAACTATAAATACCTAATTAATCCAACACCAGATATGTTTTTTTTTTAAAATGAATGAGAAACATTCAACAATAAGTGGTAGGTTCTAAAAAATCAACACCATAAAGAGAAAACTTCCCCAAGCTTCATTCCCAAGAATCACTAGACTTCATCAACATAAAACAATAACCATAGGGAAAAAATTAGATTCTCACTCCCACTAATCATTATTATTTAATCTCTAATTCTACTAGACCATACTATAGGACAATTCTTTTGATAAAGGGTCATCTCACTAGGCACCATGATATGAATTGGTCTCTCCTCAAAAGAATAATTTACCTTCATATTAACATCATCAATATCATTCACATGTGACTAGTAAGGTTGATACCATCAATATTAAGAGTCATGTAAAATTTCATGTATTTGTATGTACATCTATGTGAAAGATAGTAGATAATACATGGGTCCAACTATACACTACCTCAAAACACCAAATTAACCTCTCTGTCAACATCCCCTGTGTTTGAATCTAATGGTTCCCTTACCTCACAAAAAAGGTTAGGAAAACCATGTTTCTAACAACAATATATAGGGGACATCATCTTTGGTCTATATAGGATCTCTTCCTACTATGAATAATCATAAAAAACATCTCTATAAAATGTATATACTTAGAGGTTTCATATACTAGTAATAATAATATCATTTTAGACTCACTGACGTCCAACTAGCATAAGGGAAATCAGCATAACCTTCCATGAAAATCATCAAACAAATCAATCTGAATGAATTATTGATATCCTTTCTTGTAACAAAATTACAGAAAGTATGTATGAATCTCTGAGGATCCACCCAAATTATGTGCATATGATCAGATCATGTCCTCGACCACATGTAGTGTCCACTCATATTCCCCATATATCTATGAGTGTTATGTTATTCTTAGATGAACCTATTTGTATAGTTACATCTGATGGCCTTACCAAACACTAAAGGTTAACTTAAAATATATATCTCATATGATGGTGTGTGGTACACATACATTCATACCACCTTAAGGACATACAATCTTCTAGGATTGTCATCTAAAAAAATGCATTGATGGGAAAAAAGTGGGAAATTATCATTATATGATCAATGATAACCCAAATTTCATTATTTCAATGGGGATTTCTTGGGAGATCTATTATATAATCCATCATCATTATATATCTCATCCACTCTCAAATGGAAAAAACTATAGCAGGAAAATATGATGATGATGCTCATCCTTTACATGATTAAAAGTATAGAATCGTTAAATAAATCATGTTTTCTCATGATTTATTTTGGACAACGGAAATTACATGTGAATATTATGATACATATCTCTCATACAAAGATGATAAAACAATATCAAACAATAAAACTACCTCATTATATCATCCCAAGTTTTCATGGGGACTATCACATAGCATCATACATACATGATCCAATCATCTTATTAGGGGTAATCAAGTGGGGGATCCGAACTATATAAATTGTACCTCATCCATAGATAGTATAAATATGATAAATGGGTCTATTTAACAGAGTCAATGGGTGAGGATGTAATTGATAATGAGGAATATGTTTCTTTACCATGGTACTCCCAGACACACATATATATCACTGTAATCAATTCCATGATTCAATAATCTAATATAAACTCCTAAACAAATTGTGATTGATTTTTTTTCTTGATGTTTTAATCACATTGTTCACATTCCAAGTGAAAATACAATTATAAATAAAATGATTTAATGTACTCAACATAAATCATCTAGTGACGTTTTAGGTCACCCTTAGAGAAAAGATATTGTAAACTTTTATGATAAGTGTATACCAAAAAACACTCCCCGAGGGGGTAGTTTCAAAAATATATTTGAGCGTGTTCCACTAAAGATAGTTCAATTTCATTGTTTGAGTAGTTACTCTAATGTGGTATCACCTTCCAAGAATATTAAGCTACTACCTGAATATCCTATTTGTGGAAATAAACCAAGATGATACATGATACATTAAAATATATACATTACTCCATACCTTCTTGAGGATGGTATGAATTGGCATAGGATTTAGGAAATTATTCACTATATAAATGATGTATCATATGAATCGGATCAAAAAAAACATCACACTTTACTTTGTTATTCCTATTAACTATTCCATCATGTGGTAGAAGTCTTGTATTAACCTATGATAAAATCCAAACAGTAATAAAAGCTATAAATCTCAAAAACATTTCTGGGTCTCCCCCAGTAAGCTGAGACACAGACCATCTCTATATCCATTTACAATCTATCCATAGATATTAAATTACCCATGAAATGAACTTAATCTAAAAAAATTGAATTTGGAAAATTTTCTATCAGGATGAGGACATAGAATTATGCCTAAAACTATTTCCATATGTGTACTATGATCTTCTATTGACTTGGATTAGACAAAGATTTCCTAAAAAACACAACAATAAAAGAACCAAGATATGGATGAAGGTATATATTAGTAAGATTTATCAAGAATAATGGCATGTCATTCAGTTAGAAAATCATCAACAAGTACTACAAAATTCTCTATCTACTCCTAAATTCCATAAAATGGACATCAGGGGATATCATAGTCAACTAATTTATAACAAACTGTCTTTTCAAAAAATGTACAAAAAATTATTTTTAAAAATTGATTACATTATAAATCTATAATATTGGTGTATAGCCATGTCAAAAAGGTATTGGGTGAATCCATGTCTTGTTCGGAGCCTGAATCTCGAAAATGGGAAAAACATTACTGGGTCTAATGGTTTGACTTCAACCATACAACCTAGGGTGCGTGGGCATGTAGCTGGTTGAAGAATCTAGATAGAGCCCATTTTCATGGTTTTCACAATGATAGCCAAACAATGTTCTAAAACATTCATTTTGGTTGAGTGTAGCAGTGAACTCAGCACAATTTCCACATGGTTTTCCAAAACTATGTAGTCACACTGTGCTCATATGTATTTTGGGATGAATGTTAATTTCCAGCACCATTATGTTTTTATGACTTTTTCCTTTTATCTGTTATAATCTCCAGTGGCTCACATGGTACTCTTATCCCACGTGATTCCTCCTGCATCAACATAGGTTCATCTCTATCTCCCACATCCTATAATGATTTCACAAACTTTTGGAATTCTTGGACTCATTAGGGAATGTTTAACCAAACTATTACCTATTATATATATTTTCTATAAGTTCCATTGTTCTATTTAGGCATAGTCTCATTTTCCATAATTTTATATAATTGGAAAGGTTATCATACCTCATTCAACCTACTTCATATCCTAGGATGATATTGATTGTGGATTTGACTACAAACTTTAGGTAGGTGGTCACATATTTTTCACTTTGAGTTTTGTAGTATAGTAACAATGACATTGGGACACATAATGAATATTTCTGAGTATTCCATTGATATTGACTCCATCATGACAAATTGACCCTTTATTCTTCTTATATGGATGTTGAGAATTTTTTAGTTATTTATAGGGTTGTTTCCACACTTAGGGACACCGTTTGGGTGTGCTACTTCGAATGGGGCACACACCTAATTAACAAATTTCTCAATACATCACATTACCCTATTTCATAAACATAAAATGGAATTTCTATTTTTATATGAATGCTTATAATACCCAAAGAATATCATGGGAGTTTTTCTAATACAATGTTTTGAATTTACCATGAAATCATTTTCCCACATGACCATGGAACCATCAAATTGACACCCTGAACCTCAAAAATTGATTTTATATGCTTTAGTGAATTGAATTAATTACATTATATAGGATAATCTAATAATGATGGTTGATCTTCCCTTAAGATAAACAAATTGTTTAGAAATTAAATGGATTATATGGATTGAATTATTAATTCTTGTTGGTTATCAAATAATTAATGAAATGGATCACTCATGATGGTTTCCTTACTTTATAACAACAAAATTAAAATTCATAATGACTTGTAAAGGGTGGTTCAAACACACCATACAATTATACTTAAATGATTGGTCATTTAGGATTTTAATTATTTCATTGAAATTAAACATGGATAAGGAAATGCAAGGGAGTTTATGCCTTGTGTATTATATTATGAATGATTATGTGTCTTCTATATATATGTTGTCCTGGTAAAAGTGATGGATGGTAGGTAATTCCCCATTCCATTTATAATTATAATATTTTTTATATAGGTTGTGATATGATGGAAACGAACTATTTATAATGGAAGATAATAAATCCCACTTACATAAGGTATGGAGTATGGAATCTCACACTAGTGATACCATATTGGCATTAGGATTTTCACATCACTGTCTATGATTATAGTGTTTCTATGATGGATTAATCTCCACCCCGAGTGTTTTTTCATTACGTCTATCACTATATAGGGATGTGGGGAACATACTTTATTCCATTTGTATACAGTCTCATTTGACTAGTCAGGGATGTCCGAGTTCTTCCCCAATCTAGCTAGAAATAGTATTCTTGGTATAATTCCACTTAATTTCACACATACTTGGTTCATATAGATGAATGTAATATATTATTAATATATAAATATATATTTTATATATAATTTTACTATTCAATCATCCATTCCTATCATGAGATGATGAAGGTAGACCCGCTGGATTTCCCATAGAAAACTTTGTGGGAAATTCTTTATTTATTCAGTTCTTACTATTAATTCAATATGTCACCACACTGTTTAGTAATGAGAACATCATGGAATATATATAGACACAATTGGTGGAATTGTACTATGATTTTTGTCTCATAACCTACTCAGGATTCCTTCGGTACCTAATAAGATCATTTTACTGTAGATATTGATAAGGGAAAAAGTCATACATTCATGATGTTGATATTCTTAGCCTGTAGTTGGAGGTTAGGATTAGAGGATCAATAATTTTCTTGATATTCAAGTGATGAAGATGTTTTTATTTTTTTATTTTTCGTATAGAATGAATGTATGCATATTCCCATGATCCATTTTTTATTAGCATGCCATCCTTATATATATTAGTAACTTTAATTGTGGGTTTTGATTATATCATTCATTTTTTCAGTATATTATATTCCTCTCTATATTTATTAGGCCATGTATTAAGCTTCCACAATTATTAGATTATATCTATTTACATATTATTATGCTATTTTTTATTATTGTTTGTATCCACTATGATATTATGATTACAGTGTATTGTCTCCCCACCGTACTAGTTTTATACTCCCTCTACTAGTCGTCAGCCTCTAGCAGACGAGGAGGTGTGTTTGAGGCCATGTGACCCACCGGCTCTGGTCATGGGTTATGTGGATCCCAGATCAAGATAATAAAACGTGGTGCCAAAGGTGGTTTTTCCTTTTTTTCATACTCTTTTGGTATTAGATAAGATACTAGGAGATGAAGTGATTTTGGAATTTACCCTGTTCTTGGACGTAGCTATCCCATGTATAGTGGAAACCCAAATTACAAGGGCTGGGTAATTTTATATATTGATTATTCTATTTATAGGTTATATGACGTCACCATTGGGTGAATCAATTTAGATATAATTGTATTCTTATTATTGATATTGAAATGAGATTTCATAATTAGGCCCAATGAAATGTGGTAATTTCCTTTGACCATTCATTATCATTAGGAACACTATGAGAAATATTCCATACACCATTCCATGACATGTCTATTTTCAGTATGCATTTGCCTATTTCATATCGTTTATGCAATAAAAATTAATTGAATGGTGCTGACACTTATTTCATGTATTCAAATACATAATTGATACCTAATGTTCATGCCTTAACCAGACAATGTTTTCCAGAATAGGATAAAAATACACCTTAAGAATTCACTTAAGAGGTGTTGAGCTATAAGAAATAGGCCTCCTAAGCTGGAATGTGTTATGCTGTCGGTTAAGGGGATGCAATATATTAGATCATAATAATTATGGTCCCTAATAGATCAAAAAATGGTAATCCACTAAATTCAACAACTAATGGATTTTTATATATATTGAACAAGAAAGAATTTAAAAAGAAAATTAATCCAAATTGAAATATCAATATTATATGTATTTGACATAGAGACTTAGATTCGAATCCTACATTAGTAGTGTGTGGTGGGGTACCTCTGATTGTTCTTATTGGATTTATGGGTCTCTTTTTACCACTTACTCAAATATTTTAAATTAGGTAGAGAGGCGGGGTCATTTCTAAAAGAAGTCTTTATATATTTCCTAGATAATTAAATTCAATCTTCCAAACTACTTAAATATCTTATGTGGAATGCATTTGGAATTATAGTTTCATGTTTCTATGACATCCTTTATTCATATGAATTGAAGGTGGTGACGACCATGATCCTAAGGTGGTGTGCCCTAAGCTGTCAGTGACTCCACCTGTAGTGCCACTTATGGAACCTCTTCTTATACTTGATATGGGCATGGATTCCCTACATCATGAGGGTTTCCAATGTTTGTTACAGTTGATTAATGGAGTGGTTTGACATTCCTCGATCACGAGAGAGTAGACTCGAATGTTTTAGTAGCAGCATCCTCTAACCCTAGTTGGGGATGGAATACCAAAAGCTATGGGATCCTGGATCAATGTGACCTTATATATATTTGAGCATTTTGAGAGTCCTACAAATGATAGGGTCATGATAGGTACTTATATGATTCAAGATTCTCCAATGAGGTGGTGTGATGTCATCACCTATGTGGACCAACATTGTGATATGGTTTGGGTGAATTTTTAGTCCATATTCTATTAATATATCATTCCCCAAACACTGATGGATGATAGAGCTAGAGAATTCATAAACCATAATGAGGGGAGTCTTTTAGTTATGAAACACTCACCTTGTCTCCAAGAACTCCAATGATCAAAACCTACTCTAGCGGTTGATGATCAAGTGACCTCCAAGTAATTTGATGATGGGATGGTATACACTATTTGATCACAGGTCTATATATTTTGGTTTATAACCTTTTCTGGTATTTTCAATCTAGCCCATTTTATTGAGTGGATCATGAGGGAAATTGAAGGTGTGAGTCGAGGTAGTTCCAATCCTAAAGCATTTTGTGGTTTATATTTTTGTAGAAAGAGGAACTTTGAGGCTACTTGTACAAGTAGAGTCAGTCATGATCCATAGGTAGATAGCTTTATTATCTGTCACTATTGTGGTAATCCACCCCAAAAATCCATAATGGCCACGTGATCAAGTAGAGTATAGATGATGTGGAAAGATGGGCCATATTCATGGTTTATGTAGGACATTCCATCATGTTCCAAGAGTGTGGGGATCTTCACCTACTCCTCTTTCTGGGGATGGACCAATTGGATCATGATAATAGTATTGCTATAATTCCGACGATCAATCAGGCTATTGTTCATGTCAATGTAGGGGAATTCAGACATATGGTTCTCAGTACCAGAAGAGATGTCCCACTCAAGGAAGTGATGAAATGGATTAAGGATGCAGTTCAGGCTAGTTACATGTAGTCTATCCAGTTCTGCATGAGTAAAGATCAAGACCTTCTAATGTACGTGGTACTATTCTAGTCACCTATTCGTAAGTGGATTATTTATTTGACATAGGCATGTCTAAATTGATTATATTTGAATAAATCTGTGAGTGTCTAGGAATAGGGATTGAACACATTCATGGAATTATGATTTTAAACACACTGTTAAGTACCCGTTCAAAGTGAGTTCACTATTGTAATGATTATCCTATTAAGATAGGTGATTAAAATTTTTTATTGAATCTTTATGTTCTCAACATGATAGTATTTTAGGTAATTATCTAGATGAAATGGTTAGTTTCCTATCAAGCCTATATTAAATTATATAATTGGAGCATGATGCTTTCATCACAATAGGGTGGTAGGAATGTGCACAAGGGAGAATGAAAAGTGAATGATCCGTGATAACGGTATGGGAAGAAAAGGATTGGAAACATGACTACACAGATCATCTATGTTTTTATAGATGATTAAGGGATAAGACCCAATGTCTTTCATCCTGTAGTGGTGTACTTATAATATTTACATCTTTATTAGATCTATGGTCTACCTCTGACATGATAGGTAGAGTTTACTATTGAGTTATTTCCATGAGCAACACAAGTGACCATTCCAACATATAGTATAGAACATAAAGAGAATTTGGAAATAAATAATAAATTAGTGGATCATGAGGATAAAGTATTCATATTCCCATACACTTCTACTTGGGGATCACTGGTTTATTTTTTATAGAATGAAGATGATACCCTTAGGCTCTATGTGGATTACTGTATTTTAAATCATCTCATCATTAATAACTAGTAATCACTGACTAGAATTGATGACCTCTTCCATCAAAAATAAGGAGAAAATATGTTTATAGAGATATATTTTTGTTCATGATATCATCAAGTGTGTGTTAGAAATTCAAACCTACATTACAATGTAATAAGGAGTTGGTATGGTTAGTAAAACTACCAGGTTATACCATTCAGGCTCACAAACACACGTTCTATTTTCAGGGATCTAATAAATTGTTTTTTCCACCCATATGTGTATTCATTCATGGTGGTCTATGTTGACAATATCATGGCGTATTCACACTAAAGACAAGACCATGAAACCCATTATGAGATCACACTGAATACACTAATGGAGCACCATCTCTATGCTAATCTCATTGAACTCTACCTCTATATAAATAATTTCTACATCCTTGGTCACATCATATTAGTTATGAGTTTCAGTTGACCCAACGAATGTGATAACTATATTTTCCTATTTGAATCCTAAGAAATTAATTGAAATTCAAATATTCTTAGAAATTTCTAAATATTATAGATACTTCATCTATGAATTCTCATACCTTCCAAAACAACTTATAGGAATGAAAAATAAATGTGTGAAATTCCTATGGTCTGAAGCCTGTGATGCAGCCTTTCATGAGTTTAAGGGAATGTTGACATCAGTACCATTGGTGATTCTTTTTAATCCATGTAGGGGATATAATGTATACTATGATGAACCATGTATTATGATTGGAGTTGTTCTAATGTAGGATTACTGAGTCATATAATACGAGTCTTTTTAGTTGAGACCCCACAAGAAGAATTAGACAATGCATGTCCTCGAGCATGTGGCTGGGGTTAATTACATATATTATTTAAGACATTATCTATAGATAGAGAATTTTAAGGTTCTCACTGACCAAAAAAATCCTCAAAATCTATTGGGTCAATAAGGTTTCCTTATGACTTTTCCATTCCTTCATATTTTGAAAATCACAAACACCAAATCTTAAGGAAAATTTCATTTTCCCTAAGATTTTACTTGATAAGGAAAATATTCCTTCCCCATAGAAAATTAATCCTTACCTTGTTTTAATTGTTTGTATCATATTTTCTCTAAATATTAATAATTTTATTTCAAATTATAAAATTCTATTTCATATAAAAATCCATGGAATCGTATGAATAATTACATATAGATCATTCTGTTTTCTGGATCCGAATCTAGGCTCTGAGTTCTCTGAATTTAGACTCTGAACTTTCCGAGTTCAGAATCTAAGTTCTCTGAATTTAAACTCCAAACATTCTAAGTTAAGACTCTGAGTTCTCTGAATTCAGACTCTGAACTTTCTGTGTTCAGACCCCGAGTTCTCTGAATTCAGACTTCTAACTTTTTGAGTTCAGACTATGAATTATTTTGAATTCAGACTCCGAATTCTCTGAGTTCAGACTCCAAGTTCTTATGAATTTATACTCTGAAATTCTTTGAAATTCAGACTCTGGAATTCTATATAACTCAGGTTCCAAATTCTTTTTAAGGCTGAATCTGAATATCCATGCATTATAGACACCAAATGGATTTTGGTTAGACTCTGAACTTTTATTCTTTCCTTGACTTCAAATAGTTAATTTTAGTTGATCAAAAATATTTTTCTTACTCCTATTCTGATTATAAAACAATTTCATGCATTCAGTTACTAACTAAACGATGTTTGAGTGACACATGTACAGGTCCCTCCGAAATTCAAGGAAAAATATGACAGTTGGAGGGGGGAGCTGACCATTGAAGTTGTGCCTATAAATAGGAGGTCATTTAAAGTAGATCATAACATTGATTAACAGTTCTATGACTCTAGATATTATATACTACTGATGTGATTTCTATATAGAGACTTTTCATGCTTTGTGTGTACTGAACATCTTGTTCAGAATTGCTTCGTGCAACTCTGAATATTGATGAGTACATTTGAGGGCTTCTAGGGTTAGGAAGGTAGAGGTGTCAACTACCTTGAAGATCGAGGGCTTGCAGGGATAGTAAGATAGATTCCAATATTCGTATCGAGGGCTTCCTCTAGTATGGGTAAGACAGACTTTCTTGAATGTATAAATCAAAGGACCTTTATCAAAATTTGTTGGATACCCTTCTCTTTGGGTTAAAAGATTTTCTACTTATTCTATGTAGTGTATCATTTTTTCCTCTATATTCTGGTTTTTATGGAAAGTATAACCATATTATACTTTCTTATACTTGTATACTCTGATTTGAAAGTTTCAATACGTTTTAAGGTAGAATCCTTATCTTTGTAAACTTTTGTTAAGTTTCATTTCTTGAAATACATTCTCGGAATAACTTTTCCGTAACCAAGGAAGTCTGTAGAACTTAGAGGAATTGTGAATTTCCTTGTTTAACTTTTTGAAACATTACCATATTTAATGTTCCAATGGATTTTTTTAATGTTTACATTTCAACCCCCCCCCCCCCCCCCACTTGTATATTGAGCATCTACATAATTATTTTGATACTACAATCAGTATCATTTCGATCCTACAATTGGTATCAGAAGAAGGTTTCTGAAATACTTAATATTCACATATATGTTTTCTTGACCAAGTTTTTCATTATTCTATATTTTCCTTTCTTATGATATTTTTATTATCCTTGATTACAAACTTTTATTACTAACACGTTTGTGTGGAAAGATATTGTCTTTGAGATGGAAGGAATGAATTTTGGTTCAATTGACAATATTAATCTTACTAGACCACCTATTATTGATGGGAATGATTATGAATATTGAATAGATCAAATGAAGTCTTTTTTATCAATAATGGAGTAGATAAATTTGTTATGCTGACTAGAGAATACAAGATTTGTGATAAGGAAGTTAGAACTTTTACTAATCAAGAAAAGTCAGAATATCAACTAAACTATAAGGTACGTAATACATTGTTGTTTTCCATGACTAGGAATATATATATATATATATATATATCCATATTTCATCATGTGAAGTTGAAAATTTTATTTGGAAGAAGATTTAAGTTACAAATTTTGGTACTTCCAAAGTTATTGAAACTAAAAGAGCTATACTTAGAGCTGAGTACCATGGTTTTTCTTTCCTTATGGAGAACCTATATGTAAGGTACAACAAAGATTTATGACTATTGTCAATAGCTTACAATCCATGGGTGAGAAAGGATTAGATGATGAGTCACTTGTATAAAAAATTATAGACATCATACCAAATGATTTGTAATGTAACACCCCAAGCTTCCACGATACACTTCCATTTGAATAATACAGTAGCGTGTGTTGTACGCAACTTTGAGTTCTAACACAGACCCTAATTAATCAAACTAGCCATTATGAATAGTAATACCACTTTTTAAAATTTTATAAATTTTATCATTAAAAATGTACTTTATTTTTGGATTCGGAATATCGAAATTATCCTCGAGTGAGTTTTTGGTATTATTTAAAAAACATTTAATTTTTTATGAATGCTGAAAAATACTAAACATTAATTAAAAACAACTTTTCAATAAAAATAATTAATAGTAATAAATTATGAATTTTAGTGGTTTTAAATTATAATTCGATTATATTTTTACCATTTAATCTAATTTTGGTCGTTGGACATAATTTGGCATTTAAATTGAACATAAGCAAGTGTCAATCTTTTGATAGTTATTATTTCATAAAAACACGCTTTTTTATTTTAACAACGGGAATTAATTTTAAATTTATTTCTGCCACTTCTGAGTTTGAATTTAGATAAATGGATTCCATATTTAGAATCATAAGGTCCAAATTTTGTAAATAGTTTACTATTATTATTAGAAATTTTGAATAATTACTTCAGTATATATTTTATTTACCATGGTTAAAGGGTAAATCTGCTAAATAAGGGTAATAAAATAATATTATAATAATATTAAATTACCCAAACATGTCACCTAACCCTATTGGATGATTCATGACCGACCATGGGCATCCTTGGGTCGATTTTGGGACCCCATGGATCCATGTGTATGTGATAATGACACTTTATATTAATTAAGTTAAAGTAAATACAAAAATGACATAAGCATATATATTTTAGTCAAACAATTTTTACATAGGTTTATATATGTTATATCTTAGACTACAAATATTAATTATAAATATAAAAAGATTTCCTACATAATTATATTTTATTTATAATTTTTAGGCATTGAATAATTAAATTTATTTATGATACAATGATGATGCAATATTTTCCAAATTAATGAAAGAATCAAATAAATGGTATTATAAATGTTAAAATAAATATAATTTGAAATTTTTGATGCCATAAACTAATTTTATATGTTAATATGACATTTTAGTATTGGTTAAATGAATTTATTTAGAATTAATAATTTTTTAGGAATTTAAAAAAATCAATTATTAAATAGTGTCAAAATTGACATAAATTAGTATTTAAAAAAATATTATATTATTAATTGATATTCAATTTCTAAAAATCAAAGTTTCGGCCAAATGACTTAGATAAGGTTATATATATTAATAATGAAACACTTGGGGTTCTCATGGCTTGTTATAGTAAGTTTATTAACCATATAATATAAAAATACAAAGAGACATGGTAAATGTCAAACTATTTAACTAAGAGTTAAATATAAATGATAAGGTTGATATAGTAACCCAAACCTATATAAAATATATTGGTTGAAAGGATTTAGACCCATGCACACCTTAGTCTATAATTAAGTCAATTTTGAGCCATTATTAACCGAATATGAATTTATTATAAAATGTTATTTTAAGTTTTTTCTAAGATTCCCCTCACCCCTCTTATAAATGGGCACTCTCACTTATCTCAAATTAATACCTTCAGAGCTTTTTGGTTAGGCCAAAAACTTCCCAAATATCCTCTCAACTTCCCTCACTTAATCCTAGAGGCCTTCCTTTAGTCATAAATCCAACTTAAGGATCCCTTTTGAACAAATAAAATGGAAGAACCTGAAGAAGGGGTAAAAATCTCACCACCTCTTTCAAGATCCTTTCTTCTTCCACTTCCTTTTTATTTTTTGTTTCCATTATAAAATAATAACTCCAGTATCTTATATATAATATGATGTTATTATAAATATGGTACAACCAAATTTATTATTCTATACATCCCTTGAATGACATGTCACCATACGTGCGTACGTACGGCTTACTGTCTCCACGTCATGGTGTAATTGTTATTCAATACATTATTATTTGGATGGGTAAAATAATGATGTGTAATTCATGTAAATAATAAATATAAAATGATAATTATTCTTTATATATGATACAACATCCAATTATATATTATTTTAATATCATAATAATGATATTGTCGCTCGTGCGTACGTACGGACTACCGTCTCCACGAACGTGATAAGATTCATTTCCCATCATACCCATTCAAGACTAATTTTCATTAGATGATTAAAAATAATGTTTAAAGACTTTATATAATTATGTATATGAATATGATACATCCCATACATAACAAATATGACTCTCATAACAAATAATATAAAGGAAAACGAATCCGTTAACACCCGAAATGAAGATAATACAAAGATATTATTAACAAGGCAATGTTAAAAGATAATATATGATGTCATATTAATGTATATTATTCTTCTATAATTTAATAACAATTATTTCACCATTATACAGGAGTTTAAACTACCCTCGTCCATGGAAAATTACAAGGTAAGAGTTATTTCACAATCTCTTCATTATCTGAGGTTATTTATACGTAATTATCTACTGGGACTTCTTTATCATCCACATCCATGTTTCCTAAAAATGTATTTCCAAAAATTCATATTATTTTATTGACTATGGGTTAAAGTCATTTATACTTGTGTTTTACTTTTTATAAGATGTTTATAAATGAATCATTCCGCCATTTTCCAAACAAGGTCCTTTTAACCTTTTCGACAAAATTAAGGCAGGAATGTCTTTTGTTTAACATATACCGCAGGTGCGGCTATTTTCCACCATTATATAATTGTAAAAGATTCCCTTACAAGATGATAAGAATATTTTCAAATTAAATGTTTAATTTTATAATTATGTGACTTTGAAATGTTTTTAAAAAATAGATATTTCTCTCAAATAGTTTTTATTTCATCTATGTCAACATCCTTTGATGGATTTTAAGCTTATTTGAAGTGGATTTATTATGATACAAAACATCCATATTATATTTAAGGTTTTGTGATATGTTTGACTATGGATGTGTTATTGTTATTCCATTCATGGTTTATGGATAATGTATTGACATTTCATATGGTAGTTTTAATAAGAATGTTTATGTTATATTTAAACCTGTTCATATGAGGAATGCATTGGACTTAGTAAGTGACTGGTGGAGCCCGTTATAGCTCTGCGATGCATCGGTAGGTCTCATGAGACAAACTATTGTCTTGGAACGAGGCCTAGAAAAAAATATTATTTGTATTCTTAGCATAAGGCCTTGACTATGTGGTTATGATAGTCTGGCATTATGGATTCCATCATTGTGAAAGTGGTTATTGATATTGCATGTGATTATTCTACAAGTATAATATCCATGGGAATAAGTAAATGGAATTACGTAATTTAATTTTTTCTATATTATGTTGAAGTTTAAGTTTAGAAGGCTTTTGTTTTGTTATACATTTCCTTAAATGTTTATGCTTATTTATGAAATTTTCCACTATATTGTTATACTTACTGAGCATTTGAGTTCACCCCTTTCTATGTTTTATTTTTCCCAGGATGTAAAGAAGTATTTTATGATTGACCTGCTGGGATAGTTTGAGGGGATAAGAGTGTGGACTATGGAGACTATGTTGTTGTAGTTTTTCACTGTATGATGTAATGTAAGACATATGAATGTATCTAGTAATTCCAATGCCACTAAATTAATCGGTATTCTGAGACTTGGTCTTTTATGATCATGCCAATGTTATGTAATAATGCATTTACTCTGGGTAACTAGGGTCAGGTTGTTATAGTTGGTATAAGAGGATGTTTAGTACAAACCGTGGAAGCTATATTTAGATAAGCTCTGATTAGAGAACATTAACCTAAGATAGACATTGACGATTAGTATAGAAGAACTTCCTAGACTTTTGGTATTGTAGATATTTTTTCATCATTCCAAGAAATACATCCATGTATGGATACGAGCAGGTAGAGGTGGCTCTAGCACAGATGTACCTAGCGGTAAAACCCAAAAACTCAGCTTTGAGCTAGACTTGAACGGGAACTGGTGCACAACAATGGGCCATGCTGCACTCTTGGTTATGAAACTCCCTGGGGATATGATTAGGATAATTATCATTTTTTACAAACCATTATGAAGGTTTTATGAGTATATGCTTCCTTAAAGAAAACATTTTTATGATTATGGATTATATCAATAAATAGTTCAATTTATGTTAAGTGTTTTACAAGTATGGAATTATGTATTTTGATTCATAAATCGATCTAGTTTATGCCATTATTTAGAAATGGCACCTAGTGGAAGGAATATAAACTATATCAACGCACACACTCCATGTATGGATTTCCCTCTTGCTCAAGATAAATATAGTGGAGATGGTGATACAACTGGTGCTGATCAACTTATCACCATACTGGGACAACTCACTCAGGTTATGAATAATAACCTTACCTGTATGGAGCACCCTGATCTGCAACGTGGAGGATCAATGTTAGATCACTTCATGGGGAAAACAACAAACATTCAATGGGAGTACAAATCCATTAGTGTCTTAGCAATGGATAAATTCCTTAGAGAAAATATTCCATGACATGGGGTGTAGTGAAAGGGAAAAGGTTAACATTGCAGTTTACCGCCTCACTAGAGATGCTGATCAATGGTGGTCATTGAATCAAAACATTAAGGAAGATGATGAAGTATCAAATATGGAATGGAGGGAGTTTAAAGAGATTTTCATAGAAAAATACTTTCCTCATGACCATCGAGTAGATATGAAAGACAATTTCTGAGTCTGAGGAAAAAGGAGGACACGAATGTTGCAAAGTATGAGTCTAACTTTACAAGGTTAGCAAGGCATGTTTCAGATTATATATGTAACCCAAGAAATAAGATTGATAGTTTCTTTGAAGGGTTAAAACCATTTCACCATCAAACATTAGTCTCACAATCCTTCTCATCATATGAATATATTGTCTCATGTGCTATCAAGACAGAAAATGAATTCTCTATGTCTTACGACTTTAAAGAAAAGAAAGAGAAGAAGAGATCTGCTAATCACTCTAGAAATGGAAATAAGGGGAAGAAGGGAAAAGTTGAATATCCATCCTGCAGTAAATGTGGGAAGAAACACCCCCCCGTACTTTCTTGAAGGGAATGGGAGTTTGTTACAAGTGTAGTGAAAAAGGCCACCAAGCTTGTGATTGCAAGGGGAAGAAAGAATCTATCAATGTTCAATGCAACAATTTCAGGGAGATGGGGCATTATGCAAATTAACGACCTATGTGTCATGGGAACTTACCTCTAAAAAGGCCAAGGGATCAAGGTCAATATTATTCTATCACTACTGCTGTGGTTAAAGCTCTAAAAGACGTAGTGGCATGTAATTTAATGGTTTCTTCACGTTTATCCAATGCTTTATTTGATTCTGGATCATCGCATTGTTTCATATCTTCCCATTTTTCTATGAAAATTAGATATTTAAAATTTCATTTAACAATGGATTTGTTAGTTAAAACTCCTAAGGGAAGTATCATCGCAACAATGTTTTGTGAATCAGACCACATTAGAGCATATAAATGTTCTTTATCTGCTGATCTCATCCTTATACCCCTGAATGAATTTGATATAATCCTCAGTATGGATTGGCATTCAGACCACGATTTGAAGATTTATTTTAATAAGAAGGAGGTTACAATTTTTTATGATGTTGATAAAGAACACCTTATCTTTAGAGAAAAATTTTCACCACCTAATTATTTTCAAGATCCACCCCCAGTAGCTCAACTAAATTCAATTATTAGGGAGGAAGAGAATGAAATAACTACGAGCGAGGAAAAGAATGTTCAAATAAAGGATGTACCTATTGTGAAAGAATATGTTGATGTGTTTCTAGAATATTTACCTAAACATCCTCCAAAATGAGAAATTGAGTCTTCCATTGATTTAATTCCTTGATCAAGGCCCATATCGAAGACCCCTTATTGAATGGGCACTATAGAAATAGTGTAAGTAAAGAAATAACTTGGGGAATTGATTAATAAGGGATTTATTCTCCCAAGTGTTACTCCATGGGGAGCCCTTGTTCTTTTTGTTAAAAAAAGATGGATCTATGAGGTTGTGCCTTGACTACAGGGAGATCAATGCTATAACAATAAAGAACAAGTATACCCTACCACACATTGATGATTTATTCGACCAACTTCATAGAGAAAAATACTTCTCAAATATTGATCTTCGATCTAGCTATCATCAGTTATATGTGAATAAGGAAGACATTCTAAAGACATCATTTCGAACCAGGTACGGGCATTACGAGTTTACAGTAATTCATTTTGGGATGACTAATGCACACTCTATTTTCGTGGATCTAATGAACAGATTTTTCAAGGAATATATTGATGAATTTGTAGTGGTATTTATTGATGATATCTTGTTATACTCCAAAATATATGAAGATCATGAAAATCACTTGCACATTATATTGAAGACTCTATGAAGACATGAATTATATGGGAAGTTTAGCAAGTGTGAATTCTAACTTTAGGAGATTTCTTTTCTTGGCCATATTGTCTCCAAGGATGGAATATCTATTGATCTTTCTAAGACTAAGGCAATCCAAGAATGTCCAGCACCGATATGTATAACTCAGGTACACATTTTTATTGGTTTATCAGGTTATTATTGACGTTTTGTCCAGAATTTTGCCTGATTGGCTAACCCATTAATGAAACTCACATGTAAAGGGGTTAAATTTGTTTGGAAAAATGACTGTGAAGATTGTTTTGAAGAATTTAAGAGAAGATTAGTCAATGATCCTATCTTGACTCTACCATCGGGGAATGATGGGTTTGTTATTTATAATGATTATTCAGTGAAAGGACATGGTTGTGTCATTTTGCAAAATGATAAAGTTATCATGTATTCATCATGACAGCTAAAAATTCATGAGAAAAACTTTCCTACTCAGGATCTTGAGTTATCAACTGTAATATTTTCTTTGAAGATTTGGAGACACTATCTCTATGATGAAAAATGTGAGAATTATACTGATCACAAGTGTTTTATGTATATTTTCTCACAGAAAGAACTCAACATGAGGCAAATGATATGGGTTGAACTACTCAAGAATTATGATTGCATGATACACTACCACCCGAGGAAGGAAAATAAGGTGGAAAATTATTTGAGTAGAAAGTATCGTGGAGTTTTGAACAAGATGAGAGATGAAAGGGATCCTATTTTCATGGATCTAGTAAAGATGGATATGGGAATAACCATGGAAGTTGAAACATCAATAGTTTTTCAAATGGTTGCTAAACCATCTTTACTATGAAGGATAAAGAGTTCTAAGACCGATGATGAAGAGTTTCAAAAGAATATTAAAGCTGTGAATGATGGTAGATTGAGTGAATTTGTGTATGAAGATGGAATTTTTAAATTTGGGAAGAGGCTTTGTGTTACAAATATACCTAATCCAAAAAGGTAATTGTTAGATGATGCTAATAGTTCCAATTTCTCTATACAACTTGGGAGAACCAAAATGTATAGAGATTTGAAGGAACATTTTTGGTGGGACAACATGAAGAGGGAGATTGCTGATTTTGTGTCAATACGTATGGTTTGTCAACAAGTGAATGCTGGAAAGCAACATCCTAGAGGAGTCATGCAACCTCTTCCCATACCTGAGTGGAAATGGGATAATATTACGATGGACATTGTCATCGGACTACCAAAGACACCTAGAAGGAATGATGCAATATGGGTCATTATTGATCGTCTTACAAAGTTAGAACATTTTCTTACTATAAGGGAGGATTTATCACTTTAACATCTAGCAAGACTATATATTAATGAAGTTGTGAGACTTCATGGAGTACCCCTATTGATTGTTTCAGATCGTGATTCCCGTTTTACTTCAAGATTCTGGAAAAGTCTTCAGAAATCCCTGTATACTGAACTTCGTTTGAGCACAACCTACCACCCCCAAACTGATGGACAATCAGAACGAACTATTAAAACCTTAGAAGAAATGTTGAGATCATTCTCACTTGTCTTTCAAGGTATGTGGAATCAATATTTACCTCTGGTATAATTTTCCTATAACAATATCTTCCATTCATGTATTTGGATGGCACCATATGAAGCGTTATATGGAAAAGATATGTCGCACACCAACCTATTGGGATGATGTTGGTGAAAGAAAACTCGTAGGGCCCGAACTTTTGGAGGAAACTATGGAAAAAGTGAGGTTAATCCAAACCCACATCAAAGCAGCTCAAAGTAGGCAGAAGATCTATGCCGATAACCGAAAGAAGGATTTGTAATTTCAGGTAGGAGATCATGTTTTCTTGAAGGTATCTCCATGGAAGGGTGTAATACGTTTCGGTAAGAAGGGAAAATTGAGTCCCATGTACATCGGACCTTTTGAAATTCTAGAACGAATTGGGGTAGTAGTTTACTGTTTGGCAATGCCGCCAAATCTCTCCAAAGTTCACGATGTGTTCCACGTATCACTGTTGAGAAAATACATGCCTGACCCAACGCATGCACTCACCTATGAGAAAGTATAACTAGAACCCTATATATCTTATTGCAAATATCCCTTCAGGATTATTGACACCAGATAACAAGTGCTAAGAAACTGCACGACTCATCTGGTAATAGTTCTATGGAGAAACCATAAGATGGAAGAGGCAACGTGGGAACCCGAAAAACTTATGATGAAGTACCACCCGACTATTTTTACACAGTAATATTCTAGAAATTTCGAGGATGAAATTATTTGAAGGAGGGGTGAATTTAACACCGCATGCTTCCACAGTACGCTTCCCTTTTACAAATACCATAGTGTGTGTTGTATGCAACTTTGAGTTCTAACACACACCACAACTAATCAAACTAGCCGTCATGAATAGTAATACCTACTTTTTGAAATTTTAAAAATTTTATATTTCAAAATGGACTTCACTTTTGGATTCAGAATATAAAAATTATCCTAGGGTGAATTTTTGGTATTTTTTTAAAATACATTCAATTTTTGATGAATAGTGAAAAATACTAAACCTTAATTAAAAACAACTTTTTTAATCAAAATAATTAATAGTGATAAAATATGAATTTGAGTGATTTTAAAGTATAATTAGATTATATTTTTACCATTTAATCTATTTTTTCTCATTGGACATAATTTCACATTTAAACTGAACATAACCAAGCGTCAATCTTTTGATAGTTATTATTTCTTAAAAACACTCTTTTTGTTTTAACAAAGGGAATTAATTTTAAATTAATTTCTTCCACTTATGTGTTTTGAATTTAGATAAATTGATTACATATTTAGAATTAGGAGGTACAAATTGTGTAAATAGGTAACTTTTATTTTTAGACATTTTGAATAATTACTTCGGTAAATATTTTTTTTACCGTGGTTAAAGGGTAAATCCGGTAAATAAGGGTCAAAAATAATAATACAATAATATTAAATTACCCTAACACATTCCCTAAACCTATTTTATGATGCATATCCGACCATGGGAATCCTTGGGTCGATTTTGGGACCCCATGGAGCCACTTGTATGTGATAATGACACTTTATATTAATTAAGTTATAGTGAATACAAAAATAACATAAGCATATATATTTTAGTAAAACAATTTTTACATAATGTTATATATGTTATCAATTAGACTATAAATATTCATTAGAAATATAAAAATATTTTCTACATAATTATATTTTATTTATAATTTTTAGACATTGAATAATTAATTTTAGTTATGATACAATGATGATACAGTATTTTCCTTATTAATGAATGAATCAAATAAATGGTATTATAAATGTTAACATAAATATAATTTCAATGTTTTGATGACATACACTAATTTTATAAGTCAATATGACATGTTAAAATTGATTAAATGAATTTATTTTTAATTAATAGGTTTTTTAGGACTTTAACAAAAATCAATTATTAAAAAGTGTCAAAATTGACATAAAAGAGTCTTAAAAACAAATATTATATTATTAAATGATATTCAATTTCTAAAAAAATAAAGTTCGTCCAAATTACTTATATTAGGTTATATATATTAATAATGAACCACTTAGGGTTATCTTGGCTTGTTATAGTAAGTTTATTAACCATATAATATAAAAATACAGAGAGACATGGTAAATGTCAAACTATTTAACTTAGAGTTAAATATAAATGATAAGGTCAATATAGGGACCCAAACCTACCTAAAATATATTGGTTGGAAGGATTTAGACACTTTCCCACCTTATCCTCAAACAAAGTTACTTTTGAGCCATTATAAATCTAATATAAATTTATTATAGAATAATATTTTATGTTTTCCTATGTTTTCCCTCACACCTCTTATAAAAGGTCACTCCCCCTTCTCTCAAATTCATACTTTCAAAGCCTTTTGGTTTAGAAAAAACCTGCCCAAATATACTATAAACTTCTGTAACTTCATCATAGAGGCCTTACTTTAGTCAGAAAGCCAAATTAATGAGCCCTTTTGATCAAATTAAAAGGAAGAACCCGAAGAGGAGGTAAAAATCTCACCACCTCTTTCATGTTCCTTTCTTCTTCCACATCCTTTTTCTTTGTTATTTTCATTATAAAATCATAAATACATTATCTTATATATACTATGATGTTATTATAAATTTCTTACAACCAAATTCATTATTCTATCCATCCCTTGAATGACATGTCACCAGACGTGCATGCGTACGGCTTACCATCTTCACGTCGTGGTGTAATTGTTATTCAATACATTATTATTTGGATGGATATAATAATGATGTGCAATTCATGTAAATAATAAATATAACATGATAATGATTCTGTATATATGATACACCATCCAATTATATATTATTTTAATATCAAAAGAATGATATTGTCGCTCGTGTGTACATACGGACTACCGTCTCCAGGAACGTGATTAGATTCATTCCCCATCGAATCCATTCAAGAATAATTTTCATTAGATGATTAAAAATAATTTTTAAATACTTGATATCATTCTGGATATGAATAAGATACATCACATCCATAACAAATATGACTCACATAACAAATAATATAAAGGAAAACGAATCTGTTAACACCTTAAACGAAGATAATACTAAGATATTATTAACAAAGCAATGTTAATACAAAATATATGATATCATATTAATTTATATGATTCTTGTTTAATTTAATAACAATTATTTCACCATTATACAGGAGGTTAATCTACTCTCGACCAAGGAAATTTACAAGGTAAGGGTTATTTCACAATCTCTTCATTATCCGAGGTTATTTATACGTAATTATCTACTGGGACCTCTTTATCATCCACAACCATGTTTCCTAAAAATGTATTTCAAAACATTCTTACTATTTTATAGACTATGGGTTAAAGTAATTTAAACCCTTGATTGACTTTTTATAATATTTTTATAAAGGAATCTTTCTGTCCTTTTCCAAACAGGGCCCTTTTAACATTGCGACAAAATTAAGGTAAGAATGTATTTTTTTAACTTATACGGTGGGTGTGGCTATTTTTCGCCATTATAAAATCATCGAAGCTTACCATACAAGATTATAAGAATATTTTCAAAGTAAATGTTTTATTTTATAATTATGTGACATTAAAATGATTTCAAAAAAGATATATTTCTCTCAAATAGTTTTGATTTCATCTATGTCAACATCCTTTTATGGATTTTATGCTTATTTGATGTTGAGTTATTATGATACAAAATTTCCATATTGAATTGTAGGTTTTGTGATATGTTTGAATGTGGGTGTGTTATTTTTATACCATTCATAGTTTATGGATAATGTATTTACATTTTGTATGCTAGTTTCAATAAGAATGTTTATGTTATGCTTAAACATGTTCATATGAGGAATTAATTTGACTTAGTAAGTGACGGGTGGAGCCTTCTATAGCTACTTGATGCATCGGTAAGTATAATGAGACAAACTAGTGTCTTGTCACAAGGCCTTGACAAAATCTTATTTGTAGTATTGGAAAAAGGCCTTGACTATGTGGTTATGATAGTCTGGCTTTATGCATTGAACCATTATGAATGTGGTTATTGATATTACATGTGATTATTCTACTATTAGAATATCCATGGGAATAAGTAAATGGAATTACATCATTTTATTTTTTCCATATTATGTTGAATTTCACATTTAGAAGGATTTTGTTTTAGTTATACAATTCCTTAAATGTTTATGTTTATTTATGAAAGTTTTCGCTATATTTTTATCCTTACTGAGCATTTGAGCTCTCCCCTTTCTATGTTTTATTTTTCTCGGGATGTTAGGTATTATTTTATGACTGACCTATAGGGATAGTCTATTGGGATATGACTATGGACTATGGAGACTATGTTTTTGTAGTTTTTCACTGTATGATGTAATGTAAGACTTATGAATGTATCTAGTGTTTCCATGGCCACTAAACTAATCGGTCTTTCGAGACTTAATATTTTATGATCTTTAAAATGTTATGTAATAATGCACCAACTCTAGGTAACTGGGGTCGGGGTGTTACATGGAATCCAAGATGACAACTATATATGAGAATAGGAAAGCCTCACATATCACTCTTGATTATCTTTTTGGAACTCTTCTTCAACATGATACTATAATGGAGAGAGATGCTGACAATGTTAAGGAAAAGAATAGGAATGGAAGTGTTGCTTTTACAAATACATAAAATCATATGAAATCCAAGACTCCTGAAAGATTTAAAAGATCCAAATCTAAGAAGGTTGTTATACAATCTGAATCTAGTGAATGTAAACATTATAAGAATGAACTAGCTAATCTTTCTTTAAGGATGAACAAGATAGTTGGGAAGAAAGACTTTAAATATAAATACAAGAAGAAAGAAATAAAGGATAAGAATAACTCTGATGTCACGTGTCATAAATGCAAAATATCTAGACATATAAGTCCTGATTTTCTTATGCTTAAGAAAAATGAAAAAAAAGGAAAAGCATTGTTAAAGAAATAAAAAAAGTACTACAAAGCCAAAGCTAATAATGTTTTGAATGATAATGACACTTGGATTCCTAGTGGTAGAGACTCTTATGAAGAATCATCAAATTACGAACCTTCTAGACAGAAGAATCTTGGTCTCATAGCCAGACTAGCTATTGAAAATCATTATCTAATGTCTAAGGTACACAATGTTGTATCTATGACTAATGTATCATTGAATGATAATTATAGTGATAGTAAATATTATGAATCTTTCAATGAATAATCTTCTTTTGATGAGGATAAAACTTACATACCTATGAAAAAGTTTCTATGTTTTCCAAGCTCCTTGAGAATGAAAATTCTAAAGTCAAGAAAAATCTTGACAAGGAAAATTATAGAATTCCTATTCTTACTAAGGAAATATCAGATATTTCTAAATATCTTGATAAGAAAACCATTTATTTTGAAATTATTTCAAAAAACCTTGAAGAAGTTAATTCTTATAAGGATAAACTTACTAAGGAGCTAGAAAAAGTAATTTCTAACAAAAGTATTTTTGAGCCTAACTCTAGTACTAAAAATGATGTTTTTGAAGACAAGAACTTAATTATTAGACTAAATTAAGAAATATTTTCTTAGAGTAAGTGTTTTTAAAACATTACAGTAGGAAAGGAAAATTTTGATAAGTTGTATTCTCAAATCCAACTTTTAAGGAATAATTTTGGTTTTGGTTATACTAGTTCAAAACCGATTTTTAGTGATAATTATTTTCTTCCTCAAAGTGCTCCCTTCTGCACTAAGTTTCAGTGTGGTGGTCATTGGGAAAATTGTTCCTTAAACAAATATGAGTTTTTAGGTTTTCATAAATCTTATTTTTCAAAGAAAATGTGGATTCCAGAAAAAATTCATTCTGATGTTTTCGGATCCAAGAAAGTTCGTATTCTGAAAGTATAACTCTCTTATTTTCAGGAAAATAAATATAGTACCAACAGCAATACATGGTATATGGATAGTGGATGTTCCCAGCACATGATTGGTAACAAAAACTTCTTTGAAAATATTATCCATATGGAAGGAGGAAAAGTAACTTTCAGAGATAATGCTAAGGTAGAAATTACCGGTATATGTAACATTGTTCTTCTTAGAAAAACTTTTATTTCAAATGTTTCATTTGTTAATGGTCTTAAGCACAACCACATTAGCATAAGTCAATTATGTGATGAAGGTAACCTTATGAATTTTAAGAATAATTAGTGATTAGTACACAACTCCAAGTAAGAGTTTATTCTTTTTGCCAAAAGGCAAGAGAATGTTTACACACTAAACTTATAAGACCTTAGGAGACAAGACCTACATGGCCTTAGTGCAAGGGAAGATCATTCTTGGTTGTGGAATAGAAGGTTAGGACACTGTAACATTAGGAACCTATGAAAACTCTCTAAGAAAATTCTATTTAAGGATCTACCAGAGCTTAGATTTGATTCTTCAAAAGCTTGTAATCCTTGTCAATATGGGAAGCAACATAAATCAAGTATTAAATCTGTCAGTGAAGTCTCAACCACTAATTCATTACAGTTAGTGCTTATGGATCTCTATAGTCCATAACAAAATAGAATCATTGGAGGAAAATACAATGTATTTATATTAGTTGATGATTACACTAGATTTACTTGGGTCTATTTTCTATAAATGAAATCTAAAGCTTTTTCTTATTTAAAACTTTTAGATCCCAAGTTAAAAATGAGAAAAACCTTCCTTTGATAACTATTCATAGTGATCATGGAGAACAATTTCAGAATTCTGATTTTGAAACTTATTGAACTAGAAAATTCATTACTCATAACTTCTCAGCACGAAGAACACCTCAACAAAATGGTGTTGTTGAAAGAAGAAATAGAATTATTCATGAGATAATAAGAACCATGTTGAGTGAATATTCTGTAGAAAAACTTTTTTGGGATGAAGTTGTATGTAATGGTTGTTATACTGTAAATCAGGTATTGATTAGACCTTCTCTTAACAAAAATACTTATGATTTATGGAATGGTAGAATACCTAGACATTCCTGATTCAAGGTTTTTGGTTGCAAGGTATTCATTCTGAATAATAAAGATAATCTACACAAATTCGCACCAAAATATGATGACTGGATTTTCTTAGGCTACTCCAAAACTTGTAAGGATTATAGAGTTTTCAATAAAAACACATGTACTGTTGAAGAGATAGTACATGTAAAATTTTATGAAACTAATCCTTTTTTAAACATCCTCAACCTACATCTCCTGATTAGTTTTCAAAAACTAATTATCAAACCTTGATAGAAGATCCTTCTGATAAGGAAAATTTTCAAGAAGGTATTTCTGAAACATTAACCCTAGAATATTTTCTACCTTATGTTGATGACCAGATTTTAGAAAACCTAAATCAGTTTTTTATAAAGAATCGTCCCAGTGATAGTATCATCTGTGATGTAAATCAACCTTTAAGGACTAAAAGATCCTTAAGAAATGAATTTTAACATATTTCATTTCTTTCCAAATTAGAACCAAAAAGCACTAGTGAAGCTTTAGGTGATAATGATTGGATAAAATCTATGCGAGATAAAATAAATGAATTCAAAAGGAATAAATTCTGGACCTTGGTTGAAAGACCTATGGAAGCTTTGGTTGTTGGAGTAAAATGAGTCTTCAGAAATAAGTTTGATGAAAATGGAATCGTCGTAAGAAATAAAGCTAGACTGGTTTCTAAAAGCTATAATCAACAAAAAGGAATAGACTATAAATAAACCTATGCTCAAGTAGCTAGGCTTGAATCTATTCATATTGTACATTCCTTTATAGAATTATTCAATTTAAAACTTTTTCAAATGGATGTGAAATGTGCTTTCATTAATGGTTTTGTTCAAGAGGAAGTTTTTGATGAACAACCTCTTGGTTTTGAAGATTCAAAACATCCTGAACATGTTTTCAAACTTACCAAAGATTTTTATGGACATAAGAAACCCCCTAGAGCCTAGTATGAAAGCTTATAGGATTTTTACTTCAAAATAATTATGTAAAGGTAAATGAAGATCCAACCCTTTTTATAAAGAAAGAAAAGAAACATGTTTTGATTGTTCAAATTTATGTTGATGACATTATATTTCGTTCAATTCTGAAATCTTTTACTGATTCCTTTGCAGATCTAATGAAATATGAGTTTGAAATGAGTATGATGGGTGAGTTAACATTTTTCCTTGATTTTCAAATTTCTCAAAAACCAGAAGGCATCTATAAATACCAACATAAGTACATTAAATATCTTCTTAAAAATTATGGACATGACAAAATTAAGAGTATAAATACTCCCATTCGTGACTCAAATTCACTTGATCTTGATGAAGCTGGGAAACCATTGGATCAAACATCTTTTAGAGGTATGATAGGAATTCTACATTACTTGACATCTAGTCTTCCATACCTAATTCTTTCAGTATTCTTATGTGCAAGATATCAATCCAATCTTATGGAATCTCATATAAAGGAAATGAAAAGAAATTTTGGCTACTTAAAGGGATCCATGAATCAAAAAATCTTTTATACTGCAACAAATGATTTTGTTTTAAAAAGTTTTCTGGATGATGAATTTGGGGGATGTATAATGGATAAGTGGAGTACATCCAGAACATTTCATTTATTTGAAGATTCATTATTTTCTTGGTCATGCAAAAAAACAACACTCAGTAGCACTTTCCACTGCTGAAGCTGAATACGTAGCGGCTGGAAGTTGTTGTGCTCAAGTGTTGTGGATGCAACACACACTCACAGACTATGGTATGAGTTTTACCAAAACACAAATTTTGTTTGATAATATTAGTACCATTGCCTTAAGTAAAAAAACCATGCACATCAATCTTGTGGAAAATACATAGATATTAGGCATCACTTTCTTAGGGATCACAGAAAAAAATATATATCATTATTCAATTTATCGGAATAAAACATCAACATGCTGATATTTTCACAAAATCTTTACCCTCCGATAGATTTTAATACATTGAACAAAAGTTAGGAATGATAACCGAAAGGTAATCTTCCATGAAGACCTCCTGTTGAAACCAATCTCCTTACAGTAAGGAACTCATTTTCATAGGAGGCGTGCGTTTGTTTGTTAGATATTTAAATTTTTTTTAGTATAATTTATTTTTCATTATTTTCTAAATTTTTATAATGAAGATTTTCAAAATTTTCGTAATGAAAATTTTATAAATTTTTGTAATGAAAAATTTCTAAATTTTCATCGTGATGATTTTCTAAATTTTTGTAAGGAAGATTTTATAAATTTTTTTTATAAAGATTTTCTAGATTTTCCTAATGTATATTTTCTAAATTTTCATAATTATGATTTTTTAAATTTTTGCAATGAATATTTTCTAAATTTTTTGTAATGAAGGTTTTCTAAATTTTTCGTAGTTTTAATTATTTTTTGTAGTCAAACTCTTTGTAATCAATATTTTCAGAATCTAAAGTTTTCAAGAAGAATTTTCCTTATTACGAATAATTTTTCTAGCAATATAAATGGTGTGTTTCCTTTCTTAAATTTTCATAATTATATTTTACTTGCAGGTAATTTATGTTAGTTTTTGTTTAAAAAATTTTGGATTCTCTTTTCCTTAAATCTGAATGCTTTTTTTTAAACCTCAAAAGATCAAATTATATCAAAATTTCCTTCTGGATATCATCTCAACTCTCATATTTGATCAGAAGGTTTCTCAACCGTTGGATTGAGTATGGAAGCCGAATCGTCCCCTCAAACGCCTATATAAAGGATCCCCGATTGTTGTCCCACATTGAAACTCAAGCTCGTGCGTGCTGAACCTATTCCCCCCTACTTAAGCCCATTCAGAACTTCTCAAATCTTTCTTACTTTCGAATGTCGGTCGAAGTATCTTCCTATAAAGACATGTCAACTATCATGCCGATTTATAAATGGAATATTTATAGAGAAAGGTTAGTACATCCAAATTTCATTTCTATGTATGATTCTATCATCTCAAAGAACATCAAGCTGAAAGGATGGGAGAGTGTTTGCGTATCAAAACCATGATCTCAAGATCTGTTATATCTGGACTTGTTGGTTGAATTCTATGATCCATCATGTTTTTGCAATGAAGAAGGAGAAGACATATTCTATTTCAAGAGCTATGGGAAGACTTGTGCTCTTTCTTACACAAAGGAAGCCAATCTGATTGGAGTTCTTTATGAAGGAGAAGTTGAGTTTTGTTCTCATAAGTTACCGGATGTTCAAGGAAGAATTGTTATGGTGAAGGCTGTGGCTTGACTTAGTCTTTCATATGTTAATACTCTGAATATTGTTCACCTATCTAAAAATTTTCGGATTCTTGAATTGTGGGTTCAAATATTCATCATTCTGAGAAAATGAGACAAGGATACTTTGAAGAAGAGTTACATGCATATCTCGGATTTCTTGGTGAGTATATGATTTAATAACCTGGTTAAGTATATTCTGATTACAATTAAGAATATAAATAAAGGTAACTAGAATGCTCAAATTATTATGTATCCAGCAATTCTCGAAAAGTAGATTGTTCGGTGTTTAGAGTCCTTCAAAATACCATGTAGTTCTAAGACCAGAAATTTCAATGTTATGATGGTATGTGATGATACACTGAAAAGGATGAAAATTGTTTTTTCTAAAGAATATGGAAAATTGATTGACTTTCCCGAAGAAGAAGCTGAAGTTATTTCAAAGAAACATGAGATGGTTGAACCATCTAAAAAGGGTGGAAGGAAGTGGAAGTTGAAGGAAGTAGAAGAGAAAGAAAAATCCCCAAAGGCTAATGAAACCCAATCCGCACCACCAAAGCCTAAGAAGAAAAAAACATATCCGGATGAGTTAGTAGAAAATGGAGGGAAGACAAGGAGAAAAAGAATGTAGGGGAGCCTAGATTTGGTTTGGATCCTACTGAAGAAAAATATTTAAAACAAAAGACTGTTGATGAGCTTAAAAATAAATCAAAAGAAAAGAAACAAAAGATGAAGTTGACTAAAGAAGAGATTGTGCAATCTATTCTGAAGGCTGTTGAGAAAGCCTCGAAAAATATTCTGGTACCACAATCCTACATAGTAGAAGAATTACCAAAGACACCGAGAAAGAAATTTGTGACTTCGGAAAAAGTCCAAGAAAAAGTACTCGATGATGAAGAAGAGGCAGAAGAAGGTAGTGGTGATACCAAATATCTCATTAAGAAAGCTGAGGAGTTTTATGAGAAGGAAATTCCTTCAGAGAAGTTATCTTTCTAAACCTCTCAAGATGAATCATCAAAGCTTTCTACTCCTAGGAAGGATGAGGAAAAGAGTGAAGATGAGGAAGAGAAACCATCTAAAGAAGAAAGCATCAATAAAGATTTAATTCACCCAGAGGATGTTGAGGCAGGAGCTGAGAAGGAAGAGGTGGATGAAGATAAAATTGTTCAACTATTTGATAGTGAACATGAATCCCCGGATTAAGAAGCCATTATAAGGATTGATAAAGGAAAACAGGTGGTTTTTGATACACCTACCAAGGCTATTGTAAAGAAGAAAGATGTTGGTGGATCTTCAAAGAGGAAAGATGTGAAGATAGAAAAAGAATACTCACCAAGAAAAATTTCTGATTTGGAATCATCCTCTCTAGGAAATAATTTCATAGTCCAACCATTGAAGATTGGAACAATTCCAATTTTTTCCAGTATAGACTTTAGACTCCATATGCTTCAACAATCCTTAAATAAGAAATCGGATTCAATACCCATAGTGATGGAAAAGTGAATCAAGCTTGAGGCAAACTTCAAAACATTTTTCATAAACTATGAAGCCCACAGAAGATCATGCTAGAAGATAAATAGCTGGTCAAGGAAAACTATAAAAAACATGATAATTATTATGGAGTTCCAAGATAGTTTCAAGGATGCCTTTGAAATTGAAGATATGAAGATCAAGGATCTCATAAATAGCATTGAGAAGATTCTAAATCTAGAACAGAATTCATGGATTCAAGAAGTAAATGACCTTAATAGGTAGTTGTATTCAGTTTCTCAAAGATGGAAAAGAGAAAGGGATCTCATAATTGGGAGAGAATAAAAACTTGCTAAGTAGGAAGAAGCATTGAAGTCTCAGGTAGAGGTTCTTAAGGCTTGGGAATAAAGAATAAAATACTTAGAGAAGAATATAGAGGATCAGGATCAACTTCTAAAATGTGCTGAGGAAGATCACAAGGAATTAAAAAAGATAAAGACTATAGTAAAGAAGTTGATGCTGAAGGAAAAGGAAGTATAATGTTGATCAATTCCAATCTTTTTTATATTAATTCCTTGTACAAATTTTTTCAATCATAATTAAATTTTAGGTTGCTCTTTATTCTTTGGTTGTTTAGAACTAATATTTCTGGTACCAGATTTCCTTTCCATTCCCTGTATTACTTTTTGAAAATCACAAAGGAGGAGAAAGGAATGTTAAAAATAATACTAAGTTAAAATTTTCCTAAGTGAGGGGGAGTTCATCTAAGGGGGATCTCTTATCCAAGAAAATTTATATATGCAATAAAATGCTAAATCTCAATCTGTAAATCAATAATATGATCCTTAGTGTATCCAAAGCCTAATGGGGGGGGGGGGGGTAGTTGTATTAATCATTTTCCAAGTTTTAAGAGAGATAAGTTTTATTTTCAAAGTCCAGATTTTTTATCTAAGTCCTTATATTCTTTTTCATATGGATGTTTGTGCTTTCCAACAAGGGGGAGATTATTGGGTCAATGAGGATTCCTTATAAATTTTCCATTACTCGAAATTTTGAAAATAACAAACACCCTATCTTAAGTCAAATTTCATTTTCCCTAAGATTTTACCTGATAATGAAAATTTTCTTTCCCAAAGGAAAATTTATCCTTACCATGTTTTCATTATTCATGTCATATTTTTCTAAATCATATTCACATTATTTCAAAGTATAAAATTCATTTTCATCTCAAAATCCTTGGAATCTTAGGAATACATAGATATAGATCATTCTGTTTTCAAGATCTGAATCTAGGCTCCAAGTTCTCTTAATTTAGACTCTGATCTTTCAGAGTTCAGACTTTGAGTTCTTAGAATTCAGACTCTGAAATTTCGGAGTTCAGACTCTGAGTTCTCTGAATTCCGAATCTGAACTTTCTATGATTAGACTCTGAGTTCTCTGAATTCAGACTCTGAACTTTTGGAGTTCAGACTACAATTTCTTATGAATTCAGACTCCAAATTCTCTGAGCTCAGACTCTGCATTCTTATGAATTCAGACTCCGAATTTCCATGAAATTCATACTTTGGAATTCTATAAAATTCAGGTTCTGAATTCTTCAGAACACAGAATCTGAATACCCATGCATTATAGACATGGAATGGATTTTGGTTAGACTCTAAACTTTTATTCTTTCCATGACTCCGAATATTTAATTTTAGTTGAGAAACCATATTTTTCTTACTCTTGTTTTGATTATAAAACGATTTCGTGCATTCAGTTACTAACTAACCGTTATTTGAGTGACACGTGTACAGGTCCCTCCAAAATTTAAGGAAAAATATGACCATTAGAGGAGGGAGTCGACCATTGAAGTTGTACCTATAAATAGGATCTCATTTGAATATGCTCATAAATTTTATGAATAGTTCTCTGACTCTAGAGATTATATGCTGCCGAAGTGATTTATAAAGTGATACATGTCATTCTTTGTGAGTACTAAACATCTTGTTTAGAATTTCTTCATGCAACTCCAAATGTTGCTGAGTACAATTGAGGGCTTCCGGGGATAGGAAGACAGAGGTTCCGACTACCTCGAAGATCGAGGGCTTGCAGGGATAACAAGATATATTACGATATTCGTATCGAGGGCCTTCCCTGGTGTGGGTAAGACAGAGTTTATTGAAAGTATAAATCAATGGAACTTTGTCCAAGGTTGTTGGATACCCTTCTCTTTGGGTTAAAATATTTACTACTTGTTATGTGTAGTGTTTCAAGTTTTCCATTGTATTTTGGTTATTGAGGAATGTATAACCATCTTATACTTTCTTATACTTTTATACTCTGATTTGCAAGATTATATACACTTTAAGGGTGAATCTTTAGCTTTGTAAACTTTTGTTAAGTTTCATTTTCAGAATTAAATTCTTAGAATTACTTTTCTGGAATCAAGCAAGTCTTTAGAACATAGAGGTCTTTTGAATTACCTTGTTTGAATTTGTTAAACATTTCCACCTTTAATGTTCCAAAGTATTCTTTTAAAGTGTACAATTCACCCCCCCCCCCCCCCCCCGCACCCTCCTGTATATTGAGCATCTATATCATTATTTCAATACTAAAATTAGAATCCTTTCGATCCTACAAAAACATCATCACTCAGTGGGATCTTAATCTCAGGCAACACAGGTGGGTGGAGTATGTATAGTTGATTGATTTTGAGCTTCCCTACATTTCCTAGAAAAGGAAATTCAGTGGATAATGATCTGATCTGTAAAACATGGACATATGTTTTTCATTAATTGAGTTTAAAAAGGATTCTCACAGTCTTATTCTCATAGATTCATGTTGAAGTTCCGAAGCCTTAGTTGTGACATCAACTCTTTTAGAACAAGTTAGTAAATAGATGATACTAGATCCTAAAGGCCATATCCTATGGGAGAGCATTTCAGATGATTATACATCTTTTGAATGGACCATGATTTGGGATGATACTTTATAATTCCTTGGGTCTGTATGGGTCCCAATAGGAATTATAAATGAGATGATGTCATAATTTCAAGTCTTTGTATGGGTGGTTCACTATTATGTCACCAAAATGTATCGGGATCATTAGAACTAGTATTGATTGCACGGGAGGTAACACATGTTGACAGCTTCATCACTTGGTGTTCTAAATACCATCATGTAAAGAATGAAAATAAGTAACAGGTAGTGACTTTATAGTCATTTTAAATTCTTGGATTTAAATGGGACAATGTTTTTGTGGATTTTTTGACTATTTTTCATAGATTAGATCAAGGAAATGATAATTTTTGGTTTTTCTTAGAAAATTTAAAAAAGGAATCACACATACAACCTATATGATATACCTTAATGGTATATGATCTTAGAATTATGTATGTTACAGAGATTGTATGTGTTCATGGAGCTCCATATTCTATCATTTTTTATAGAGATGCTCGTCTCACGTCATAGTTATGGAAGGGGATATAGAAGTCCTTTGGTACACAAGTTCTTCTAATAATGTCCTATCTCCCAAAGAATGATGGAAAAACAAATCGTACTACTTAAGTGGTAGGAGAAATTATATGTGCATGGTTCCTTGACATTGGGGGTTCCTGGGAGAATCACATTGCTTTTATAAAATTCTCTTATAAGAATTTCTTTATGGATACCATCGAGATTCATCCTTAAGAATCCTTATATGGTAGGATATACTACTCCGCTCTATTATAGGTAGATTTTGGGGAAGAAGCTATGTTGGGGAAATGTATCATGTAAGAGACTAAAGAGAATTTCTAGCTAATCAAGAAGCACATATTGATTTCTCATTCCAGAAAACAGTCGAATGCCAACAAATTCCACGTAACACTTGATTTATAGGTTTGAGACTACATTTTCCTACAAGTACTGCCTATGTTTGGTCCTATAAATATCCATAACTAGGGTAACCATTCATTGAGGTTTGTTGGACCCTTCAACAGTGTAAAATGGATCAGACTAGTTGATGAACAATTAGAGATTCAATAGAGATACTAGTAATTACAGGATTTCTTTCACATACCTCTACATCACCAATATAATCAAGAACAGTCAAATTTTATCCATCCTAAAGAGGGATAATTATATTTAGATTCTTCCACTAAGGAGTTTCTCATTCTTATAAATGATACAGGTGTGATGACACTCTGAGGTAGTTCAGTCCCTTTAGTAGAGATTCTATGGAAGTATGTCCATGTAATTGATAAGATGTTGTAGTGGGGAGCTGATATATGAGCTCACTGGCTAGAGATATTCAATGAAAATTCATTCTTACCAAATAAGGCCAACCCAAGGACAAGTTTCTTTATGGACTATAGTTTGTAATGACAAATATTTTCTTCAAAGATACAGATTGTTAGTTTTATTTATTATAATAACTTTAATGGAGCTAATATTGATATATAATTAAGTTTTGGAGGTCCTAGGTTCATAAAGGGCTCATTTAAAGCAAAGATATCAGAACATATAAAAGCAAACTAGGCCCCTTGATTTTTCTGCAACCATGCGAACCAAGCCACAAGGCCATGAAACAGATTAGAGAAACAGAACCCATTTTAACATATTTTTCATGGTTATTAAAAATGTGTGTTGAACTGTGTGGTGTTCTATAAAATATTAGTGAATTAAGCATGGGTTTTCCATGGTTTGGCCAAAAAATGTGGCTAAACTATGAAGCTAATTCTTTTGGTGCACAATTAAATTTTTTCCCCCACTTAATTTTTTAACTCTTCTCTTTTTTATCTTCTTATTCTTTCAAAGGGTCACCATGTTCTATTCTCTTATTGGATTCCACCTCCATTAAATTGTGTTCAATTCTATATCCCAAATCTGGTACTTGTTTATCGATCTATCGGATGTGTTGGACTCCTTTTGGTATGGTTAACCTCACCCTTATCTCCAATCTTAATTTTCATTTGGATCAATTGCTCTATTTAGATGCTGGACCATTTTCCCTATTTTTTGGGCATTCAACTAATTCTCTGGTCTCATTCTACATGGTTGAAATTCGAGCCTGGATTTGATAAAGGATTCATCTATGGCCTTGAGGTAGGTGGTCACACCTATTTCCCATTGGGTTTTATCATCTCATTGTTTGTCCATTTTTTAGCACACTAGCCTTTACTAATCATTCCCTCTCTATTTACTCATTCATTTCAAATTGATCCTATTATCTTTTTATATACATATTGAATCTTTTTAGTTGGTTAGTGGTTGTTTTCCACACATATAGACACCCATTAGGTGTTCTACTTCATAATACCTTTGTAGAAAATTTCCAAATTGCTTAGAACACCTCTTTACCCTATGGATTAGACATAAAATGGAATTTCCCTTATTATAGGAATGTGTATAGGACCTAAAATACCTCTTAAGGGTTTGGATCATCCTATGTTGGAAATTTTTAATGTTGTATTTTTAACACATGACCATGGAACATTCCATTTGACACCTTGTGCATCAAAAATTTATTTTCCTTACCTCCATGAATTTAATTGATTGGTTTATATAGGATGACATACTCTTTATGGGTACCTTTCCCTTAAATGAATTAAAATAGTTTTAAATGGAAGTGATTAAATGGATTTTCTTCTTCATGGTGGGTGGTATTTCATTAATGAATGAAATATATCACGCATGGTAGTTTCCTTTCATTAAATAAACAAAATGATAATGCTTAATGGATTGTAAGTGGTGCTGAGACACCACCTTATAATTATTCTTATTTGAATTCTCATTGGGAATAAGAATTTATTAATTGAAATAGATCTTTTCCAATGAAATGTATAAGAGGTCATACCATATGTATTGTATTATGATTGACTGTGCCTCTTCTATATATATTTTGTCTTTATAAAAGAGATTTATGAGGGATAATACTACATGAAAATTATAAAATTAATATGATTTTATAGAGGATGTGAAACAAAGGTATGGGACTATTCATCTGGGTGGATAGTCACTCTCCATTACATCATGTCTGATGTATGGAATCTCGCACCAATGATACTATATTGGGATCAGGATTTAAACATCACATTCCATGATTATATTGTTTACATGATGGCTTTCTTACTATCTATACTATTGTTTTATGATGTATCATACTCTACTGATATGTATGACATGTATCCTATTGTGTGCTCTTATTGGCTTGTTGTTGTGGTCATGGATGTATTAGTTAAACCCCGGTCTAACCCGCACCTGTATTCCTTGTATATATAAACATACATCTACATGTACATGGTTAAAATATGTGGATGAAATATATAAGTAAATTGTATATTATTATGATATATATATATATATATATTAACTATTTGTACATTAACTCTAACCATGGTCTGATGCACCCTCCAGGTGTCCCATAGGAACCTATGTGGATGATTATTTATTTATACAGTTCTACTTAATAACTCATTATTCATACACACTATTTAGTTATGAGAAGTGCATGGATTACAAGATCACACAATTTTAGGTGGGATATAGATATTATATCTCACACCCTACTCAGGATGCCTTTAGTACATGAGAAGAATATTTAACTACATGTCTAGAAAAGGGAAAAGTCTCTATATCCAGATGTTAAAATGCCTAGAATGTAGTTGGATCATATGATTAGAGGATTGATCTATCACTTGAGATGCTAGTGTAGACTTTTTTCTTTTTACATGTTGTATAGAATGATTTTATGGATGTATCCCTATTAACTTTTTGTTTATAATCTTGTCATGAATCCATGTATTAGTCACATCCACTATATATTTTGATTAAATTTTTCAATTTTTCAGTTTTATTACCTTCTATAGATTATTTATTTTGTCATATGATACTTTTTTGTAATTATTAAATTATATCTATTTATATATCCTTTTTATGTTGTTTATTAATGATTGTAACATCGATTCCATTTTGATTTGTGGGAATAGTATCACTGCCATAGCTTTTTTACACCCTTACTACTAGTTAGGAGCCTTTGGCATACCGTGATGAGTGTTTGGGGACATGTGGCACACTATCTTTGGAAAAAGGTTAATTGGATACCATTTAAAGAAGTTACATAATGATACCCTACACTAAAATTGGTCTTTTAAAAGACACAACCCACTTCCAACTGATCAATCATGTCATCGATACGGGGTAGTGGATATCAATTCTTATCTATGACTTTGTTAAACCACTAATAGTATACACATAAAATCAAATATCTTTCATCCTTCTTGTAAAGAATAAGTAGTGCTCTGAAAGGGGATGTTCTTAGTTTAATAAAACCATTTTCTTTCATGACCTCCAACTAAGATTTCAATTTTTCTGTATCTATTTGTTCCATTCAATATGTAGGGATGGAAATTGGTTTCTTAATCAGAAAAATAGTAATAATAAAAAATATTCCTCGGTGTGTTGGTAATCTGGAAAATACCATTGGAAATACTTCCCAGAATATATCCTGAACAGTAGGAAAGATTGTCTACTGAGTCAATCCATAGTCTAGGATATGACTAGAAACTAGGATGATGATACCACCTAGTCATAGAAGGTCCAATATGGAATGACCATTATGGAAATCATACATTTTCATATAAATAAAGTCACCACCCTATAGATATTTAATAGAACCTGGTTAATGAGTCCGTTTTATATGATATTGATAAAAAACAATCAAATACTTCTTTATAAGTACATCACATCCATCAATTTCAAACATGAATAAATTCCATAGTAAAAGTTTGTCACCAATGGCCAGAGAGAAACCAAAACAATTCTAAATTCCCTATAACTCTAAACATAAGGATGTATCAATTAAGATAAAACCATCCATGTACTCCATCACAATATCCAATAATCCAATAAAAGAAATAAATAAACTTATTTTCAAGGATCCTAGTGTAAATAATTTTGGAGAATGATTATATGTAACCAAAATCATACCTTAAATGGTTGATGGACCAAATTCCAACTATGAATAAGTACTCCATATTTTATTTAATATCCTTACACCATGGAAATATACTTTAATATGACTTCCATAAGTTGTAATCCCTAACTAAACATTTTTTCATTCTCACTAAGCTCCATGGGTTGATTGTCCTATAGGCAAACGAATGCTAGAATGTTGCAGCATGGTAGTCACCCTAACCCCTAAACACTATGAATGTACTACACCTATACCATGGATATCCAACTATTATCTACAGATATCACATGCGTGTCCCATATTCCCACCATGATTGAACTCTATAGGAGTTCGTGGAAATATGATATCATGTGTCCAATGTGACCACACTGATAACACCACTCCCTCATGAATGGAGAGAAGAGTCAATGGCTTTCCTAAACTAATTACTTCCAAACCATCTTGAGTCATCTGATCATAATTTTTTACTTCTATAAGATCTACCAAAAAATAACTTTCAACTAAAAATTATAATAATCCAGTATTGTTACCCTAATTAATATTCATTTTAGTAATAAAATTAAAGCTCGTGATTTTTTATGAAGAGAAATGAAACATGTACACATGAACCTTTTTCTCACTGCACAATCCTTTCTCATAATGCACAGACATGGGAGCCTTGTCAGAGAAAACTGATGAGGCACTATTAACTATGTAGGGTAATCCTTGATTTCTTTATCACCCTACTGTAAATTCATAAAATCGTAATCACTATCTGGCCACATGGTATCTAGAATGTAGTGGATAAAGTAGTGAGTCTTTGAACCCTTCAATGTCATCCTATCAAGATGTTTTTCCTTTAAAATATCTTCCCATTATCAATGTTATTCCATATAAAACATGTGAATTTTTCACTTTACTATATTATACTCAAGATTCTCTATGTGATTGGGAATAGTTTTTAATAATTATAACCAAATCTATATCACAAGTAGACCACCCTCACATGTGAAAATCAGAGGTCTTAATGCTAAACATCATGGGTGATGTCTGACATTTATAGGGTTGTCTAAGGAGTTCCCCTCTCTAAATACCTAAATATTCAATGCTTTTTCTCACAAATCCAATCATATGTAGTTAGACCTTGAACTAGAGGAGGCTCCGGACCACCCACTGTCAAGTTATTCTCAACCTAACCCTTTTGATTTGGGACCAAAACTCTCCATTGTGGAATAAATACATAACAGAAACACCAATTCTACGAATGATACATAAAATAATAATTCATTAATTCTCAATGTAAATGAGATATTAAAAACAACTCATTTCCTTGATGTTACACCCCTATATCTCATGAATCCATCATTTCCAAGAATATTACAAGGCAATAATTGTTATTCATCAATGAATTGTACTCATTAAATTTACATTTCATTTATTTGAATTCTATATCAATGATTTAATTTACAATCTATAGTCAAATTGATTTCAATTCACATGATATATAGGAAAACACCTTATAGGTTTCTTACATATTATTTATTTAACCAATAATCATATAAAAATCCTCTTACATATTCCTTTATATCATGGAACAGACCCTATAAATTTCCTACGTTTGATGCCATCGTAGCCTTATATGGGAAAACACCATATAAGATATTGATGATACATTAAATGGTCAACCCCCTTCTATCCAAAAATTGACGTATATATATATATATCATTGTCTTTGTGTGTTATTCAATTGTAATCAAGTAAAAAAAAAGATAAACCCCTTGTGTATAAAACAATTCATTAATGTTCACTTGATCTCATTCCATATTGACCCAAGAGATAAAATCCCAAGAATTAGTAATAATGAAAATAATGTCCTGAACTCATGGGAGAAATCAATATTCTATAAAAAAAAAAATCAATAACAACATTACTATCCCTAGTATGTTATATTATTTCACATATATAGGGTAGCTACTCCCAATCCTTAGATCATTACCAAGACCTAGCATGTCCATGTTTACTATCTTCCAAACCAAAAATTATGATATAGGAAAAGAGGTTTGGATAACACCTTTTAACATCTTCCACACTATTAATCTTATTAGTGCATGAATATTTAATCTCTACTAACCTCAGGTTCACCTACATACACACTAGATCATATAATGTAGAACTGAGAGTTTGATAATATAACTTTGGTAGGTTATCCACTATAGTTATACTACAAAAACAATAGATAATAATGGATATAACATATATCATATAATATAATAGTCAATATCAAGACATAAACAAGAACTAAACAAAACCATGAAATATCCTAAATTGATTTTATAATAGTCAAAAGTCGTGAATAACACAGATAATATACTATAGGTAGAATATGTGTAAAATATTGAAAGACCAAAAACTAGAATACTCAAAAGTGGGTCAAGATTTATCCAAACACTCATCCTCCAACTCCTTCTAAGGAAAATACCACACACAGTTCATAAAGAACATGTATTTGTCTATTATTTCCGACATAAAATATACATAGGTAAAAAATAGTGGACCAAGAGGTGTTTAGAAATAACTCAGTAGGACACCACCAATGGTGTCACTAAAATTAACATTTGAACAGTAAGTACATGTGGTAGTTCCATATATTAGAAATTTAAATAACTGGAAGAAGAATTAAAAAATATCTAAGTCTGGGCTTCATGGTGACACATAAAGCTAGAACCTATTACTTTATCTGGTTTTGGATGTCTCTAAAATTATTTTAGAGACTTTTTTGACACAAAATACCACTAACATGAGTTGATAGAAATATTCCTTGTATAACTGGAACTCATGGGAAACATACCACATCTATGATCCCTAAAATCCACATCAAGTTTGGATTCAAACCATGATTTCCATACCCATAAGATCCATCAGAAACTATGTCCACCTGAGGGCAATATTCAGCTTTAGTTTTTCCACCAATATAAAATCCATGAGAAACCACATCCATCTTGGGGATGGATTCACCCTGGGTTTTACAATCAATAGAAAATCCCAAATTCAACAAACTGTGCATGTATAATGTTTCTGTTGGATTGAAATTGATATGAGATGGAAAAAATAAAAGTGTGTGGTGAATAATATATTTAAATTTTATATTAAAACATTTAAGTAAGGTTATTAGATTAAGACATCCTAAACTAAAACAATTCACAAAGCCTCTTATAAAATAAAAAAAAATCATAATAACTCTTGGTTCAATGATTTGGTTATAATAACACAGGTTATAAAACAATTGACTTTATATTGAATACAAATATCTAAGTAATAAAATTTGTAAATGATTCTACCATATAGCATATTGAATCAAGACTAACAGTATAAGTGTCACTTAAAACAATTAGAATAGAATATAAATAGAAAAAATAAATAAATGGATTCTTTTTATGATACAATAATCAGGGAAAATGTAAAAGTTATTACAATTCTATAATCTCAAAGAGAAGGGTATCCCTTCCCCAAGGATAAATGTTTTGTCATACCAACACTAGTAAGCCCTCAATACGACGATCAATTCATCTATCATTCTATCCCCTCAATCCCTCAATTTTACAGGTAATCAACACCTTTGTCTTTCAAACACGTGAAATCCCTTGAATAATGATAGGCCACACCATATTCATATCCCTGAAATCCCTCGATCATTAACACATGATTGGACTCACAAAGAAAAAATGAACCTACTAAAATAAAAAAACAAAGAATGAGTTGTGCATGTTTTTTAGTTTCACGAATTTCGCACGAATCAAGATAGAAGTTACAAAGTCTCTCTCTAGAATGTGGAAGTATCTGATGTTCTTGTCTCTACTTCAAATAACCTTTTATTTTTAGGCCTCATGTTCCAACAGTCACATTTTCTCTAATGGTCATATTTTTCTGATAGACATGGAGGTACATAGACACAAGGCATTGTAGCGGTCATATTGAAATAGAAAACACGACATCATTTTGATTAGTTTGTAACTAACTCCATGACATTGTTTTTGTTCAAATAATATGTGTATGAAAATTATAAAAAGATTATGATTGTGGTAAAACTTGTTTTTTAATAAATGAATAAAAAATTCATGTGATAAACTGATTGATGTAAAATATGTATTTTGATAAATGAAAAAATGAATGTGAAAAAATTAGATCATGATTACAATTATAATCACTTGTCAGTACGAAATAAAGTGAAATAATTATATGATGCAATGTGGGTATGATCAAAATTATGAGTACAATTATCAGAGTCTATACGATAAATAGATTATGTACAATATATATTCAACACGATAGAAAGAGTTAGTACGATAGAAAAATTCAATACGATAGACAGATTCAGTACGATAGAAAGGGTCAGTATGATAAATAGAGTTAGTGTGATAGACAGAGTCAATAAACTAGACAGAGCCTATATGATAGAAAAAAATAGTATTCAAAGTAAATTCATTATTTTAGAATTGAATATATTGATATTTTTGATTTCCAAAACAAAATAAATAAACGTAAAAAAAATGACTTTTGACATAACAATCTCTGCCTTTTTGGAAAGAAGAAAACACAAAGAAAAACTAGAAATAAATACATATCTCCCCCTGAGTTATGAAAACTATTTTATGTAATGAAATGAAAACGATTCACTCCCCCATAGCTATATACTTTCCTAAGGATTTTATTCATTTATATTCCTTGGATTAGATGTATTACAATTGAGTAAAACATCATTAATTATCCCCCTTTGTAAAATTTAATCCCCTTTTATAAAACATTATCCACCTTTTTTATTTTTTAAAAAATAATCATGTAATATTTAGATTTTTGAAAAGTTTATAGAGAAAAAAAGTACAAAAAATGTAAATGAAAGCATACATTTCATTGAAAAGTCAAACGTTCTATGAATTTCAAAACACAACCAAGAAATAATGATACAATAAAACATTCATATGTTTTATATTTATTTTATGTTATCGATTAAATCATGAAGAGAAACCCTCATATTCATTTTCTCTTTCTTGTGTTCTCAAATAGAAACACCCTGATATTTGAGAAGCTCTTGTTGGTCTGTAAATAACTAATCATGGTTTTTAGTTGTGTCTTCTTGAATCCTGATCACTTATTCAAGGGTAACAATAATCTTCAGTATTTTTTTATTTTCTTTAGTCAATAAGGTGTTTTGTTTCTTTAACAAAGCTATTTCATCTTTTAAAGATGAAACTATCGAAAATTCCTACTGGAAAGCCCTAAATCGTTCTTGCAACAGTTTCACTGAATTAATATGCACACCATGAGTTTTTGGGATCAAATTCGTACTTTCAATTATTTTCCTATCAACATTATTAAATTAAATAGCAATATCATTTGAAATATTCCTTAATTATTCAATTGATTCCTCATGTTCATTCACTTGTCTTTCTATTTTTTATGACTATTTGGTCATGTAGTTCAAGCCTTCTTCTGAGAAATTAAACTATCGGTCAAAACATTTAGGTCAGCCTTTATGGAAATTACTTTCATTCAAATCTCACATACTGAACAAAAAATCTTTATTTTATTCTCTGTGATGAAATTAATTTTTTGATTCTATTATGGGAAGGTAAGGAATATTCTTCTTAATCATTCCCAAAACAAGAACAATATAATCAATTTTCTTGAAATAAATTGTGCATTATGAATCAGTATCATCATCATAAGATTTATGATTATTTGAGCAGCTTGAGTCTTCATCAGGTTGTTTTCTTTTTCAATTTTATTTTTCCTTTTCAACTATTTGATCTTATTTTTATATCTCTTTCTTCTTCTACATTGTTACATATGATGATCATTCTCTTAGCATGAGAAAGTTAAGCCACTTAATTTATTGGAGAAGGAACTATTTCCGATTGAGTGTATATAAACTGAAATGGTGCTTCATCGGAATGAGGATTCTATTGTTGAACTCCATCACATTGTTTTTGAAGATAAGATTCCTCTATACTTCTCTTAGATCTCTGAAGATATTCCATAAGAAATCTATCTTCCACTTCTTGTTCTCATTCTTATTGTAAAACTGATTGAAAATTTACTTAAAGTATTTATTTTCATTTATCCTTTTTTGGAAGATTTTATATGACCAGTTCTTGTTGAACTTCTTCTATCAGTTGACCACTTGTTAACTCAATACCTTTTAAAATCATGTTAGCATCGAAATACTAAGCTTTTGTTTTTAAAATTATCTTCTTCTTCTTCTTCTCAACCAGTATAGTATCTTCTATTATCATATTCTCATCTAGATCCTTAGTTGGATCATGACCAAAATAAGGATTACCTTCTTTTCATTGTTGTTTCTCTTTTATCCACTTGGATACAACCAAATTATTATATTTGGTTTTCTTCAATTCTTTTTAACCAATTTGAGGATCTGACTTCACAGATGATATTATTGCTGGAGATAATTCTATTAACAATGGTTATGATTGATTTTGTTGTGATTATTCCACATCCTTGACGAACAACTTTGATTTAGCATAAAAATGAACATTCATCTTTCTGATTGTATCCTTCCTAATCCCTAAGAATTTCATGAATTTTAATTCCCCATTCACTAGAATATTGTAGAAATTAAAACATTCAAGAATGAAAATCATGAGAATAGTTGGATACAAGATTAAATGAGACTTAACTACTCCACACTTCACATTATTGATTTTTTCGAAAATGTAACCTTTGAGATTTACCATTATCATATTCACAAGATTTTCTAGCATGAAGATATCAGAAATCATAATATTTTCTTGATCCCCTTTCCATGGAATAAGAAACCCTTTCATTCATAGGGCCATAAAATGATTTTCTAAAGAGATATAAGCTACTTTTATTTTCTCCTCATTGATAACAATGAGTGGATTTTCATATCTCTCGTATTAAATGTACTAACATCCTTAGGAAAAATAATGAGAAGGACAGAAGGAGTCACCTTCAGTAAATACATTGAAGAAATTTTCTACATGATTCACTGACATATCAAACATTCTATCATACAAAAAAATTAATCACCATATCCTTATCAAGGGTCAGTGTATTGTAGAATTGTCTAACCTCTTCAATAAGTATTAGATCCTGAGAAGGATTCTCAACACAAAGATGTTCCTAGCCTTGGAACAAAATTATCCTTTTAATTGAAGATTGATAACTATCAAATAAATCTCAAGAGACTAACATTTCTCTGAAGAAATACATTTTTGAGAAATTCAATGATGACATATTCGAAATAGTATTGGCAGAAGACTGAGACATAAAGATCATTAATAAATGAAATGATCGTACTGATTCTTAAGAAGGGGATCACATCATCGTGGAGAGATTTGAAGAACCGGTGTGGGTTCACGGAGGGGGATTCCACTATTTATAGGATAATTTGGGTGACTGTTAGACTTCGATGGTTGATATTTGAAGATAAAGAATCAGACAGTAGAGAATAAAAGAGGGGTATTTTTCAATTTAAAAAAAAATAAATAATAAAACAAAATAAATGTATTACAAAAGGAAAATAGAATGTACATGTCAAAAATTTCATGTGAGTTGTTGGTTTCATAGTATTATGAACATCAAAAATATAATAAAATACTGAAATGAAATAATTTAATTAATTAAATATAATACAATTAAATACCAAATAGATGATAATGAAAGTGAATACGCTCTGTATTCAGACTGATAGAAAATAAAGACAATACCATAGGTTGTCATTCCGATGGAAAACAAAGTCATTGCAATAGGTTGTTAAGATGATAGAGAACAAATTCATTAATATATGTTGTAATGTTGATGGAAAATGAATTCATTACCATAGGTTGTCCAGCCAATGGTAAAAATTTCATTTCCATAATTTGTCATGATAATTGAAAACAAAGTCATTACCATAAGTTTGCAAGATGATGGAAAACAAACTAGTTACCATTTTTTGTAAAGATAATTGAAAATAATCTATTAGACTGATTAACAGAATGTCAAACTGATAATAATATGAAAAAAGATAGACTAAATCTAAAATCAATTAACAGAATGTCAAACCGATCAACAGAATGTCAAAAAAATAAACAAGAAGTCAAAACAATAAACAAAATTCCAAACTGAAAATGAATCTGAATGGCATAAATAAAATATAACTAAAAACTAATAAAACAAATAAAATAAATATCACTATAAACTAAACAATTAAATTATAATATAAAACATAAGATAAATAATAAAGAATAATAACATATAATAAAAGACTTTTGTTCTACCCCTATAAAGAAGAGTGTTTTATTGTAAATAGATTTGTAAAAATAGGTAATAGATGTGAATGATTATTTTAATGTAATCATTCCTAGATAGTGTTTAAATATTTTCAATTAAACTGTAAGTTATTGGTTTTTTAAAAATATCAGAATTCTATTCTTTTATTATGATAAATTATAATATGATATCTTCTTTTTGTGTGTGATCTCTAAGTATGTGATATCTAATATCTATGTTTATTTCATGAGAGTGATGTGCTAGGTTTTTACTTAATGAAATGGAACATATGTTACCACACAATATTTGAGGTTTAGTAAAACTCATGCCATAGTCTATGAGTATGTGTTGTATACATAACAGTTGAGTACAATAACATCCACCTGCTACATATTCATATTCATCAGTAGACAGTGGAATTGAGTGTTGTTTTTTTCATGAACAGAAAACTAAATAATCTCCTAGGAAATGAGAAGTTCCATAAGTACTCTATCTATATATTCTATGTCACAAACCAGGTCGGTTCGCCATCCGACCCGGCGCCCGACCCGGTCCCTGGTAAGGCCCGAAGGGCGTTCCCAATCCCCACGGGCTGGCACAAGTTCCCGAGTATCAATATTAACAAGTGGGAATGGTTTTACCCTAAATAAAATACAGAAAAACAACCAATAAGATAAATAAACTGAAACTGGAACAGGCTACCAAAAACACTTCTAAACTATAAACATGTTTAGTTCTACAATTCATCTAAAACCCAAAATGAACAACAACAAGAATAGAGAACTAAACTCCAGAACCAACTTCATGCGACACGAGAAGCTGCATCCCCAAGCTACCAACACAAACCTATACATGAAGACCAAAAGATACCAAAACCGCCATTGCTGAGCACGAAGTCACAACCAGGAGTGCAAAAGAAATAGAATCTACATACACCCAAGGGTGTATATAGGGTATGATCTAAAATCCCAGTAGGATTCCATCGAGAAAAGGTTCAATGAATAATTATTAAAAGACAAATACAATTTTCAATTTAACAGAATAAAAATAAATAACTGTTCGAAGAATTTTTTTAATGAAAACGGTTTTTAAGGGGGAACTTCTCTAAAAGGAAAACAACTTAAATTAACTTACACACACGCACGCACACCCACGCACGCACACCCACGCACGCACACACACACACACAGATGCATGAACGCACGTACAAATGTACACACGCACACACACTTTTCTTGGTAACCCCAACGTCACACCGTGTGCCGACGGTGAGGAGAAAGTAGAGGAAGAGCACAATACATGGGAGAGACCCTAAAGATACTAGTGAGAAGTGGGACCCTAGAACCTCACGTCTCGGTGAACCATATCATACATTCCTAGGCATGTGCCACTGGTAGGGAAACATCTCCTGCCATAGTGGTCTCGAGTCATCATCCAATGTTTAGTTAGTGTTGTAAGCGTCAATCCCGCTAAGTGAAACTGGGCCGAGGCCACTCTCGTATCACTAGCACGCTACTCTAGTCTTCCCACCTAGTACCCATGCTACCCGTTTGTGTTCAAGTATTTCAAAGTTCATGCCACGTGTCATAATCATACAGTTAAACCCAATAAGATACCACAGATTCCAATACAACCATTATCACACACAAAAACCATTTAAAATAATACACTCGCTAAAAACATTTTCAAAACACGCTTCACACTAGTGATAAAATTTAATAAACCATTTAAAAAGTTTATGAAACAATAGAAAAAGAGTGTCCCATGATTTTACACACACATAAGTAATTATTTATAAATCCAAAACACACTCTGACATTGAACACACTCAAATACAATATAAACAGTGACCTGCACCACCCAAACAATTTTATGGAAAACCTTACACCACATATAAGACACTTTTACACAAACTACAGAACCTAATAAGCCAAAATCAAATGCTCATGATACAATTCTAAAGAAGTAATCTAGAATAGATCATTAACCCCCACAAAACCTTATTTTATGGTAATATGCACACGACACTATGTCAAAAATATAGTTCACACTAATTTCACAACATAATAAGCTAATCGTAGAATTTAAAAATCACTAACAACTCGATATGAGTTTTTAGCAGAAAACACACACATAAAATATAAAAATACTACCAAATAATTAAGATGAAATCAATCCTCAAAGAAGAACAATTTCGAAAAATGAAAATTAATCAAATAACATACTAAATTAATTAAACTTTCAAATTAATTTAATCAGATAATTATTAAGAGTGGAACCAACAACCTCGTGTAGAAACTCTGAAAAATTGGTGCGCAAAGGCCACTGCAAGTCAAGTGCAGCTCAAACATCATGGGTATATCATAAAAAACAAAATACCAACCCCTTTTCATCAAAATTAAACCAACTGCAGCCTAAAAATATAACCCGACAATCCCCAAAACATTGATGGTGAACTGAAACCCATCGATGCCGTACTAAAACAAAATCTGCAACCCTTGCATGATATAATAAATCATGTGCAGAAGTTACAAAATACAACCGTGCAATATAAATGGATTTATATCCAAAACGCACCCTGTTTCACACAATAATACCATATAAAAATTAAACACAAGTTAATAAATTTTCAAAACATCTTTCGCACCAAAAATAAGTTTATGTCAACTCAAAATCATAAAACCCCTAAATCAATACATCAAACCAACTACACACAAATTGAACCAAAAAAATTTAAGGCCAAACCCTAAAATAACCCCACACCCAAAGGACAACCAAAAATTAAAGGAAAGAAAAAAATAAGGAAAATAAAACCAAGGATGAATACTATACTGAAGGGGGGGTTACGGTCGCTGGTTGGTTCGCACAAGGAGTGGTCGAGAGGAGGGGAGTTTCATCCATGGAGGGCAGGCCGGCCGGGGGGCGTCGGGTTCGATGGTGGGTGTCCGAGAGAGGCATTTGGGGTTGCGCACAGGGTCTTCCAGCCAGCCGAGAGGGAGGAGGGCGATGCCGGAAAGGAGCCGAAGGGGAGGGGGAACACGCGATCTAGGTGCAGTGCCGGACATGGTTCCAGGCGGGGTTTCACCTTGGGCAGGACAGGGGGATTAGGGGGAATCAGGATTCTCCGGTTAGAGCGGGAAGGGGGTGTTGACACAATGAGGATGGACGGACAGGGAGGTGCGGTGCGGCAGAGAACCAGGGAGAGGAGGGTTCGGTGCGGTGGGGTACCGAGGAGGGGGGTGCGGAAAGCCTATCGGGAGGGAGGGGGTGCGACCCAAAAAAAAGAAACCCTAACACACAAAGAGGGAGGAAAGAAAAAAACAATAAAACAAAAAGATAATAAAAAGATAATAAATATAATAATAAGACAAACAATAAACTAGAACAAAACTAATAATAATAAATAAAATAACTTAATTTTCATCAATAATAGAAATAATAAAAATACCCATTAATAATTAGTAATAGCCTTATAATTATAATAATAATAATATAATTATCATTAAAATAAACTTCATTAATTTTCTTTTATCACTTTTATTATTAAATTTATCTTTACTTTTCCACTCATTTAATTTTATTCCTTTATTACCTTTTAATCTTATTTAATTTTTATATCTTCCTTATTAATTCATTTAATTTTATTACTTGACCATTGGCAGGTCACCAGGTGTACCAGGAAAGGCTGTGCGGTTTAAAAATCATGCCTCTCCTGAGGCCGTGCGGTCTCAATTATCGTTTTAACCCTCTTAAACTTTATTTCATTATTAATAACTTCTTTATTTTATTTATTTCATGTCAAGAAGGTGTGTGGAGAGCCGAGCGAGGTCACGCAGCGACCCAAGCGAGGTCGCGCGGCTTCAACAGCGGCGCGCTGAATGTCGAAAAGGCCACAAAGTGCGTTTCAAAATAAAACTCGGAAATTTTATGTCGGGCCTTGACCCGAACTCTCCAATGTCTAATAAAACAATAAAATAAATAATACAAAAAGGACGTGTGTGAAAATTCTCCCCACCATGAAGCTTTCTATCCCTGGAAATCCACAACCAGAACCAAACCCCAAAGTAGAAAAACACACTCCCTTAAAGTTCAATGGGGATCCCCACAGACACCAAGAAAAGAGAGTCAAAAGTATCGTGCTCAGAGAAAGTGACTCAAAGACAACATCATGAAACACGTAAAAAAATAATTTCCGATATGTGTTGCCCGCCCCAAAAAGCTAAAATGGCTCGAGTTGATTGATCATGGAAAGTGTCTCTCGCACCCGCGAAAAACATCTTGACAAGCTAAGACATCTCAAGAACTATTAAACCGAAACCACACCATTTGGATAGAATGAACAAACAAGGTCAAACCACGTCAACAGAATACTCTTATCACTTATCACCAAGACATATTTAAAAACAGAAGCAAAAGATCAACATGTGGAGGCCTGAGGGGCTCCCCACCATTATGAACTCACTGACGCTCGAAACGAGACTGGAAAACCGACATGGGGAGGTTCGAATGGACTCCCTGCCATTAAAGAAAAGTCCAGTATTGATTCATTCTAGATACATTCGTACGAGACCCAATGTGGGTCTCCCCACCATTAAGAACCTACCAACACCCAAGGCGAGACTAGAAAACCAACATGGGGAGGTTCGAGAGGACTCCCCACCATTAAGTAAAGGCCAACACCGATTTATTCCAGAGACCTTCATGCGAGACTCATCGTGGGTATCACCACTATTAGAACTAATCGAATGATACAGAACATTAGAGATTTTCCGACGGGGACCAAGAACCCCACCACTAGGGGTGGGGATGGTCGGGCCTAACTACCGGGCGTCAAAACCACGACCGGAGACAGACCAACATCTCTAAATCCTTGGATGAGCATCATTTAAATATGAAACTGATTTTCCCAACAAACCCCATAACACCACTAAAGCAATTACATCTAGTGGAATGTGACCCCGAAGAATCTAAGGCAACGAGACGACCATGTCTCCACATGGTCACGGAAACCTTATGCAACCAGATGGCGCATTCGGAGCGGAACAACCATAGAAACAATTTAAACTGATTCTACTTTCAACATCGATGACAGAAATGAATTTGGGTCCCACACACTATCGGGGTTCCTGACCACGCGCTAGCTTCACTCCGAGGCCTATGGCTGCAGCCCTGAGGTTTGAAGCATCTTCTACCTCGAAGTCATGCATGGAAGACTCCCGAACGGAGCTTCTCCTTTTTGGGTCACACGCAACCACACTACAACCGAGACAACACCAGCAAACACAACACATTACAACATCCATCTGATCATACTAGGAATATTCACCAACACAAGAGTTGAAATGGTGCATTCAAATCACCCTTTGTCACACTGAATGAGAACACGACACCAAAAAACATCATCGAGCATGATCGTTGTTGCCGAGAGAAAAATTATGCTGAGAAAGACTTTAAACTACGTCTTGAACAACACGTGATATCTACAAACGACCATAGTATCCCCCATGTGACTGGGTCTGCCACACTTGTGGCCTAACGTAGACCCTTTCTTAAATGAAACCAACAAAGGACCAAAGGTCATTTCGAATAGTGGCCTGCACCGACCACTCTAGGCTGCTTCCACCTTTCCCCACTAGAATCTCCTTCACCGTTTCCAGGGGAACCTTCAAAGAGGACAGTGTCAAACATTATACCCGATGACTCAAGATACTCAAAAGACCAAAACTCCCTTCAACTCCCCTTGCATCTATTATTACACTGCGAGAGGATCCACTTAATTGAAGGAAAAAGGAATAGACATGGCATTGTCACTAAAAATGATGAGTCCTTAATTTAGTCAACTGGAGGGTCGGCCAACGAAAAACCATCTGTGGCTGCATGTCATTTGCACATTAACTCTTTATTGGGGGCGTACACTAGCCGAGAAAGAAAACCATGGACCCAACCGAACTTGTCCAATGACCAGGACATACCACAAGTGAACACCAAACGTGCAGGGGAAACCACTGCAAGGGATCCTCGATGTACTTTTCAAAAGAATTAACTAGTTACACGCTTGCATACCAACTTATAACTAAGAATTCAAACTCAGGACACAAACCAGCCAAAAGGGGTCCTCGGCTTAAAACACCTCACATCCAACCTTTCAAAAACACAAGGACACACCACACAATCACCGGTTATTTAGAAACACCAAATTTTCCATTAACAAAACATTTTGAAAATAAGCAAAGCCAGTGGGTTGCACAAACACCAATGGTGTCCCATGGGCCAAGCACATGCAAGTTCTCGTGCCACACCGGCACCCACCTCATATCTATCCAAGCACTCATCCGCTCGTGCCATTAACCATTTCTCTTTCCATATACACTCATCCATGTTGTTTCCCTTGAGAACACCAAGGATCAAAACAAAACCCTTCCATTTTTCAACACAAAATTTCCTTGAATCCAAAACAAAGAGACGAGAAACAATGCAGGAGGAAACTAGTGTCAGTGGGTGATTAGAAAATATGGTTGGCGGCCATATGCCAATCACGCCATTGGCCACAGAGAGTATTTTAGGACAGTGTCCCTGGCTCCACAAGGCTTTCCAGACCCTGTGAACTCACTAAGAACACTGACCTCACTCCCTTTTCATTTCCCTTAGATATGATTAACTGTGAGAACCAAAAACTCAGACAAACCCCAACATAATTTGGTAACTTGAGTCCCACCACGAGGTGTGTTGTCCAGGCACCATACTCGTAGCCAGGACGTCGAGTCCTGACAACTTTAACTCAATTCTACCGTGACTCTATCCCAAAAGAAAACGACCCAAGAGAGCAAACCTTTCCCTATGATAACATTTTGTCACGAACCTGGCCGGGTCGACATCTGACCTGGTGCCCGACCCGGTCCGCGACAAGGCCCGAAGGGCGTTCTCGATCCCCACGGGCTGGCACAAGTGCTCGGGTATCAAGATTAACAAGTGGGAATGGTTTTACCTGAAGTAAAAGACATAAAAACAACAAACAAGCTAAATAAACTGAAAATAGAACAGGCTACCAAACACACTTCTAAACTATAAATAGATTTTGGTCTACAATTCAGCTAAAACCCAAAATGAACCACAACAAGAATAGAGAACTAAAATCCAAAACCAACCTCATGCGACACAAGAAGCTGCATCCCCCAGCTACCAACACCAACCTGCACACGAAGACCAACAGCAACCAGAACCACCATCGTTGAGCACGAAGTCACAACCTGGAGTGCAAAAGAAACAGAATCTTCATACACCCAAGGGTGTATGTAGGGTGTGAGATAAAGTCCCCATAGGATTCCATCGAGAAAAGGTTCAACTCAAAATTATTAAAAGACAAATACATTTACAATTTAACAGAATAAAAATAAATAAGTGTTTAAAGAATTTTTTTAATGAAAACGGGTTTTAAGGGAAAACTTCTCTAAAAGGAAAACAACTTAAATTAACTTACACACACGCACGAACACCCACGCATGCACGCATACACATAGACGCATGCACACACATACACACGCATACACACTTTTCTTGGTAACCCCAACGTCACACCGTGTGCCGATGGTGAGCAGAAAGCAGAGGAAGAGCACAATACATGGGAGAGACCCTAAAGATACTAGCGAGAAGTGGGACCCTAGAACCTAACATCTAGGTGAACCATATCACACATTCCCGTGCACAAGCCACTGGTAGGGAAACACCTCCTACCATAGTGGTCTCTAGTCATCATCCAATGTTTAGTTAGTGTTCTAAGCATCAATCCCGCTAAGTGAAACTGGGTCGAGGCCACTCTCGTATCACTATCATGCTAGTATAGTCCTCCCACCTAGTACCCAGGCTTCCCGTTTGTGCTCAAGTAATTCAAATTTCATGCCACATGTCATAATCATACACTTAAACCCAATAAGGTACCACACACACCAAGACAACCATTTGCACACACAAAAACCATTCGAAATAATACAATATCTAAAAATGATTTCAAAACACGCTTCACACTACTAAAATAATTTAATAAACCATTTCAATAATCTATAAAACAATAGAAAAAAGTGTCAGATGATTTTAAACACAAAGAAGTAACTATTTATAAATCCAAAACACACTCCAAAATTACACACACTCAAATACAATATAAAGCATGACCTGCACCACCCAAACAATTTGATGGAAATCCATACACCACATGTAAGACACTTTTACACAAACTCAAGAACCTAATAAGCCAAAAATAAAATCTCATGATACAATTTTAAAGAAGTAATCTTCCATCGCTCATTAACCCCCACAAAACCTTCTTTTATGATAAGATGCACACGACACTATGTCAAAAATATAGTTCACACTAATTGCACAACATAATAAGCTAATTTTCAGAATTTAAAAATCACTAAAAACTCGATATGTGTTTTCAGAAAAAAAAATACACATATAAAATATAAAAATGCTACAAATAATTAAGATGAAATAAAACCTCAATGAAGAACAATTTCGCAAAATGAAAATTAATTAAATACCATACTAAATTAATTAAACTTGCAAATTAATTTAATCAGATAATAATTAAGAGTGGAACCACCTACCTCATGTAGCAACTCCGAAAAATTGGTGTGCAAAGGCCAGTCCAAGTCAAGCGCAGCTCAAACAGCATGGGTATGTCCTAAAAACAAAATACCAAACCCTTTTCATCAAAATTAAACCAACTGCAACCTAAAAATCTAACCTGACAATCCCCAAAACATTGATGGTGAATAGAAACCCATCGACTCCATACTAAAACAAAATATTCAACCCTTGAATGATATAATAAATCACGTGCACAAGTTAAAAAATACAACCGTGCAATATAAATGGATTTATATCCAAAACTCACCCTGTTTCACACAAGAATACCATATAAAAATTAAACACAAGTTAACAAATTGTCAAAACATATTTCACACCAAAAATAAGTTGATGTTAACTCAAAATCATAAAAACCCTAAGTCAATACATCAAACCAACTACACCCAAATTGAACCAAAACAATTTAAGGTTGAACCCTAAAATAACCCAATACCCAAAGGACAACCAAAAATTAAAGGAAAGAAAAAAAATAAGGAAAATAAAACCAAGGATGAAGACTATACTGAAGGGGGGGTTGCGGTCGCCGGTTGGTTCGCACAAGGAGAGGCCGGGAGGAGGGGAGTTTCAGACATGGAGGGCAAGCCGGCATGGGGGTGTCGGGTTCGATGGCGGGTGTCCGAGAGAGGCATTTGGGGCTGTGCACAGGGTCTTCCAGCCGGCCGAGAGGGAGGAGGGTGATGCCGGATAGAAGCCAAAGGGGAGGGGGAGCGTGCGATCCAGGTGCAGCGCCAGACATGGTTACAGGAGGGTTGCGCCTCAGGCTGGACAAGAGGAGAAGGGGGTGTCGGAATTCACCGGTCAGAGCGAGAAGGGGACGTCGGCGCAACAGGGATGGCTGGACAGGGAGGTGCAGTTCGGCGGAGAACTAGGGAGAGGAGGGTTCTGCGCGGTGGGGTACCGAGGAGATGGGGGTTGCGGAAAGACGATCAGGAGGGAGGGGGTGTAACCCCAAAAAAAAGAAACCCTAACACACAAAGAGGGAGGAAAGTTAAAAAACAATAAAACAAAAAGAAAAGAAAAGGATAATAAATATAATAATAATACAAACAATAAACTAGAATAAAATTAATAATAATAAATAAAATAACTTTATTTTCATCAATAATAGAAATTATAAAAATACCCATTAATAATTAATAATAGCATCAAAATTATAATCATAATAATATAATTATCATTAAAACGAACTTCATTAATTTTCTTTTATCACTTTTATTATTAAATTTATCTTTACATTTCCACTCATTTAATTTTATTTCTTTTTTACCTTTTCATATTATTTAATTTTTATATCTTCCTTATTAATCCATTTTATTTTATTACTTGACCATCGACAGGTCACCAGGTGTACCAGGAGAGGCCGCATGGTTTCAAAATTGTGCCTTGCCTGAGGCCGCGCGGTCTCAATTATCGTTTTAACCCTCTTAAACATTATTTATTTACTAATAACTTCTTTATTTATTTGATTTAACAACAATTAGGCGTGTGGAGAGTTGAGAGAGGTAGCACAGCGACCCAAGTGAGGTCGCGCGGCTTCGATAGCGGCGCACTGAACGCCGAAAAGGCCAGAAAGTGAGTTTCAAAATAAAACTCAGAAATTTTAAGTCGGGCCTTGACCCGAACTCTCCAATGTCTAATAAAACTATTAAATAAATAATACAAAAAGGACGGGTGTGACATTATACATCCTCCAATGTCAATATATGGAAAAAAATTCAATTCTAAATAATTTATAGAATAGTAGAAAAGGCCTAAATCTAATGTTCCTTTTAAATACCGTATAATCATTTTCACAACATTTAAATGGGATTTTTTGGGGTTTACAAGATATCTTGAACATAAGAATACTGAAAACAGTAATTATGGAAAACGAGAAGTTATGTATATTATACTTCCAATAATATCTCTAAAATTTGATTGGTCAACTGGTTGCCCAACTACATCAAGATAAAGAGTGTTTGAGGTTCCAATGGGAGTACTAATATTTTTAGTATTTTCATATCCATAATTTTTGAGTAATTCTATGATATAATTATGTTGAGATATATAATTACCTTCTGGTTTTGAGAAATTTCAAAAATAAGAAAGAATTTCAATTCACCCTTCATACTTATTTCAAACATTGACTTCATTGGATTCACAATAGAATATGATAAAGGCTTTTGAGTTGATCTGAAGATGTTGTCATCAATATAAATTTATACAGTCATAGTAATTTGTTTTTATTTCATTATAAAAAGTGTTGGAAAAGTTATTCTCTTAATGTAAAACAAAATCATGTTAACCTATAAAAAAATCTCTAAGGGATTTTCAAATTACCTAAATGTACTTGGTATGTTTGTAAACATATTCGTGATTTTTTTTATCTTCAAAACAAGGGGGTGGTATACAAAGACACCCCCCTATACATATCCATTAAGGAAAGAACACATGACAACCCCATGAAAGAGGTTGAAATTAAACAATGCAGCAAAGGATAACATAATTATAATAGGTTCAAGTATTGATACTAGAGAATAGGATTCATCATAGTTTATGCCTTCTTATTGATTATAGACTTTATCTACAAGTATATATTTATTTCATACAATGATTCCATTTTGATCATAATAGTTTCTGAAACCCCATTCTACTCTAATAACAGATGTATTCATAGGTTTTTCAACCATGGTCCAGAATTTATTCCTTTCGAATTCATGTAGATCATATTTGATTGCCATAATCCCATCCACCTCACCTAGGTCCTCACTTGGAGTTTTAGGTCAAGACTGAAATAAAAATAAGTTGATCTATTTCATTTCTTAAGGAGTTTCTAGTCCTTAATTTTTGATTTACATCACCAATGATATTATCACTTGGATTATTCCTATGTAAAAATTGATTTGGATTTTGAAAAAAAAAATCATCAACAAAATGTAGGAAATATTGAGGTGTAAATTCCTAAAAAAAATTGCTTTAGTATTTACAATGATTGAAGAATATTCTATCAAAGTTTGAAAATCAGTTATGGAAAATAATTCAGATGTAATATTTTGAGAGTTTTTAAAAACATATGGTTTAGTTTCATCAACATTAACATGTATTATTTCATTAACAACACAAATGTTTTTATTAAAAACCCTATAAGCATTAGTAGTTGTGAAATAACCCCAGAACATTCCTTCATCACATTTGGGTAGAATCTTATGTAGATTATCTTCTATATTTAAAATAAATACTTTGCAACCAAATACATTTAAGTATGAAAATTTGGGTTTTTGGCCCGTCCACAACACATAATGTGTTTTGTTAAGAAAAGGTCGAATTAAAACTCGATTTTTAGTATAACAATTAGTACTAACAGATTCTACACAAAAATTTTTTGCTATTGAGTATTCACTCAACATAGTTCTTGTTATAACTTTAATAATTCTATTTCTTCTTTCAACAATACCATTTTTTCCGAGGAGTTCTTTGTGCTGAAAATTTGTTAGTAATACCTTTCATACTACAAAATATTTCAAAATCAGAATTTAAAAATTCTACACCATGATCACTTTGGATATTTATCAATGTTAGGTTTCTCCCATTTTGAGCATTATTAAAAAAAATAAAGAAAAAAAAGTTTTTTGTTTTTTTAGCAAGAAAAAATACCCTTGTAAATCTAGTGCAGTCATCAACTAAAAATATTCATAGTACTTTCCTCCAATACTTCCAGTTTGTATAAGACCAAAAATATCCATGTTCACTAACCGTAATTCATCAGTAATTGTTTCCTCATTAATTGATTTAAAGTTTGAATTATGTAGTTTTTAAAAATAACAATGGTCGCAAAAAATTTAAGAATCAATCCAATGATCTGGTAGATCTTTAACAAGTACTTTATTAATGAATTTATATGAATTCCCAAGATTACAATGTCCTAGGATTCTATTCCATAAACAATAATGGTATTCCATTGCACTTAGTAAAGTTAATTCTTGGCTTCTGTGGTCTTTCATGTTTAATGTGTATACATTTTCGTGCCTTTTGGGCAGATAGAATAAATTCATCCTTGGAATTGAGAACTATACATTCATCATTCCTAAAAATTACTAGGTAACCATAATCACATAATTGACTTATTCTAATGAGGTTTTGATTAAGACCATCAACAAATATAACATTAGAAATATAAATGTTACCAAGGAAAACAATATTACACATACCAATATTCTACCCTTGAGCATCATCTCCAAAGATAACAATTCATCCTTTTATATTGATAACTTTTTCAAAGATGTTTCTATTTCCAGTCATGTTACTGGAACATCCACTATCCATTTACCATGTATTATTATTATTTCTTGTTTTGTTTTCATGAAACAAAACCAATTAAACTTTTGTAATACAAACATATTTGGATCAAGAAATATTACAATGAAATTTCATTAGAATCCACATTTGTATTGAAAAGTGCGATTTTTGGAAACCCAAATATTTTCTTTCATTAAGGGAACAATTTCATTCCCAATGTCCTCCACATTGGAATTTTGGGCAGAATAAAGAAATTTGGGGTACAAAATAGTTATTACTAAAATCAGTTTTGAATTAGTATAACCAATTATAGAACTATTCCTTAGAGGAAAAATTTTAAAATACATTTTATCAAACTATTTCCTTCCATTAGTGGAATTTGATAAAAGTTTTTTAAGATAAAAAATTTCATATTATTATCTATTGAATAAATTTTGGTCCTCATTTTTATTAGTTTTAGTATATAGTTTTTCTTCAAAAAAATGTCTTAGAAATTTTTTTACCAAAATCATTAGAATATTGGTTCTCTTTGAAAATTATTATTTTTAGGTTTTTATAAAAACATTAAATATCAAGAGTTTTAGAATCGATATCTTTAGAGATATCTGATACATATCATGTTAAAATATCAATCCTATTATTATTTTTTATGTTTTCTATAATCTTTACAATTTTAATTTTCTAAATGTGTAGAAAATATTGAAACTTATTCATAAGAAGGTAGAGAATTATCATTCTCTGATTTGGATTTTTCTTCATCAAGAGAATAATCGTTATTAGGATAATTATTTCTAAAAAACATATTAGTAAGAGAGTCAGGATAGTGTACCTTATCCTTTATGTAATGATAATGAATTTTGGAATGGAGATCAACATTTTGGGGATTTGACATATCACTATTAGAATTTTTTTTATATGACTCACCAACACTGGTACTCTAGGAGTCATTTACATTAAGGAATTTCATTCCCTTGGACTTCATATTTTCTTTCTTCTTATTCTCTAAATGTCTTTTCATTCTATCCTTTCTTTTCAACATATAACAATAGTGTCAAATGTGTCATCCTCTTTTACATTCATAGAAAGTGACTTTTTAATCTTTCTTATCCTTGTTACCTTTGGAAGTTTTTTTATATCTATATTGGAAATCCATCTTTTCAAAAATATATTTCATTCTTCTTGAAATATTTTCAAGATCATTCTTTGGCTGCTCAATATCCCTGGAATCTGATAAGACTTTAACCGTCCTCTTTTTTGACATAGTTTTCACATTTGATTGATCCTTGGTAGGATTTGATGTAGTAGTGAATACTAATCCACCATTCATTTTTTTTAATTTATTTGTATCTCTATTTATTCTTTTATTTATATTGAAATAGAGTTCCAAATTTATCTCCATGTTTAATATTAGTAATCTTTCTAGAATTATCAACTACAATCCTCTTGGATTCTCATTCATTTGGAATAATGTCTATGATTTTCTGAACTAAGGCTTCATCTTCAAAAAATTTATCTCCCATTTCCTGAAGGGTATTAATAATTATCATAAATATCTTTTGAATCATAACTACAAGTTCACCATAAAGAAATTTAAATCATGATAGTCATCTCCTAACATTTATCTTATTGTTTCAACATCTTTGTAAGTACCAAAGTGTGTAATCTCCAATTTCTTCAATATGATATTTGAATCTTCACATAAAGAGATTTCACTGTAAATATTTTAGGTCATAGAAAACAATAAGTTATTGTGTACCTTATATTTTAACTGATATTCATGTTTTCCTTAAGATGTAAAAGTCTTAACTTCTTTCTCAGGGGTCTTATAATCACCAGTGAGCATAACAAAGATATCTACACCATTATTTATAATAAATGTCTTTATTCAATCTCTTCAAAATTTAATATCATTAACATAAAAAATAGGTTTTATTATAAGAGTAATGTTTTCAATTAATCCTACATTCATCATGATGGCCATTGTAAATAAAAATATATTTTCTCAAAAAATACAAGTTAATGTATTTTAAAATATAGAAAAAATATATCTTGAGAATATAAAAATTAGTGAAAAACCTGGCCTGATACGAATTCTTGGATCAAAATGGATTTAAAGATGGAACAAATACTAGAGGGGGTGAATTATATATTGAAAATATCTATTAAAACCATTAAGTAAGGTTCGTAATTTAATACAAAAGAAACTTAAAAATCACAAAGCCTCTTATAAAAGAAAAAAATATGATTATACTGAATCTCAGACCGATGATATTATTTTGATACCACATGTTATGAAATAATTGTATTTGGATTGAATAATAATATCAGAGTATTCCAAAGTGTAAAAGATTCTACCATATAGTGTATAGAATCAGAAATAAATGTATAATATATAATTAAAACAATTACTAATTATTAGAAATAACAAATAAAAGGATTTTCATTCTATTACAATAAACAATGGAAATGTAAAATTTGTTACAATTATTTTTTTCCATAGAGAAGGGTATCCTTAAACCTATTATAATAGGTATATCTTACCAACACCGGTAATAACTCAACAAGATGACTGGACCGTTCAACTTGCTATCCCTGCAAGCCCTCAATTATACAGGTAATCGGCATCTCTATCTTCTAAAAACATGAAAACCCTCGGTACAATGATCAGTCTCACTGTCTATCTATACCCAGAATCCCTCGATCATTAACAGCTGATTGGACACATAAAAGAAAAAACACACTTATTTAAATAAATGAATATAAGGACTATCCATTCACATTTTGAAGTTTTAAGGAATTTGTTGAATCAAGAGGGAAGTCACACAGTCTCTCATTAGAACATTGAAGTAGTTAGTGTTCTTGTCTCCATATAAAATCACCACTTATTTATAGGCCTCAGGATCCAATGTTCACATTTTCTTAAACAGTCATATTTCTCCAAAAAACATAGAGGGACCTGGAAACCTTGCTTTGTAATAGTCATACTGAAAAATAAAATGTTACAACATTTTTATTAGTTTATAACTAACTCCACAAAATCGTTTTTGTCAAAACAATAGGTGTATGAAAATGATAACAGGAGTATTATTGATGTAAAACATGTGTTTTGATAAATGAGTAAAAAATGAATGTCATAAACTAATTTATGTAAAACATGTGTTTTGATAAATTAAACAAAATAAATGTGATAAATGTATAACATGGGTACTATTGAAATCAATTATCACTATAAAATAATGTGAACTACTGATATGATGCAATGTGTGTACGATACAAATTATGAGTACAATGGTCAGAGTCTATATGATACACAATGTAAGTACAACAGATTGAGTTAGTATGATAGATAGAGTTAGTACGATAGATAAAGCTACTATGATAGACAGAGGTAATACGACAGATAGAGTCTGTATGATAGATAGAGTCATTATGATAGACAAATGAAACATGATTGGCAGAAAACCATATTCAATGTAGATTATTTATTTTAGAATTGAATATAAAGATATTTTTGATTTCCAAAAATAAATGAAATAAACGTAAAAAGAATACTTTAAACTTAATAGTTTTTGTGGAATAAGTCATCATTTCCATGATATAATATCAACATTTAAATGTGTAAGGGTTCAATTAACATTACCTAAATGAAATTATTTCAACATCCATTCTCTTGGAACATTTAGAATTCCCAACATTTATTTCCAATGAAAATAAAACCAAAAAGGTCCAATTTCATTTATCAAATTCATTTCAAATATTATATATAATTTTTTAAATGAGAAACCCTTTTAAAAAAACTTTTTAGGGGAAAAATAATGTTCCAATTTTTGAATGTAGAATCTATGATGCATAACCTTACCTTATTCCATGTGGAGTTCATAATTCAAAAACCATGATTTGATTTTTATGGAAATGTAATGAAATAAGAAATTATAGATATTCCCTAAAAACAAGGAATATGATCTAAACCAGATCGAACACGATGCAAAAATGAATGAAAATAAGAATAAAAGTGTGAAAATTAATAGAATTACTAAATGCTTGCAATTATAAGAGATAACACTACAAAAAATAACGAATATAGGTAGAAACAATAATATTATAGGGTGAGGAGGAGGGGATAAGAAATTGTGTGTTTGTGGGAATAAAAATAAAAAATGATATAAAAAGAAATTTGGTTCATAATTTTAATTCTTTAATTTTGCACTATTAGAAGGTTTAAACATTTTGAAGTAATATTTTGAAAAACCATGCACCAACCGTGTAAACATCATTGTAAAAAACATAAAATCTCACAATATTATTGTGCGAGACATACAAACTATGTACTGACCATATTAAATTCCTCTATAATTTTCTATATAAATAAAAATGGTTTACCGAATCACCGCACACAGTTTACAAAATATGCACCTATACGTTTTAGGATACACTATTGGTGTGACTAATTAGCTGTAATTATGTTTTAACGGTACACCCTAGTATGTATCTCTAAATCTTTGGTTTTTGATCCCCAGACAATAGTATCACTTCTAAAACAATTTAAACCTCTAAAAAACAAAATCCAACATCATACATGAGGTTTAAAGAATGTCATGTGGAACATAACTTAAGAATTCGGTGGGTTCTACATGAACTCCATACAAAAATTAATTCTATTATATGGGTTTTAATACCTTACCTTGAGGGTTATTTTAATCAAAAGGTTAGGGAAGGGTTTGATATTGAATATATTTTTATTATGTGGGAATATATTAATTTATTTATGAAATATATTCACAGTCCTTCCCTATATCATGAGGTTGAGTTTTCAATTAAATTCATGCATAATGTTATGCCTATAATAAAGGTTCATTATTAAATATAACAAATTAAATTAGATTAATTGAAGAAGAATATATAAAAAAATTAAGTTTTTCATATATTTAAGTTTTTCTCAATACGATGCACCAGTATAATTTTTTTAAAATAATGATGGATTAATGGGTATCTTAATTTATTATAGTTAACATAACAAAATCATGATCATAAAAAAATATCCACTACCCTATATTGATAACTTTTTCAATCAACTATGTGGGGATAAATTCTTCTACCATATTTACCATTGATTTGGATCTCATCAATTATGGGTAAAAAGATAGGATATTTCTATAGTAACATTTTCTATTAGATATGGGAACTATGAATCCATTGTGATTACATTAATAATCACAAATTCCCCTACTATCAATATGGATATGATGAATATATGTCATTAATGGTTACCTTGATCAATTTGGTGTAGTATTTTTACAGGATATTATTACATATTTTAAGATCAAGGAAGAGCATAAAGATCATTTGATTACAATTCTATAAACCTGGAGAAGGGTTAAATTTTATTCTAAATTTAGAAACATTTAATTATGGCTACAGAAAGTTCCATTATTGGGTCATTTAATCAAATGTGGGGTTATATTTTCGGATCTTTTAAAGAGTGAGGTGATTGAATAATTCTCTAGACCGACCACTATAATAGAGATATATAGTTTTTGGGATTGAAATGATACCATCAACACTTTTTTAGTAATTTATCACAACTATCAAATTCACTATCCAAGTTAACTTGTATGCGAGTAAAGTTCGTATTGGAATTTGAATGCGAGGATGACTTAAAGGATCATAAGAAAAGGATGCTGAATATATTTTTACTAACAATACCCTATATTGAAAATGGTTTTATAATATACATTGATGCTTTAAAAAGGGATCAAGATGTTTCCTCATGTAGAATGGCATAGTTGTAGTGTATTCCTCACATCGATTAAATATTCATATGTAAAATCATATGATGCATGATTTATAGATAATATTAGAAATATTTTCATTGATTAAATGGAGTCATTATACCTATTATATATTTTTTGGAAATATATACTAATCAAAAGATCTTATTGTATATATTAACATATAAAGAATTTAATATGTGTAAGAAGAGATGATATTTGTTGATGAATGTCTACGATAACATGATACATTACCACACTAGGAAGGAAACTAAGGTGGGTTATTCTATATGAATATATGATGATGATACATTATCCATGACGAGGATTGAATGAGACCCAATACTCAAGTATTTTAAAATTATGGCCTATGAAGACATGTGGGAAGTGGATAAATCTAATCTTTCAGAAATTAAAGCTTAACCATCCATATATGTATTGATCAAGGAAGAATATAATAAGGATATGAAACTATAAAAGAAGTTATGGAATGTTATTAATTTTAACTTTGAAAATAATGGAATTATAATATATCTAAAATTAATGTTTTCCTTATAAATCAATATTTTCAGAAGGAGAAAATGGATGATGCAAATAGATAAACATTCTCTATGAATTCTATAATCACAAATATTCTTAGATATATCTAGAATAATTTCTTGTGGGACAAAAATTAGAGTTAAATTTAAGAATATTTATTTTCATTCTTGACATTTCATAAATTTAGGGTGGAATGATAGAAGTTTTAGGGGATAATTCAACCATTACATATAACTATATGAAAGTGGGAGAACATCACCTTGTATTTTATTTTTAGACATCCCATGACATATAATAGATGAAATTATATTCGGGTTGTAAAGGATTGACTTACCAATCAAAAAAATATGATATCTATTTGATAAGATTTCACACTCAATCAATTTTCCATGATATAAATAAATGAAGGGGTAAGGATTTATGGAGAACCACTCAAAATTGTATCTGATCATGATCCATGATTTACCTTAATGTTTTAGAAAGTTTTTAAATAATAATTTGATATAGATTTGATCTTTAACAATTCCTTTCATCCTCAAACTCATGGACAATATGAAAGGACCATTAAAAATATAGAAGATATGTTAATTCCTTGTTCAATGAATTTTAATAGAGGTCGGGATCATCACCTACCTTAGATTGATTTCTCATATAAGAATTATTTATCATCTACCATTCAAATGGAAGAATACAAGGTTAATTATGGGAAGTGGTTCCTAACCCCAACATGTAAGGAGGTACTTAGAGATCCTAAATTAGTTGGACTAGATCATTCTTAAGAAATTTAAAATAATATTCAAACCCTTAAATTTCAAATTTCAACAATATATGGTTGATAGAAGGCATATATTGATAATAAAATATAGGATTTGGAATTTAAATATGTAGATAATGTTTCCCTTAAAATATCTCTATGGAGGAGGGTTATGTGATTTAGGAATAAAGGAATGTTAATACCTAAATACATTTTCCATTTTGAAATGCACAATCATGTGGGGACAGTATATTGTAATTTTACACATCCACTAAACCACTCCCAGACTCAGGACGTGTTCCATGTATTACATTTGAAGATGTACATACATGATCAATCACAAGTACTGAACTAAATGGTAGTTAAATTGGAACATGATATCCCATGTGAGGATGAATTGTTATAAAACACGGATCACTGGGCTAATGTTCTAGTGGCATAGTTTAAATTTTTATAAACTCTTTTGTGTATTTCAATGATAAATACCTTCTAATTTTTCATTTTAAAATTAATTTCATATTTTTAAATGATATTTTGGATGTAATGTTAATATGGATTTTTTTAATTAATTTTTGAATTATTTGATAAATCTATACATTTAATTATTATATATGAATTATTTAGAAAAATTCATTTTTGTAGCTCGGAAATGGAAATTTTTGATAAGCCTGACATTTCATAAGATATTTCATTATTCCTAGTAAATTTATTATTTTCTCATATAATGTTATAGATTTCAAAATTTAGACCCCATATGATATTTTCAATATAAATAGAACTTTTCTAGAGGCTCTTATGAAATTTCCTGGAGACTTGTGGGATATTTTACAAAACATTTCTGGATTTCCCTTATCAAATTTAAATTTCATCTCACATTTTCCCTAATATTATGAAAAAAATAAAAAATCATTTAAACTGTTTTGATGAAAATAAAAAAATAGATCATGAGTAAGACAATTATTTTTTTTCCAAAATCTAATTTCATAAGATCTTTCATAGGTCATTTGACATTTTGAGCACCCATAACAGATTTATAAATTTTTTTTGGATATTTTTCGTCTCATATGATATTTTTAGACTTTTTAAGACATTTATCATTATTAAGATGTTTTTATACCCATTAATACATTGTATCATGTATGAATATTTTATTGGTCTTCTCTAATCTGATATAATACTTTTTGAAATTTCAATAAAAATTGGAGAATGTGATGGTTTGATAAAAATTCCCACACATCCTCACCACAAACACTTCATAAGGAATTTTAAATTAGAATAGAAACTATGGAAAAAGGTTAGTTCACCACAATCATAAAGGAATTGTATCATGAATAACGAAATTTTTTCCAAAAATTGACTTGAATATTTTCAAAATACTATGGTGTTAAATATGTGCTCTTTAAAGAAAAAACATCACCGCAACAAGATCTGAGCTTACACTTTCATTCAATGATAAGATCAAATGTCAAATATACTGTTAGGAAGTTAAAGGTGGGTAAGAAGCTTATTTTTCACATATTTTCACTATATCCAAGACATTCACAAGAAATATTATTGGTTTTTTTTACAAAATTACCTGATAATGAAGATATATTTCATTCTCGTGATGTTTCCTAAGGATTGATTGAACGATAAATATATTTTTAAATCATTTCAAATCTATCATGGGACTCTAATAATGAAGAAACCATTTATTCATGGGGTTTATTTCACAATAGGCAATCATGAAATATGTGGTGTGATGTTCTTTGCAATGATAGAGGATTATAGTATAGTTATTATAATATAAAGATGTGGAAGGAGATATGACGTGATTTTTCCATAGTTGGAAATACCTATATTCAGTTGTGGGTAGTGGTTATCTGAAGACAATCCTTTCCAAGTCTATATGTTTTCATTGTATCGTGTTCTTTTATAAAAACTATATATTTTATTAAATAAGTTCTTCCCCTTTTGTAATGTACCTTTATTTTTAATCTTTTATATATTTTTTCAATTTTTGATAGTAGAAGGGTTTTTTATCACTATTTATGCTTTTTTATAGTGTTCCTGCTTTAAGAATAGTGAGTTCAGATTGATTCAATTACATGGGAAATTTTTATAATTTGAATAAATTTCATAAGAAGTTCAAAACCCATATTGATGTCTTGAATTAGTGTTTTTTATGATTTATGTGTTGTATTGGGTGTTATCAGGTTATAATTGAGAGATATAATTAAATAATATATTTAATCAAAGAAAAATAGAGTGTCATAAGGATCAAAACCTTTTCACTACAACAAAATTTAAAAACTAATTTTAACCAATTTTGAAACCAAATTACCTCTTTCAATTTAAATCATCCACTCTCATTTCTTTTAGTATAATTTTATTAGTTTAGGTATAAATTTAGTTATATTCTTCACAATCCCTTATTTATTTTATCAATAAAAATTAAAAAATATTTATGTTTTTCTAGCATATAATGAATCCTCCTTGAGGGATTAACTAAGGAATATTATGTTGAATTATTTAATTAATAACTATTTTATAGAGGTTTCATGTGAAATAAAACTAAATTTTTAATTGGAACCATTTTTTGAGGCTTCTTAAGTTGAATCATTCTATTTTTGTATGCCAAAAATTTGTATCTGTAAAATGTTACCTTTAAATATTGATGTTGAAAAATGTTATCACTCTTGGAATATAGATTTTATAATTTACAATATTTCTATTTTTGAAAACCTAATTTTTACTTCAAGAAGATACCATTTTAAACATGAATATACCTTGATTAAAAATAAATGTTTTAAATAAATAGATTCGTCATATAAATAATATTTAAAAGAAACCTATAGAATATTCTGATTTATCTTCTTTTTTTGAAAATAAATTTGGTTTCATTCACTAACATTCAAAATACAATATAATTCATAGTGTGGATAAAAAAATTACGTCAGGAGTTAATTTTTCATTTTATTAACATGAAACCAAAAAGAGTGAATGAAGACACTATGAAATTTAGAGTATTCCTTTTTCATTAGGATGAGTTTCCAAACAATTTTCTCTTTATTCAAAATCATCCTTGATTTGAAAATAGAATTAAATAAATAATATTTTTATTTAAAATATTTCCCATACATCTAGATATTCTACCCTTTATAAATTAATTTATATGATTAATAAACCTCATGTAGAATTTATTTCTTGAATAATAGGAATAATTTAAGATACTTTATTTTCATTTCTCATGCCATAAATTTATTCAAAAAATTTTGATTCAATGTTTCAATGAATTAATATATATTACTGATAGTATTATTATAGATTTTTTATAGGAGAACATTTAGTTGAAAAACACTAGTTTCTTCTAAACATTTTCTATAAACATATCCCAAAAGGATAAAAATATATAATATGAGGTGTAATGAATATTAACTCTTACCAATATGATCTTAATTTAACTCTTAAATACATTATATTTTCCTTATAAAAAATAGTCTTAAAACTATGGTTAGTTCAATGATGTTGTTAAACACTTCACAAACACAACCCCAACACAAAAAAAGATTCAATTATTTGTCAGCGATGTAATTTTCTCTTCTAATGAACATCTTAGTAATCAATGTTCCCAAATGAAATAGAATTTTAAATGTATAATTTTAATCTAGAATACATTTTCAATAAACCCAATAACAACATTTTCAATCAAACAAAACCATCAACCAAAAAATAATAACTGACCAAATGAAAGGTTTCTGTAGCTAAAAAATAATAATATTTTTCTACAGATGGTCAGGAAAATATACACCTACATAATTAAACTAAATAATCTTTTTTCAACATGGGATATAATTCCATCATACTCAAACTACTAAAAAACTATGAAAAAAAAATGTAAAAACCATCAGGAAATAACAATAAAATTTAATGAAAGAAAATAAAATTAAATAAAATATGGGATAATGATGAATACATTAATCAAACAAATGAGTCATCTAGGATCATATTCCGGTAGAATAAGAAATCATATCAATAGAGGTTTTCCTTAAAACCCTTATGTGAATCCCAATGAGAATGGAAATTAAAATGTGACTTCAATGGAACATAAGAGTATCAATAAATTAGAAAACCCCCACACATAAATGTCATAGCCTAAACCTAAAAAATATATTTACATGCACTTTTAAATTATTTTATAAAATTATAATGAATAAGATATTATTATTAAACTTAGTAAAAATTAAAAAATAAACTTTTGAATATAAATAAATTTTTAAAAATATTTAAATAACGAATAACGATTAAAGTAAGATTATTAAATAATTTGATTCCTAAAACAATGATCAAACTGATCAATAAAATAAAAAAACACAAAATATATATCCTCAACATAACCCACTAGTGACATTATATGCCAAAAAATATATAGAAAAAGATTATATAGAATCTTTTATAAAAAAAAATTCAATATACCTTTACTTGTTGATTTGAAAAAAATTCTATGTTATCTAGTTTCTTTTTGAAATAAATGTTTTCTCATAAAAGGAAATACAAAGGGGGTTAGAATTTAAATTTAGGAAGGACTATTTCCACCATAATTAAGTATCTCTCTTTTATGAAATTTAAATATGAAATACTTTTGAAAATTCCATAAAAGATAGTGTAATGAATATTAAAAAAATTAAAGTAATATCTTGGAAATTATATAAGGATTATTCCCAATTTTATTTATTTATTTTTATAGGTTAGAGTCTAAAAATTTGTTAAAATATCTATAAAATTTTTTATTGATGTACCATCAAACCTTCTATAGTTTAAGAATATGTTTTGGATCAAATAAAATACATGATATTCCCTTTTTATTTTTTTGTTCTAGATAAAAAATGATAGGATTAGTACACAAGAATCTCTCATTATTAGGAAACCATTTTCAAAAACCAAAAAATCCTTTACAAATGTTACCAAGGTACACTAAAAAATAAATTTTTAGGATTGAAAAATTTCTATAATATTTTTGAATACATAAAATATACACCAGAAGATCATCAATCCATTGAAATAAGTTTGATTCATTGGTTTTATAATGAATTTATTCTTTATTTCCCATGTAATGAATCACCAAATGATATTTCTACATGTTAATACATGGTTACTTCTTAATGTTTTCTTCATAAGAATGAAATGGAATAATGTGAATGAAAATTGAATGATGAATATACTATTTCCATAACCTATTATTTTTCAAATATTACATATTATTCTTATGAAATCGATGAAAATATGGAATAAAATGATTCTTCTTTTTAAATTTGGAAATGGATAAATTATTTAGTGTTATATAAATGCAGAGTTTGATGAATATATTGAAACTACATCATCTAAAGTTAATAGAATTTATAAAATTACATCCATATTCAATTAAATCAATTAATCCTATAATACTTATGTACATTCATGTTATTATCATGAAATCAATGATAATTTTTCATTTCAAAACACTATTGAGTTCAATAAATATGACGAAATTCTTTCTAAAAACTACAATATTACATGGTCATTCAAATCATGAAACTTTCTATAAAACCACAACATTAAAATAATTACTAGAAAACTCTTTATACTAAACATGGATATAAAAACTATTTTATTTGAGAATTAATTAGTTGTTGAAATTGTTTTTTTCTATGTAGACAAACCATATTTTACTAGTGAAAATTTATAATTTGAGTTAGAGTTGAAACAACATTCTCAAATTAATAAATATCTATAATTACATAAAAATGATCTATTTCCTATCATAATTTAAATAGACCTATAAAAATAATTGGATAATGATATTTTTGATGTTCATAGAACCCACAAGAAAGCCTTAGTGTAGAAATTATCTGATTTTATTGAATGTATCCCTTTAATTTTCACCCATATATCTTTAAAAGTATAATTCCCAATATATGAGGAAATTAAAAAGGATGTTAAAACCAAAAATATAAGATGTTGTAAACAAAAAATACAATAATTTTTTGGATATTGGTATAATCTTTTACCCTCTTTGTTGAAAATGGGTGAGATCCATCTAATTAGTTTCAAAAAAGTGTGGCCTATTAATTTAAAGGAATGAATTTGATAATCATGTTAATATTTTGATTCCAAATTAATGGATATGGTTCACAAATTTTAGAAATCATAATATATTGATAAAGAATGGTCATTTATCTACACCCTATATCGACGATTTTCTTAAAGTATTATGTTTAAAGAATCCATAATACTTTATTTATGAATTTTATGGATACCTTAAAATTAAAATTTCACATGGATTTCAAGAGAAAACCTCATTAACATGTTCTTTGGGTACATTTGTTTACTAAATAATACCATTTACGTAGTGTAATTCATTAAGGACCCATCATATATTTTTTAGTAGTCTTTTTTTCTAAATATATATTGGGTTTTATGGAATTATTTATTGGTGAACATTTTGTGTTTAGAAAATCTTATGAAAATAGACTTAAATGTTTTGATAATGTCCTTGAAACATTAAATAATAAAAACATTTTCTCAATTATGAATAATTCACTTCATGGTAGATATTTGAATTCTGTTTGGTCATATCATGTTTTAATGTATAATTCAAGTTTACAAATCCAATGTTGAAATCATTTCTTATTGTCTTTACCGTAAACATTCAATAGATATGAGATCATTCCTTTGACGTGTTGGATAATATAGAATAATAAAATGATTATTAAGAAGAACGAAATTTCATTTGTACATATTTTTTAAAAATAAATCTCAAATTTTCATTGATGATAGTATTAAACAATACTTTATAGACATAAAACAAAATATCACAAGTGCACCCCTTTTATAACCCCCAAAATGCGATATAACATCTATATTAATGATCGATGTATATGATTTGTCCATTATATTAGTTTTGAGTTAAAATATAAAAAATTAGACTCATGTTATTTATTATGAATCTATAATTTATGATAATTGTAAGACAACTACCAAAATATGAGTAGGATATGTTAGGTATTGTAATGATTTTTGGAAAATTATAGATGTTATTTGTTATGATCTAAAGTAATTTTTTTCACTGACCGTTCTATAATCCTATTTTTAATAATAAATCCAAATTTTGTAAGAAAATCATTGAGTTGTATTTTTTCCAGTAATTTTATATTAAAATAATTGATATGAAATTAGGTGAAAATTTTGTGTCTATCCATTTAAATAGAGTACCTACTTCTTTGGATGGAAAAATTCATAACCATGTACCCATTATAGGGACCATTATTAATGGGGAATGGCAATATATAAAATGTTTGAGACTATTTTTTGATGATAATATAAATTATCAAGCGACTAATGAAATGGAACATTGTTTAATAGGTAATATTTTTAATAGTTATATTGATTCAATGAACTAAACATTATAATGACCCTTATTTGTGGTATATTGGTTGTGGATAAGGGTAATAAGGCACATTCCAAATTATTACTTCCAATCAGTCCAAGTTTCTTGTCATTCATTATGGTTTTTAGGTCAAAATAGGTCCTAATAAACTACTTGGAATGTTCTTGATTAAGGTCTATATTACCCAACAACTTTTAGGGATTCCATTTAATTTTTCAAAACCTAGTCCTCTTTCTAATTTCAATGAAAAATTCATATAGATTTGAGATACCATAACAAACCCTTATATTTTTCGATGTAATTTATGTTTGTGTTATTTATTTCATGGAAAAATTGTAGAATTATTTTAGATACCTTTAGTTATATCTTATTATGGATTATGTTTCAAATTAGGTAGAATATACTCCTACTAAATCCAATGATTCCAAATTTATTACCAAATTTTTAAAATATTTTTTTTCATGATTCAATTCACCAATATTTTTTATCACAAATTCAAGTAACCACTTATATATTATAAATTTACAATATCATATTGATAAACACGATGTTCAACATAAGGATTATATACAATACAATCCCCATACAAATGGATTGTATTAGTTACAAAATATTGATATGAAAAATATTTTTGAGAAGAATGTTTACCCAAATAGAAAATATTTGAGCTTTAGATAAGATGATTCACTTTAGTCTATTAAGGATACCTAAAAAATCTCAATGGTAATTTTTTCTTTTAGGTAATTATATGTAATTTATCTACACATTTTTATTGATATTGAACACAAAATATTTCATTGATGTCAAAACATATAATAAAAATTAATTTTCTACTCATAATGAAATAAATATATTCTTAAAGGATCTAGAGAAAATACAAAAGGATGCATGTGAAAACTTCATTCAATTAAAAGACAAACCCAAATATTTATCTAATGAATTAACCCTAAATAAATAATTCATATAGGTTGACAATGTACATTTATTTGACTCCATAATGATTTTTTTTCTCAGTAAATATCATTCCAAATGGTCTAGAACATTCATTGTTACTCATATTTTATCATTTGCTCATCTAAAGATTAATGATCTAGTTAAAATTACAACCATTGTAGTCTTTTTACATAGATAGATCTATTTAGAGATAAAATTAAAAATCCACTGGGGTAGGATTTTTACCTTCATGATACTGAGTAGAACTAAACATTAGGTTGAATCCTTAATTTATACTTGTTTTTTCATTTTTTCCATAACTCATTTACTTTATATTTTTATATAAAATATATCACAATGAGAGAATTTCACCAAATAAGTGTGGTGGGAGTATCATCATTTAGAAAATTATTATTTTGTGTGATTCATTTTTTATTTTATTTTATTTTCATTGAAAATATTAAAACATATATATATATTTTTGTGATTATTTTTTATTTTTGGTTGTATTTTCTACATGTCGGATAAAAATACAATACATTTATAATGCATGAAACCCATGCTAATGAATAAGCTGATTAAACACATGTAATTGAAATTTAAAAATTTCTAAAATAACATTGTTCCATATTAAATGTTTTGGATAATTCTTGATAAGACCTCTAATATTTTGAATCACATTCCACATTTCTCTCTAAAATTTAAAATTCATAATCAGAAATTAATTTTTACCCTTTTTCATATTATTTATATTTACATTACTTCATGATAGATCTAGAAAAATATTTTTTTAAGAGAAATTTGGTTTTTATATCAAAACCTGAAAGCATGAAGTATGTGTATTAACATGATTGATAAAATTCATTTTGTTTTATAAATACCTTTCAAAAAAACATTTTTATTTCGGCCAAACCTTTAAATTTTATCATTATATTGAATTATTATCCATGAAGAAAACTATTTACTATCCATATTAAAAGATTGTTTTTCCAGTTAGTCTACTCTAAAATAAAATATAATTATTTTTTCGAACTTATATATTATTAGATGTCTTTTTATGGTTTTATATATCATTTGGTATGATTTTATAAAAATATTTATGGATAAATTTTTTTTTGGATTTATTTTTATGTTTCACTACAGAAGAATACATTGAACCAAATTTTGGAAATACAATTATGAAAAAAAATTATGTTGTACTAAAGCTACTATTAATAAAAATAAACCCAAATTTTTGAGTTATGAAAATATGTACGATAATTATAAATAATGGAATAAATCCCCACACACTATTTTAAACATCATATAAATCCTAAAAACCCTGAAAAATTAATTATAAAAAGATTTTAAAAAATAAATAACAAAACATTGTTTGCAAAATAAGGTGGGTGGATTAGATTATGCTTCAAAACTATTAATGGAGTGTACTCTCCCAAAATATTTTTTAGATGTTGGAGTTTATTTTTTCTGATATGATTAATTAGAACCCCATAATTGAGTTTAAATTAAATTATTCCATATTTATTAAAAATACCCAATACATTTTATTCATCCATATATTTTTTCGTATCTAAAACCTACCAACCATAAAACACTAAAAACATACTAAAATTCCACATGATAAAAAAATAAATACACTTATTTGGGTGATGTTTTAAGAACCTATAAATCCTATACTAAACCTTTAATTTATTTGAGAAATGTTTATTTTAAATGAAATTATATATGATGTAGGAAAAGTATGGTCAGATATGTAGTTTTTTGAATGAGAGGATGAGGAGGAGGAAATTGAATTAATGAAAAAGAAGATAATTGGTAAATATGGTTATTAAAAAGACAGATAGTTTGGAGTTCCTTGTTGTTAAATCAGTAGATCGCATTAGAATTTATTTAAAAATTGATTTATAATTATTTTTTATGTTTATTATATAGGATTAAATGTATTATGTATGGTGGAATTGATAGCACTTTAATTTTAACAACTCTTTGTATATATTTCAAAGGATATACCCCCACCATTTCTTTATTGGAAATTGTATTTCCTCATTTTATTCAAGAAAATATTAGATTTATTGAGAATGTTGATGTATTTTATGTCTTTAGGTATGTTTAATCTTTTCATGAATTATTTGATAAATTCATGCTTTTAATTAATATTATAAGATTTATTTTAAAAAATAAAAAATTTAACATGGATTTGGAGATTCAAGTTAAGTCTGGTGTCTTGATATATATTTCATATTGCCTCATAATACACTTTTTATACTAATATGATTCTCTAATTTTTTATATTTTCACCCCATATGTTACTTTTGAGCATAATATGACTTTTCTTGAGGCTTATAAGACATTTCTTGATGTATTGTCGAAATTTTTCAAACATGTTTGATACTTAAATTTTCAAAAATAAAATATCATATGACTTACTAAAAAAATCCTAGTCACATTGGAGTTTTTATATATATTCCTCTATGTCTAAAATTGCTTCTAGGATTTATGGGTAGGAATTTTTAATTTTGGGAATGTTTTTAGCGAATTTCATTGGAGGATAATAGTTTGGTAAACCATAAAGATACCAATAATTTTGGTTTGTAATTGTAAAAAACCATTTTGGAATTTCTAGCTCAAAAATAGATAAACTGTGTGTGGTCCATGGAGAAATTGGGTGATGTGATCATGGTGGTTAAGTGAGTGCTTCCAAATTTATATATTATTCCTTAAATATTTCAGGTCAACCATTCATGTTTCCCATGAAATTTATTTTTAAAATATACAAGTTTACACCTTTTTAAAAACCATAAATAGAGTAATTTCCCAACTTCTCCTCATCATGCTTCACTTTAGTTTTTCCCCACTCACTCTTCAAAGACTACAAGCTCTGGTATTTTCACCCTTTAGTGATTCCCTATGGGTCCTCCATGATTTAGGATTCAAACTCCATATAGAGCCTCTTATTCCCTTCTTTCTCCAATTCCAGCAGTTTAATTCTTTCCAATTATATTGTCTTAGTTTGGCCAAAACCCTAGGGTGTTAAATTACCTCAATTTAATTGAAAAAAATGAGTATAGGTTTCTTGATCACTCTTTTAGCCATTTCTTAATCTTTCATTTTTATTCCAATCCATTATTCATATATTTGAGGTATGTTGTCCCATGTCCTGATTTTTAATTTTATTACCACTGATTTCTTGGGATTTAATTTTTTTATTTAATTTCCAAATGATATTATTATGTCTTTTATTGAAATTCAATGAAAAAATGGGATTTATATTAGTATATTTACAAATATAAAGGCCTTTCATATTTTAATGGTTCATTCGATTCAAATTTCACTACACAGACACACACACTAAATGGCTGTTTTATTTATAGATTTTATATTTATAAATTATATCATGATTGATAATGGTACCTTTGGACTCTAAATTTATTTTTTAATTTTCTTACACGGAACATAAAATTTTTCAGGATTTAAAATATTTTGTGTATATTTTTAAATGTTTTTTAACTTTTCCATGATATGGAAAAATGGTTTCGAGAATGTTTCTCACTCTTTTATGTGATTTCAAGGTGATTCCCATATTTTGTGAAAAAAATGCTTACATAAACATTCATATAATATCTGAAATTCCAGGTTTCTATTTTTGTTTTGAAAATATTGATTTATGAAATATTTAACCTTTAATGTTCTTTAACACCATTTAGGTTATTAAATAAATTAGAAAATCATTTTATAAACATTTAAGGGTTTTTTCAAAATAAATGTGAGTTATATTTTTAACAGATTTCTCGGTGGACTTCATGAATTATTTCTTAAATTTTATTGAAAATTAGTTCCAATGATTCTATATAAAATAGTAATTAAAAAGAAATTTTAAAATATAAGAGTGACTTTAGAGTCTATTTCAATATAAGGTACATTTGACCCTTACCTCAACAATATTCATTTGTTTACCCTTAATTATTGATTCCTGTTAATTCATATTGATATTTCCATTATCTATGTGATGGTTATGTTATATAAAAATGGTGGGTTTCATGGAAGGGTGAAAGGGATGTGGTGTGATTTATTTAAAAAATATTTACATTATTCACAATCATCATTTGAATGATCAAATCTATTTTTTGCATGTCATAGAAACTCATATGAGACATTATATATATATTTGAGTAACTGTATGCCTAATTGTGGATAGTTCATTTAATATATTGGTTTTTTCTCTAGACTAAGGGAGTTAGTTGAACAAATAAAGGTCATTAAACTGAGGTAATTTATGAGATATATTCCTTTATTGATCAGGTTTGTGGTGAACTCCCAAGAGGTTTTATTCACAAAAAGATCAATGGAACTACCAATGAAGTGAAATATTGAGTGGGTCCAACATATACTCCTCATATCTAGTTTGTATTCATGATACAAGATTCTTAATATATTTCCCACAATACTTGGGTCCTTTTATAACATGTATGGGATTTATTTTTCTGGGAATTTTTCTATTTCTTCATATATTGTTTAATTTCTGTGCATCATTGTTTTCATATACTATTTTATTCTGCTTCCATGATAACTTGGTGCCTCCCTATGATTTTTCATCATCTTGGTAGTTTTTATTTTACATTTAAATAGAATTATAAATGGGTTTGAAAGAATTTTTAAAATAGAAACAGTTTTATTATTTCATAAAAGTGTTTTAAGAAAGAATCCAAATGATGTTTTTTAAGAAAATGTATATTTAAGGAACTATTTGGGAAGAGTGTTGAATGGTATTTTGGTATTTTATCAATGTTTTCAAAATCCATATATCCATATATTAAAATAAATATTTTAATTTCACATTCAACTTTGGTTATGTAAAATTTGTTTTTTGTTTGAAAATAGGTATTCTCTCTATTGTTTGATTTATTAAATATATAATTCTGAAAACTATATATTAATAATGTAAATGATGAAATTATGACAACCCTGTTTTTTATTACAACTTAAACATGATTTATTACATAAAACATCACTTTATACAATAAAGAAGCTAGAGAGGTTTATTGTCTTTGGGGCTTAGTATCATTACATGAAAACTTAAAACATGAAATAAAGCATCTTTTTTGAAAACTCCCTTTACATGACCACTAAATTCCTTCGTAGTTAGCATTGCGTGGGATAACCCGAGGACATGCATAAGAAAAGGGTGAGCTATAAAGCCCAGTAAGGGAGTACACATGGAATAACATGAGTAAAATACATGTTATACAATATGCATATCAATAGATCATAAGAAAAACCTGAACATATAGGCATGATAAATCATGATAATCATAACATGGAAATGTGGCAACAACACTTAACATGGAATTAGCTTGAGCCAAGGCTCATTGCACATGGAGCATGGGTAAATCCTCATTGCACATAAAGCACGAGTAAACACTCATTTAACTTGAATTATCATGATTCAACACTCATTTATCATGATGTATCATGATACTATACTTTACCAAATGCATTGGAGCGCTATCAGGGCACACCCTTATTAAACATTTCATTTCATGCATTAGTATGCCACATGGATCATAAAACAATGATTCATAAAACATAATCATTTATTCCACGATAAAGGAATGTGTAATTCATACATGAAACATTATAATCAATAAGTAAATGTGCATAAAGTTGAATACCCTTGATGGAGAAATGGGAATGGTATTCACTACACAATGGCATTGGCTTAGAAAATTGGTGCAATTTCGGCAGCGTAACGGCGTGACATAAGAATTCACAAAAAAATGGTTGATGAGAGAGAAAGGGGTTCCTCATCATATTTACATGTAATTTATAGTAAGAAGTTAATATAGATATATGTCCCAACAATTGTAGTGGAATTTATATTCATGATACAAAAGTATTTCTTGAATGTAAATGAGGAGAGAGATGTTTTTTTCGGAATTTCGACATGGTAACAGGTGTACATGGGAGGCATTTAATGAGAGATAAATAGGTATCCCATAATTCAAACATAAAGAGGGTAGTATGATGGAGGTTCAAAACCATACCCCAATATTCATAATTGAAATTAAAAGGACAAAACAACTTAAAGAAAATTGGACAAAAATGAGAAAGGAAGAAAAAACCCTTACTTTGAAGTTTGCTTCCAAAGGCTAGAGAGAGGCTTGTGAGAGGCTTCTTGGGAGCTTGGGGCACCTTGGGAGGATTCTAGAGAGAGTAGGGTAGAGGTTGGACGAACTCCAAAGGCTTTGAGTGAGGAGGAAGTGGGAGCATTGGTGGGTTTATATAGGAAAGTTAGGGAATTCTTTATTATTTAGGTTTGGGACCCCTTATATTAAATTAATCCAAACCACAAACCATCCCATGGTTTTGCCCATGGTTTTTGGAAAAGGGAAGATGAAAATAATATTTTATAATGCCAAGGTCCGAACATCTTGAAATATTAGGGTTGCTTATGTGGAGGTGAGTCACACTCCCATGGAAATTAATTTAAAAAGACAAGGTGTTTATTAAGTCTTGAGGGGTCCATTAATGCTTTGAAAAGTATGCCAAAACAAACCCAAAATCACATTATTTTAATTTTAAAACATATATTGGCCGAACATAAAGATTATGGTATTTTATTACATCACTATTGGCTCATTATGATGTCATAAAACACATTATATATTTAAACGGTATTTAATTTTTACTCGAAACATTTGACTGTCTTAAAAAATTATGAAAAATTCACCATTGGATAATTTTGACATCCTGATTCCAAAAATAACATTTATTTTATCTAAATAATTTTCTAAATATGTTAATTTTCACTTCTAAAATAAAAACCGACATTTATAAAAAATTTACGGGTTTTGACAAAAATTTCTTTCAAACCTTAATAAAAATTATAATTGCATTCATACAATTACATGATCATTTATATATAATAAAATTAATCTAACAATAATAATAATAATTTATTAAAATATTATCTAGTTCAATAATCCCTTAATTTAATAAAATAGGTTTCTTAATTAAATAATAACTAAAAACACCATTTGTACTTTAAAAACTATTTACAATGTATCAATAATGACAAAAAATTATATTCATTATTATATAAAAAAATAATGTACATGAACATAGTAATATCGATTAATTACATAACCCATTGAAACAGCCGAATAAGACCTAAGGGTAAGGTGTGCGATGGTGATAAACTCTTGGGGTGGCTCGGATAACATCGCTCGAGTGGTAATTTCTATCAACTTCCACTTCTCCCATAGACGGTCCCGTTCGAGCTTGACATGGTGAAGCTCAGATTGGGATTCGTCAAGAGAAAAGCCCAAGGATGCCACCTCTTTTCTGAGCTCCGATAAATGGGCTTCGTATGGGGAAATTCTACTGGATGAGGCCATCGCTTCCTTTTTCTAAGTAAAATTGGATGTGTTAAAGCCCTATATTTATACTAATCATGTGATCATTGTTCAACGGCTATAAAAGTAATGGTCACAATTCATATCATAAAACCAATGAAGTTGACATTTTATAAAAACCATTTATATAAGGAGACATTTAATAAGATCAAGAGGGATTTTCAATTAATGAATCTTTGGGTCGTTACAATATTCCCCACTAAAGAAATTTCGCACTCGAAATTTTCCTTTTCCCACACTAAAATAGATGTCGGTAACTCAGCTTCATCACTTCCTCTGATTCCCAAGTTGCTTCTTCAAAGTTGTGGTTTCCCCATAACACCTTGACGAGGGGAATTTTCTTATTTCGTAGAACTTTTTCTCTGAGATCTAATATCTTCACTAGTTACTCCTCATAAGAAAGATCGTCTTCCAATTGTACCACCTCAGAAGAGAGTACATGTGAAGGGTCCGGTATGTACTTCTTTAAGAGTGATACATGAAAGATATCATGTACTTTGGCCATAGAAGGCGGAAGTGCTAGTCGATAGGCCACAGCCCCGACACAATCATGAATCTCTAAGGGGTCGATGTACCTTGGACTTAACTTCCCTTTCTTTCGAAACCTCATGACCTTCTTCCACGGAGATATGCGTAGAAAAACCATGTCTCCAACTTTAAACTCAAGGTATCATTGACGATTATCTGCATAAATCTTCTGTCAACTCTGGGCTTCCTTGATATGTTTCTGAATGGTTTTCACCATCTCCACCATTTCCTCGACCATTTCTTGTCCAAGAAGCTTACATTCACCAACCTCATACAATCATGCTGGTGTTTTTCACCTTTTCCCATACAGGGCTTCATATGGTGCCATTTGGATGCTCGAGTGGAAACTATTATTATAAGAGAACTCAACCAGAGGAATATGTTGATCCCATCCACTTTTAAAGTCCATTGAGAACACTCTCAACATATCCTCAAGTGTTTGGATAGTCCGCTCGGATTGGCCATCAGTTTGAGGATGATAGGTCGTACTAAAGTTCAGTTCAATATTCAGATAATGTTGAAGAATCTTCCAAAAACATAGAGGTGAATCTTGGATCTCGTTCAGACACAATAGATAGTGGTACTCAATGAAACCTTACAACTTCCCTAATATATATCTGTGCCAGTTGATCCAATGAGAAATACTCCCGAATAGCAATGAAGTGTGTAGTCTTTGTAAGATGATCCACAACATCCCATATTGCATTGTTGCCTTTGGATGTCCTCGGAAGTCCGGTGACAATGTCCATGGTGATTTTTTCCCATTTCCATTCTGGTATGGGAAATGGTTGCATCATCCACTTAGACTTCTACCTCTCTGCCTTCACTTGTTGACACACCAGGCACTTTGATGTATATTCAGCAATCTCCTTCTTTATATTATCCCACCAAAATATTTCTCAGAGATCTCGATACGTCTTTGTGCTCCTTGGGTGAATAGAGAAATTTGAACTATGTGCATCATCCAAAAGTTCCTTCTTTAGCTCCGGACTTGATGGAACACACATTCTTTTCCCAAACTACACAATTTCTTCTTCATTAACATTAAACTCTGAGGATTTACCTTTTTCGATAGCTCCCACTTTTTCTTGAATTCCCACATCATCCTTTTGAGCATCCATTAACCTTTCCAAAAGAGACGGTTGAGAAATAATATGTTAAAGGATTGATAATGTTCCCTTCTCTATGATTCCCATGTCCATATTCATCAAGTCTATAAAGATTCGATCCATCCCAATTCTCATCATTGATAGAATTTCTGGATCCTTTCTACTTAGGGCATCTGCCAACTTGTTTGCTTTCCCAAGGTGGTAATGGATTGAACAGTCATAATCCTTGATGAGCTCTATCCATCTTATCTGGCGCATATTAAGCTCTTTCTATGTGAATATATATTTAAGACTCGTGTGGTCAGTTAATATCTCACATTTCTCTCCATAGAAATAATGCCTCCAGATTTTCAAGGTAAAGATCACCGCCGCCAACTCCAGATCATGTGTTGGATAGTTTCTCTCATGGATTTTAAACTGCCTTGAGGCATAGGATATCACTATATCATTCTGCATCAGCACACATCCTAATCTCTTCTTCGAAGCATCACTGAATACCACAAAAAGCACCCCACTTGTGGGTAACGTGAGCACGGGCACAGTGATAATCCTCCTTTTAAACTCCTTGAATCTTTCTTTGCATTCATCACTCCAATAAAACTTTACTCCCATTTGAGTTAGCTTGGTAATAGGGTTGGACAATCGTGATAAATTTCTCAAAAATCGTCAATAATTTCCAGCTAACCCCAAGAAGATGTAGATATCTGTTACTGATGTTGGCCTCGTTCATCCCTCAATTGCATCTGTTTTGGAGAGATCCACAGATATCCCATTGCTTGTGATGATATGGCCCAAGAATGTAACCTCCTTCAACCAGACCTCACACCTGCTGTTCTTTGCATAGAGCTTCTCCTTGTGCAAAGTCTCTAGTACAGTTCTTAAATTCTTCTCATGATCATCCTTGGTTTTGGAGTATATTACAATATCATCTAAAAAGACTACCAAAAATTTGTCTAGGTAATATCTAAAGACTCTATTCATCATGTCCATGAAGATTACTGGAGCATTGGTGAGTATGAAAGTAATTACTATGAATTCATAGTGCCCGTATCTTGTACGAAAAGCAGTCTTGGGGACATCTTCCTTCTTTACCCTTACTTGATAATATCCCAACCGCAAATCTACCTTGGAAAAGTATTGTGCTCCACACAGCTGATCGAACAAGTCATCAAATCTTGGGAGAGGATACTTGTTCGTTATCGTGATTTTTTTATGTTCACGATAATTGATGCAAATCCGCATTGACCCATCCTTCTTCTTGACGAAGAGGACTGGTGCACCGCATGGTGAAGCACTTGGGTGTATAAACCTTTTATCTAGATTCTCTTGTAGTTGTTTCTCCAGCTCTTCATGCTCTACAACCGCCATTCAATATGGAGTCTTGGGTATTGGTAAAGCCCCAGGTATAAGTTCAATTAAGAATTCAACATCCCTTCTAGGAGGAAGACCAGGAATTTCCTCGGGAAACACTTGAGTGAATACCCTGACAATAGGCATTTCTTCAAGGATGGTTTCTTCCTTGGAATCAATCATCTAAGCCAGATACGCGTGCTCATAAGGCAGTAATATCCAAGCTTGAAATGATGGAGCTAAAGGAGATTCATCTTCCTCCTTACACTTGTAAAGAATCGGGGGTCGATTCTCCATATAAAATGTGATTTCCCTCTCCTGACAATTTATGTTGGCTATATTTTAGGAAATCCAATCCAGGCCAAGAATTTCATCAAATTCCACTAGAGGGAGTATGATGAGGTTTTCCAGGAAATTCAATCCATAGATTATAACAGGGGAGGAATTATATTCATGGGATGCAATGATTGCCCCATTTTCCTTACTCACCGACATCTTCACTTCCATGATTTTTGGTGGTGCTGGGATTGTTCTACTAAACATTCGAGATATAAAAGAATGTGTAGAACCTGAATTAAAAAGTATGTTCGCTATTCTTGAATTAATAACTAGCGTACCTATCACCACTTCGTTGTCGGGGTTCACTTCGGCAAAAGTGATGGAAAAAGCTCTTCCTTGCTGCCTTGGAGGTTGTTGGTTATCTCTGAAAACCCTTGGATTAGAGCACTGAATTGAAAAATGACCTGGTTATTTGCATTTGTAGCATTGAACAACGCATTGAGGTTTGAACAGAGCATTTCTCTCCTCTATCGCAGTCGCAGTTCTTTCTGGCCAACAGTTAACAACTTGGTTCCCTTCTCTTCCACACCTGAAGCATTTCCTCGTCCCCTTAAGGCAATTTCCAGGGTGCTTCTTTCTGCACTTTTGGAAAGTGGGGGGCTGGATCATCTTAGCACTGTTGGATTTATTCATCGGCCCACCAGCATTGAATTCCACCATGCGCTTCTTATCCCCATGATACCCCTGTGATTCTTCAATCTCCATTTCTAACTTGAGGGCACATCATACAATTTCCTCATAGCTGTCGAAGTCACGGATCGCTAATGCTTTCCGTATGTTAGGCTTCATCCCACCAAAGAAGCGGTCAACCTTGCATTTGGGGGTAACGACAAAGACGGAAGCGTATCGCAAAAGCCTTATGATTTTTTCCTCGTACGCTCCAACAGATTCTTCATCTTTTTGCTTGAGGGAAAGGAAGTCCCTTTCCATCTTAAGCTGGAGGGTGCGCAGAAATATTTATCAAAAAACATCTTCCGGAAATCCTTCCATTCCAACGCCTCGATCTCCTCCTCAGGCTTCATATTTTTGATCAACGTCCACCATTGATTATCTTCACCCACCATACGAATAGCTGCCAGGAGAACCTTCTCTTGTTTAAAACATTGAAGGATGGAGAAGATCTTTTCAATGGAGTTGATCCATTGTTCAGTGATTTTGGGATCGGATTATCCACTAAAAGTATGAGGCCTTTGTCTCATGAAGCTCTCGATGGCGACTTTTTCTTTCTTAGGGGGGTTTGTACGTTCTTCTTGACCCATGTTTCTATTAAATTCTTGAGTTAGCTGATAGAGAAGCGTGACAAAGTTTGTGATTCCCACTCCCATTGGATTGGGCGTCTCATTAGTATAGTCATCACACTGATCTTCACATCAGTTGTTATCCCGAGACCTCCTATTACCGGCCATTGGCTAGAATAAAAGGAATTTTAGGGGTAACACATAAAGGGTAATCCAAATACAAAAGTTTATAACTTATAAATAAACTTTAATTTCCTTAAATCATGAGTCTATAGGCTTCAATCTAGGATTTTCATGATCTACTTTCTAACATATATTCTTAGGGGCATTTTTTTAATTCCCTTTATAAGGGTTCATACTAAGCTTGTAAATTTACCAAAGCATATCCCCCAGGAGTGTTGTAACCAAGAGTGCAGCAAGGCCCGTTGTCGTGCACCAGTTCCCATTCGAGTCTAGCTTAAAGCGCTATTTTTGGGTTTTACCCCTAAGATACATTTGTGCCAGAGCCGCCTCTACCTGCTCGTATCTAGACAGGGATTTATTTTCTTGATAACCCACTTACACAATACTCACCAAAACAAATGGACGTTTTTATTTTACTTAGTCTTGTATCTAATGATTTACTAGGGTTTTCTAATCCTAATCCCAAAAATAACCAAACCTATCCTCTAATACCAACTATGACAACCCTGCTTTTTATTACAACTTAAACATGATTTATTACATAAAACATCACTTTATACAACAAATAAGATCGAGAGTTTTGGTGTCTTTGGGGATTAGTATCATTACATAAAAACTTAGAACATGAAATACAACATCTTTATTGAAAACTTCCTTTACATGACCACTATATTCCTTCGTACTTAGCATTGCATGGGATAACCTAAGGACATGCATAAGAAAATGGTGAGCTTTAAAGCCCAGTAAGGGAGTACACATGGACTAACATGAGGAGTACAATACATGTTAGAAAATAGTCATATCAATAGAGCATAAGAAAAACATGAACATAAAGGCATGATAAAGCATGATAATCCTAACATGGAAATGTGGCAACAACACTTAACATGGAATTAGCATGAGCCAAGGATCATTGCACATGGAGCATGAGTAAATACTCATTGAACATAAAGAACGAGTAATCCATAGTTGCACTTTAATTAGTATGAATTCAACACTCATTGCACATGAAGTATCATGATACTATACTTTACCCAAAGCATTTGAGCGCTATGAGGGCACACCCTTATTAAACATTTCATTTCATGCATAAGTGTGCCACATGGATCATAAAACATTGATTCATAAAACATAATCATTTATTCCACGATAAAGGAATGTGGAATTAATACATGAAACATTATAATAAATAAGTAAATGTGCATAAAGTTGAATACCCCTTATGGAGAAATGGGCATGGTATTCACTACACAATGGCATTGGCTTAGAAAATTGGTTCAATTTCAGCAGCGTCACGGCGTGACATAAGAATTCACAAAAAAATTGGTTGATGAGAGAGAAAGGGGTTACTCCTCATATTTACATGTAATGGACAGTAAGGAGGTCATATAGATATATTTCCCAACAATTGTAGTGGAATTTAGATTCATGATACAAAATTATTGCTTGAATGTAAATGAGGAGAGAGATGTTCCTTTCGGAATTTCGGCATGGTAACGGGTGTACATGGGAGGAATTTAATGAGAAAGAAAGGGGTATAACATCATTAAAACATAAATAGGGAAGTATGAGGGAGGTTAGAAGCCATACCCCAACATTCATAATTGAAATTAAAAGGACAAAACAACTTAAAGAAAATTAGACAAAAATGAGAAAGGAAGAAAAAACCCTTACTTGGAAGTGTGCTTCCAAAGGTTAGAGAGAGGCTTGTGAGAGGCTTCTTGGGAGCTTGGGGCACCTTGGGAGGATTATATAGAAATTATGTCAGAGGTTGGACGAACTTCAAAGGCTTTGAGTGAGGAGGAAGTGGGAGATTTGGTGGGTTTATATAGGAAATGTGAGGGAATTCTTTATTATTTAGGTTTGGGACCCCTTATATTAAATTAATCCAAAATACAAACCATCCCATGGTTTTTGCCCATGGTTTTTGGCAAAGGGAAGAGGAAAATAATATTTTATAATCCCATGGTCCTAAATTCTTAAAATATTATGGTTGCTTATGTGGAGGTGAGTCACACTCCCATGGAAATTAATTTAAAAAGACAAGGTGTTTAATAAGTCTTGAGGGGTCCATTAATTATTTGAAAAGTAAGCCAAAACAAACCCAAAATCACATTATTTTAATGTTAAAACATATATTGGTCTTACATAATGATTATAGTATTTTATTACATCACTATTGGGTCATTATGATGTCATAAAACACATTTTATATTTAAACGACATTTAATTTTTTCTCAAAAATTTGATTGTCTTAGAAAATTATGAAAAATTCACCATTGGATAATTTTTACTTCCTGATTCCAAAAATAAAATTTATTTTATCTAAATAATTTTCTAAATATGTTAGTTTTCACTTTTAAAATAAAAACCGACATTTATAAAAAATTCACGGGTTTTGACAAAAATGGCTTTAGAATTTTAATAAAAATTATAATTGCATTCATACAATTACATGATAATTTATATAAAATAAAATTAATATAATAATAATAATAATTTATTAAAATATTATTTAATTCAAAAATCCCTTAATTTAATAAAATATATTTCTTAATTAAATAATAACTAAAAATCCCATTTGTACTTTAAAAACTATTTAAAATGTATCAATAATGACAAGAAATTATACTCATTATTATATAAAAAAATAATGTACATGAACATAGTACTATTTATTAGTTACATAACCCCTTAAAATAGCCACTTAAGACCTAAGGGTAAGGTGTGCGATGGTGAAAGACTCTTGGGGTGTCTTGGATAACATCGCTCGTTTGGTAATTTCTATCAACTTCCACTTCTCCCGTAGACGGTCCCGTTCGAGCTTGACATGGTGAAGCTCAGCTTGGTCTTGGTCAAAAGAAAATCCCAAGGATTCCACCTCTTTTCCGAGCTCCAATAAATGGGCTTCGTATGGGGAAATTCTACTGGATGAGGCCATCGCTTCCTTTGTCAAAGTAAAATTGGATGTGTTAAAGCCATATATTTATACTAATCATGTGATCACTGTTCAACATCAATAAATGTAATGGTCACAATTCTTATCATAAATCCAATGAAGTTGAAATTTTATAAAAACATTTTATATAAAGAGACATTTAATAAGATCAAGAGGGAATTTCCATTAATGAAACTTTGGGTCGTTACAGAAATTTTGAAATGTTATTATAATTAATTTTTGGCCATGTGGCTAGGTGTATAGTAGTCTACTCATTTTTTATTTTCATGGCTATATTGTATTTCAATTTTAAGATTTTGGTTTAGATTTTGACTACTATTTTAGGTTTAAATGTTTCATGATTTATTAATCCCTTGATGTCATGAATAGGATAGTATTTATTTTTACCTAATTATTTTCTTTTATAAAGAAAACAATTAATCCTTTACTAGTTATAGCCATGATTATTAGTTGGAACATTATATATTTTCATGTTATAATAGAACAATGGGCTATTTTTATTGTGAGAGTTTTTGGATGTGATGAAAGATTTTTATTTTTTTATTTTTTATGTATAATATTCTTTGGATTTTTTAAATTTATTTTACAGTTGGATATATTATTTGGTGTGGATGTAAAGATTACAAACAACTAACATTTAGTTTTTTAATGTTAGTTTCGTTTTTGTGGTAAATTTTATTTTATGATGAAATATTTCCCAAGTGTGATTCTTTTATTCTCATAGAATAGTTTCAAGCATGTGGTGACTAGGGAATCCCTTTTGGACAATATCAGATAAAGTTAAGAGGTGGCTCATGTGGATTCTCAAGATATTATTTTCATAAATTTTCCTCATTGTTCGATATTTTGAAATCTTGTTGAAAATTTTTCCTTTGTGTGAAATATTTTGGATAACCCATGTAAAAATTATTATTTCCCAAAATTATATTTCTTATGATTTTTTACATATCATAGGCACTTTTGATTCCATGTATTAAATTTCATTATCCCTTATGATATTTTCAATTCCATATGATTATATCATCATTTTTATGAAATTTATCAATTCTTATGATATTCTAAAAAAATGTAACTTATTTTATCCCATATGATTTTTCAATGATATTATCTTGTTAAACATTATCCATAGTGAAATTTTAGGAAAATATGGTTTTTTCTATGGTGTGTTCAAGATGACCACACATCTTCACCATGAAAATTTTAGAGGGTATTTTAATTAATATGACCACCTATTTTGATTTGGGGGTGCCCGATAGGCATTTAAAATTACCCTCATAAAGAGATAATATTCATCAAAATAAATTCAATATTTTCTATACACCATGGTGTGCTTACTGATGCCTTCATGAAAATAATATCATCATAACATTATCTTTGATCATTATTTCATTCAATGAGGATATAAAATGTCAAATTCTATGGGATGAATTATAAGTAGAAGTAATACATTGGTGTGGATGGTTTTTCATCACTACCCACACATGAACGTGAAGAATTAGTTTTTTTCACATCCACCTTGATCTTATTATAAATAGATACTACATGGAAATTGAGTTTTCTAGAATTTGATTGAAGGTTGGTAATATTTTTTTATTATCTTACCCCATTTGGGAAGTTAAGGATGATGAACCCAACAAGTTAAGTGTTTTTTTTTGGCATAACATGGAAGACGGACATGAATGGGGTAAGATATTGTGTAATAATTTAGGATTTTAGTAAATATTATGTAGAAAAGGGAATGTGAAAGATATGGTGTTAAATTTATCCTTTCATGGATAAATTCTTAAGAATATTTTGGTAGTTTAGATCCATGGATTATCCTATCTTAATAATTTTATTTTCATCATATCTTCTTTTATTTATCATGAAAAAGATTTTCTGAATGAATAATGTTTTTATTTCCAAAATATTTTTCATCTAATTTTTTCATAATTTTTTAAATTGGTGAATTTAAAGTGTTTTTTCTAAATTTTTGAACTCATCCAGAGAGAATTTTAATTTAATCATAATTATTTTAGTTAAGTTCAATTACTTTAACGTATTTTAGATTCTGAATCACCTTCATAAATGGATCTTCACCAATACCAAGGACTTGTTATAGTATTTAGGTATAATGATGTGTTAACCCAGAAGAATTTGTGTGATAATTGAGAGATCTAATTAGATTATCTAGTTATATAAGAGAGAAGGGAGTGTATAAAGGATGAATACTAGTCAACCACTATTTATTTAAAATTAGGGTTTACGGTCCTTTTAATCAATATTTACTGTTTCATTTAAAATTAACCCCTATAATTTCTATTGTTATAATCATTTAAGTTAAATTTTAAATTTATTTTCAACTACATTAATGACCAAATTTAGTTTCTATTTGAAAAGGAAAAAAAATTGATGATTTCTTTACTTATATTCTAACCTCTTTGAGATAAAACCCATGGAGTACAATATTGTATTAATTATGGGTAAATAATTGATTAAGGTTTCATGATAAAAAAATACAATCAACTATAAAATTATACCACTCACCTAGTTAATGTTATATGAGTGAATGATATGTTTATGGACATAATGGGGGTACGAATAAATTTAATGAGGTATAAGTACCCTCATTTTTTTTATCAATCTATTGAAATTTTGTGGGAGAAATTCTTTTAAGGATGTTGAATGTGACACCCTATTATTTTACTATGAATTCTTTTAATTAAATAATAACTACGCTTAATAACATGTTTCATAATGGAAAAAAGTAAAATGAATTTTGGTAATTTTTTTAATAAAAAATATTACAATACAATATAAACATTAATTCATTATAATAATTCAATATGAAACTGGATTAAAAAAATTACAATGCTAATAAATGAACTAGTAAATAAAAATACCATGAAAATGAAATATTTATCCTTGTTGTTTTCCATGAAATTGATCACCTCGACTACAAATATAGAAATAATTAAGATAATTATAAATATAATAATAATTTTAATAAAGAAGTAAATGAATTATTATTTGTTATATAAATGTATATAAGTATATATATTAAAAAGGCACATAAATATTATATATATGGTTGTTTGAAATATTTTCAATGGATATATGGCCATTATAATAAAAGTACTCAGATATATGATCACTGGGAATATGAAATGTGTAATTTAAGTAATTAAAAATAATATAATAGTAAACAAATTTGGATTGAAAAAATAATAATAATATTTAATTAAAATATTTTATTATAAAAATATATATTTAATGCAATATATATTATAATAATTAAATATTTATTTTATTCATTTATAAAATTAAATGAATCATTTTAATACTAATTAATTGATAAAGTTATTATATTATAGGATGAATAATTGATTTCACTAGGATGTAATTGACATTATTTAATATAATAAAGTGATAATTTTCTGAGAAATGGTTTATTATTATTATGTATTATTATCTCAATAAATTTAATTGATCACATTTAAATAATCAGTCAAATTTAATTTATTAATATATAATAAATAGACAAAAAATAATTTAATTATTAATTGATACTAAATAGTATTATGAAGACATAAATATCACAAGTCATTTTTCTAAAAAAATAGTTTTTATTTATAAAATTAATGTTTTAATTTAAAAGATAAATTTTATATATTTTTAATTTGAATTAGATTAAGTGGTTTTAAAATTATTCATCGATGATTTTAAATTACATATGGAGTAAAATTAATTTTTGTGGACATAAAAATAATTTACTGAATTAAAAAATGAGATATCGAGTTAAAAATAAAATAAGGTAAAATGATTAAACTATTTTTAAAGACTTAATATATCCTGAAAACTTATATATATTTTTTATGAGGTTATTTTTGACCCATATGTAAAATTTTAACATTTTTATACACTTTGTTTTAAAATGAATACCGTATGCATTAAAGATTGAATATTTGTAAAAATTCCACTCAAAACTCACTTACAAAAGGACCCCTCCTCTACTCCTCAAGAACCACACAGACTATTATTTTATCCCTTTAATATCAAATCACTTCACCACCCCAAAATAATTCTTATAAAATTTGTATCTTTGTGTATAAATAAGGAAGCCTAAATCCTTCACTACAAAGGATCCCCTATAGATAAGAACAAATTCATCAAGTAATTGTCAAAGTTATTCTCCAACCTTTTCCATTAACTAATAATATAAATAACTTTTAAACATTATTATCTATTATAATTGTGTTATATTAACATTATTATGCTTCTTATAAAACTATAATACTATTATATATATGCAAACTCTAACTCATTCCCTAATGTATCATGTTTACTTTTTAGGTTGGTTTAACAACTACCGTGAACGATGTTATACCAACATCATCATTTTCATCATGAATAACTATGAATACATTAATAATGGGTATATATGTTATTAACTATAAATATATTTCATTAATATCATGTTAAAATTATGAAACATAAATTAATGTAAAATATTAATAAATCATTTTTACTAGTAAATTACCCAACTAATAATCATTATAGATTACATTACCATGAAAAATACACCTACATTCATCAAAGTGAGAATTAGAAAATTTAATTCGAATATAATTATTCCACTTCCATTATTAATTTATTAATCATGAAAATGGTATCAAATAACCATGGCTGGCATCACCATTATGAAATTGTACAGAACAATAAAAATCTGATACATTTGAGGATGCAATAAAAAATAACTAACAAATATAAATGAAATACATGATTATAATTAAAGACTATGAAATGAGATATATAATTAAATAGTTTTCTTAAATACTTTATTAATATGGTTTTTATTATAATGTTTGTCTAAAATCATTCCTAGAATTCATGAGAAATGGTAAGGGTTTCTTTATTAATATCATTTTGAAGTCAAGATTGTTTATGTTTAAACTTAAATAAAAGGATATTATATGTCCTTATTTGGAAAATAATTTCTTTTTCATATAAACTAATTATTAATGGGTTATAAATTAATTATCACCATTTTGAATTTTATTGGTACATAAATTATTCAAAGTAATTAATGTCATAAAAATCCACCATATCTTCTATTTTTGGCCAACAACCTTTATCCTCTAGGTATATGTTCTATATTTTATATTATAGGTGATATTATAATGGTATTTATTATTTTTCAGTTCTTCTTTAATACACGTGAATTTATTTACAAAATAAATATTCTTTTATCATTTTTGGAATGATTTTTTTCCATAAACTAATACTCACTTTAATAATGTGTGAAAGGAATATTCGATTTTTAATTCTTCCCATATGAATTTATTTTCCAAATTTTATAATATGTTTTGTTAACTAATATTCCTATCCATGTTTTACTATTTCTACAATGAAATATATACTCCAATAAATTTTTGAGTTTGTATTTTAAAATAAAATTCATCAAAAGAATTGAATACTTCTTATTGTTTTAAAAATAAAACTTCCAATTCCCTTACGAAAGGGTTTTTCAATTATGAATACATAATTTACTGTTTCATACTCTTAAATGAAGATATTATTAAATAATATAAACAAATTTATTTCCTTATGTTGATTTTGTTCATATATTGTAAATGTTTTCATCACATCTATTTTTGTTAATGGGATAATTTAGTTGTAGTGGAAATAAGAATGAATTTCTAATCATCTAACATATATTTTTGTGGTTTATCTTTATGTGGTAGATGGGTTTTCTACATCTCAATTATAAATTGGATAATGTTTTATATCTCACGTGATTAGGGTGGAATCAAGGTGGATATACCAATTCAAATATGTTATGGGATTTTGTTCATTATCCCATGTAAACTATGTTAAGGTATATTGGTGGCTATTTGAAGTCCACTATTTAATAGGAAGGTTATCATCTTATTACAATATGGTACGAATTTCTTGGTGGTTATCCTCAAAACATATTATTATTTTTATCCTAATTTTTTGGAACATTCGAATGTTAAGTAACACACGTATGTTATGATCCCATGGATCATAATTATTGAATCATATTTTCACACTCCTATGATATCATGGTTAAAATAATTTCTCCATGAATTATATTTTGTTACATATATATTATTGAGTATGATAATCTTATGTTATTTCCATTCACCATAGATTGTTCTTATACATATATTTTGATATTTTTTTCAATTTTTATCTTTTATTTATGTTATTATGTTTACCCTTAATAGAAATCAGAACTCATCCATTCATATAAATCTTTTCCCAATGTTTTAGAAGAGGGTATTATCTTTTTTTGGATTAAAATAGAATCATGTGAGAAGTAAACTTATGGGATATTTTTAAAATGTGGTAAAATATGTTTTTATGTATATAATATCCAAAGGTACAAAACCTATAGTGTCTAGGGTGTAATTATTTATGAGATGTAAAAAATATTCCTGAAAAATTATATAATATTAACGATTTTTTTTTCTCAGGTGACCTCATAGTTATTTATGAGCGGTTTGGAATGTCCCAAATCATGTTAAGAGTTGGAGCATAATCGAGATAGGATTTTACTACTCATATGACAAGAATGATATCTAGTCCCTCAATTAAAATAGACTAAATAATTTTACAATCATTCCAAGATAATATTTATGATTGCATTATATATCTGGTGAGAGGCATGTGATGCTCTAATACACACTTTTGAATTAAACGTTATTTATTTGTATACATATTTAGTGAATACATATATAAATTTGATTGCACTAGTAGATATGTGATTTTGTCTTACAACATAACTTGTGATTACCCGATGGCAGAAGAAAATGGATCCTATGAAGATTAATTCATTAAAATAATAATACTAGTGTATATAGATATAATGATTCTTGTTTTTGGTAAAATTCAATCAAGATCCATATTTTCCTGAGTAGCCTTTATGCTTTTCTATAGGTCCCCCTTTGATTGTATTTATGAATTTCATAATACATATTTTTTTGGTAATGCTAAAATTTTCTATGGGATAACATGTTTTGGATTACTAAATGAGTATTTCCATTTAAATTAGATATATGTTCTATTTTTTTGAGTGCATCAAAAAGGATATTTGAATGAGTATTGATTTTGAATTGACTATGATTTGCTACAAAGTGATTTTAATAATAGCCTTTCAAAAGTGTTTTGATATATATCCAAAAAATATTTTAATATGATATCATAGTTTATTGTATATGAAAATACATATGGTGAATGAAACAAATTATTGTGTGATTTAGAGAAATTGGGAGACTAAAGGAGGTATTTCATTAATCCTTAATCACATAAGATTATTTTATGATATGTCTTATTATACAACTTGGGTATATTGTATGGAATGAAATGTAACATTCGTTCCATTACTTCAAAAAATTACTATATGATTGTGATGAATTATATGTAAGTATTATGACAAGAATCATAATTAATTATACACTATAACATCCTATGATTTAGTGTAAAGTTAACATTTGTATGTTAACATTTGAATAATTACCAATGTATGCTATCATTAAAATAACATTTCAATTGATGAAATGTATGAAAAAAATATATAGATTCTTGTGATGAATGAAATTATATATAATGTAATAAATCATATGTTATTAATTGTATAAGTTAATTCATGAACACTGAGGAATGTAAAAAAGTCTAAATAAGGGATGCACTACAAATTTTTTGTGGTGTTAGTATACGTAGAGCCTCATTTCAATATTCTTTTCTATTCAAAAAATATATATTCCTCATATTTTAGGATTCATCTATATATTTTACTAGAATATGCATATTAATTTTATTTTAGGCTATTATCATGAGATATTACATGAGGCATGAATATGAATTTGTAATATGGTATAATTCTCTTTTGAAATGGGATATCAAATGCATGACCACTAACAAATCTTTCGAAATGGTTTACTTTGGATTTAAATAATTAATATGGTTATTTTAAGGCATTAATGAGATTTTATAATCTAATAAATTTTTTAAATGATTAATCTATACTAATAGGAATGTTTTATTGTAGTATATACTTCTATATAAGCATTGTATGTTGATCCTTAGGTCTCTGAATTAAATTAATATATGATATATAACAGATATAGATTCTCATATTGTATTTTGGTGATTCATTATATCCTTTATGAATCTATATCCCATCATACCTTCTATTAAACATAGTGTCTAAGGTTCAATCATACCACTAATGTCCATGGTGTCTTCTCGTTATATAGGAGGATTCAACTAGTCAATATACAAATTATGGAGGAGAAACTCTTAGAATGTATTTAAGTTCTCTCAATCAAATATACTCCATATAGGATAACATATATATATATATATATAATTGTGATATAGGTACACCAATTTGACATGGTGGTCTTCATCCTCATGTTCATTTAATAATGAATGATCATATATATTTATGTGGTTTTTCTATAATGTTGTAAATTATTTGATTCTTTAAAACTCATAAGATCTTACCTTAACAAGAGATCTCTTTTACATATCCTTTATCATTTTAGAGGCACAATATTTATATGGGATTGGGGATATTATTTCTCATATGATTGGTGATTCACTCAGCCCATTAATAAACCATAGAGGAGAGAGTCCTTCAGTCCCCTCTTAGAGGTCTTCATCAAGCAGATGATTGAAGAAAATGGTTGAGGTTTCATTGGTGAATGGTACACACAACATGTTCTAAATAGTAGTTTCATATGGTTTTGGATTCAAATATAATAGATCATGGGAATGATGTGTAACTACTTATGTTTCACTTATTAATTATTAATCTATCATTAGATGCCTAAAAAATATCATGAAAATGTAGCTAAAAGGATATTTCCACTATAGTGTAACTATGTTTGAAATTACCATGAACCTCTCCCACAAGATTCCCTCTTGGGCCGATAGTGAAGAAAAAAGTGACCCTCAAAACACACCTCTAATGGTTCAAAGGGTTTCTGACAAGCACAGATGGTATAGAACATATAAATTTGTGATACATTACCCTTATACTCAGAAAAACATAAATCATCAACCTATAAACACCTTAAAGTAATGTAAAAATACCAACACTTGAAATGCTATAAAATACATGACCAAAATGAAAATTTACCATGATAATACCTATGAAAATATTTGAGGCCATTGAAAATCATGGATAACCACTAAGAGTTTGTAATTCCTATCTCAATCACTAACACCCTCCTAAATACTTAAAAAATGTGTTTTTTTATTAGAGTGATTATAAAATTATAATCAGTAATAAGCTCCCCAAAATATCTCATGTAAATTCATAATAATAATAATAGGACCTAGTAAATAAAGAGTGAAATAAACTCATCACATATGCCAGGTTAACCATGTTTTTATCCTCATTATTGTATTCACACAAATAACATAAAAAGTGTTTTAATATAATATGAAAATTATATAAAAAATAGAGGTACCATTATTCCACATTTTTGGTAAAATGTGATTCCCTAAAACCCAATTCCATATGACATGGTACACCCATTTCCACTATAATACATACCACATATCTATAGAAACCCATTATAATAAAAACAACATTTTAACCTAGTATGATTAATATATACTAAAACTTGTGTAAAGATAAATTAAATCATAACTAATTATATATTGTGATTAAGTACACATGTAATATTTGTAACTCACTACAATATAGATACATGCATACACACTAACCTTAAACAACTATAACATGTATGCTCATTTATTGCATAACCATGATCCTCTAAAACCTAATAAAAGAATATCGCATATAATAGGCCCTAATAACTTTGTTATAGTTACAGACATACTATGTTTTGAAGGGAGTGTGAGGTAGGGAGAGTGGTAAAGAATGCATTTCCAAAAAAACATTAATATTGGGGAGAAATTGAGAATCTAACGATAGGTTGGGAATCAATTACCCCATATCACATTAAATGTAGGGATTATAAAAATAATAATGATAATAAATAATTTAAAATAAATAATTTGCAATGGAAATAACTAATATTTTGGTGAAACTATATCCAATACCCCCACAGAACAACCCATATACAATCACTAAAGACTATAAAGCTAATACTTTTCTAAATATAGAGTCAACATATTTTTTTACTAGTACTAATAATTTAATATTAATAAATTATCAACCATTTTATAAAATCTTATGTTTAATTCTGGTTTCACATTCACATTTACTATAAAATGGGAGGTTTGTTTTTTCAACATTATAATCCATATTTTCTTATCCATTCTCTTTTAATCATTTGCATATTCTATGGATTCTACTTTAATATATCATTATCATCATTTGGAATTTATGAATTGTTCCATTTATTTTATTTCATCAATTATTTCCATCCATGATTTTGGATACTAAGACTCAAATACACATAATCTATAAAGAATATACTCAAAAGAGATATGAAATCCCCAGAAAGGAAAAGGAATAAAAAAATCAAAATGAATGTAATAAGTAACCAATAACAAATCAGGGATCCCAAATCAGGTCAACCATCCTAGAATCGTACTCCATACCATTTCAAATAATCCACACTATATTATCATCTACCATATCAATCCTCCATCACAATACCATCAATACATGTCAACCCCTTCCATATCGACCAATCATACATAAATATTAAATAAGTTATACAAAGTGATCTTGAGTTCTAATATAAAAAATATATATAAATATAAGAAACTAATAATTACAATAGTAATAAATATAATTGAAAAATTAATATATATTTAATCAATTTAGGAAATCAATTTGAAAACTTGTTCATATTGTAGTTTTTCACTATAATTAATTTTAACAATAAATATTTTTCCTATAACTACTTCATTGATAAATTTAATGAGAGAATAATTTAGAAAACAATGAAACAAGACTTCATTTTATGTATTAGTAGAAATATCATCCAAAAAAATATTCTCAATAAATATCTTAATCAAGGAATGAAATTATATGAAAGGATGAAAACATTGATCATTGCGTTATTCATTATTTTTCTTTACATACAGTACTTAATTTGATTTACCAATTTTACTCATGGAAAATATTCAGGGTGCATAAATGATAATGTAAAAACAACATTAAACTTTCATGAAGGTTATAGGATCCGAAATCCTAAATAAATATAAACACATGAAAAGATACCCTGACCACCTTAAATTTTTAATTCCAAATTATTATCATATTTAGGTCAATCTAAAATATTTACCCCTTAAATCCCTCATAATAAAAATGACATGCATTTATATAATAAATATGGCTGTCTCAAATCCCATAATTCAATATTAATATCTTACTTTTATTTAATTATAATAGAAGTATGGGTGCAGGACAACAACATAAAACCACACAAGGAACCCATGAATGCTTAGAAAATAATCTCCTAATGAATCCTATAAAAAACCCATGAAAATCAAAATAATTGATACTACCATGGATAGGAAAGAACGAATGAGGGATAAATAAAGAGAGAAAATAGGTAGATAGAGTAACCTTATATTGATAGTTGTTTTTTAATAATGTTAAGGATAAAGGACCAATCTTTGAGGCCTGTGTTTTTATAAAAATATCTGAGGAACACCATGGGTTCCATAGGAGTAGGGAATATGTTGAGTTAAAGAGTCACTGTAATTTTATTGAAAATCCTAGAGAACTATAAATTATGGAGTGATAAGGATTCATCATGACGTAACAACCATGAATTAGGGGATCATATTGTGACATCACCATATGGCTTCTCCTCTTATTTTTGTTCAATGATCATTTCATCAATAAAAAAGGTTCATGACATGGAAAAGTGTATCTCACTACAATGTCCAAACCCCAATAAATCACAAAAATATATGACCTTATTTCTTATCCTAGTAGACCCTAGATAAGCACCATGACATGGCCTCCCACCATGACCCGATGATCACAAAAATGAAACAACCAAGGAGCTCGACCTCTAGGACTTCATGGAATGGAAAACATACATTACTACATGATTACAAAATGTAATTAAAATAATTAAGATTGAATCCATAAATTTGTTTTTTCTATGATACATAATGTTTTACCCCTTCAAAAAACTTATCCAGAACAATCTCATGATGTTACTGGAGCTAGAAATATTATGAAATTAATCCCAACCTAAAACACTATGGTGTCTAACACAATTGAATTATGATTCCCAATCCATGACTGAATATCACACTAAAACACAAACTATCAAACTACAACACACAACATCATACCATAATTTATAACTTCATTGAATGATTCCTAAAAAACCTGATACCCTCCTTCCCTAGTTCAAAAGACAATTTCCAAATACGCACAAAATTACTCAACATCTAATAAATGACAATGTCCAGGTTCAAGAATATTTGGACCCTTACATTAGATACCTCTCAACCAATTCTCATACATGAGAATCAAAATCAAAAAATGAAGGGAAATTTAAAGGGGATATTAATAACCACCCCATGAGATAACTCTTAGGGATTAAACTATAAAATGACCATAAAAATGAATTATAAAGGAATGGGAAAAAATAAAACCCCATCATCAATCATTTAATAATCAATCCAATATCATACATATCATCCCCATTAAATCAATAACTGAATAAATTTTTAAATATTGAATGAATCCATGACTCACATTATAATGTTGAATTTCGTAAACCATTATGTCATCAATAGATATAAACCAAAGGAATTTACCACCAATGAAACACATTCTTCTTATTTCTCCAATCCTTAATAGGTTTCTCCATGTATATTGAATCTTATTCAATTTTCATCTCACCCTAGTAAATAAAATGGTACTCATATCAATGATATTGATGAAGCTATAAATCGTGTAAAATATCATGAATGTAATCCATCTATAGTATCATATCCAATCTATATGAAACCTCCCTTACATGTTGTAATTTATCCAAATATCCAAAAAAATCATAGATATATATTAAAATTATGACCAAACCATCACTTCCTGTGACAAAGGTATAACATTAAGAATATATGATCTCTAATATCAAACTATTTTTTCCTATTCATATGATAGACATAAGATGTCTAATGATCCTAAACAATATTCATATGCTCACAAATCACCTACACCATCTTTCTTGTTCTCTAAAAAATTCTATTATAAGAATTGATGAATCCTCAAACTTAATACAAAACAATTTGGATTTTTATGTTCAGCCAAACAATTCTTTATATGGATCCATTCCAATGGTTGGTTGGTTGTTATTATTATTAAAAAAATTAACCAATGGTAACTACATCAACCATGAACCTAAGAAATCAGGAATTCATAGGCACATAATGTATACTAGAGTATATGTATTCAACTTCATCTATCCTTCTTCATATTGATGAAAGGAGGTACAAAGGAATGTTTAATATCTAGATTTATTCTATTGAACACTCCATTCAAAATAATTAAAATAGTTTACCATTAATATATATGATCATCCATGTAACACTTCAGAGCCAAAAAATATATCTAAATACTTCTTCAATAAGACATCAAAAGTTCTCAAATACATAAAAACGAATATATAATTCAAAATCACAAGATTATTTATGATAAAAAAATAATCATTATATATACCATTATATCTAGGTAAAAAAGTAAGACATTATGTCGAAATTACTCAGAATTTTGTTGTGGAACGTATGACAGTAACATAAAAACACTAATAACAAGATTTTTGACCTCCACCTTCTGTTAGAATAAACACTATCTCAAGAATTATAAAACATATAGTGTTATCCCTAAACACCAAAATTGACCCCTCCAGGAATGAAACATATTTGGCACACCACGATGTGCTAACTAGGGTGAGCTGAAAAACTCATGAAGAACCAAATTATGCTTCATAAAGGGAAAAAAGATAAATTTGTAGAACAACACTTTATGATGATCAACCTTAGACCATCCCGCATGGGTATCCAGACAAACCAAACCAACATATAATCACCCAACTGATATTCCTCCTAATGTTTCACCAAGGAAAATTTCATGGTCATCTAGAAGATGGAAGTTATATAATTTTTCTTTTTCTATACCATGGTCCACCATAAAAAATCTACTATCACTCTCCATGTTTACCCAAACTCACATATAGAATTACCATGAAACATATTACATAGTATGTTAGAAACAAAATATCATTTCATTTGTGTATATGAAATAACAATGTCATAATTATATAATAAGTCCATATAATTCCCCTATAACATGTTTAAATCATGTTGGGAGAAGATATATATCTAAATTTTATGTTATAAGAAGATGATAGTGTTCTCAACAATGAGATAGTTTTTCCACAACTTCATTGAAAAATTATTAAAAACCCATCAATATCATGGGTAATGTAGCTATGTTAATGGGTTCATTACTGTTGTGACCAATAGTATATTATTTATCTTTTCTACATCATAACAGAACCCAATCAAAGGAATAAGGAATAAAAAAATATTCACAACTCCTTCCACAAGCTAATAAATATAATTGAAAATGACTAAATTGTACTTCAAATAATGAAACATTGCATGACATTAGTCAATCCACTATAAAGAATGATCCTTCCAATTTATGGATATAAAATGAGTTACAATATGAGAGAAACTAGGAACAAACCTTCTGTAATAGCTTGTGAGACCAAGGAAGCATTAAATTTACAAAATATTAATTGATGGTATCTAATAAATAATCACATCTACATTTAAAGTGTCTACGTACAATCCTCACTAAGAAAAAATATTTCCCATGAAATACATATAATGAGCCTGAAAAATACACGTATACAACTTTTTAAATATATTATGTAGTCGAATAACCTCCAAAATGGTTATCAGGTGAATTGTATTCTCTTACTCAAACATGGAATATACAGGGATTTAATCACTAAAAAACCTAAAAAATAATCTTGATAATTAACATAATACATAATTTATTAGTACCATGAATAAAAATTTCGATTTAAATATATCGATGATCATTATCAAGAAATAATAGTGACATTAACTACATATCAAGGAAATATTAAAAATATTCTCATACTTCACCCACATATAATGATACCCTTACCAAAAGTTGGTTTTGAAGAGCCATCTATCACCCATTAGATGATCAGATATGTATTCAATGAGTAAATTGGATAACATTTCTCCACTATCACTTGGTACAAATGATGTTTATCGATATAAATTCAACGAATTTCAAATTTCTTGTTCATGAACATGATTAGGGAACATCAATGAAACACAATGTGCCAACTAAAACCTCTATATAGAAGATCATAATTTTTAATCCATATCATTCACAACTCATAATGCACCATCCTATTTAACCATGGATATTATTGAGACACCTGACTATAACTCTATCCCAACAATAGTTTCAGTTTATAATGGTAGAATTACAACCGATTTAGTGAAAACAACACAGTCCATTTCTAAAACCCTAAGAAATTACACTAGAATAAGTTATATGGAATATAATATTATCATGGACATAAAATTAGGTAAGTAAATTGAACACCTATATACCATATGATTCTCCCACTCACTAATTAATATATAATTAATTTCATCCAAAGGTGTGGAATATAACACTCCTTAGGAAACCATCAATGGTGTGCTACATCAAATATACCTAATCAATTTTAAGGATGAGATCACATTGTTGTGTCATTAAACATATGAATTATCCTCAAGTCAAATACTACCACTGAAACACGTCAGAAACTCCACATACATCATATAAGTTAACACAACCTTGAACTACTTTATATAACATTGAGGGGACTAGAAGTCTATCTATCTCAAAAGAAAAATCATAAACTACTGTGAGTGAAACAAAAGAGTGTTGTAATTCACCAAACCTAGTTACCCATAGTCAATTCATAACTGCATAACATTGGCATGATCAAAAGTGATCATTTCTTGAATGACTAATTAGTTTAGTATCCATGGATGTACTGGATACATACATAAGTTAGACATTACATCATGAAATGGAAAAATGACAACATTGTGTCCCCTTTGAACACTCTCATATCCCTTATACTATTCCTATAGATTAATATTAATATACTTCTTTGCATAATAGGAAAAATAGATAATAGAAAGGGGTGAGCTCAGAAGCTCAGTATGGATAACAATATAGCGGAGACTATCATAAATATGCATAAACATTTAAGGAAATGTATAAAAATAAAATACAAGCCTTTTAAACATAAAATTCAGAATAATATAGAAAATATAAATTAAATAATTCCATTTAGTTATTCACATGGATATTATACTAGTCAAATAATAACTTGTAATATTAATATCGAATTTCATAATGATGGAATACAAAATGTCAGACATCCTGCCCTCATAGTAATAGAGTTGTTCCATGACTACAAATAATATTTCTTCAAGGCATGGTTCCAAGACACTAGTTAGTCTCTTGAGAACTACTAATGCATCAAAGAGATATAGTGGGCTCCACCTGTCACTTACTAAGTCCAATGCATTCCTCATATGAAAATGCTGAAACAGAACATAAAAATTCATATTAAAAATAAGATATTACATGTTAATATTCTATCCAAAACCATGAATGGTATAAAAATAGCACATCCACAGTCAAACATAACTCATTTAATAAAATATATAAGATTTTATTATAATAAATAAACTTTAATCAAGAATAATGAAGGGTATTGACATTGATGAAAATAATCAGTAAAACTATTTCAGAGAAATATCCCCTTTTTTTGAAAACATTTAAATGTCTCACTATTTATCAAGAATCCGTTTAAAATATATTTTTTATCAAAGCTTCCCATAAAAATTAGAAACACTTTAAAGTAATATTAATTTAAAAACATTCATTTATATATAAATAAATTCTTAAAACCATTTCTAATACATGGAAATTAATGAGAAATATTTAGAAGAATAAATCTATAAAACATTAAAAATGATATTTTAGTTAGACTTCCTAACCAAAAGAGTGAAACTTTATATAAATAATTTAGGTAATAAAAACATTATAATATCATCATAAGAAAGGCATTAATGAAATAATATTTCCATCTACCATATGTACACCATATAAATGTGAATTGGCATATAACAACAAACAAGTCTCAATAGAATGTAAATTCAGATGAAATAAATTATAAAAATGGTATCCTTTAGTTAAGGATAAATCAAATGACATAATTATATGTGACAAATATTAATACACTCAATATAATTGGATATTAATTCTAAATCAATCAGGGTAAAATCACACATATTCTTGTAAAAACAACACCTATGACTTGGATGTTTTACTCAATGAATGATAATTGAGTTAAGATTACACTTATCAAGTTCATATCAATGACTTGAGAATTTATAAATAGAGTAATTATTGTTATTAAATTATAAAAGAACAACATACCTAATTATGATATCATATATGATCTTCTAATATTTCTTTGTTTATGATATTTCATAAGTATCATTGTTTTTTGTGTTAACTGATTCATTTTCTTTTATATGTTTTGTTACGTAAGTCATGTTTTATATAGAAAGGATGTATTTGATTCATATCTATAATGATATTATGTTACTAAACATTATTATTAATCATCAAATGAAAATTATTCATGAATGGTTATGATGGGGAACAAAACTTCATCACGTCTTGTAGATGGTAAGTCGTATGTACGCATGAGCGACAATATCATTATATTAGTGGTGAAATCGTATGTAATTGGATGGTATATTATATATTCAGAATAATTAATATGTTATATTTATTATTTACATCAGTTATACTCATTATTATACACATCCAAATAATGAAGTGTTGAATAACAAACTACACCACGAAGTGGAGACGGTAAGTCGTACTTACGGACATATGGTGACTTTTTCATTAATAGGATGGATAGAATAATGAATATTGTTGTACCAAATTTATAATAACCTCAAATCATGTAGAAGTTAGTGGAGGTATTATTTTGTTATGGAAACAACAATTAAAGAGGATGCGGAAGAAGAAAAGAACTTTGAACTAGGTGATGAAGTCATTTCCTCTTTTGTAGGTGATTCCTTTTGATATGATCAAAAGGGATCCTTATGTTGAATTTCAGATCAGTTTAAGGCCTCTAGGATCATTTTGGGGTAGTTGGAAAGATATTTGGGCAGGGCTTCGCTGGTCTAAATGGCTTTGGTGGTGTGATTTTGAGAGAATGAGAAGTACCCTTTTATAAGAGAGGTGAGGGTCACTTTAGGAAAAGCCTGAAATATTAAATTATTATACAATCATATTCGGTTTATAATTATTACAAAAGAACTTATATTGAGGTTAAGGTGGGGATAAGTCTAAATCCTCTCAAACAATAGGTTTTATATAGGTTTATGTTACAATATTAACATTATTTTTTAGATTTAACTCTTAGTTAAATAGTTTAACATATACCATGTATTCTGGTATTATTATAATAAATTGTTAATAAAGATAAAATAAAAATCCAAGAGAACCCCAAGTGGTTCATTAATGATATATATATATTATTATATGATCCCTTCTCCCAAACCTTAGATTTCGAGGAATGTTATAATATTTAATAATATAGTATTTTTTTAAATCTCATTTATGTCAGTTTTGACACTAATTAGTATTTTGTTTTTGTGAAAGTCTAAAAAACCATATTACATTGAAAAAATTAATAAAATAAATCCTAACATGTAATAGTAACATAAAAAACTTGTGTAATACATAAAAATACTCAATTTACATTTATTTTGATATTTAGAATATCAATAATTTTAATCTTTTATAAATAAGATAATTATTGCATCATCATTGTGTAATAAAAAAAGTAAATATTTATTGTATAAAAATTATAAATAAAATACAATTATGTAGGAAATATTTTTATCATTCTAATGAATATGTATAGTCGAATTTATCTTATGTATAACCCTATATTAAAAATGTTTTAGTTATTAAACATTGGATTTAACACTTTTAACACTTCTTTAAATAAAATATTAATAAATGTCCTAATCTAATCAAGTGGATAAAAAGGATGATATTTTATTAAAAAGGTTTATTTATATTGAGATAAACTTTTCTAATATAATTAGAACATGTTTTAGGGTAATTATAATATCATTTTTACATTTAATTACCCTATTGAGTTTTAACTGTGGAAAATAAAATTGAAAAGTTACTATTCACCAAAAAATATTTCCATCCTATTGAACCAAATTTTACTTAATGATGTTAGCCATGTGATTCTAATTTTTTAATTTCATTTCAGAGATGTGGTAAAATTATGTTATATGAAAATTTGCAAATGTGCATAGACAGTTGGTAAAAGAAATTGAAAAGTTCAATAAAATTTTATACATCTAACTGTATTATAAAATGACTCTAATGAATTATATTGAACATATATTGGTATTATGTATCTATTTTGACTTAAAATAAATTCAAATAAAATAAATAATTATTTAAATAAAAATAATGTTTTAAACAAAAACGTAGGGTTTTTCACTATTCAACAAAAATATAAAATTTTCAGAAAAATACCAAAAATCACCCAAAGATAATTTTGATATTTCAAATTAAAAAATGATGTGTATTTTACCAAATTGAATATATCAAATTTGTATTAATTAATTTAGAAAATATTTTTCCATTGTCAGATCCAAAAAGCGCGTTTTTGAGAGTAAAAACTATCAAAATATTGATATGTGTTTATGTCTAGTCAAAGTATAAAATTACTTCCAATGGAAAAATTGGATTCAATGAAAAAAA